>JACAXG010000105.1:488962-1186449 GCA_018881555.1 Amblyornis subalaris
ACCGACTCCGGCGGGGCGGACACTTCTCAGGGCGAGTCAGCCGCCCCTTGCCTGGAGAGGCTCCAAGCCCTCGGCTGTGGCTGTCCGGCGTCCGGGCGGACGGTAATCGGGGTGAACCACTCACCGCCTTTACTACATAGCTCCCTCTTCTTTGCTGAGTTTAAAAATGCATAATTACTTCTTTTCTGTATCCATACTATAGTAGTGTTTTCTTCTAAGTGCCTTGCATACTCTTCTACATTTATTCCAAGTACATATAGATTTACTCTTAAAAGTACCAACAGAAAGAAATGAACCCCAAAATACAACTTCAGTCACCCCCCCTTTTTTCAAGAACAAAAAATGAAGTATATTCAATGAAACGGAGTGATTTTTAAAAATCTCTTATTAGTATGAAGAACACATTGCAACAAGACTTCATAACTAAAATGAGTAATGACAACATATGCATTTACATTGGGATAAAAATTTACGGAGAAATCTTCTTACTCCAGACACAAACCAACTACTTCAAAACACAAATTTTGGAAAAAAATTCCCCTTTTGGCAGATCAATACATGTAATGAAACTCACATAACCATCCCCTGAAGTCAGCAAAATTGACGCATAAAAAACCACCAGATCTTACTGAGTGCAACAACTAGAGAAGAATCATGCTACTGCAAGAAAGTAATTGATAAAATGAAACCATGCATGATAAGAGAGTTAATGGATGCCAAGTTCAGAGTTGGACAAAATAAATTTCAGCCCTTGGGAGAATCTGTGTACACTGGATGCTCACATCAAAGCAATTAATAAAAATACGTATAGAGGAAGAGGTCCAACTCACCATCAGTTTCATTGATTTTGTCAAGACGTGTTTGTTCAGGCATACTACGTGGTCCTCATGTCATCAGCCTGCTACGTGAATGCCAGGCAGTATCCATCCCTGTGGACATCATCTATCAAAATGCTCTGGGGACACATAACCAAAATTTAGATGGTGCTGGAATGTAGAGTCTCCACATTGCACTCAATGTCTCTATAAATTTGAATTTCAGCATTCTGTATTTTATCCCATGAAATTACTGAAAATTCAAAAATAGAACACATGGTTGGTTTATATATAGCAACAGTGGAGAAAGTTCTTAGGGGGTTTTTTGTTTGTTTTTGTGGGGGGAGGGATTGTGGGTTGTTTTTTCTTTCTATTTTTTTAAAACAGATTTTAACAAACAAATCATTTCAGAATAAGTAACCCTGATATAGCCTTATTACTTACTTACATCAGAGGATGGAGAGATGGAGGTAAGTCTGAACTTTATTCCTTTGCCCCATTCCTTTGATGTTGGTTTCAGATTTTACTTTGTGGCAACTGGTTGAGCATTTTGAAACAAATCAATATTATAGCATTATTTTTAAACTAACCTGCAGTAGTTTTTTCAGCAATGATGTTTTCTTAACTGTTTTGTATCTGATTTCCTAATTAAGGGACCACTGCAGAAATAAACAGATTTGAAACAATCCGTGTGGGGGGTTGTATGAAACATGTAGTATAGCCTAGAGAATTTCTAGGAAGAGTCTCTCATCTATCAAGTGATGTTAAATATTACACGTCTCAAAAATTCATGTGTTCTAGTATTCACTTCATTTGCTCTGTTGTTACAGGTTGTATAGAATAATTAAACCCCAGAGGATATAACTGAACTTTGGCTAACTGCATTTGTTAGACTGCATTACACTCCTAGAACAGAAAAAGGCAACTTTTTACATTCATGCCTCTCATTTCATTTTTATTAGAACTGAATGTAGAATACTGCAATGGTAATTAATGAAAGAAGGTTTTAATTCAAAATATTGAGCAATATTAAACTTGTAAACTTCAGAGGAGCAACAATGAGAAAACTACCTCATTGAGAGATACAGAACCTTCTAATATGTGCAGTATAAGAGCTAGAAGTCAGAGACGAGAATCACAGAAGTTATTAATTAAGAAATGTAACTGGTACACAAAAAATACACTAGAAAAATCCTACCAAAACCAGTAGTTTGTATCTCCGTACCTAAGCAGTGAGCACGCACCAATTTTTAGTAAGTTATGTCTACTCATTTGAAACAAATTCCCCCAAAACCAAAACATGGATAGTAGTTTAAACTTTATAGAAGAAAAAAAATGTTACCTTGAACAGTTTAAGATGTTGGAGTTCTACATTCTCAAAGCCAAATTTGGCATCACTCCTAAAGATAAGAAACACCAGCTGAAGAATTTTCTTGACTGGAAATTATCCAAAGTGTTTAGAAGTCCATGACTGAGAAGCAGATAAATGTATGCTAATTATATAAAGCGCAAACAACTCAAATCCTAGCCATTCAGATATCTGCCTTTGAATTATAAAGGCTCCACCCCTTAATTGTATTCAGGAAAAGACCTAAATGTCTAAGATTTGTTGTCTTCCAGACGGCACCCTGTGGTAATGGAGTCTTCTTTCTCATGAGTCCTGACCCAGTGATCCAGTGCACTTTGACTCTGCTTGGAGTCACATGTACTAAAAGTAGCAGAAACAATAAATCTTGCTGCAAGACATTGCCGGGTTTATAGTTTCATATTAGAAAAAAAAAGTTATGTATTTAATAAGCACTTTATAGAAAGACATCACAAAGTTGGTAGTTGGTAACAAAAATGCGATGTTGAATTTCGTGTTGTATTTGGAAAGAGGTGAAACTGGTCAAAGAGCATAAACTTCTTAATGTTTAGCCTTTGTTCTTCTTTGTAAGCTTGAAATCTAAGTACAGGTTTTTTCACATTTTTATTTCAATCCTGTGAGTTGTTTATAGCCTATTAGGAAAAAAATGCATTCAAAATATGAAATGCACAATCTCCTTTTACTGAAAAATGAGGAAATTTTCCAGAAACAAGTAAAAAGCCATGTAAATCTAAAACTAAATGAGCTAAAATTTTGATTTTCACAATTTTATGTCATATTTTATTTTCAGTACTTAACATATAAGATGAAGTTTTATTAAAACAATAGTAATAATAAAACACCAGTTATATTTTGACTGATTATAGTTTTCTTTATGCAAAGGATAGATATGGGTAATATTTGATCTACTGAATATTGGGTTTTTTGAGTTTCATTGTCCCTCAAAACATCACCTTGAAATACCACATATTTTGGTGATATGATTTTTGTTGAAATGACAAAAAAAAGTCATTTTAGAAAAACATCAACAGATATTTTTCTAAAAAGCTCCATGCAATTTATTCAAAATCAAACCTAAGGTATTGATTTCCTATTATCATATCAGTGCCATAAATTTACATACTTTGTAATTACATCTACCAAAATATTCTCAGAGTGCACTAACAACCACCAAGATAATATTTGGGAATTGAGAGAAAGTAGGAATTATATAAAGAGTTCAGAGCAAGTATTTTTATCATGGCTTCACTATTACTTTGCAGCTTCAAATGTTGCAACCTTAGTAAGAACTTTAAGAAATCAAAATAATTTGATAATGAAATTAAAACTGGGCTTGATGCACATATACTAGAAGATGACTTTGATCATGTCATCTGAACTCTTGCATAAAATGGGCTAAAACACTTCAGTCTTAATGGGCTTAATTTCTATTTGAAACTTTTTTTCCACCAGACATATATTCAATCTTAATATAAGTACTTCAAGTGATTCAAAGTCTAGTGAGCCTATATGGAGCCTCAATTGCTCCAGAGAGTCATTATGATTTAAAAAAACAGAGAAACAAACACAAAAATATTACAATGCCTTACTTTTGTTCTTGGCTGACCTGCTAAAACTTTTCTTCACTTTGTCTTCCTATACCATTTTCTTCCCATTTGAAAAAGTGTCAGAAATCTCTTCCCAGTGTGCATATTAACAATATTTTCTACCCCCTACTCTTTTATAGGGCAAATTACACAGGCTGACCTTAGTGTTTCATAAATTAATTCATGATATGATACATTTTCCAGGACCCAGATCACTATTGTTAATAAGATTTTCTGAATTCATTCCAATTTTTCAAAAACCATAGGAGGCCACCATTAAAGTTCTAAACATTTTTAATGTTACATCTGTGCTTATGAGTAGTGTTCCGCATATAAATACACATAAAGCCAGTGTTTATCGTTCAGTGTTGGAATACTCATAGTATCTGCCACCTGCATCACCAAAGGCTGCAGAGCCTTATGGGATCTAAAAGACTCCCTTCGCTCCCCTCTCATGGGATTTTTTTTTATTTTCATGAATATGAAATGAGTGGTTTTTCTTTCAATAAATATCATATACACCCATTTGCAGCACACACAACATCAATTCTTTGGTTTTTTCTTACTTTTTTTTAGTACCATAGCTTACACCAGTTGCTTCTTTGAGTATTTGGAGAAAGGAATTTAGTCTTTGAATAAATTCCATATAATATCCTTTAAAAACAAAAATTTACATCCAATGTAAAAGTTTTCAATCTATTTCACATATCGGTAAAGACACTATAAAAACATAGTTTTCTTATTCTCCTTTTTTTGTGGGTCTGAGTCATGAGTTTTCCTCCACAAGAACCAGTTGTTTTTGGTTTGGGGTTTTTTTGGTTTTTTTTTGTTTGTTTGTTTGTTTTTGTGACAGTGATTTGAAGATTTCAGTTACTAACTTTGCCCAGTTCTCTTTGCTGTATATTGTAATAAATTTTGGCTGACCTATAAGATCTCTCAGTTGTAATGATTTCTTCACTTCTCCCATTTCTGTTGTCTGAGACTTGTTCTCTAATGTTCAGCTGTCTGTCTCTTAACTGAATGTAATACATGTGGATGCCTAAATATTTAAAATTCTACTATAGCTGGCTTTAGACAGTGGCTTAGTTCTATTTAAGAAAATGACATACAATAGACTAAGATGACCCAGTACCCTTGTCTCTGCATTCTTATGATATCACTCTTTATAATGCATTTTATTCTGAAAATGACTGCTCAAATTCCTTCAAAAATACCAATTCAAAAAATTCCAGTGGAACTACTGTAAGATAAGCAATACACTGTTTTATTATAATAGTATTAAGACTGTAATTCTTTAAGTTTAATGTAGATTCAGTATTGAATTTCTATGGCTTCGTTGTAACAAGGATAATGTCTGCATTTCCTCAGCTCATTTCATGCAACTGACTTTAAACTCCAAAAGTAGATATCATTTAAAAGAATATAACATGCTTCCTATAAGTTTCAACACACTAAACTACTGAGAAAAGTCTATTTGAAAGTGTGAGGGGAGATGTCACTCAGCCTTGGAGAGTGTCATTACCACCATATTTGTGACTCTCTCACTGTCATTTGCTATCTTGAAGTGAGAAAATGTTGGATTTCAGGTTCAAGGTAAATTTTATGCTCATGGCAATGATAAACCAAGAAGTAGGGAGTGCCATCATTAGCTGTCACTGAGCTTCTTGTTATTCTACCCTTTCACTTCTGACCTCTTTTTGATTATTGTCTTTTCTTACACTCTGTTTTAAAACTAGTATGTCTCTCACAAGTGGATCTCTTCTCTTTATCTCAGTCTTTTACTTAGAGACTTAGCATTTCTTCATTGATCGGGTTGCTTTTGTTTTCACTCTTGATTTCAACATTCACAAAATATATAGGAAGGGGAGAAGGATTACCACCAAGGAAGTTATGCAACTCAACAGAAGTGAAGTAAGTGCAGAAATAAGCTTCAGGATCCAGGGAGAATATGCCAGAAGGACATGGGACCGAGCTTATCACTACAGATGAGAAGCAAAGTGTATAGATCTGTTAAAGACTCTATCAGTGTGACTATGCTGTTGTAGAATCCCAAACTACCTAAACTAGCAGCAGCTGACTTACTTCTATAAGGCCCTTGGGTTTCCAGATGCCATAGGGAGATTAGCTTCTTGTTCAGCTTTTCCTCCTGTATTATCTTCTGGATCCTTCCCTGTTACATCAAATGTTTTTTGTTTTTTTTTTCAAAACTCTGTTACCTCTTACAGATCTTTTCTTTCTAACTGTGGTACTGTTTTGCTTCAAGGCACAAACTTCTTGCTGTTTCTGCCGTACCAGTTCATATGAACAGAACATCATGATACAGCCCTGAAGCTATCTGAAAAGCCTATAAGGTCTAAATTTTTCCTCAGGAACTAACTACTGTCCTTCCTAGATGAAACAAATTATTAAACATTCTACATAACTATTTTACTTAAATAGCTGACTGAATATCTTTTTTCACGTTTTGGTGGGATTTTTTGTTTATTTTCTTTTGGCGTTTGGTTTTTGTTTGTTGGTTTTTTGTTTGTTTGGGGGTTTTTTGTTTCTTTTTTTGAGGGGGGGAGTGTTTTGTTTGTTTGTTTTGCTTTTCCACAGGGTAAGAAGTACTGGTAAATGACAGATGATTTTAAGGAATAGAAACTAGAGATTTGGCAAACTAGACTGAAGTGATTTATATTACAGAACATTCAGGCAGCGGATTATTTGAAGAGCAATTATGTTGGTCGTGCTGAGACCTGTTTCTAGAAGACTCTAGGAGGACACTGTTACTTCATTAGATTTACAACTGTGCAAAATGGGGCAATTTCATTAGATATTGTTTTATAATTCTTTTCTCTTTTAATATTTCTTGGCTTACTTGCATGTTTCTTTCCAGTTCAAAGAAACCTCCAAAAGCCTTTAAAATCCATCTACATGTGACATGAAAGGTGGCTGAATCAGCTGAAATGTGAAAAAAGTTATTCCAAGACATTGTAGAACGTAAGAGCAAGGTCTCTGAAGGACCCCACTGTACGTGGCCTAATCTGTAGTATAGCTCCATGCTCAGGTGAACTGCACTTGTTTCAAGGTTCCACCCTTGAAAATTAAAACATTTCTAATTAGAGAATTGATCTATTTCTTTGGTGTCTACACAGCATTTGGCTCATGCAAGTATAGTGAAAGCACAACTGCATTAAAAATATGACCTGGAGTAGCTTCTTTTTAAAGATAAATAAATCTGCTGCTGAGAGGAACCAATTCAGTTTGTATGTATGCCTCAACATTTTAAGATTACCATGTGCAGGAGGCAGCTAAGGAAAGGGAGAGGAGCCCTGTCTCTGCGGAGACTTTGCCTGACAGCCAACCAGGACTGGGCTGCAAGCCACCCTCGCCCCCCCGCCCTTGCAGGAGGGGCAGATGCCCAGATGTGTGGTGGGTGATTCCCCACAGGTTGCCATGGCCAGCCTGAACGACATCACCTCCGATGCTGATCTCTCCTTCTCGGAGGAGGAGTCGGAGGAGGGGACAGGGGTTTAATCCCCACCCTCTCTCTCTCTCCTGCTCGGAGAATTAGAGCAGGGAGTGAGCTGTCAGTTTTGTGTTAAGTTCTATCCCCTGTTCGAGAAAGTTCTGTTGTACTCGATGCCCCATTGGTTGTAGTTCTTTGTACCCTCCCCTGTGTCTTACTGATTGGTTTGTTGGCCCTCAGATCCTCCCCTTTCCCCTCTCCCCATTAGTTGTACTCCCTCTCTCCTCCCCTTTTCCCTGTCCCTTAAAAGTCTGTGCACGCTGAGTTCCCGGGGGGATTCTTCAGGACCTCTCTTGCCCGGACCCCTGTTCCTGTTCCCCTAATAAAGGAGAGAGCGAGGAGACTCCGCTCCCGTACCCTTCACGTCCTGTGTGGGCTCCTAATTACATCGGCGTCGTGGTGACAGGCCCTGACTGAGCAGGAAATCTCAGGGTGAGACACCCACCCCTGCCTTGAGTGGACGGAGTCCCTCGGCTCAGCTCCTGGCGTTGGGAGGAGTGCGGCCAGGCGCCCGAGCCCCTTTTTACTACACAGATGCCCGGGAAAAAGGGATATAAAAACAGCCGACGACACCACGAGGGGTCCGCCATGTTTCAGCTCTTTGGGAGGGGGGGTTCACCCGCAGGTTCAGCTCTGGGTTCCCCCCCCCCCCCTCGATTTTCTCTCTCTGCGGTCCTGCTCCTTCCCTGCCTCTGTTCCTGTCCGCATCCCGAGGCAGCCCGTCGCCGCGACGGCCTGTTCCGCCGCCTCCCTGCTGACGCCGCGCTCCGAGCTTCTGGTCTCCGCGACGACCCGCTCCCTGCCCTTCGCTGACGCAGCAGCCGCAGCCGTCCCCGCCGACGGCCGCCGCCCGCGCCCCGCTCCGCGCCGACGGCAGAGTCACGCAGCCGCCGCTGGCTGAAAGCCGCGCCCAGCCACGTGGGCGCCACAGCTCGCAGTGCGCTTCGAGCAGACGCTGGCAGGGCCCCCGGGATTCTGGTGGTGGTGGTCTGTCCATTTTTCCCCTTTCTTTTTCCCTTTTCTATCCCCTTTCGGCAGGGCCGTTTATTAAGAAGCAATTCTCAGATATAATATTGCTGCATGTGCGCTTAATTCTCGTCCGAGAAATCTATCAAAAAAAATTCCTGCCGACTCCCCTTATATCGGGACGGAAAAGCTGCTTAAGGTCTTTTAAGTATAGGAGAAGACAAGAAGTTCTCGTTTGAAGGCTTACGGCTAATTGCTTACTGTTTCCTAAAATTGTGTCACTGGAATACGCAAAGCAAGCATTTAGAATCTGTAAAAAGAAGTTTCTGGTTTTGGATTCCAGTGTCATATAATACGGTTTAATCAATTCAAGCAAGCCTTTAGGAACAAAGTGCAACCAGGCTGACAACTTGTAAGCTGAGTTCCATTCTAGGGGGAATTAAATTCACTGAGTCATAAAGTCTTGGAAAATAAGGATTGCAATAGAGCTGTTCTAGTAGGCATAGCTATAATTACTGTTTAAGTAATGACAATGGCAAAGTAAAATAACAGGTTTAACACACTTCTTTAGTAAAAAGAGAAATCTGGTTTCTCTGTCTATAGTGGTAATGAGTAAGTTGAACATTGAATTTAATAAATAAGTGAATGATGTTGGCTTTCGCGTACATGAATTTAACATTTACCAATAATAATGTGCTATGTAGAAATAGTAAAATATAACGTGTAGAAATAATAAAATACAGTTAAGTAGAAACAAGACTAAAGTGAACAGTAACTTTAAAATAGTTGCAACAGATACATGGTAATAAATATCTTTAAGTTAACAAAACATGGTAATAAATATCTATCTTTAAGCTAAACAAGACAACAAAAGAGAAACTGTGTACATCGTGGAGTTTGTTTTCTCACCAGAAAAATCAGGAAAGACGGTTATTACACCAAAAGTGCCAGAGGAAGGATCGATCACAAATCAAACAAGAAAAGACAGATACCTGAATTCCTGAAATAACACAAGACTACACAATGCTCGGACTGACATCACCGTGGTGGAGCTGTGGGAAAGGGGGAAATGAGTGAAGTGTAAATTACCTTTTGAGCCTCATGAATATGCAACAATCTAAAGATACTTAAACCACAGTAGAATGAATGAAAAACTGTACCTCTGGCAAGATTTGCCAGGCGCCCAGCGCTGTTTGCCTTTGTTTTACTAATAAATATTCAATATTATGCTATTAAAATTTAGGCCTACGCGTTCATTTATGGCATTGAAGAAGGACCAAATGTCATTTTTTTTTAGAAGCTAGGCATGGGAACATCTAGTTGGTCACTCTGTGCTTCCTTCTGTCTGTCGGTGATGTTATTTAGCTAACCATTGGAGAAAAACAGCATTGTGATTGTGTAATTCCAGTGCATAAAGGCTCTTGTAATTTTTAAAAATTTGTTTCACAGTTCCTAATTCCTTTTGTTGCTAGTATATATACTACACTTGTTCTTCATTGAGATGACCCGCATGAGGAAGTTCACTGCAGTGCTAGTTAATATTTGATCCCCATCCCATTGCTGCTTTTAGTTTTTCTTTTAGAAAAGCACATTCTTTTAGATGTGGAAAAGCAATAATATCAATGTCAGAAAAGATACCAGATAAAGACGTGACTAGTTAATGTTTTATGGAAGAGATACATTATTTATTACAGAAAAACAAGAAGTCTTCACAGAATGAGTTTGGAAGGGATCTCTGAAGGCCATCTGGTTCAACATTCTTGCTCATGTAGGGCTATCTCCAGCATGTTGCCAATACCATGTCCAGATAACTTTGAATACCTCCAAAGATGGAGACTCCACAATTTCCCTCAGTAATCTCTCCAGTGTTTGGTCATCCTCACAGGAAAAAATGTTTCCATGTTCAGAAGGATACTCCCATGTTTCAGTTGCCCTATTGCTTCTAGGCATATCTCATCTCCAGGATCTGGCTCTATCCTCTTTTGACCCTCTCTTCAGATACTTGTACACATTGATGAGATCACCCCTGTGTCTCCTGTTCTCCAGGCTGAAGTCCTAGCTCACTCAGGTTTTCCTCATATGGGAGTCATTCCAGTCCCTTAATCATTTTAGTGGCCCTTAGCTGAACTTCTGTCTCCAGTAGCTCCACCTCTGTCTTGTACCAGGGAAGCCAGAACTGGACACAGTACTCCAGGTGTGGCCTCACAAGTGCTGAGTAGAGGGGAAGAATCACCTCCCTTGATCTGCTGGCAACAGTCTTCTTAAAGCAGCCCAGGACGTCATTCACCTTCTTTTCCCACAGAATCATGGAATGGGTACGGTTGGAAGAAGCCATGGTGGGATCATTTGGTCCAATTTCCCAGCCTTTCCACAAGGGCACATTGCTGGCACATGTTCAGCTTGGTCCACCAGAACCCCATGGTCCTTTCTGTAAAGCTGCTTTCCCAGACAGTTGGCTCCCAGCTTATAACAGTGCATGGAGATCTTTCCTGAGGGCAAGATTTTGCATTTAGCTTCTCTGAACTTCATGAGGTTCCCATCAGCCTGTATCTGCAGCCTGTCAATATCCCTCTGGAAGACAGCACAACCCTCTGGCATATCAGCCACTACTTTCTGGTTTGTGTCACCAGCAAACTTGCTGAGGTTACACTCTGCCCCATAATCCAGATAATTGATGAAGATTTCAAACAAGACTGAACCCAGTAACGGCCCTTGTAGTACACTGCTAGTCACTGGCAACTGGACTTCATGCCGCTGATCACCACTGTCTGGGCCTGGCTCTTCTGTCAGTTCGCAATCCATTTCACTGCCTACTTACACGGTCCACACTTCCCCAGCTTCTTCATGAGGATTTTATGCCATACTGTGTTGAAATAGCCACTGCTCTCCCCTCGTCTACCAGCCTTTTATCCTCTGTTCAACCTCTTCTATCACACGCATAGAGCCTTAAAAGTATCGTTACACTTTCTCCTGGAAATGCAGCCTGCAGACGTATTTCATTGCTACTGTTTGATAATGTCCAAAACAAACGTGTGTGACTAACAGGAATTAGTTATTTGCCTTGTTTAGGACTGGAAACCACCAGTACAGTTGTTGTGGACAACTGTGGAATGGGGAGGAGAATCAAAAGTAAAACTGATATGTTGAGATAAGAACAGTTTAATATTTGAAAATAAAGTAAAATAAATAATAATGGTAAATAATGATAATAATGATAATAAAAAGGGAAAAAGACCAAGTGATGCACAATGCAATTATTTACCACTGCTGACTGGTGTCAGACCCCTCTTCCCAAACCTATATCGTCCATCTTTCTGGGTAACTCTCTCCGGTTTATATACCAGGTGTGATGTTCTGTGGTGGGGATTACCCCTTTGGTCAGTTTGGGTTACCTGTCCCAGCTATGCTCCCTCCCAGATTCTTTTGCATACATCCTCACTGGCAGAGCACGAGACAAGAAAAAAAAAAAAGTCCTTAAGTTAGCAAAAACCAAAACATCTGTATGTTATCAACACCATTCTCATTCTGAATCCAGAACAGCACTGCAACAGCTACTGAGAAGAAATTAACTCTGCCCTAGCTGAAACCAGGAAAACAGTATGGATAAATTACATGTGACATCAGTATACTAAATGTGGCTAAGAGAGGCAGGACATCATTTACCAGTGCTAACAGTAACACTTTTTTCACCACTAAGAATTTGTCGTAAATATAAAAGAAAGTCCACTTTTCATTTGTTTTGGGATTGTTTTGTAAGCCCTTGCTTGATTGGAAAAATGATACAATCCCCTTTTTTCATAATATTGAAAACAGGGATTTTCAAAATACATATGAAGTTATTCTTATTGCAGAAATATGAAAAAGAGCATGTCAGAAAAATTTTGTATTTTTCACACCATCAAGATACAAAGGAATTACATGGATTCTGTCAACTAGTTTTCTGTATAAAGTCTGTAAGTCAATAAATGTTTCCATACTTTTTTTTCCCATCTTTTTTTCCAAGACTAAGTTCCATCATATCAAAATAGTCTGCATAGTTTGTTTAGCTGGTTGATTATGATGCACAGATCAAAGTTGAGAGGACATGGATAGCTCTATGACTCTCAGTAGAACAGCAAAGTTAATATTCCCTTCCTACTATAGGTTTGGCTCACTGAAACATAATTAAACAAGAACTAGAGTCGATGGTTCCAAATGTTCAAAAATAAGTCAGTTGCAGTATTGACAGCATTTTTTTCTGTCATACATGTTCAAAATTACCAATTGTCACGGGTTGTAACTGGATGAAGTTTTGGACCAATGAACCGTTGATTTCGCCTAGTGAAATTTGCATATTGAGGAGGAAGAAGGCGGAAGAGAGGCCGGAAGTTCATCCATCTTAGAATGACTCTTGGACTGCAGGAAGCGGTGGGTGGCACTCTGGGCTGGCCCCCATCCCGTGGGAAAATGTAATGTTGTTACCAAAACATGAGTTATTACTTTGGAAGTATTTGTAAGGCATTTTATTGGGCTGCCAAGACTGAAAACCAATATTTCTATCAGTACAGCATGCATATAACCTATATCTGATCCTACTTTGTTTCATGACAGATCTTTTGGGGGAATTATTAACTAGAAGAAATTAGTATTTTATGATCTGCTTGTTCAATGTAGATCAGCCATGAAAATTCTTACTGTCTTCTGCAATATAATGACATGAAAGTAGTTGCAACAAGTGAAAGTACCCTTAGAACAGAACTAATTGTCAAGTACTATCAAAAGCCTCTGTATTGTATTGATAAAACACTTGCTTCAGTAGAATCACAACATTGGTGCTCATTCTTAGGTACGTTTAAAAATAAAATCCTGAACTTGAAAGAGAACAATGCTCTTGTAAATATCGAACAGATTCTTGGGAGAAGGATAGCTCTAGCACCAGAATATTTTTTAACTTTCATCTAACTCTTCTACATTAGATGAGAATTCCTGTTTGACAATTGAAGGAATATTGAACTCTTTTAGCTACTACTAAAAATATACTAAAAATAACAAATAAGGTAAAAAACCCCTTTTAATAGAGACAGTGAATAGTCATGCGAGAGTTGATTAATGCAAAATGCAAAGATACAGATTTCAGTTCCCTACAAATATCATTGCTGAGAAACTATCTCAGTGTTGAACTTATCAAATATGCATGGGAATTTACCAAATTATTTCTGCTTTTCTGATAATAGCTTTCACTTCTAAAAATACTTCCGTAGGTCATCAAGATGCTATCACAAAAAGCAGGTAAAAATTTAAGGATTTATAAGAGCAGAATCTTAGATGCTCTCAGCCTGACTTTTAAGAAACAAAATAGACGTAGAACCTTGATGCTAACTTCATCCAGATATGATACCAATGGGCTGCAAATGCTTTCCTTTATAAGCCATAGAAGATGCTAAAGATAGCAATACTCACACAAAGGGATATACAAATGCTGAAAAGAATGTCATGCATAGTGACTCAAGGTAAAACTATGCAAAAACATACAAAAAAAATTTAAATTACAATACAAACTCGCATAAAGCCAACAGGAAAGAAATCGTAGTAAAACAGATGCTAAAATAAAACAATAGTTTTAACGGCATTATCCCATAATGTGCCAAAAAGTTACGTTTATGTTAAACAGCCTCATATTAAACCCCAATGTATTTCTATTCGAATAGCATAGAATATTCTTAGAATGTAGAATTTTACCACTGACAAAAGCATTTCATACAACAGGAAGTTGCCACACCATGAAGAAAACAAAACCAGCATTTATTTTCATACTGTAGTTAAATCAGTTTAACCAAGACCAGAAAAGTTGTTTATTTCCTAAATGAACACTCATAGATGTTATGCTGTTAAATCCTTTAAAGTTTTTTATGGCAAAAATTCCTTTGCTCTCCACTGATTGTAATAGCCTCTAGCAGCTGGTGACAGCTGATCTGTGCATGAGTCATACTGGATATAAAGCACAATTCGTGTTAAGAATGAATTATGGAATTAGACGCGCCATGCTCCTTTAAGAGTGAACTGAATGAGTTTCAAGGTGACTTTTTTGGTCAAAGTTAACTCTAAGTACAGACAGCACAAATGATAGACAGTCTTGAAAAAGAGGGCGTTTATTTAAATAGTGAAACATGATCAGTTCAATTTTCAGTGAATTAAGTAGCCAGTTCCTGGCATTAATGCTGGTACAAAAAGCCAGAAGATTTGAGAAGCCCTGAAAGAAATTACAGTTCTGTAAGAAGTAATTTCCATAGCTGTGGAGAGGGCAACTAAATTTATAAATGCAGTTCTATTTTATTTTCATATCGTTTGGCTTCAAGATATTGTTGTGTTACTGCGGTAGGTAGCCTGATAAATAATATTTGTGTATAATATGTATGCAATTATAAAAAATTTGCATACAATATAGATTGATTTATACACAATGCATATACTAATATAAATATCTACTATATTCACACAAAAAATCCAAAACAACAGAAGAAAGGGGAAGCACAATACTCCTTTTGACATTGCAATTGTAGAACAGGTTTTTCTTCAAGTTGTACAGGACAGTCTGCAGTGTATAAAAGGGCATGGATTGTTAAGGCAATCATAGAACATCCTGAGTTGAAAGGGACCCATAATAATCATCAAATCTAACTCATGGCTCTGCACAAGACAAGTCCAAAAATCACTCCGCTTGAGAGCATTGTCCAAACAAACGCATCTTAAATTCTGGCAGCTTTGGTGTCATGAAGCTGGGAAGCCTGTAACAGTGCCCAACTGCTCTCTAGGTGAAGAGCCTTTTCTGAATATCTCACCTAAATCTCCCCTGACACAGCTTCATGCTGTTCTCTTCGGTCCTGTCATTGGTCACCCGCCCCTCTTTCCCTCGTGAGGAAGCTGTGCGCTGCGATGTGTTCTGCCCTCAGTCTCTTCCAGATTGAACAAGTGACCTCAGACTCTCTTCATATGGCTTCTCCTTTAAACCTTTCACCATCTTCATAGCCCTCTTTTGGACACTCTCTAATACCTTAATGTCTTCCTTATATTGTGGTGCCTAAAACCACCCACAGTATTCAAGGTGAGGCTGCCCCAGTGCAGAGCAGAGTGGGACAATCCCCTCCCTTGCCTAGCTGGCGATGCTGTGCCTGATGCACCCCAGGACACACTTGGCCCTCCTGGCTGCCAGGGCACACTGTGAATTAAAGGAGCTGCATTCAGCTCTAGAGTCCTCAATGTCAGAAGGACATCGAGCCTGGAGAAGCCTTCAGGGTGTCCTAGGTCCAGCCCAGATCAGAGGAAGGTGGCATGACCAAGTTATTTTGTTATTTGTTACTATCTTACACCATGGCCAGGAATGCGGGAAAGGGACTCTCTTATCACTTCTGAGAAGAAGGGGCATGGTTTCTAGTTGGGAGAAAGCGTGGTCGGGGTGGGTTGGTGTTAGCCGCTGTCATGTCGGGTGTTGGTGAGTGTTTTGCATGCAAATCACCCTCTTTTCACAAAATGAAATGGGTAGAAGAGGGTAATTTCTCCCACATTCCTTGTGAGGATTGAGCAAGTGAACCAGGAGTCTCCAGGCTGAGAAAAAGACAACTGTAAAAAGCAAGAATGACAGAAAGAATGTGAACAGAAAACTATTGTTCATGCTCTCCATGTAATGAAATGTCTAGAGGGGATCACATCAAATGGCAGCTAGCATTTAAAACAAGAGAAAGAAGATGCTTCTTCACTCATTTATTTATATTCTAGGACTCCCTGATAAAGGGACCAAATCATTTACATGGATGCAAAAAACCAGTTGGACAAACAGGGAAGGTGAAAATCACTGAGATTAATAAATTCAAACTCTGAAGCAGAAAGTTCTTGAGATAGGAATGTCAGGGATCTGGGAGAAGGAGCTGCAAAGTACCAAGAATTTCTGCTCACTCTGACTCATTCTTCTTCCACAGGCATCCTCTACTGCTTGCTTTTGGATGTGGCATACTGGAGATGGTAATCTCTTGGTATGATATGGAGTAACTGTTCTTTTTGAGCTCCAGCAGTCCTGTCTTTCTTCAGCAAGATTCAACATTTCCCCTTTCATCTGCTTTCCAAATGCTTGTATAATTCCATTTCTTCATTCATTTCAAATCGAGGAACTGATTTCAAAATTATAAATCCAAAAAGCCTATTTCTGTCCTGGTCTTTTTTATCTATTACCCTGTCTCTTTAATTACATTGCATGATCTATTGGAATTGAAGCTACAATAGGAACACCAAAATGTTCACAGATGTGATACTGTGGGTTTTATGTCATTATTTCTCACAGTTCTTTTATGTTCCAATATTTTTATTTTTAACATCTTAGAACTGTCCTCAACATAAATTGAACCATGTGGAGATTTTGCTAACTGAACCATGTATTCACTATGACAATTCAAACAATATTTAATGTCATTTTTCCCCCAAATTGAGAATGATAGAATACATGCCGTGTAATCCCATTATTTCATTATGTGCTATATCCACAGATAAAATCCTGTCTGAATTGCTTTAAGTTAACTTAGCAAACTTCTTTCCCACTTCTGTAGGCATTGCATGGCGATGAACAACCCCTCCAGCAATTCTTTTAAAGTTGTGATTTTACAGAGTAGTTTGGCTCTTGAAAGACATAGATTTCTTGTATTCCTAGCGCCCAAAGATCAACACAAATGATTAGAGTTCACTGATAGCTAACAGAAAAAACCACAGAAGTTCCGTATTTGCAACACTGAGCAAGTAAAACAGGAGTATCTGAATGATATTTTTACCTTCTACCTGATTCACTGTACTTACAGTCAGCATCTTTCTCAGCCCCCTCATTTTGGTTTCTGGATTTCTTTTTAAAGGAAAAATAAACGTGCTAGTAGAAAGCTTTGTGTTAGAAAAAGTGCAAAACCCTAAAGACATACAGTTGGCAAAAATGATCATAGTAATCTGACAGTTTGGAATAAATAATACCTTTGATGGATTTAACTTTTTACTCTGTTTGGGCATGGTTATGGAAGATTTAACATTTTTCTCAATTTTTTTTATCATTTGAAATTACAGAGTCAACATGATGTATACTTGGGCTGATGTTAAGTCAGGAACAATTTATTTTAAATATCTGACACTGAGTATAGGCACATTTACTAAACTCTAATCCCTCAAAATTTCTGAGACCGATGTAGGTCTGCCTGTGGTCATCAATTCTGTAATGATTTTTTCTCCGGCTGCTGTCCCTGAAATATGTTCACTTGAGATGGCTCCACAGCACACTGGAAACTTTGCATTTATTATTATTGATTTATTAATACAAACACTATGCTGATTCTCCAGGATGATAGGCATTTAAAGCATCTCAGTCTTTGATGAGTCTTCCAAAGTGTGAATGTCTGATCTATAAAGCTCCTTGTGATCAGGCACCATACAGACAACTGAACCTCAGAGCTGAGTCACACATGTAAGCACAGCAACTCTTGGACAGTACTTGGGTAAGTGCAATCCATATGCATGAGTGTGTCAGAGGAACATATAGTGCAGTGCTATAAGTAGATAATTTGCAGTAACAAGCTAATCCTCTGCTTACTTCCATTCTCAGTGCAGATAGGCCTGCCCATATGCAAGTGGAATTTGAGTGGTAAATGAAGGGCATTTATTTCGTATTCCTGGAACTCTTACTGAAGTACTGAGATTAAACCTGGGGTTATAAGAAGAGGGAATAAGAACAGGCTGCTTTTTCCAGATGTGTCAGCCAGTCGATTCCTAGCAAAGGCTAGAATAAATTACTGTTTCTACTGGCAGCAACAGAAAATGAGTTTCTCTGCAGGGGCAAGGAAGACATGAACCTCTTTATATGCAACTTCGATTCAAACCTGGAATTTGCCTCTTTTGCTTCATCGTTTCTTTTCCTTTATTCAGATAGACTGAAAGCCCTCTTCTACTTTGCATGCTTCCTTAGAAAAATTCTTTTGATGTTTATAGGTCCTCTGAGCAAATGAATTGTTAATAGGAGATTAATATAGGGGAATGGTTGGGGTTTTTTTCTCTTAACTCATCTGCTGACACAGAGGTGAGAGTCCAGTATAACTGTGTTGTTTTTCAGTTTAACTTACCATTACTATACAATAATTTTATATATTGAATTAATATTGGCTAAAATTCTGCTTCACATTTGTAGACATAGTTCTTAGTGGGTTTAATAGGCCGTTTAGTTACATGATTGCACAGAATTTTGCACTGAGTAATGAATGAGTCATTAAATATAAGTGGTGGAATAAAATAATGCCTAAATTTAGTGATTTTTCGTTGTAGGTATTTCTACATTCTAATTAATTACGATTCTGAGTAGTCCAGTGTAAATCTTCTCAGTGTCGATCATGTAAATAGATAATGAACCTCAAGCCTTTTTAGATATTTTAAGAACTCTTCTGGATTTTAGGTAGGCCTGCACATTTCTAGACAGCTTTGCAACATAGACTCCCTTAAGATTTTTAAGGAAYATAATTTGTAACGTTCAATAAATCTCATAACACTTTAAGTTTCTCTTAACTTTCTTTCAGAAACAAACAAAATTTTTGACAAAGATGGAGGCAAAAGATTTCATCCATGTCAAGAATGTAATGAAGAATTGGAGGTTGTTATTGCTTTGCTTATAGAAACTTATGAAATGAAAGGAAATCAGAATTTCCTTCCAGCCTCACCCATTATGTGATTCTGTGATTCTGTGAAAGTACTGCATTTCTACATGGGGTTCAAAATGGTATAAGAAACTGAGAAATAAACCAAATGAAAAAATATTATTTTGACATCTATAACAATTTTATGAATGTAGGTTATTCATTAAAAGACACTAAACAGAATTACTATTTCCTTGTAAAATTAGCTGTGTGAAAGGATTGCTTTTTATAAAAATATCAGTTATGTTATCATTAGTTTATCTATTTACAAACACTCCAATGAACTGTTTATAACTGCTCAGACATAATTTCAGAAATAATGAAGCAAAAAATAATTTAATAGAAATACTCTGCTGCACTATGAATCAACTACAGGGTGCAATCACCAACATGCCTTTTCCAGACCTTTGGAAGAATACCCAGTCTTGTGAATCCACACAGTCGAACAACTAATTATATATGGATTTATAAATCATGAAGCTTGAATCTTAGAGCTTTAGAGCTCTTGTGAAAGCTCTCAGATAGCTTTTTCAGCTTTCATTCTTACTGTTGTACCGGAAGAATGGCCGCTCTTCAGAAACAGTGAGATTCATTTTCTTTAAAGAACATGAAAAATGTATTTGTATTTGTTTGGGGTTTTTTCAGTTCTTTTCTAACTTCTGTTTTTGGCTTTCAGTACTGTCTCCCTCCTTTACATCTGTTTTGGATGGTGTGATGGGTTGATGCTGGCTGGATTCCAGGCACCCACCAAAGCCTCTCTATCACTCCCTTCTGCAACTGGACAGGGGAGAGAAAATGTAACAAAAGGTTCATGAGTTAAGGACTGGGAGAGGTCACTCACCAAATACTGTCATGTAATTGTGAGAATTGACAGGTTTCTCATAAAATTGAATTTTTCTTCTCCATCCAGGCTGTTTCAAATATTAGATAAAATCACTGAGTTATAATAATAGGGATGGATTTTCCCATGCTTCCTATTTAGAAAGTGGTTTGGCACAAAAGACAATCAATAGCTGTCTTTAACAGGTGCTAAGCTTAGCTGTTGTTCTAAAATCCAAAAAGGAGGAATATTTGCTTTGTTCTCATATTTTAATTTATTTCATTATATGCATTTGATAGAGGTGGTTTTTTTAGGCACTATTATCTAGGTATCCACATAAACTCAGGATTAGATAAAATTAGATGACGATAAGTTTGTTTTACAGCTCAACTGTTGACCACTCATTACAGAAGCCAAAGTAATTCCTTTCCATTTCAACTACATCCTTCCAAGAAAACCATCCCTAAATCTGTTACTAGAAAAGCAAAATAATCAGAGTCTTGAGACTTCTCCACAGTCCTCCTCATGCATAAAGTACTTTGACATCTCTGGATGTATTTTGCCATTAAAACCAGTTCTAAATCAACCAGCTACTTAAAAATCTACAACTGTGCAAGTAAAGGAATATTAATTTTCCAATGTACTTCTAATAGCTCCTGACAAAAAAAGCACTTTAGTAAAAAAAGGGCAATCAGCTTTCCTTTAAATATCATATTACACCTTTGTAATTAAAATACCAGCTGTTTGGCTTAATATCTTCATTCTTAATACATTGTCATCTCAGGAAATAAGCAACTAGACTTCAAAATCCTTCAGCACAATCAGTTTTGAATAAGTTCACATCATGTGTTTGGCATTCAGAGAATTGTCTGATTTCATTCTCTGCTTTGAATCAGATCATGAACAGAACTGAAATTAGTGAATATAGTCAATAATTTTATGCTGCCAGGAAATTAATTTCTCCTGGTTTTTTTGCTCCATAAAGGATTTTACATTCTGTTTGGATATCCTTAAATCATCATTCATGGCTTGTCGCTCAGATCTGTATTTATAGAAATAAACCTGTTGGAGTCAAAACAATAATATATATTGGAGGTTATATTTGGACTTAAATTAACCTCTTGTTTTATTCCTCTCAGCTTCTAAATTGGTAATAGATGAAAAAAAATAACAATTGTTTTAAATTGTTGGGGTCACTTCAGATTACATTGCTTACATTTTATGATGTGGCTGGTTACAATCATATGATGTAACATAATTTGTCAAAATGACATATCAGTAACATGGCAGAAACACCAGATGTCATAGGAATGTAAGAACTGCCAGCCTAATGTAGTTAATTTGTCCTTTCCAGCCAACCTATCTTTAAGAGTGGCCAGAACCAGATGCCTCAGAAGAAGAAAAAACCTTCGACAGTGAAAAATGTTTGAAAAATCAGTGTAGGAGAGTGTGTTCTTTCTTTCTAAATCCTGCTTAGCAAAAAAATTGGCTTATTTCTTGCAAGATAAAGACACAAATTTCTGTGCTCTTACATTCCTCAAGTCTGCCAAAAATCTTCAGTTTCCTCTAACTTTGATTATTTTCTTCATTCTCATGTTCATGTAATTCTCAACTTCTTTACTCCATGTCTCAACTGGCTTACTACATGTCATTTAGGATGTGATGCAGCAAACCAAACAGAAGAAATGTTTCTGCAGGTAAACACATACACATTGATTAAATGCATATATAAAGGAAAAACTATATTATAAAGATTATCTTTCACAAAATTATATTTTTAAAAAAGAATCTGTTTTTGAGAGAATCAACATGATGTTTTCTAGATGCAGATTGCATTCATCTGGGGTGTCTCTTATATCATATACCATAAGCACAGATGACAAGCAGTGAAGTGATCTGCCAGCTTATATTTTGTTGACAGTTCAGATGACCTTTGCACGAGCAAGATTTTGACTAACTTGAGACAAATAGAGGAAAGTAGTCAATTTGCCTTTTCTCACAGACAGAGTTAGAGAAACTTCAGGAATTTGTGTTAGTAAGAACATAGACTTCCTGTTCTTTCTTAACTGAACCACTTTGCTAATTCCTCATTTAATAAGTAGAAGAAAGTCAGTATAGAAAATTTTTCTATTTTTAAAGTAAAGATTTACTGACATTCTATTAAGTTAGACAGCAAAATTCAATTTTCTAACTTTGGGTAAGGAGTGAGCTTCATTTCACACCATGACCTCTTGAGACAGTGTCCATATAGTTCAAGAAACCTGTCCCTCAGTGGTTGTTGCTCTCACAGAAACAGAACTCATGACTTTTTAAGGCAGCTTTTCCCATTTTCAAGGTTTTTGTACACTTTCGTGTCTATAAGGGACTTGCTAGCACTGCTGCTTCAAATTCTCATGAGCTGCAGAAAACATTGTTTATTTTCGGTTGATGAGTGCTACCAAGTAATGACATGCCTAGATAATTGAGAAACAGTATATATGGAAACCACCATAGAGGAGTTGCATGGATGAAATAGGTAAAAGAGAGGAGGATTTCATTGAGAATGTAGCTGGTTTTTGTCCTCTTACACCACGAATTTAATTTGAAAGAAGAAATAAGATTAAAAGCCATCTTTTTGTCCCTAAAAATTGTCTTAGTTGCAGGATGACGCCCAGAAAAAACAACTTACTGGCACAGCACAGCTAGACAGTGAATGACTGACAGTCTGAGCAACCAGCCCCCTCAGGGGCATCTGAACACTGCTTCATAGCAATCCAAATCTGGTAATGAATTTATAAGCTATAAACTATTTACTTTGCTGCCTTTTATTAGGCTTCAGTCCTGGAATCCAAGACTATTTAGCAGGAAAAGAAGGGCAATATCATATACTGCAGTTCAGTTCCACTTGATCACATCTTTCTGATAACTAGATGAAGCTTGACCTTGACTTCGATGCTTATAAGGTAAAGAAAAGGTACAGCAGAAAGATGAGCAAAAGAAAGCAGGCAGGAAAAAGCAGCAAACCTTTTTTTTTTTCCTTTATTAACACAAATTATATTATTTCAGGATTTTACACTTCTCTTTCTCTTATTTCCTATTCTGATGCGTATATAGGCAGGTCCAGATATCTATTACTCCATAATGTCAAATCAAACATATCTGGGCTGAGAGCTAACATTGGCCTGTAGCACTTCTATTGCTAAACTTATAGGAAAAGGAATTATTTCTTTTTAGCACCAATTTTTTTTCCTTATAATTAATTTGTGATACACTATTAGACTATAAGCAGAGACTCTATATTTATGCACATCATGTAGATTTTCTCCTTCCACTCCTCATTAATATATCTTTTAATCAGCCTTTAGTTTTAGACTAAGCTGGCATGTAAACTTCCATTTTTTCCAGCAAAGGTAAGTTTAAAGTCGGGTTCATTCATTCTGGTACAGATTTCTGCCTCAAGAAGGGAGTTCTGCTGCTAGAGGTAAGATTGTGTGCACACACATGGACTTGCAGATGCCTAAGTGGGAAGCTGAAGGGAAATACCATATCTTGGTTTTTGGTGTGGTGGGTTGACCTGAGCCAGTAGTTTTAAGTCCCTACACAACTACTCTGTTACCCTGCCCTGCCCCAGAGGATGAGGAGGAGAATAAGAAGAGGAAAACCAAGCAAGCTCATGAGTTGAGACAAAGACAGTTTAATAAGTAAAGGAAAAAAAATAGCACCTTCAAGTCCCTGAAGGCTTTCTGAAGAAGCTCTAAAGCTGAATGCTGTTGAGATAATGAACAAAAATAATTCTTATCAAACTGGTTGATAAAATATTGATTGATAAAATACTGGTTGATATCAAACTCTTTCCACAGTGTCATACATCCCTCAGACTCTATTGGTTGCCTCAGTTTAAGGACCCTTATGCTCTCATAGGGCTTTTTTGCTGACTTCATCCACACAGCTTCAGTTCCAGAAATACTGAGTTGGATGCCCAGAAAATGTGTACTTAGAAGACACCATAAACCCACCTTAAACTGGAGCCCATTTTTCTGAATATCAGTACCTAGAATCTGAAACCTTTTGACACTGTATTCGCTCCACTGGGAACCACGTGTTATCTCAGAGAGTCTAAATTAAGTGCGGTAGTTTTATTGCTCATAGACAATATCATTAGTAAGAGTCTTCAGGTTTCTTAGTCAAGATTTTTTGTAAAAGACTATGTAGAATGCCTCAAACTTCTTTAGCTAACTATTAAATTGGCTTCTCATTACAGAGGATACACATCCTTTACATAGTAAATGAAAGACCACATCTCTACGTGATTTAAATTTCTATGAATACAGGCATGGACAGGACTTTGGGGAATTTAACACATCTTGACTTTTGTAGAAGAGGCATATTGTGATATATCATAATTACCTGTAAACAGAAAATTTTAAAAAAAACAATTCAGTATTGTGTACTCTATGGCTGCCTTTTTCAGTAAGAGGACTATTATCATGCAAAAATGACCACTGAACATGACTGGATAATTGTGAACATGAGCTGGATAATTTTGATTTCAGTCTAATCAAAACCTTGGAAAGCAGAAGATATTAAGAAAAAGGATTCTATAGAAAACAGGTTTTAGTACTATGCATGTAGCTTTTTTTCTTGAAGTTTTTAAGTGCTTGAGTACGGAGGTTATGAAGCTAAGATACAAATTACTCTATAGACAATTAGATAATCCTTCTGGGAATTAAATAGGACAGTGGTAAGAAAACCATTGTAAGATATTTTTCTAAGGAAATAAAAATGAATTAATGGATCTTCAACAATTTGAAATTAAGCCCAAGTGAATTGCTATTGTTGGAGCTGGTATGAGGAGATATGTAGTATTTTCTCATTTTATTAGAATTAAATAAAAGATGCCAAGCCTTAACGAATTTAAATACTGATGTAATGTGGTTTCTCTGGGAAGGAAGGCACTCATTTAACAATAGCCTTGTTTACTTTGGCTGAGAAGTCCCACACCTAATGAGATGAAGAAAATGTCCATATGTCATTTACAAGGCTGTAATGGTGAAGATGGCACTGTAAAGCAACAAAAATCATGCTCTGTATAAGCTAACTCATTAAAAAACATAACAGTGAGTAGAATAAGGCAACATAAAATTTATAATATATTCTTAGATACAGTAGAATGTTGACTTAGCAATAATTGGCTATTATTGCTGATTCATCAAAGGAAAAGGGGCAATTTTTCTTTTTTAATATTAATGAATAAGTGTCATGTACTTTCACATTCATCCACTTCTGATTTTTATAATGTTGTTCTAGAAATAATAATCTCAGTCATTATTATCCCATCAAGTGATTATTACACTTATCAAGGGAGTCAATTGTTTCTGTGAACTGAAAAAAAAAGGAGACGTACTAGTTCCCTAGATCCTCTCATCCCTGATACCTCCAAGTGCCTTTTCCTTTATCCACACATTGGTTTTTTGGGGTCGGAATGTCAGCTGGTGATTGCCCTGCTGTGTGGAAACTCACCTGGAGGAGTCAACAGACTGTCTAGGTAATACACCACTGTTGATGTTAATTTACAAGGAGAAGAGAAAAGAAGAGAAAAGCTGGGTTGAACCTAATGTTCTCCATAAAATTAACTTATCTTTCTTACCATGTAATTGTCATCTTAGAACTTCCATTACAGAGTCTGAAGATGAGGCATATGTCCAGTTTGGTCCTTACTTTGTGTAGATTTTTGTCTTCTTTACCCAGCCCCTTCCTTATTCACACTATGAAAGAGAATATGTTTAGTCCAATTTCAGGAAGGTAAATTGCAAAATTCTTATTGAGATGTATAGCTCTGATTCCCTTATCTAATTTTTATTTGGGTGATTTTTTTCTTAAGATAGTAGGAGGTTTTTTTCTTCTTAAGATTGTAGGAGGTTTCATAATTAAAAACAGAATGAAGGCCTTAAAATACTCCTTCACATCTCCAGAAAAGAACAAATGCGGTAATGATTTGATGATATTCAGTGGGTGTTTTTTTGTGGAGCTACAATATACTATGTAGAAACATATTTGTATTGTATTCTGTAATTCATCAGGTATTCATCATTGCTTTCTCATGTTTCATCTTAGACATACTAGAATTTTTTATTTTTGCTAAAAGACTCTATGGGAAAATAGTACTGTAACTCAATTACACCTGCCCTTCTTTTTCTTGCTTTAATGTTCTGATGTTAGTTTGAGTTGCAAATTACCATGAAGCTACTAAAATCTTTCAGTTCTTCCCATGTAGCCGTCTGATTTTATATTCTTGTGATATATATGAGAGCACTCTTTAACGCTTATCATTATTTATGAAAATCACGGATAGAATTTGTTTTGTTTGTGACCAACAACGAGGCTAATTTCAGGCACTGATTATTAGAACATCATTAAAATACTAATTTATGTCTTCATCTCCTCAGAAATTTAGAAATGGCATATGGCAATGTATACTTGATGACCAAGCTTCTCGTTGAAAAATTAAGGGTTGCTCAGGTCTAACAAGAGAAGATATAGCACCAGCCTCATGTAAGCCTATACAGATTAGTGGCTGGTAGAGAAAAACTGTTAAAGAACATATTCACAAGTAATGATCAGATTTGTTCCGCAATAACTGTTATCTTAAAGATAGTTCCTAAGCAACACACCAAGAAATGTACTTCAAGAAAAAAATCCAGATGTTATTTCACAATAAATGTTGAATTTTTTCTATACCTGGGAATTTTCCTGCACTGTTTTCTCTTTTCAGAAGAGACCAAGTGAATCTGCTAGATATATGGCATTGATATATATTCATACATCAAACCCTTTCTTGTTTTAACTATTGACTTCAGTAATACAAGAGAACTTGTCACAGAATCCTTAGCTCAGAAATCATGTGATTAGATCATAATAAATATGCTCTGTGCTACATGAAAATTTGAATTAACGTACTTAATTTTACATAGTAATATATCCATTGATGTTCCCACTTTGCTTTATATATACAGTGAAGAGGATTTTCCCAAATGAAAGAGAAATACTAAATGGCACAAAAACAAGTGATGCAGAGGATCTATATTCATTATAGATTTAAGCAGTAAAATATAACAGTCTGAGTATAGAGAAGCAGACTGTTATCATAGAATGTTGGTTGTATAGTTGGACTGACAGAACCCAAAAATATATCTTTCATAGCATAGAGCAAGAATATTTTAACATTTATTTGTTGTTTTTTTTCACCACGGAGTGTACCAACTAGGTGTCCATTGAACAAGCTGTCATTATAGACAGAGCAGCATTAAATTTCCGACACCTAAACCATGAATGTTATTTCATTCATCTTAGGACATCTGAGATTTTCACAAGATCTGTCAGATATCACATAGTCTCCAATGAAAACACACTTCTCTCTCTTCTCTGTGGAGAATACACAGGGTATTCTTGATGATTTAGACATCACTAGATACTATAATTTAGGCAATTCAGTAGAGTTTCTAGCTCACATGCAGATCTATGTGTAGCTATACCTAGGTGTCTTAATACGTTGTGAAGCACAGAGTAACTTAGAGTCTGTACTGCAGGATGTAATGAAGTGTTTTACACCTCCCTTTCCCTTCTCCATTCAGAATACATGTTCACAAACACTTAAAGAGCTTGCTCGATTATTTCAGGTTTATTAATGATGGGAAAACATTTTGTATTTATTGCAATTTAGTCAGGATGAACTCCTTAATAGTTAAAATTACATAGCTGCTGTTATCACTGACTATTTAAAGTATTTTTCACCTCAAACACATACATACAGTCCTTGCCTGCATTTTGTCAGTCCCTGCACATCTACCCCTCCATTCAATTAAATTAATTTTTATGGAAAAGTTGGTTTGCTCTGTGGTGAACTGAACACCTTACCACCCGTAATGGATATAGGTGTAAGAGTGTACTATGTGAATTCTCTTTTTTCTTTTCCCGTGACACTTAATGATTGTAGCAGCGGCATCAATGTTACTAAGCAATGTCATTCAAGAGGAGCAGAACCATAAAGTGAGATGGTTGGTGCTGAGTGTTAAGATATGCAGCCCTGGCATGAAGTTTAGCTATCCGAACAGGCTCTGAGAAGCTATAGAACGTGACATGAGAAATTGCTGAACACCATAAATAACACAGTGAGAAGCTGGCAGAAATTACAGCTAGTGCTGTGAGGAATGGCTGGATTGCACAGATGGCTAAGGAGGAGGTATGTGAGAAACGGCCAAGATTCACAGATAATTGTGTGTAGTATTGGAACTCTTTAGGGGGAGGAGCACCTGAGTAACCATATTGGTATTATGAGGTAAGGCTTAGATGACCAAGATAAGAGCATTAGTACTATCAAATTTGGATAAGCGTGCAGCAAAACTAAGACCATTGGAAAAAAACCCCCGAATTACATGTGCACTCTATTTGGGAGGAGACAAGGATGGAGAAAGGAAGGATCAAGATGGATGGAAGAGAAGTACAACTGTGAAAAACAGAGGAAGAGGGGAGGCCTTTTGCATGTACACAAGCGGGTCAGTTCACTTGTAAGATTGAGCCGTATTACTTTTGTTTTGTAATGTCACTCTCTTTCCTGTGTGTGCATGAGTTGGAAAGTCTAAGTGACAGCAACTATAGACTGAGTTGTCTGTATACTCAGCTGGTGAACTTGAGTCTCTGTGTGCATGTGTGTGTCTGCGCACATGCATTTGTATCTGCCCCTGTGAAATTCACTCTCAGTCCTGCTACTGGCTGGACCTGCAAACAGGAACAGCAGCAGCTTTGCTAAATGTTGTAAAATATAGGAAATGCTGATAATCAGAAGTTTGACTTCAAAAGTACATTCTAAATAAGAACAATGACAACAGTATAATGCAACATGCAGTGCCATTTCATATGTCCTCTTTTCCATTTTCACTTTTCTAAGGCTGATGGTCATGAAGTTTTCCCTTCTGTTTCTACACTTTTGATCATCTATTATAATCCTCCACAAATTTTCTGGTTCTCTTTGTGGGTTTTTTTTGGAGGTGACATAGGAAGAGCTTCTGTTCAGCACAAATATGTGATGGAGAACTGATGGGTATCACTCTCATGCTCATGTTTTCCATTTTGTGCTCAATTCCTTATCCTTAAGATTATTTTTTTTTAATGTCAGCTGATGACCTTCAAAATAATGTTATAGCATAAACAACCAAAGGCATTAACAGATATTGCATGTTCCTGATTAGACCCCAAACTTGAAGGTAGCAGAAAAAAAAATGTGTTCTGAAGGACAAACACAGAGTTGAGAGCTGATCGGAGGTCAGCTTTTTTGGGTGTTGCTTTATGGCTGAAACTTTCAGAAGCAGAAAACCTAGGCATAGAGAGACGTATGCAGACCTTGTTAAAGCTGAGATGTACTAAGCAAGCTGGGTTCTGACACTGAGGTATATGAATGTATAATCTTTATGATCTTTTTTTCTGATAATTCAGACACAGGAGCAGAGACATCCACCACAGCAGCAGGAGGCATAGCTAGACAATGAATCTTCAAACAGAAGACCCTATGTAATATTTCTATGATGGAAAAAAAAACTGGAACAAAAGCTTCTACTGCATTTATTCAAATGTCTGCTTTGTTGTCTCAGGTGAATAATTTCAGAAAATCACATGCCCACATTGATAGCAACTATTGTGGCAGTACTAAGTAAGAAGGAAAGAACAGAAGGGCTGATACAGATCATTGAAGGAGAGCAAATACTATCCTAGCAATGGAATGATGTTAGTTATGAAGCTTTCTCACTCAACTGATATGTGAAACAAATGAAAAACCCACCACAAACAAACAAACAAACAAATAAATAACAATTTCAGAAATTCAAGAAAGTGCATTTCTTTAGAAAAGAATAAAAGTACTATTAGAATACCAGCTGTGATCCCTTTCTTTCAAGTAAAGTCACTCCTTTAGTTTAACTGACTTTTAATAATATGGTACATGTTCTGTTTAAGTCCTTGCATGCAAGTGAAATACTAGAAATTTATCTTTGTGAAGATTTGATAAGCTCTGAGAATTTGCCAATGAATTTAAAAACTGCAACACTGCTGAAAATTTTCCCTTTTGAAAGTCTACTTTTTATTTGTATTTATTGACCATTATTAACATTAAAATATTATAGGAAAAGTCTCTGTAGAACTATCTACTTTCTGTACATTTTCATTCTTCATTAGTTATTGCTGATTTTTTAAGTCTTCATGTCAAAACAAAGAATTTCCAGCCCTTTCTGTTCCAGTTACCAGGAAAAAAAATCAAGCTTTTTCTCTTGGTTCATATATCAAGCCACTTCTTACCAAGGATCTTATTTCAGAATACTAAACTCCATTTGCAATTTTACTGCATAAAGCAAGCTAAATTGACCTTAACTTGCTTTCACAGGCTATGCAGTAACAGCTGTGCAATGCTGGCAGTGATTTGCTTGTATCAGAAGTAGGCAAAATCCACATCTGACCACTTTTATATTCTGCAATACACTGGATCCAGTTCTGAACAGTGAAGCAGAACCTACTCTTTTAGTGGACTGAAATAAAAGTGAATTTGGAAATGCTGGGAGGAATACCTATTGGTATGGTAATGTGTGCTCATATTTTTTAAAACCATTTGACATAGAGGTATAATAATGTGGAGAGGGTACTATTTTCACAGATTGCTTCATAGGACTGTCTCCTAGCTCAAGGGCTCAATTTCAGTTTCTTGCTGAGTCCAAAACACGTGCCAGGCTGAGATAGGCAATTTTTCCCCCGAGCTTTGGCTTACCTTGAGATGAAACAGGGCCTGCAKGAAAAGACTGAAGTTTGGCAGGAGGCTCTTGACTATAGATGAATTGGTAGGGCTGATCACAGATAATGAATGCCCCTCAGTTCAGAGGCTTCCATAAAGACCTGATCCCAAGTTCATGCTGCTTCAAAATTTGCTGACTAGAACTCACAGACTACAATGAAGAGTCTACCATTTCCAATGTTTGGCCTGAAAACAATTCTTTTTCTGAATAATACTGATATATATATATTCTCTAATATGGAGAGATATATATGTTGTGAGATAGATAGATCGATCAGAAACTCAGAACTTCCTCATAAATAATTTAAAAAATGCAAATGTCCAAAGTATATTTCTAGTGCTTGACTATGAACTTGATCCTATAAATCCTTGTAAATAGCAGAATCAAGTATTTTCTCCTTGAAGTGTTTCTTGCAAGATTCATTTTCCTAATGCTTTTTACAAAGTGAAAGACCATTAGATAGCAAAACTTCAACCTGCAAGACACCCCTTCCCCCAACAGAAAATGTAGGACATTGTTACAGTTCAGGCGTTTTTCCAATTCACAGATCTGTACTAAAGTTCACAGAGACTACCCAAATGCACTTTGGGTAGTTTCAATGGGTTGTTCAAATGAAAAGTGTTTTTCAAGCTCTATAGATATGACCTCACTGAAGTGATGACTAAAAACACATATACACAGCCTACCTATCTGGAAATTCTCTCATTAGTGAATAAAACATAATTTAGTAGAGGGGCAACCTCATTCTCTAACCAAAGCAGGAGCAATGCTGACAGATGTTTGTTTGACGTGGATGAATGGAGGTGTGTTTTCACCAAGTTAAGCTAAGGAAATCTACATGATTCAGATGCTACTGTGAGAAAATTAGACACCAGTTTCTTGCTGCTGTGTTTGGAGATATGTAATAGACTGTCTTTTTATACTAAATACAAGGAATAGACATTTATATTCATTTTCCCTTCACAATATATGTCTAATTCTATTGATAGTTGAGAATTTTTATTAGCTCAGTCAGCAACATGTTAATCCTTTTTCTAATAATTTCCACTGTTTGCTCATACACAAATCATCCTTTCAAATTGTAATTTCTGTCTTTTGGAAACAAATAGTTTCAAAAGACTGTTTTAAAGATACAAAAATGTAAAAGCATTCTTTCACTGGAAGATAAGACACTGTGTAGGAGAAAAAAAAGGTTAAGCATGTTTTATGAAAAATATGAATGTATAATTTTCTGTGAACATCTCTTGTGTAATTCTTTCACAACCTAAAAAAAAATGATTTTGTAACAATATGAAAGCTTTTTCTAAAGGCACCATTCTTTTTCCTCAGTAAGACACACCAGATTCCAAAACATGGCTTCAAAATTGCATGATGCAAGGCAAAAGTTATTTTTAATTATTTATTTTATTATCCTAATACTTCTACAATGGCAGTTATCTCTATGACTCATTCTTAAAAGTCCATGTATCCAATTCTAGAGTGCCGCGGCATGCGGAAGGTGTTGTATGCCGCAGCCTTCCAGAAGTGCCCCCAACACAGGAAGACGCCCCGGCCCCGATGGCCAAGCGACGACTTGGGCAGCACACGATCCTGCCGTGCAGGTATCGTGAACACACGCACACACAGTGTCCTCAGGCGGCAGGCAGCAGTGAAGAGGCGCGATGGGTTCTTCGTGTGGGTTCCAGCAGGGATGTTTATTGCAGGAGGGTCCAGGGACAAAGAACAAGATGGAAACTGCAGTACAGGCTTATATACAGAACTCGGAGGGCGGGCAAAGCATCACAGCCAACGGGCTGAGGGCCAGGGGGCGGGGCAAGGGTAAGAGTCCAATGAGGGCACAGGGAAGGAGGGATTAAAGGAAAGGAACCAATGGGGGCCCCAACCAAGAAGAGAATTCCAGAAGGATATACATGTATGGACAACAGAGGATGGAACAACAAACCACTCCCTTAGTGGGAGAAACCATTAAACAAATGCAGGGGGTTCAAGCCCTTAACATTGCCCACCAACAGGGCTGGGCTGTTCCAGGTTGCTGTGGTCTTTCTACAGTGGTTTGGACCACCGCAACACTAGAGAAGTTTTCTTTCAGCAAGTGTAGTCTCACAAACTTTTAGATTAAGTCCTACATAAGGAATGAATGGCTGATTAATTCTATCAGTAGTTCAAAATTATAATCTATGGAAAACTATATGCATGCAAATTGCTATTGTTGTTATGAAGCACAGATAACAAATATGCAAATATTTTATTCTCAGTATTTCACAACAGGATTTGTGCTGCTGTCTTTTATGGCAAGAGTAAAGAGGTAACCACTTTGACCAATTCTTGGGATCCATTTGTAACAACAAAGTAGAATCTCGTGGATGTTGTTGGAAGGCCTGTAAAGAAGACCTAAATGACGTTAGCTGACTGCTATTTCTTTTTGTATTATATTGAAGACAGTACGCCAGGGTTTTCATCCAGAATTTTGGCCAAAGGCAGTAAACAATATGAGCCACAAAGCTTTCCGTTCTGGAAGAGCTTGCTAACTATATTTGCATCTATTAAAATATTATTTTTGAACTAATAACCAGTGACAGTACAAACATATCTGAGCTATTCTTCCATAAAGGACTGTGCAAGACTTCAGATTCTGCTCCAGTTGTCAACTAACTGCTGTGTGATTTCCCAGAACAGAAGCTTTTTTGTTTGACAAAAATCACAACTAAGCTGGTATCAAGAGAAAGACAAAGGGAGATCTGACAATGAATGAAGCCTTTACACTTTACTGAAAAATTAATGTAGATTTCCAGATTTAGCTTTCTGATTGTAATGTCAAACCCTTATCAAAGGAGTCTAGTGAGACTCTATTGTTTTTCTGCACGAATTGTAAATTATAATGACAATAATCTGCTCTAGGCATTGTGCATTTCAGGACCATTATTAGGCCATCACAGTAGACTAGAATCACTTGGGTCTTGAGTATGATGTTTTATTCCACTACCCAAGGTATACTAAAACCATCCCAAAATGCACTGCTTTTTATGCATAATTGTTTAAGGAATTTGATTATTCCTGATAAGTGCTACTCAAGCTTGTTTAAAATGTTGGATATATGCTTGTTGGAAATTTATAGTACTTGTTTATTTACTACCTTATCATAGAACAAAAATGACTTATGGAAATAAAAGCCCAGCTGGATATTCTCACTTGAGAATCTTTGAAATTAGAAACTACATTAATTTTCAGATTTGGAAAATAGATGAAGAGTGTCTGAGTGGATTTAAAGAGTTTATTAATTATTTTTGCAACAATTTAGTATTCTGTTCTCCAAGTAATTTTCTGCTGGATGCCTTTCTTTATGTACTACATGTGAAAAAGAGCTTAAAATTATTTCCATAACGATAATGGATTTTTTGTTTATTCTATTATTTTCATGTGAGCTAGAGAAGCTAAAAAAACCTGGAATGATCAGAGATAAGTCAGTGGCATGCTTGTTTTTCTCTTGAGATACCTTTATTGCAACTGGAGTAACAGGTAAATTACTTATTACACCAGATTGTCAAATACGGTCCTGTTTGTCTTGATGTCATAGAACAAAAAGCAGTATCATCCCAGATGTATCAGTCGGGGAAGCTCTGTACTCAGAAATCTGTTTCTCCTTCCATTCTCTCCCTTATCTCCCTTATCTCTAATTTGTCAGGTTCTTTTTCTTTTTGACCCTAAGAATCAAGAGATTTTTTTCATCAGTATCACTAGTCAGAGACTTCTCTAAAGCGAGAAACTTTGACCTCTTTGGGCCTTCCAAGTGGTGCAGGAAGCTGTATGACTATTAGCTGTGTTGTTTATAACAAGAGAGAGGGGAACATTACTGGAGGTATTTTCTGGAGGGGCCTCACCTGTCCCTCCAGGCTTGGGCAAGCTGGTACTGCCCAAGACCTTCTCCCCTATCCATGTAGAGAGGACTTGCAAAGAGTGTGTGTCTGAGGCAGTTCTCTTCCCAATATTTGCAGGTGATGAAATGTATCAGTCTCTGTGTTTTGGGTCTGATTAGGCATGCTGAATCGACGAGGATATCAGCATGTGTTCCTTAATGTTTTCTTATTCTCTTCCATAAAACAGGCTTTTAGCATGCTTTTGAGAGTTCATTATGGTTGATGGTACAGTACTGGCATGAATGAGGTTTGTATTTGTGTTTAGAACATAGATATCCCAGTAGCAAAATACTACTTGAGAAAGACGATGTATCAACAAGATCGTATTAGATGCCCCTTCCTCCTTGTCATTTGATCTTGCAAATTCGTAGATTTATTGAGAACATAAAGCAAGCACTTGATATTAGTTTTGGTAGCAGCCAAGTACTTGGTAAAAGTAGTCCAAACCAACACACTGTAAGACGTAGAATGACGTATGATAGATTACAAAATTATAAAACTGAGTAACAGATAACAAGCAGTGTTTGTAGAATGGCTAACAAACAATGAGTAATTAATTTTTTGAGCGGTATTAGTGCATGACACATAATTTTGAGGACTATTTCAGACATGCTGTGATATAGGAATAAGGTATAATAAATTTGGGATTCAAGTTTCAGATTTTCTAATTTTTTCTAAAAAAACTCCCAGCTTTTGAAAACTACATGCATCTTTTCTGGGATTCTGAAATTCAGCTGTAAACTACCTAATGTAATTCTTTAGAATAAGTACACTAAAAATCCACATCACAAGATTGTTAGCAAATCCATTATATATATAAAAAGAGAGTTTCCAATGTAATGCAAAGGGCCCAGGTGCTAAACTTTCCACTAACTAGTTAATTTCTATTGTCATTAATATCTTTTTTGTAATGAGGGAATAAGCTGTGTTACAGGAACAGTTGGATAGAGTTTGCTAGATTGGCTTCAAATTATGGTTAGATGGATGGTGTGATGGTGGTGAAAGGGTGTTATAAATAGCGGAGTTTTTGTGGGATTTGCAGAGGAGACCGTCTTATTTTTTCTTCTGTAAAGCTGAGCTTATTTAGATGATTAATAAACCCTAATTCTGCAGCTGGTTTAATGAGAGCAAATTTTAATGGCATAACGCACAGAAGTCAGAAATGGGGTTAGTCTTAGAATTCTAGGACATTTATTTCTAGAGGGAGATACGGTTCAAGAAGATAGTATGCAATCTAAACACACAGTTATACACAAGTTACCTCTTAAACAAAAAATTAAAGTGAATATGTGACAGCCCTGGGAGATCAAAATATATAAGTACATTTTATTTCTTGATAATTTCATTACTTTCAGGCATCACTGATTGCAAATGTTGTGAAAGAATAGAAATTATTTTAAAAATATTTCTGCTTCCCTCTAAAATGTCAGAAATGTCTGTTATTGCAGACTTCAAAAACTTTCCCATCATGTGACCAATGTATTTTGTATCTGGAGGAAACATAATAAATGACTACTTTAATACACTTATTTAAGCTTGAACATAGTAAAACGTTATTCAAAACTGAACAGCCTATAGAATTACTGAAAGATGGAGAAAGCAAACTGAGTTGTGATAAAGATAAGAATGTAATCTGTGTCCCAATAAAGAAAACTTTGCAAGCCTCAACCAAAATGTACAGTTTTTTTAGAAAAAGAAAAATCCCTCAAAATCTTTTCCCCATTCTGAATATTCAGCTGTTTTTCTCTGTATGCTGGCCAGTAGTACAGGTACCACTGATAACTGGGCAAGAAGGGATGGCACCCTGTCCCCAGTGTCTGACAGAAGTCCTGCCCTGAGAGAAGCCCTACAGAGCTCCCAGCCAGCTCACAGGCCATTTGACCCAGCAGTCACTCCCTTTCCCCTACTCACATTGTCTGTCATGACTGCCTGGGCCAGCCACCCCTGTCGCTTTACTCAGAGCACCAGACCCAGGAGGCCCTTCCCCAACCTACACATGGGGACACCATTTAGTTTTGGCCACCATTTTATGGCTGGGAGCTGCCATTTTGTTAATCAACATAACCCACGTGTTTTCATACTGGTCTGTGATTGCCTGATGTCCATTTCTTGAATATATAGTATATAAATGTATATTTATATATTACATTATATATATACAAAGACAGGGTCAGATGGTCCTGCCAGACAATCACGGGACTGCCTGAGGACATGAGTGTATGACAGCATCAAGAAAAGGCCATTAAGCTAGAATGTATATGCATGTATATATGTATATATTAACTTAAACATTAGAATATCTAATTGATGTCTTGAAAAGACATGTTTAGTAAAGATAAGTATTTAGGTGGAACGTGCAAGATCTTTCAAAGGATAGGAAAGTATGTGAAGAGATAAGCATGAAGGAATGAAACAGGTGGAAATACTCAGACCAATTTACACTAAAACGGCATTGGGTCTCTGATTAGAGGCATTCTTGGCCTAAACTCCTGCCGCAACTCAAACATGCTGTATGAATTACACAACTAGATGGGAAGCAGTTCTTGTTTTTACTCTTTTCTGCCTATGTTCTGTATTGAGTATATTTATTTTTATAGCTGAAACATGAACAAGTGACTTCTTTCAGAGGCCTGCAGTATGAATTTTGAAAGGTGGTTAATGGAGGTCTGGTGAAATTCTGTTGAAATAACTGCTCACAGGCACAAACTAGCATATCCATTCAGTAGCATTTTCCTTTTGTGTAGCTGAACCCATTTCAGAGCACGCAGAACACTGTGAAAAGATTCAGTTGAAAAGATGAACATTTTTGACAGATTGAGCATAAGGCAGTCATCTTGATTATTTCTCCATTCTTGAACCTCTCTAAGAAGCCTTCCATTCCAGAAAGTCTAGCATTTACTGAGTTTGAAGACTCCTTTTCCCTTTCTTCAACCAAGGATTACAGAGAACTTTTCAGCACCTGCCAACACAGAATGCTAGTCTAACCTTGTGATCCATGATCTGGGTTCTTTCCCTGTAGATAAACTCTGGCTTTCTTCTATGAGAACCTAATAAATAAGTATCAATAATAAATTATGCTTCTCTAAAATTCTGGGTGACTTTTGCAGGACAGGAACAAAGCATTAGGAAAAAAAAATGCCAGTGAAAGAAGTTGAGAAAAGTAATATTTTATGCATGTGCTCTCTGCTTGACTTGTTAATACGCAGAAGGTTATATAGTTTCTGGAGATTTTGTTGCATTTAAAAAGCAGTGTTTCCACATTTCTCAGAAATCTAACTGAGGACACCACAAAATTTTAAGAGTTGTTGTATTACCTTGGCCTAATAAAGCTGCAAATTTGCAACCACAGTAAAACAGGATCTGTGAAAGAGATTATAGACTATTGGCAAAAGACTTAATTTACATGTAAAGCAGGCAAGAAATGTGTCTGTTCTCACAGATGTATGTGATCATGTGTTTTCTTTCACATCCGATGCATAATAGAAGCAAACCTAATTGACAGGAGGATGTATCCTTGCTGATACAGGATAAAGCCAGCTGTCAGATACTAAACTCCTGTACTCAGGTTGCATATTTCAATATTCAGAACTTAACCATATCCTAAATATTGCATGTCTGAGCTCTCTTATGTATTTCAGTTCCTACTGACTTCATTGGGAGTTGTTAATACTCAGCAGTCTGCAAGATCAGGTGCTCTGAGCGCTTCAAAACCATGAATACATATGATAGCAGTCTATTTTACACTGGAACTAGAGAAGTTAATTCTCCCCCCTGAAGAAGGCTAATTGTCTGGAAAGACAAATATTCCAGCTTTTTACTCCGCCTGGTAACTCTTTCATCACTATTTAGATCAAACATTCGTGTAGCAAAGACATTTAAGACTGGAAAGAGAGGATGTGTGTATACAGAGAAAGGCTGCCATCTAAACAAGCGTGTGCAAATGTAATCCCAAGGTTAAATTGACTTGGTTACTGCTGCACCCTGTTCTCCAAGTAAAATCAGCATACAAAAATATTAAACCAATATTTATTTGAGCAGGCAGACAATGAAATAAAAGCACTATTAAGTAGCTATAAGCACAGGTTGGGTTTCATGGTTCATCACAGGCCATGATGCATGCAAAGCCTGATGAATATGAAAGAACTATTCCTCTTTCCCCTAATTTTTCCGTTCAAATTACACATCCTCAACTGCGCTCCTCTTTGATGTTTAGGACAGGAGAACCACAAGTTGTGTAAGAATCACAATATGACCTTCCATCATAATAGTATGTGAAAAGAGCCAAATCCACATTTTTCAACTGACCAGAAAGTCTGGGTTTGCCGGTCTGGGAACAATGATACAGTTCTTAGCAAACACATCTGATATTGGAAGATAGGTGAGATCATGCATGCAAACAGCTTGTCCATTGTCTTACATATATACAGTCTACTGTGGCTTCCAAACTGTTTCAGCAGATTTCTGCACTGCTTATACAGCAAACTGATGCGATCCCTAGACAGATTTTATCTCCCATTAAACAGGAAGAATTGACTGAGAGAAATCTTTGGATACTGGAATTCCAAAAAGAAAAAGTCAGTGATTAAATTAAGTCCATGTCATACATTTTTTAGACTACTAAATGTTATCCTTCACAATAAATCCATTCTGCTCTAGATCCCTGGTAAAGACTAAGGACTACAAGAATTAAGTGTGCCAGGCACTACATTGTTAAGGTGTAGCTCTTAGGAGACTAATTCACATGATGGAGGAAATGAAGAGTGTGCACACCCTTCTTCTGTCATTTCCCTGCCCCTGTACACCTGTGATCACTGTGCTTGCAACTGTCTTAGGGAGGAACCATAAGGATTTTACCTGTTTTCTTGAAATGCCTGGACTCATGATAGCAGCACAGACACTAGGGTTAATGTAGGCAGCTACTAATGACAGAGCTGAATAAAACCCAAAGTATTTTTTTGTTACAGTGGGATAAAAAAGGGCTTTCAAAAATATGGGATCTCAGTAGTCTGGCTTCACAGATTGGAAAATCAAGCAATGATTGGCAAGTATATACAAATATTTGTGTGGTTAAAATACAGCAAAGTCTGTCAGATAGACAGGGATGATATGCTCATATTAACTGTCTTCTGGACTACAGAGAAATTATGCAGCAGTCTCACAGAATGGTGACCTCTGCATTCCTGAAAGTTTACTTTTTTCTGTTAATTCAATGCACTCTATTGTGTCATTGTCCCACATATGGAGGAAAGAAAAGCAAATGTGAAAAAGAAATGCTTAGGTTTGCAGCTCAAAATCTGGGAGCTGATTTCAAAATTCTGAGCTAGATTTTAGGATATTTTAAAAGTTAGCAAATGGTATGTGAATATTAGAAAGGAAATCAAAGAGGATATGGAACAGATTGAAATTCTGAGTACTAGGAAACTTATTTGGAAAAATAGACCATACATAAAGGCAGTACTTCCTGTAATACTTTGGCATTAATCTGGGCAGTTTATCAATTTCTTTTGCATAGAATCAGAAAGCCAACAAGCCCCAAGTCAATAAGTATATTAGATAATCCAGGCTGTAAAAAAAGAACACTCAGTGTCTTTTATCATAGACCTCTGAATAATAAGTAGAGAAATATGCAATCATTTATTTTGATAAGATTAAACAGATGAGGGATTTGAACTACATTAAAGAAGACATCAGTAATGGACTGTGCAAATGTGTTGGCAAAAAAATAAACCCCACCCCTTCACCACATGGGTATTTCTTGTTTGTGTGATAAATATGAATAGAGCTTATGATTTGTTCTCCAAAATACTAGAGAATGAGTAGATATGTACTGTGCCAGGTAAAGCTTCATCCAGGAATATCAGACACAGACAGCAGAGACATGGATTAGGAAGAGGTATGAGGAAGACTAGGAAAAAAAATGGCTGTCTTTAGGAGAGCTTAACATGGATTTTAGTGAAAGATTTATAGGAGAAGATATCTGAAAGAAAATGAAATTACAATTTGTAGGAATAAAGGGTCATCACTCTTCAAATATGACTAACATTTTATTTATATATAAGACAAAACCTATACTACTAGATTTACAGAACAGATAACAGACAACAATTTACACTCTTTTCTCTACATCACACCATCCCTGGATCATACTGATCACTTGATCACACTGATCTTTTGATATGTTATTTAATATATTCTCATATGAAAACCAATGTCTTATTGCTACTCATTAATTTCCAACCTACCTTAACAGTATGGTTTTTTCTAGTTCAATTCTATTATAACAAGTATATGTTGTCTATTTCTTTCTCCTAAAGGTTATCACTTGTATTTTATTGCTTATTCCCACTCTTATTACTAGTCTTCTTCTGCCATCTGTTCTTAGAACCTTCCCTCCTCCGTCTAGTTAAAGGTGATTTCTGTGAGCTTGTGATTTCTTTTCCAGCAAAGGCAGGGGTAGGCTGTTCTTTGGTTAGAGTATTGTTGGGGTTTGACACTGGCCAAATGCCAGGCACCCATGAAACTGCTCACTCACCGTCCCCTGCTCTGCAGCTGGACAGAGGAGAGAAAATGTAGGGAAGGATTCATGAGTTGAGATAAAGAGCAGGAGAAAACACTCATCAATTACCATCAAGGGCAAAACAGGCTCAACTTAAAGATATTAAGTGAATTTATTACTACCAAGATTGGAGCAGGACAATGAGAAATAAAATAAGCCCTTAAAAACAGCCTTTTTTCCACCCCACCCCTCCCTCCTTCCCACCGACAGCGCAGGGAGATGGGGTGGGGGTTTTGATCAGTTTGTCACCCAAAATGTTTTCTTCTGCTGCTCAGTGAGAGGAGTCTTCCCTGCTGCACCGTGGGGTCCCTCCCACGGGAGACAGTTCACCACGAACTTCCCCAGTGTGGGTCCACTCTCACGAGCAGCAGCACTCCCAAAACTGCTGCAGCGTGAGTCCATCCCACGGGCAGACAGTCCTCCCAAAACTGCTGCGGCGTGGGTCACTCTGCCACGGGGTGCAGTCCTCTGAGGACGGCTGCTCCAGCCTGGAAGCAAGGCCTCTCTCTCCACTGGGACTTCCTCTGGATCACAGTGTCCTGGTATCCATCCGCTCTGGCATGGGCACCTCCCCCACGGGCTGCGAGTGGATCTCTGCATCCCCCGTGGGCCCCCATGGGCTGCAGGGGGTCAAATGCCTCACCATGGTCCTCACCAGGGGCTGCAGGGACATCTCGGCTCCGGCGCCTGGAGCATCTCCTCCCCCTCCTTCTGCACTGACCTTGGTGCCTCCATTGCCTCTGTTGTTGTTTCTGTCACATGTTCTCACCTCCTCCTCTTCTCTGACTGGAATTAAAACTGCGCAACCAACTTTGTTTTGATTTCTTCTTAAATATGTTATCACAGGCGTTACCACCATCTCCAGTTGGCCCAGCCTTAGCCAGCAGCACGTCCATCATCAGAGCCATCAGGGACTGGCTCTGCTGGACATGGTGGAAGCTTCTAGCAGCTTCTCACAGAAGCCACCTCTGTGGCCCCCCCACTACCAAGAATCAGGCTGTGCACCATCACAAATATTCAGGTGAACAGAAGACTGAGAACCGGATGGGAAAGATTTGTCACTGTAACTTGTAATATTGTTTATGAGATAATATGTGTGGTTCACTAGGAATTTTCAACAGTAGGTATTAGGAAGCTGAGCTAAGTTGCTTAGTTGTGACTGGCCGCTACAGTCACACTGTATGATGTCTGATCTCTAATTACAGAAGCATGACTCTCTAATAGGAGAAAGTGTACTGTAAATGACTAAGGGTTTAAGTCTGCCACAGATCAAAATTGACATAGGAAGTGGTGGCAGACTGAAAACCTAGTGGGGCTTTACTACTAGACTTACCCAAAGCAGCATGCCTGAAATGATGGGATTTATTTTCTCTCTTCTCATTCATGAAGTGTAATTGCACATACTTTCACCAGCCTGTCCATCTTGAGTCGTTCAATCAGTGCTGTGCTTGTATAGTGTAGAAACCCATCCTCTGTTTTCTGAAGCGGTTTACTGCAGTATATAAAATGTACTCATAAAAACTTGGAATAGCCCAACCTAAAGTGTACTTTCTGCAAATATCCATACAATGTACACATACGTCTATTGGAAAGAAACATAAGAAAGAGTATAAGAAGAAAAGAAACTAATTCAAACTCAGGCAAACACTCATAGAAATGATTTTGTTGCATTCACCAGCCTCTAGTGAGTGATATGCAGAAAGAGATGGAAGTAGACACCCTGTCAGCTTTATTTCACTTAAAGTTCCAAAGCAAGTGGCAGTCCTATTGGACAGCAAATGCAACTCTCAATAGCAATACTGAAAAATTTCCAGTAAAAGACCATCTTTTTATGACTTTGTTTACTAATGAGTATAATCTGTTTTATCCAACAATTTTTTTTCAGGAACAGCAGTGCTTAATTTCTCAGCTATGCCACATCACATCCCAATATAAACAGAACAATTCTTTGCACAATGTCACAAGACTACAGGGTATTTCAGTCCTTCATAGATTGGCAGGCATGCTAAACTACCTACTTCTTTTTGCAGTATATAGCAAAGAAATTCTTTTTGCAGCAAAAAATTTCTGTTGTGTTTGCAAATGATGAGAACAATTTGTCTCTAGATATTAATGGACAAGAATTTTGTGCCATTACTCAAAATAAGTTACATTCTCCCATTAGGTCATTGAAATATGACATCTTTGCATGGACAAAAATGTCTTACAATGGCGCTTTCTCAGATATAATCTATAGGGCTAGAATTTGTAATCTCAAGCATGTCAATAAACATAACTAAAATGATGCTGAAAGTAGAATTTGATTGAAACTTTAAAATCAGAGTGAATGCTTTACAAAGCCAGCTTTTTAACATCATAAAATTCTGCATAATTCTGAAAATTCAGTTCCTAAATTGAAATTAAATACCAAAGAATTTCATTAAGACCCCAAAGTGAACTGTAAAATTAATAAGCATCAAACATAGATTTTACTGAAGCATGACTAATATGTTCTTTGCAAGCTGCTTAAATAAGTGTTATTTCCTTATTCAAGACTGTATTTCTATCAAACATGCTGTGATCATTTGGAAACAAGAAGTATTTTTAGCATTTTTTGTCTAAACTATTTAAAAATTAATTATATTTTTGCCTGAAGAAACAAATCTCAGAAGGATTTTTCTTCATGACAGAATTTTTCGTGCATTCTGCAGAAGCTATAATGGTCTGCAGAAATATTTTGACAGTTCATAACCAGTATGACATTTCATACATTTGTACTTTTTTTTTACACTTGCAGGATAACCAAGCAGCTAAAATGTAAAATTTATATCATCTGTTATTAAGAAATAGATAACTTTATAATTTATCATGACATGTCCCAATAACTTCCCACCTTATCTTAACAGTTTACCTGATGAATGAAATTTTTATGTAGCCAGCTGACCAATGCTTTCCTTGTGTTAACTGCAGTAGTATTAAAATCAGCAAAATAATTGGTGGAAAACATTCTTGCTAGAGGGTCAGAATAAGGGTGCTGCCCCCATTTCTTCCTTCTACTTACAACCTCTTATATCTGGGCCCCTATGTGTCAGAAAACATGGAGGGGAAGGGATTTTTCTGACAGTGCTGGAGGGAAAAGGAACATACCCACTGCAGTCTGTAGACTTTCTGGCATTGACAGCTCCAGCATGGGACAAACTTACCATGCCTGCCTGCTGGCCAATAGAATTAACCTGCGCAAAGGGTCTTTCTAGTAGTCTTGGAGAACTTATGACTGAGTCAGCTTTGTTTCCTCCCACAGTGTACATCCTCCTCTCACTTTCCCAAATCCGTCCGGGGCTACCCTGCTGTATGTTTGTTTTGCAATTTCAGTAGGAATATATATATGATATAGAGGTGGATTTGGTGGAGAGGAGCGGTCATGCTGTTGAATACGACAGAGAACATTCTCAGTGCCATAAGTGCAATGGCTACACAATGAGGTAATCCACCCTTCTGTTTAGCTCACAGAGAAAGGATTTCTCTCTTCTTTCTTTCTCTGTTTCTATTGCATTTAAAACAGCAGATAAATGCTAGGGAAAAAAGTAAAAACTGCGTCAAGCTGAGTAAATTGTATGAAGAGAACAGAAAACTCTGAGGGTTCAAAGTCCTTCTAAAACTCCTGTTAATCTGCTGGACTTCAGAGATAATATTAAACTCTGTGATGGGATTTCTTTTCTAAGAATGTATTTAATTTTTAGGACTCTAGGTAAGACTTTGATCATAAATTCAAAGAGCATATATACATATATTCACATCGTATCTTAGCTGGTCCTCTTAACAGCAGCATAATTATCTATACGATGTAGTTTATACTTATTTCATAGCAAACACAAGTCAAGAGACCTGAGCCCTTCTTCAGACTCTTATAGTGAGCAGCTTTCAATCTGGGATACAGGGATAATGTTACTGTGCCCTCCATGGGATAATGATTACATGGAGACATTTCTGTTTCCAGAGCCCAGGAAGCACTGTATATTTTCATAATCAAAACAGAACTATTCATTCCAAATGTGCATTTTGTCTCACTTAACAAAGAGGTTGAAGCTTTGCTCCTGAACATACTGAGATGACCTCTTAATTATATACAGAGAGCAATACAGTTGTACATGACTAACTCCTCAGATAATCCAGTAATGATTTTTGTTCTGTAATTGAAAAAAAAAAAAAAAACCAGGTGAGAGATGTAGCCTCCATTCTATATAATATTGGAAAGAAGCACAAAATTCACAACTCAAACTGGAAAACATTGTATAGTCTAATCAAATGCAGGAAAAATTATCCAGAAACAAAGAATACATTTTTAGAAATATAGAGTAGAAGGTTCTAGGAGAGCACTGACTTGGAGAAGAAATTAGTGAGCATAGTGTGTTATTGTCCCAAATAAAAGCTTCTAGTGCTGTGTTGTGGCAAAAAGTACTATTGAGGCATTTGAAGATACAGAAAAGGAATATCCCGTAAAAGTCAGGGAGGGAACTTGCTACTTTGTATAGCAGGATTGTTGAATTTTGTGTCTTCATTTTATAAGAGAGCACAATTAGTAAACCTAGCTTTTTGTAGAAGCTTGTGATATGTTCAGGAAGTCAATATCTGAATCCAAATCATTGGGTTGTTTCATCATGGTAATCTCTTCTGACTTGTCACTAGCAGTTATGTTTCCCGTACATTTACTCATCTTTCCAAGAGAGAACAGAATTTTAATAGTTAGAGAACTCAAATGGCACAAAGCTGAAGCAAAAAAAAGAGGAAGTAGAGAGAGCAGGAAATGAAAATTTTAATTTTTCGGAGTTATCATATTAGAAAAAAAAAGAAGAAAATAAAATACTTTCAACCTATAAAACCATAGGTTTTATACTATTCAAATACTATTCAACCTATACTTCAACTATAAAAAGACTGTTGATTCCACAGATAAATGCTATTTTACAAAGAGCAACACTTTTGGTGCACTTGGAAAAGACTTTTTGTAGCTGCAACACAAATTTTGTTCCAAAAGCCAAGCTTACATCACTGTGCAGTTCACATTAGACAGTGCCACTGAGTAAATGAATTATCAAGGACCTAGTGTTCAGTACTGTGGAGTCTCCAAAATGGTGCTTGAAAGCACTGTCGTCTGAGGTTCTCATCCTCTCCAAACTGCAGGGGGTACTTTCATCCTTATTATCTCCACATAACTGAACCAGATCCAACAGACATACTCAACTAATACTGCCTCTATTGACTTTGAGGGGAACAGGGTCTGCACAATACAATTACCTTTAAATTATTGTATTCCTACAGCAATGAACAAATGTTTGGCTTGCAGTAATTATACATTTATTATATGTACAAAACGAAATCCGTATTAACACATCACCTACTGTGGCAGTCATGCATGTAAAAACACTGGGGAAATCATCACTATAGTTCAAATAGAAAATAATTCAGTAATCTATCAAAGAAAGTTTTACTCAGCTGTTGGTCCTCAACTGCTACCACGTTTTTCTACAGGAAACCATGCTAGTAACTCATGGCTAACAGTTTCTGTTTGTTTTAAATTGTTGTATAACCTATAATGTTACAATTTTGTATTCTAAATATCTGCCTAAGAATTTATATTTTCCAGATTTCTTACCTTCCATGACTTTCAGAAATATTCAACAACTGCTTTTGAGTTGTGGAAGAATGAGGAAGAATAAAGTGAAATAACATCTTAAGGGATAAATATTCTGGGGGTTTTGTTCTCGTTTTGGGTTTGGGGTTTTTTTCTTGGTCTAATGTTTTGTTTTCATGAGTTACTAAAAACCACCTAAAATGGAGTTAGCATTCCATAAGAACCTATCTGGCTAGGAATGCTTGTTCCCCTTGCATCCCTTTCCCTGCATCGCAAGTGACCTGGAGAAAAAAAAAAAATCAGGGATTTGGCCAAACAAATTCAAAACAGTTTTGATTTTGTGGCATTTTGTCATCACTTAAACATTCACAAACTTTCCTGTAGATACTTAAAAGCCATTGATTGGATTCATGTGGGTACATTAAAAACAACAAAAATTAGGTTATGGGCAGGACCATGATGTGAGATGTCCCTGATTTGACAAGTTTGTGTTATTAGTCAAAAGAACCAATGACTAGTGTGTGTCTCTTCGCTATGATCTGAACAGAGTCTCTAGTCACACATCTGGAACAGTGGCTTAGAGGTGGTGCCAGGCAGTAATATGAAAGCAAAAGGATCATAGTAGTTTTGCAAGTGAGTTCCTCTGCTACTGCACATTATCAAAGAAATATTGCAGTTTTATGCAGCATGAGGGATCTCAATATTGGGAGCTGAATGATGAGTAGCACTCATGGAAGCCAAGAAAAAAGATGGTGCAAATTGTAATGGAAGTTTGAATTACTTTATGCTATCTTCTGCATCACTGAGCAAGATGCTCAGAGTTTGAAAGGAGGTGAAATCAAAAGAGAGAATGTAACTCAGACAAATCTTTTGATCAGCTGCTGAAAATGACTTGAGCATTCTCTTCTGGGATTCAAATTCAGCCAAGGGAAAGCTTGCTTTTTCTGTGGTTTTATTAAGGAATTTGGGAAAATTGTGCATTCCCTCTGCACAATCTGTATGGGGGTGCTGCTAATCTTGGCATGTTGTTGAGACAATTTGCATCTGAATTTGCATTTGAAGCACACAGAAAAAAAATCCTGCAGAAAGCCTGTCTAAATAAATAATACAGGAGAGAAACAATGTACTCAGAATAACTGAAGATGTGTAATTTTAACAAATCCTGAATTATCTAATATTTTTGCAAAACATTGAAAAGCATGCACATATATACTTATGCACATATACTTGCATAGATTCTGTATTATGTTTCATTAAATACTTAAGTGTTTATATAAATATACAATACAGACATAAACCCTCATACTTATTCTACTTGCTTTTTTACTGCTAGTGTTTTAATATTGTTCCAACATTTTTTTGTTCTTATGTGCAAATTTTATCTCATGTAATGTCTCTTATGGCACAGTCTACCCTGCAAGATAAAGATATTACTTGCTACCTGACAGATGTGTTGGGACACTTTCACAGTCATTTCAGTGCCAATGCTAAAACTCACAGTATTTCATGGGAACTGAATTTGTTATGAACTTTTAATAAGTGAGCCATAAAATTATTTGATATCTCAAATCCTTTGAAAGTGCTTCATTTTATCTATTTATCTGTTTGTTAAATCACAGATATCATATAAGTGTACAATAAATGGATTACTTTTCATATGAGAAGCTTATGTCTTGGAATCTTGTGTTTCTCTAAATGACAATTAGACTATTACATTCATGCAGGCTTTTTCATCTGCTTTATTTATAAGAAACACAGCTAAGCTATAAAATCTATGACCTATATTAATAAACTGATACACATTATAAAGAAAAGCACCAAACAGAATCATCCAGAAGAATGAGAGGGGATTTTTTTCTCCAGCTTTTTCTTGTAATTTGATTTTGGGATAAAGTGATTTCGAAGCACTGTGGCAGGGTATTACAGTTAAAAGGCTGTAGAAATAATGCAGGAGACAGAATATAAGCATAACACAGCATGATCACATAGCAATCAAGCCTGATTTGATTTTGTAAAGCTGAACATAATGTGAAGAAAGAATATATAAAACATATTATACAAAATACTAATGTTAGAGACAATTACAGGTGAGGCTAAAATAAGACACATCTTCAAAAATTTTGAAGGGGAAAAAATGCTGAACCCAGATGTCATAAAATGAGTATAGAAAAGAACAGAAGCAATGCTGGCCACAAGAAAATGAATCTTAATGTCTTTCTTCCCCATCCAAAATACTAAGTGGATATGTGATATGTCCTTGGTATTGCCAGTTAAAGCTGAAAGCATTTCTCATTCTGTGTGCCTGGAGAGCACATATGACTGACTCCGTAATGACTAAAGAAAAATATCCTTGTACAAAGAGTCAGACATGTCAGTGATTAGAAACAGGCAATGTGTGCATCCTTCCTGTCTCTGGTCGTGGTCTCAGAGACTGGCATCCTTATCTAAAATACATTTGTCCTACATTATGCATTTTCTGCTGATGTACAATCCTCATTAAATTAGTTTATAGATTGACTTATTTACGCTTTAGAAGAAGCTTGAAATTTTACTACGTACATATTTGCAAGCTGATCTTTACATCCTGACTGTTCTAGGACCTTCATAATAGATGTTCTCTACAGAGCAAGAGAGAAGCATTCATAGCTCTGGATATGGATTCTACTTCTATTCATATATTCCTATTTGACCTGCTGCTTTTCAATGTAATTCCCAGAACTACTGTATCTGGCTAGTGGTGATTCCCAGAAACATATTTCAAGACAAGGCAAATCAATGACTTGATGGCTGAAATCTAATTTCTAGTAGTTGAGTGTAGTATAGAACCAGAGCCATACAACTGAGAACGATAATGAAATACAAAAAAAATTAAGGGGGGAGGGGGGAGAATATGTCTCCAGCCAACACATGGTAGCATATGTAGCAAAATCAAATATTAATTCCATTTTACAGATGAAAACTTCCTTATTCTAGAGTCTGTATTTTGGATAACTGAAACCCCATTTATTCCAATAAAAAATTCTAAATTTCTTTTTCACCTCTTATGCTCATGAGTTTCAATATTAACAGCTAGACAGACGTAATCTGAGGGTATGAGAACACTATTTCTTTTCTGAAACTACCTTAAAATTTACATTTGCAATCATTCTTTACCATCATGTATTCTAAAAAAAAATATAAATTTTATGTTAACAGTATAGTAGTAGTCTTACAAGACATTTTCTAACACTGTGGTAACTATTTATGTTTAATCAGAAAACTTATGTATGACTAACATTTATAAATGCATTTTTTCCACCCCAAGGAAACCCGCAAGCCTCTCTTTTCTCTAAAATAACACTATTCTGGCATGAAAATGGATACTTCAACCATCCAATTTTCAGTATAATAAAATTCAGTATCTCAAATTATTAGAACAATTGAATTGAATAAGCCTCACATTTTGTTTTCAAATTGATCTGTGAATAGCTTGCACAGTACTGATTTTATGAAAAGGAGATATATATTGAAAAGCAGTTGTAGAGATTCAGAACTTTTCTGGCATTAGTGCACATCTTAAAAGGGATTAGCTAGAACTTTGAAAAGCATTCTGTAACTTTGGCACGTTTAACATCATTGCAGTTATATCTTTGTTCAGGTTTATCACACTCTATATTTCACAATAACCCTCGATGTCCTATCTTAACATCATAAAAAGGTTTTTATTTTGGAAATATGTTCATCATCTTCAAGACAAAAGGCACCATAATGACATGAATAAAAAATAGTATTTTTATTACGTTAAATCAAATCTTTGGTTTTGGAAATATAATTCATCAGTAGCATTGGGGACTCACTCCCAGAATCTGTGGTTGTAAGCAGCTTTGAAACTCTCTTTAGTTATTTTTCTGGGGATATTTTTCAATGTTGTGCAGTTTATGACATTTCTAGAGATTGAATTTCCTGTATTTGTCTTTTTTTTGTCTTTATCCTCAAGATATGCTGCTAGCAGAGCACTGCATAGTGATAGTCCACCGTGACTAGAAGTCTCACCAGTTCTGTTCAGTAATGAGTCACTTCAGAAGACACATACTTAAACACAATAGGGATACCTTGACATTACCAAGGAAATATTTGTGAAATGTTTGTGTGGTATATGTGTGTGAGGGGTGAAGAATTACCAGTTACCTGTGTTTTTCATGGATGACATAAAGAATGTGGCATTGGGAAGCATTCCCTAAATAATAAACAGAAACTGTTGTATCCCAGGTGATAAACAGTGTATGAGGAATTATTATTATTTGCTATTATACCAGAATATGCCAGAAGTACCAAAAATTCTGGAATAGAGTGAGAAAAATTTGAGACTGACTCCCTAAAAGCTGGTAAAGTATCCAAGCATTCTATAGGAAACATGCCAGGTACTATTCAGACCTTTCCATTAAACTTCTGGGCATAGTCAAAAATTGAAAGACCAACAAAAGTATTTGAGCATTTAGGAAAGAAAATACTCTTCACGCAGTAGAACCAAGGAAATTGTTCTTTTCAGAAGATTTATCTCCATGCCACCCTTACAAAGCTATATAGATGCTATAGATACCATCCCTTTAAAAGTTATTACAAAGAAGACTAGAAGAAACAGGAATACCACATACTCACAATTACTACTACTACTCATAGTAGCTATTAAATAATGATACTATTAGTGCTAACTGTAAAAGGATGGCACTCAGAGAAACAAATACTAGGGCCAAGTTGTTCTACCAAATGCCCAACAGATCTGTTCAAAACACATTCCAGAGGCATAAAAGCCAGTCAAAGAGCAGAAGCAGTAAAGGCCTGAAATAAGTTAATCACCTACATGTTTTCAGACAAGTAAGCTGTTGAGGGCTAAAAGTTGGTCTTCATGAAGTTCTGTTTAGCCAGTTGTGCAGTGAACACTGTGCTGCTCAGGTTTAGAGATACCATCAGAAGTTCTCCATGACTAAATTTTTCTGCAGTTTCTTGTACTAATGGAATGATTTGGAGCCTTCCTAAAGCTTTGGGAGAACAATGAGCAGTGGATGATAAATTGAATAACTAAGATATTTGGGTGGTGACTACAATATTTTCTTGGTGAGACCCAAAATAGTTTTTTCACTATTTAAGGGCTGAGAGAGCCGAAAAAACCGAGTAAAATAATGCTAAAATTATGTTTCCTTTTAAGATGGACACTGTACACTTTTAATTTGGAAGGTATTTACATGATATGATTTTGCAGATGGCATTATTTTGCAGGAGTCAATGGAAAAAAAGAATTTTATTAACTTGATGCATCATTATTAATTTATCTATTTTCTCAAAAAGTTTTAGTTAAACAAAGCCTCATGGCCACTATCTCATCTTTCCTTTGCTACCTTTTTATTTATTTTGCATTTGGTTCAGAATACTAGAACATAACCTAGTGAATAATACAATAAAATCTTGCAAACACTGTGATCTATCACCTCCTCAGTAAATGATGGATTATTGCACCTTCTCAAAATTGCAAAGTTGACTACAGGAAGGATCGCTAAAATGCTGCCATTTTCTTTAATGGAAATGCAATCAAATCTCATTCAGAAATTTTCATATTATCAGTTTGTATGGGTCTCCCAATGCTGTCTTAATTTTGCAACATTGATTTTAAACGATAGAGTAAAAAAAAGAAAAAGGAATAATAATGGGTATTATATTGACACTGTTGTAAGAACTTCTACCCCACCATTGGAAAGGTAATTTTGTGTCAGTGATTTTGAATACTAACAATGCTGCACTGGATGATATGCTGTACAATTACTATCATCCATTAATGTCTCAATCTTATTCCAAGATACTATATAGCAAGAACATTGTATATTAATTGTGTACTTCTCCTGTCCCAGGTTCTTCATGGTCTATATATTAATATTGAAACAGTTTTGATAAACACTGCACTTTTGGTGTCCCATTGAAATTTTTTCATTAAAACAATGTCCTTATTACTGTATTGAACCATAAAATTTTAGTATCCATATGACACTATTTATTTTGTTTTGCTATATTAAAGAAAAAATAAATACACCTGTGCACTATTATGGATATTTCAACATAATTAATTAATAGTGTATTAAATTAGAACACATAAAATAATGATTTAAAACAATGATTTGAAAGCAGAACTGCATCATTTCAGAAACTCCTTTCCTGGCTCTCTAAATGAATGATAGTAAAAGCAAGAACTGACTTTTATACCTGAGAGATGTACAAAAGTATTTCAATCTATTTACAATACATCAGTTTAACAAGAACTATAAGAAGAAGAAATCTTTTCCTCCACTTTGATTCATATAGAGCAAATCTTTTATTTGAATACACTTAGGCTCAATTATTAATATATTTAGCTAAAGTAATTGCTTTTGAAATTACTATTTCTGGTCCAGAATTTTGTGAATAGTGATCTCAGTGCTCTTAAAAAAAAAAAAAAAACATAAAACCCAAGAAAAATTTAATAACTTTAAATTTAATAAATTTAAACCTTACTCAGCATTAACCTAGAAAGATATTCATCTTTCTTCAAAATCCACATTTTAAACATTTATATGAAAAAGACTGATTTATAATCACCACTGCGACATGCTATTGTCTTCCATTACATTCACTGTTTTGAAGATATCGCTGAACAGACTATATTATTTGAAACTCCAGGTCTTCAAAAACCGTAAGTACAACGAACAGTCGTCAGTACTTAACCTGCTACCTGGATGATAGCATTTGCTATAAAGGAATTAGTTCTTCACAGTATGAATCTGTTAGAAAAGTAGAGTCTTCATCCACAATAACTACATAGTCAGAGCTTCCTCCTGGTATTTCTTGGATGAACTCTTTCTATCAGATAAATTGATGAGATGAAGACAAAGTAAAGTGATAATCAGTGAGTTAGTACAGAAAAGTTAAAGAGATAATTTTCATAATGTCAGCGTGCCATCTTACATTTCTTTGATCAAGTAAAGCTAACGTGCTAGATCTTGTTATTTAATTCAGCTGCTCTTTGTCCTGCCACAACCTATTACTAACACCATTTGTACTGCAACTCCATAGAAATGTATTTGGTTTCCCTTGAGTAGCCATTCACAACCTTTGATTTCACACTCTATCAGCTTTAGATCAGATATATTTTCCCGAGTGTGGGGCTGCCGTTTTGATAGATAACTCCTGCCTTGGAAAGTCTTCGTTCCTGAATCAAAGCCCGACAGCTGGGTTTGGGCCAGTTCTTTTTTTGCTGTCTACATTACTGGAAGAAATTCAGGGTCACTTGTCAAACTACTGTTCCTTTGGGTAAAAGAGTGGCTGGCCACCGGCTTTCTCCTGTAAATGGATTGTTTAAAGCCATTCAATAGTGATGTTAGGGAGCATGCACCGAACAGGTGGATTGGATGCTTGTTCCAGAGTAAAACTGAGGATAAAAGTAGGAGTTCCTTTCCAGTAGAAAAAATGCAACTATACATATGAACATTGGCATGAGTGTCTGTCAAAGCACAAGTTCCCAGTGCTAAGTTCCCATATTTTAAATGTCGGCTAATAAAAACGAATCTCTTCATGTGACCTAGTATTTGTCTACTTGGAAAACTGATAAACAAGAGGAAACATACCTGCAGCCTGAATCCAATTTTAAGTCCCTAAATCCAAAAATATATGGAGTGGTTGGAGAATATCCAGTTGAGAGTAAAAGGCATGATCCAAGAACCAGGAAACATGAACTGTGAGGGAAGAATAAATGGACTTTAGTTTGGAGAGAGAACAAAAATCAAGAAGCAACAATATTACAGCCCTCAAATGCATGAAAGTTTTCTGCAAAGAGGAAAGGAACTGTGAAGCTGAAGAACAGTTTGCTTGGCAAGTCTTTTCTTACCTGCAGTGAAGGCAGCATGTTCTGGAAGCTAACAAGAAGTCCTACATCATGTAGGAGGGAGAAGCAAAGCACATTGCACAAGTAGAGTGGGAGGCCTTGCACTGTGGTGTACTGAATTAGTTACTGCAGTTCCTAACAGTAAGAGAAGAGACAGAGAGAAGTTCGTCTAACACACAGGAGTATCATAAAGCATCAGCCTGTCATTTGATTCCTGCTGTCTCAGAAGGAAAGAACCCAACAATTTCTGTCATGATGGGAAAGCATCCAAAAGAAATTGTATCCACCATGCAGCAAACATAAGAAAAGGCAAGTAAAAGGGTTACAAATTTCATAAACTTTACCACTGGACCATTGCTAACAAAGTGCAAGCAAACATTTGTCATCAACAATTCAGTAGCTGATCATGCCTTTGAGCAGAGTAGATAAACTTTGGAGGACCCTGCCAAAATTGGGACATAGCGTTCATTAGGTCACAAAAGAAGAGGTTCATAAGCATGACTGATCTTTTAATGTGATGCATTAATCTGATAAAATGTGAATTGAGAGTATAAGGGATCAAAGTGAAAAGTCTATGGATGCTGAAGGTTACATATGGTACCTTAGACACTCCCCACACACCTGCCATCTGGAACAAAGCTGTCTCTGTAGAAGTTTTATTTTTGATGGCTCAGTCCATACCTTACATTTTGACCCTTAGAAAAGGGATGAAAGTATGACCTGCAGCCCAGACATTAATGCTCTTAGAAAGCTGGTTAATCCTTTGTAGATAAGAATTGCACCTGTCAATGTGACCTCTAAAACATCCATATGCTTCAGTCCTGCGCAAATTTATCCATTATCTAGAAAGGCAGAAAAGATTTTTATGCGGCCATCCAATCTTATTGTTTGAGATCATTTAATGATTTATTTTTTTATCTTGTATTCAAAATAGAAATCATACTTTAATACCAAGATTTGACTTCCAGATATTACTAATGGTAAGAACTTCAATGGTAACCTGAACACAGTTCGCAGCAAATTAAGAATATATTTCGAAGAGGAGCATGACAGTCTACTTGTTTTACACATTGTGTTGAATGCCCAAGGATAATATATTCTGAACATTATGCAGATTTATCAAAATATATAACAAATTTCACTGGTAATGTGTAGGTTCACTTTCCCCTTAAATCTTACTTCAGGGGTGCTCTTCTGGCACTCCTGGCATTGCATCAGAGGTTTTCAATCAGAGGTGGGACAGAAGCAGGTTTTACAATTTATTGTTAAAATAACAAACAAACTGCAGTCTCAGAGCGGCATGAGATTTTAACAACACATTGTAAAATTGTGAATGTCACGGGATTCTAGTATCACATGAGAATTTATAACTTCCTAGACCAATAGGTAATTAAAACGACAGTTGTTATGGTTTTTTGACCTATCCTCTTCAAAACCTGACCTCTGCAATGCGGCTGGTTTTTGGCCTATCACTCATCATGTCACATACTCATAGATACCTCTATTGTAACATTTAAATTCTTAACTTAAACTATAACTTAACTTAAAGTATAAAGTTGAAACCCTTCACCAAAACCACCCAAAAACGTGCTTCTTGCTTATCACTATGAAAACACAGATCTGTAACTCTCCTGCTTAAAGCAATAAATCACTGTTAATTAAGCTAACCCTAACTGCTTCCACGGCTGTAAGTTAAAGGCACTGTCAGCTTTTACTTCTCCGTTTCCTTCAGTAGTGAACAAGGCTGTCAACAGCTTCATATGCAGGTTTTAAAACTACTATTTCACACAAGTTTTCCTTTTTTTATTTGGTCTGGATGGGATAGGGTTAACTTTTCTCACAGCAGATCTCATTCAAAGCAGTAATTTGTAGCTAGAATGGTGTTGATAGCATACCAATATTTTGACTACCACTGAGCAGTGCTCCCAAGCTTAGAGGATGTCTCCCTCCAAAAAAAGAGGCTGGGAGTGGACAAGAGTTTCAGATGGGCCATAGCCAGTACAGATGATCCAAACATACCATATGATACTTGCTTAGTGATAAAAAGTAGGAAAAAGAAGAAAGGGGGCATTTGTTATTAAGGTGTTTGTCTTCTGAAGCAACTACAATGTGTACTGAGGCCCTATTTCCCAGAAAATGGCTGAACCTCACTGGCTTATGGGAAGTAGGGTGTAAATGTTTGTTTTCCTTTGCTTCCATGTGAGGCCTTTTCTTTGTTTAATTAAACTGCCTTGATCTCAACCTAAGAGTTTTTCATCTTGTTTTCTTCCCCTGTTCTGCTGAGGAGGGAGAGTGAGAGAGTGGTTTGGTGAGCACCTGACAGTCAGCCAACATCAACACACTACAATCTTTTTTTGGCACCCAATGTGGAGCTTTCAAGGAATTTGAGATAAGGACAGAAATTGAGAGACGTAATAGGCAAAACATGGACTGAACGTTGTAGGGAATTTTTATTGTTCTAATTGTGGTGAAGGGATTGATGCCAGAGAGATTTTTTGCTTTTATGCTTTTTAGATTAGTAGCATTTTAGTTTTATACTTTTATATATTAGTAACCCTATAATCCTATAACCTCTATCCTGCAACCTTGTATCCCTTTCCTATAGACAAAATAGAACCAAGTTATTGGCCTTTAAGCATTCCAGAGTAGGACTTGATATCTGAAAAATGAAGCTATTGAAGTAAGCAGAGAACCACCAATAGAAACTTGCCACAAGGAATAGTGTGACAAAATTCTGCTTTTCATTGGAGAATATTTCAAAACTATATTACCCTATAAAAGTAGAAGCACGACCCCTTTTGTACCCAGACTTTTTACCCTTTTTGTACTCTTTTACTCTTTGTATAACTTATGCTTGCTGGACGCTGCTTGGCAGGATTGGGCCCAAACCCTGCACAGCGGTGGGTCCCGGGGCTATCCCTGGGAAGGCTTTGCTTTCTCCAAATCCTTTAATAAATTTTTACTTTTTACCCTCTTATTCAGCCTCAGCCTTTATTTTCCAAAGATATAAGGTGCTGCTCTGCCCTTGCCTGGGTCGGCCTTGACCTGCGGCTTTTGGGGTTCTTAGCCCACAAAAACAGCGACTGATGAATTAACTGAGGTTTGCGTGCCTCAGTTTGTCTGGTCTGAAAGCCTTTCACAGCAGGCAGTTCTCAGCTGTTCATAAGGCAGCAGCGAAGGCAAAGAGGAAAGAGATGGATTCTCTGTAGCTGCAGTCCAAGTTTATTTTCTCTGCCCTGTGCGGGCAGGGTACAATATCTTGAAGGGGAGCTAGCAGAGAGACAGCTTCTCGCTTTATCTCTGCCGCTTTAAGGGGTAGGTATAACAGAGCTTAACCAATCAGAGAGTGAGGATACATGAAAGAAAACCAATAAAACCATCTCAGGGGAGGAACAAATTTAAACTAACTAATAACAATATAGCTGGAGGGAATTTTAAATCGCACTAGCCTGTTACAGAGCCTGAGGCTCTGTGACAGAGGAGATGTAAAGTAAGTGTATGTTGCTATGTTGCAGATTCCTCCTTTGCTCCGCCTTGAGGGACAGAATCTTGCGAGGGGAAATCTATCCATTCGGAGCCACTTTCACAGAACCTGGGCTGCACCATAGCTACAATAAGGCATCAGGATGAGGGATGAAATGGGCATGAATTGCCCACCCTTTTTAGTATTGTGTTGAAGTTATTTTGATTTTTGGGGGGGAAATTCTTTTGATGATGTAAGTGAAGTTTGTAGCTTGTGCTATGAATATATTTGAATGCTAATTTTTAAATATGTGATTCACAATGACAAAGAATGGAATATATTTCGTTTATGTGGAAAGGTTTGGGTAGTGGAAGGGCCTGCAGGGGTGGCTTCTGGGAGAAGATGTCAGAAGCTGCCCCCAAGCTATACATAGCCAATTTCAGCCAGCTCTGAGTTTTCTATGTAGGTTACTGGAATCAGCATTTTGAACACATACTTCTTTTGGATTGGCTTTTCCATCCACTCAAGATATGGAAATTATATCACTCTAATCCTGGTAAGAGAGATCCATGGATAGGCTATTGAACTTTGGGAATGAAGCTTCAGAACTGACAACTCTGCTTAGTACCTTCAAGATACATACTGAAGATTTACTCCTTGACCAATTTACATTTTCTCTCGGGAATTCTTCACCCAAGAATTTCTGGAAGTAAGGCAGTATGTGCTTGAGTTCTTTTTTACTCTCTCTACATACTTTATTGTCAAATATTGGATTTAGGATGCTGGTCAAGAAGAGTCTTTGATTCAGCCTCTAGTGCCACTCCTGTTAGGTCTGCTGATGCCACAGAGCATCCTCTTATATAATCTCAATCTTCAGAGAGGAAAGTGTGAGCATCAGAGCCACATCACATTGCCAATGGAAGGGAGAAATACAGAAGACAGCTCTCACTCCAATTTTTTTGGCCTTAGCCAGGATTCTATTGGCACATATACTTAGACTGGAATAATAAAGCATCTTCAGTTCACTCACATTCAGTGCCATTCAGTCATCCAGTAGTCCAGGATGAGAATGTTTTATCGCATTTGTATTCTGTCGATGAAAATGACACACAACTGAAATGTTACTGTGTTTCTCTATCCCCTTTGTTTGTCTCCCTGACTGAAAAATGTCAAAAGAGATACATGATACTAAAACATAATTTTCCTTTGGGACAGAGTTCTAATTACTAGTTACTACATTTTTAAGGTAAAAATATGTTTTATTTCTGTAACTGAACCATTTAATATCGAAATGGTCAGATGCCTTGATTCCATTTTCCACATGATTCTTTGAAGAGGAATTTCATTTTAGTAGATGTAGTGCTTTGCACGAGTTATATGAATGAATGATTATGAATGAAACGACAGTGCCACTGAGGAGCAAAAATTGTTCTTTATCAATCAGATATAAAAGATGATTACAGTAACAATTTTCTTAAATACTACTTCTAACTTAGTGGTCACAACACCAAGCCTGCCAGAGTTCAAGAAGCATTTGGACAACACTCTCAGGCACATAGTGTGATTCTTGGGGCTGTTTGGTGCGGGGCCAGGAGCTGGACTTTGATAATCTTTGTAGGTCCTTTCCAACTCAGGATGTTCTATGATTCTGATTCTAACTTTTCTAATTTTATAGTACAGTATTCTCATGAAAACTAAATACACTGAATTAATTTCTAATAAATATTTTAGATAGGAAATTCTATCTTATGATTAAAGAGATGTATAAGAACTTATTAAGAGGATCAATGCTCACCTATTGATCACATGTAATACCAACCATACTGTTAAATACAGAGAGGTGCTCTGGATAGGAGCTTTGGGATTTCTCTGAAGAGAAGACCTTCCAAGAAATTATGGACAGATTGAAGGTAAATGATCTCATGCTGAAAAATAACTTCAGACAAAATATCTTAATTATTTATTTAAGAACTATTTTTGCATTACATAGCATGAACCAGCCAACCTCACTCTCTGTTCACCAAGCACCAAAAATTTTACAAATAGATAGCCTGACAGGAGAATTAATGTTAAAAATATTATTCCCATGTTCATTAAGAAAAAGTAGCAAAAATAATTTGATTAGGTTTAGACTGTCATGATTCTTAAAACGAAGAGTAATTTGTTTCTGCATTTTAGTTTTCTTTAGTCTATTTCATGTTTAAAAGTTCACATTGATTAAATTAATAGGAGTTTTTAAGTTGATGTTTAACACAAACACATTACCATTCAAAATTAATATCCCTTTATTTGTCTAATACACAACAAAAAATAATTCTAAACAGGAAGATCCCTAAAATATTTCTGTTTTACCTGACTGAACCCACTGTTCCAATCTGTGTGGAAAAAACTAACAAATTTCATACTGCAACAGAAAAAAGTCAAACTATATTTCTGCTTTTCTCTTATATAGAGCCACTGTAATGTTAATAGTGTAATTCTGTTTTCAGATGGAGCAAAAATGTCTTTGAATAATGTATGATTTTCTAATCTTTCAAAATAGTTTAGAATCTTATTTTTTCTTTTTTTGCAATATTATTCTCAGATCAATAGTATACTTTCCTGTATTTATAAGTGCAAATATTTTATAAACACAGTTCACAAGATAAATAAACATCGCAATTAACCCCATAATGGTTTTCTTCTCCATACTTTCTGGTCATAAATCCCTATGTCTATTTTTACAGCACTCAGATATTATTTCTAGGAAATACTTCCATATACTTTCTCTGACTATTCATAAATATTTGCTAAAGTTTTATTTTATAAGATTGCTTCTAAAATATCTGATATTTAGATTGAAATTTTTCTTCCATGAGAATTATTTTCACTACAGATACACACACGAATGCTCAAAAGTCCTTGAAAAACAACAAAAGTCTCCCCTTGATTTGCATTATCTTTGGACCAAAATTTGAGTCTTTAGAGAGCAAAAGTGAGATTGGATGTTTTGGTCTTTATCCTCACTTCAGTAAAATCAATAAGTTTGTCAGATGAAGGACCAAACTAGTAGCATGGACTTTTAATCAACAAAGTGCATTCCAGCTTAGGTTTTAAAACCTATCTTGGAAAGTTGATCCTTTTTACTTTCTGGTCTCCTGTTTGATCATCAGTTGAACAGCTTTATGGAGGCTCTCTTGAGTTCAAAGATTTGTCTTTTATGATACTTTTTCTTTACAGTTAATATTAGACCCTTATTTTTATTCACAAGAGGTAATGAAATAGTAAAGATTGTTAACAATATTACTGCTAATACATCACTTAATGGCTCTTATTCTCCTATGTAAAATGCTTCAGCCATCAATCAAAGAGCAGAACTACTGCCATAGACTTTGAATGCCTACATATAAAAAATAGTCATTCACAGCCATCCTGTCATGGGAAACTGTTTATTGAAACTACTCAAAGAATAACTAAACCCAGCAATTTGGAAATGAACATTAGTGTCACTTCACAGTCAGTTTGGTAACAGAGAATGATTATGACAGATATTTACTAACCTTGACTAGCTCTGTTATCAAAATTTTATTTAGCTGGAGATAATCTCCTGCAAAATTCATTTTATTAACTTACGAAAAACAAAAAAGATATTATATGAAATTTTCTGAGAAGTCAGCTGTAATAAGCTGTGATAAACAGTTTATCCTATTTTTTCTAAAAGCACCAATAGCAATTAGGTAGCATTTTGTCATCTCACCTGCAGATTATTAATATTACTTAGTTGTACTCTTACTGAGCTTTTAAACAGCTTCTTTTATTTCCTGAAAAACTTTCTGCTAGTAGAACTTAATAATAGACCCAAATCCAAATTTTTGCTCCTAACATCAAAACACATCCATTTTGTAGGCTGGAAGGACAAAAGCATTTCTTTAGATTATCTGACAGATGAAATAAAAACCCAAAAATTATATTTAACCAACAAAATAAACCTAAAATTCCCAGAACTTTTGGGGTTTTGAGTATTTTACTATCTGTGCATATGTTCCTTCTAAGAATCAGCCTCAAACCCACAAAATTTCAGACATCAATGTGTTTGCTTGAATCTTACATCTCCGTGTTATGAGCAACACTCTTATGATAGGTTTCTAGTACAACATTTACAGATTGTGGTGTTTGACCAATGACACTAAGGTCCTAATATAATTTGCAAAGCTTTTCTTAATAATGGTATAGAGAAAGCTGTTTGTCTCAGAGTACAAGGCAAATTTGTGAAATTGGTATTTACAGATTCTTTTTATTTATGTGCTGAAAATTGTCAGAGAACTCCAGGGAGTAGAAATTCTAGATATCACAGTGCTGAAGTTGTGGAAGCTTGGCTTTCAGTCTGAGTTCTAATCCCTGTTAAAATCCAGATATTAAAATTACTAGAGAGATATCTCTGCCCAAAGTCAGAGGTGCAAATGAGACCATATGCCAAAGTCAATAGTATGGATTTTTATTTAACAGTAAGTGTGAGGTAGAGAGGGAAAGAGATAAAGAGATAGGAAAAGAGAGCAGGGGGAGGGGAGGAGAGAAAGAGTACCAGAGAGATAGATTAAGTAGATAAAATATCACCACTCAGTGGACCCTGACATCATCCCATTAATCCTCTACTTCTGGTCTTCACAGTGGTGAGGGTCCCCATCTTGTCAAAGTGATAGTCACTATCTTGATCTGTTAGGAGTAAGAGTTGCCCACAAAACACAGAGTCCACTGGTTTTATATCCTCTCAGGTTCAGGTGGGAACGCCCAGATGGGGAGTTTTACACTGAATGATGTACTAGTTCATGACACCTTTTAAGACATCATAGCTGTCTCTTATGTCAGCAAAGCTGAGTCAGTTATGGTCTATAAGCAGGGATGAGCACCTTCAGGCTACATGCGAATGTCCAGGTCCTTCGAAGGGGAGTTTTCACAGCTGACCTACTTGTGTGAGGACTTTGGCATGATAAAAAGCACTATACCACCTCAAAGCATTTTCCTCTTATCAGCCTCTTCCCTCATCTTGTTCAACACCCAGCTGTAGCCTTCACTAATGGGTGTGCGCTCTCTGCACCCGGGTGGTTAAGTGGTTAATTGAGTGGTTAATTGAGTCATTAACCATTAATAGTCCAGTCTCTCACAATCCTCAAAAGCGCTTTATAGATCAGCTCTGATAGGAAGTGCCACTATAATGCTCTCTGTTCTTTAGGTCATCTCCAGACCTATGATGGCTAGACCCAAGGGGATGTCTGTGCATTTAGGAGACAGGTCTCTTTTTGTGTTGTTGACCAGAGTTTCCAATTAAAAGGAACCTGAAAAATTGGATCAGGCAGAGCAAGTGTGTCTATCTGTGTCCAGCAGTTATCTCTTCATGTGTGAGCATTTGTTACCTAGCATAGAAACAGTCCAGAAAGCAGAATGCAATATTTTTAACTAAAAGTTGTTAGATGACAGAAATAGGATTCTTCAATTTGAAGAATGACTTAATGAGCTTATGAATTTTGCACAGTGTGCTGGTTTGGCTGTAAACCAGCAGGGGAAATTAACCCCACACCGAATACCCCGAGAGATTTTAGGTCAAAATTACGATTTTAATAAAAAAGGTTAAAATAAATGCAGTAATACAGAAACACGGGCTTAAACAAACCGACAGAGTCATGGTACAACCTGACACCCTGTTGACCAGGGTGGTAGCTGTGCAATCCAGTTAGGCACTGGTCCTGCAGGAAGGCCTGGTAGTCCAGTCCCAGTAGTGGAGTGGAGTAGCTGAGTCCAATTCCGAGGACTGGAGTAGAGTAGCTAGCTGAGTCCAATTCCGAGGAGTGGAGTCCAGTCAAGTCGAGAGTCCTGTCAAGAGTAGAGTCCCGTCGAGAGTGAAGTCCCGAGAGTGGAGTCCTGTTCGCGTCGAGGGTATCTTCTCCCATCCAAAACCCTTGTTTTATGCTGTGCTTCTTGGTTGACACCTCCCCCAGGGGTGGGGACTCTCACAATGGAAGAGGATCTTCCCGATGTTCCATTGGTTGCTTTGGTAATGAGCTTGGATGAGCCCTAGGATCTTCCGAGATGCTCCCGAGGGTTCTCAGAGATGATCTGGGGTCCTCCGATGGGGTTCAGGCTAATTAGTCAGGCTGGGTGGTGCTAATGGGCCATTACCTGAGATCAGATAACCAGGGTGGGTGGTGCTTCCTGTCGGCTGGAGTGCTTATCTCAGTTGAGATAAGGAGTCCCAGGTGTGTAATTATGAAATTTATCCAGCTTTTGTGGGTGGTAATAGAATATATAACTAACCCAGGACACACCTTCACCAGATGAAGGGTGGCTAGCAATCAGGGCTGTCTACCTTCTTTCCATGCTATGTATGTACAAATAGTTTCAATTTGTTTAAAGGCATTCCAATTGCAAGGATGTAGGTTTGAGTCTCTCAGGTTGAGAAGACAACTCAGCTTGTTTTTCACTTCATGAGTTATTATCATACTATAATGCCGGTTTATGGATGGTGTCTAATTCTATGGTTTTATACACTACTAATAACTTCATGCTCTAATTTATTTTATCTGTGATCTGAGCACACCGCTTGCATGGGTCTCTTAAAGGACAGATGCTGCTCTTCCAGGTGTCTGATTCCAGCAGTGCTTGGGCAGGATTAAGGTACATACCTGACTACAATAAAGTGATTCTGGGGCAAGATTCATGGGGCAACAATGGTGAAGATATCTAGAAATTCTTGCAATACATAATTGAGTGCAGAAACGCATTGAGAAGCTCTTCTGTTCCACATTGTGTCCAACTCATTGTACAGATCTGTCTCTGAATACTTGAAATTTTTGAGAGATGAATCATATTAATCACCTCTTTGCCTTTTTATAGTCAGTTAAATCATGCATTAATTTAACATTTTCAGCAGTACTAAGGGCTGAGTTGACTCCTGACTTGAGGCTTGCCTATCATTTTTTTCAGAATTTGGACAGTTATATTTGTCAGCCAAAATGAGTGGCTCYTGCAAGTCTGCTCACTGGAGCCTGCTTCTGACAGTGTGAACTGGTGCGTCTTACCAAACCAACTCTGATGTGGATGTGGGAGGAAACAAGGAACTGCACAGCAGGAGAGTTGCTACTGCATAAGAGGACAAGGATTCTGCATGCCAGAGGGATTCTGCATTGTGTCCAGATAGAAATGGTCAGAGAGAGACTAGAGTTCCTTTAACCCTCTGATAAACTTGTTTTCCTCATACTAAAATAGGTGTTTGAAATACAAATGGTAGAAAAAAAAGATATAGGGATCTGTATAAGGGTAAATAAAAGTCTGGATAAACCTACAAACAGATAAAAAATAGAGAGTTTGGAACAACAGTAAAAAAAAGCTCGTCTTAATTACATTGAGGTAGTCTGTAGTGAGTTTGTTAGCTTAAAAGGAAATTACAGCTTTCACTTAATTAAAATTTTATTTTTAGTGGATGAAGTGAATGAAATGTGTACAAATATTGAAGAAATGGGGAACTACTTTGACTCGCCTTACCAGGAGAAAAGTGTCCTTGTTCATTTAGAGTTGCTTAAATTAAAGTATTTACTAGAATCCAGTATAAGGATAAAGTCCTTCTATATGCCAATGTCTGATGATAAGCTTAGGGGAGCTGTCCTCTAGTCCAAATAACAAGGCCCAGAAAGGCTTATCTAAATTACTTCATAAAACGTTCAGGTTGTGAAACACATTTTGACATACCTATATGGGCCAATGTAACTTGATTTATTTTGAAGTTTGTTGGGATTTTTTTGTTTTGATTTCTGTTTGTTTCTCGTTTTTTTACAAAGAATGAGGAAAAAGGAAGAACAAGGAAAAACAAAACAATACATTATGGGACATRTTACTGATGTTCTCTGAAAAATAAAATGGAATCATCAAAAAGTTTAGGGTTCAGATGAATACCAAAATTTTTATCCAGTCAAATATATCTCTACCCACAATGAAGACAAGAAAGAGCTCAGGAGTAATCAGCATATGTTCACTAAAAGCATGTGTTCACTTCATGTTTGACCAACGTGTTTGCCTTCTACAGTGAAACAACTACCTGGATGAATGAAGAGAGAGGAGCAGATATTATCTACCTTGACTTCAGCAAGGCTTTCAATTCTGCCTCTTATGAAATCTTCATAGGCAAAAAAATTAGCAGTATAGGTTGGATGAGTGAACAGTGGGATAGATTGAAAACTGGCTGAGAGGCAGATCCCAGAGGGCCATGATCAGTTGTGCAGAGCCCAGCTGGAGGCCTGTCACTCGTGGAGTCCCCCCAGGCTTCTTTACTGGGCCCAGTGTTGTTTAATTTTTTTCATCAATGACTTGGATGAAGGGGCAGATGCCTCCTCAGCAAGTTTGCTGGTGATATAAAACTGGGAGGAGCTGCCAATATCTCAGAGATTTTTGTGGCCCTTCAGAAGGACCTCGATAAGTTGTAGAGATGGGCAGAGAAGAACCTTCTGAAATGTAGCAAGGGCAAATGCAGGGTCCTGCACCTGGGGAGGATCTGCACCATACACCAGTACAGGCTGGGGGCTGACCTGCTGGAAAGCAGGTCTGCAGAGAAGGAGCTGGGGGTCCTGGTGGACAAAAAACTGTCCATGAGCCAGCAGTGTCCTTGCAGGCAAGAAGGCCAATGGAATCTTGGGTTGCATAACAAAGAGCTACAAAAAACAGACAAAGATCTGGAAAATCTCTCTTATGGTAAAAGGCTGAGGGACTTGGGCCTGTTCAGCCTCAAGAGGCCACTGAAACAGAACCTCACTAATGAGTATAAATATCTAAAGGGTGGGTGTTAACAGGAGAGAACAAGGCTTTGTCGGTGGTGCCAACCCATAGAACAAGAAGCAACAGGAAGAAACACATGCACAGGAAGTTCTATCTACATATGAGGAAGAAGTTCATTACTGTGTGGGTGACCGAGCACTGGAACAGTTTGCTGAGAGAGGTTGTGGAGTCTCCTTCACTGGAGATATTCAAGAGCCATCTGGACACAATTCTGTGCCATGTGCTCTGGGACAACTCTCCCTTGAGCAGTGAGGTTGGACCAGATGACCCACCCTGCCAACCTTACCCATTCTGTGATTCTGTGAAATTTCTGTGAAATTAAATTTCTCATATGAAAAATGCATTTGGAAAATTCACACGTAAAAGCTTTCTTACAGGGTTTTGTAGCAATTCTGTTTATAGGCCCTGTTGCAGAGTACTGAAAGAATAAATCTCACAAATGTCTGTAACATTCTACTTCCCCAGCTACCTGAGGCAAATAAAAAATTCATGAACATAAGTAATATAATAAAATTAGGAGTTTGTTTTGTTTCTTATTACGAGTATCACTGTAGTACAGGGCAAACATGAAAAATTTCAGTTCACAATGCTCTGTTTTCATAAACTTCCAAAAATGCTCAGTACTTAAGCACTTCCAGGATATGGAATTTTAGCTTGTGCTAAACTACTTGCCAGTGTTTGAGAACAAAAATATAGATATTTAAATGTTATCCACATAATATAGTGTTGCTTAAACTGATAAAGAATTGTTCTTAGATCTAGAAAACAGAGTGCAACTGCTAAGTGATTGTGTGCCTTATGTCACTAGACTGCAAAGGCCACATCACTCATGTTTGTCCCAAGATAACCCCTTTTGATGTCTCACCTTGCCTTCTCATTTCTACTCTGTTCCCATGTGTAGGTAGTACTCTGTTCCATCCCAAAATTCCAATTCTCTTGCTTTTTTACTGCCTTCTATTGTAGTCATGAGATGGGTGAAGACTGCAGGTCCCTGGAAGTACAGAAGCAGAGGTTTTATGTAATTCAGTAGCATCTAAGTGCCCTTATCTGAGAAGGAGACACAGTGCCAAAAGTCTAGGTATTAGAGCTGCCCAGCCCCATGAGGAGAGGTAATGGGAATTTATCTGAAAACAAAGTGTGATGAGAAAACCTTGTAGTCTCTGAGAAAATCTATGGTTTTGTCAGGTTAACAGTGAAAAAGCACCCCATTCAACTTTTTCAGAAGTTGCATGTGCATGTGCATGACATGCAAGTGCATGACAGGATAAATTACATTCATGTGAAAACTCGGTGTGTGTCCAGCAGAGCTGTATCATTCAGAGCTACATCAAAGGCAAGTAAGTTCCTTGGAAGCACAGCTGTTGATGCATTTCACTGGTAATGTCTGGAGAACCTCATACTTGAGCAGAGCACAAGATCTTTTGTTCTGATAAATGATGTGCTTAAATAAGGCAATGAGATGACAAGGCCTAACATTAAAAAAAAAGAAAAAAGAAAAGATGCCACAGATGATCTGCTGGTAGGAGGTGTCTCCATTTCCCTCTTCCCATACTTTTTCTAATGAAAAAATTAATTTTAATTATGATATGTTTTATTGTGTTTTCCAGGAACTATTCAATTTTAAATTAAGTGTAATCTAGACTTCTTTTCTTCCAAGTCTTTTTGACAAATGATTCTGGTAAAAAGGAAACATTTTTAATATTGCAATTAACTTCCACCACCAATTTCGTTCTGAAGAAGAGATGACAAACAAAATTACTTCCTTCATATTCCCATTTTGTGGATATAACCAGTGTTAACTAAGCAGTCTCTGAAATTGAATTAATCAATACTTCTGATTAACTGAAGTTTCATTTCTGTAACATACTCTAAAGCTTGGAATTTAATGTTAAAAAGATTAATTCTCAGGGTAATCTGAATTAATAATTTTTATCTCTTTATAGTGGGACTGTAAAAATAAAAATACTGTTCTTAAAAAAAAAGTTTAAAAAGTTAAAACCTTTTTCATTAGTTTATAAGAATAGCAGTTTCCCTTTCAATTAGCTCATTCCTGAACAGCAAGAAACAGCACAGAACCAGCAGGAGGGGGGGATTAAAGATAGGAGGATGGGAGATTAAAGATGAGAAAACATATTGGTTGTTTTGAAACAGAAACATTGAAGGAACTCAAATGCTCAGCCACAAAGAAGCTAGACAGTAATGAAGAAAGAAAGGAAAAACACAAGAGGAAAACAAAATTAAACTTGTGGTCAAATTGAAGGTTCAATTGGCAGATTAAGTGTCACAAGGCTGTGTCCAGCAATAGTTCAGAAAGACAGGTTATGGGAAGAGATATCTTTTACTCATCAGTACAAACTGAAAGGTGATAGATGATCTGCATTTAAGAGTGGCATGCTTGTGCTTTTAAATGCTGCTTGTATCTGAACTGACTTTATTCTAGGTAAGCTCTCAATGTAGGTCTCTACAATTGATCTTCAACAATTTGTTGTAGGATTGCTTTTATACAGAATCTATTGAATATGAGAGATTTGCTTATCTATTTCTGTCTCTCCCTGTCATTTTTTCCTGCATATCTTTCCCTTTTTTTTCATGAAAAACAGTTCTCTTTTAAAACTATCTGATGTTTTCTATAAATTAGTACTGCTGTTCTGCAGTCTATTTCCTGTAATGCACTTTTTTGTCCCTGCTGCTCAGAAATCCCTTCTAAAAGCTTTATTTTAAAATACGAAGGATATACAATTATATAAGATATTAAAGGAAGTATTATGCATGCAGAAAATGAAAACTTCAATGATCAAGCTCTGCCTTTCACATCCAAGAGCAGAACAGTCCCCACAGCACTTAATGTTTCACAGTAAATTCCAGATATAATACACAGTTTCTTTCTACTGTTTCTAAAAACACTAGACAATTTTTAGGTGACAAAGCTCTTTTTGGTTGTGGTTTGTTTGTTTGTTTGTTTTTTTCTGATTTTCTATATAGGCTAAAATACAGGAAGAGATTGGAAAAGATCATTGATAATTGCTGCCATCAAGAGGGATTCACCATAGAAATGTAACATGAACAAGAGACTGTAGCGAAGCTTCTCAGAGAGATCTCAGGGTGTAGGTCAATGGCAAGTTGAATATGAGTCAGCAGTGTGCTCTGATAGCCAAAAAGGCCAACCCTGTCCTGGTGTGCATCAGGCACAGCATCACCATTCAGTCAAGGGAGGGGATTGTCGTGCTCCACTCTGCACTAGTGTGGTCCCCACCTTGGAACACCCTGGTGAAGTTTTGGCCATCTCATTTTAGGAAGGTCATGAAATTATTAGAGTGCTTCGAAGAGAGTGGCCAAGATGGTGAAACGTCTTGAGGACAAGACTTATGAGGAGTGGCAGAGGTCGCTTAGTTTGTTCAGCTTGGAGAAGAGAAGACAGGGGGTGCCTCATCACAGTCTACAACTTCCGCAGGAGGAACAGCATTAGAACACAAGTGAATGGAATGAATGTGCATCAGGGGAAATTCAGATTGGACATCAGGAAAAGATTCTTTACTGGAAGGTAGTCGGTCACTGAACAGGCTCCCCAGGAACGGGGTCACAGCCTCAAGCTTACTAGAATTCAAGGAGCATCTGGATGATGCTTTTAGATTTAGGCAGTCCTGCAAGCAGCAGGGAGTTGGACTTGATGATACTTACGGGTCCCTTCGTACTTGAGATATTCTCTGATTCTATGAGCTGCTTATCTTGACTTGGGTTTACCAGTGTGTAGCATTGGGCAGGCTGTTTGTACCAGCGTGTAGCATTGGGCAGTGAATGAGGAAGGTTTTAAAATACTTGCACTGCCTACCAAGTGCAGGAGGTTTTGTTCTCATCTAGGTGTCATTGCTTGAGGTTTTTGGTGGCTGCTTCTCTCAGTTTTCAGTCATGACACTGGACTATTGTAGAAAGAGATCTTCCCCTTGAATTATATTATGGTTTCAACATCCTGGGTATAAACTTTCGATAAGTTCAGTTTTATGTTCTCATTGCAGTTTTGTTTTTAGTTTTTTTGCTGTTTTAATTATTGTATAGTTACCACAAGTATTGTGAATTGTACAATTCTTTTGTTAACAAAGTAAATTAGGGCATTTTTTTCATTTCTAAGAACAGTTTTAGTAAATATTTAGTAAATATAACAGCTCTTCCAGTTTAAAATGTTTCATTCTTCTGAAATTGATGAGTCTTCTTAAACATTTCAATCTCAATTTTATATATTTATTAACAAGAATATAATAATTACTTGTTTTGTCTACTAAATAAAAAAATCTGGGCTTGACTAAAATTGTATTTACCATATAGAGTGAAACTACAAATAAATAAATGAAGCACTTTATGTGCTTCATTTGTCATAATTGAAGGTCTTTATTATTAGCCAACCACTTTCAAAAGCACCTAAATTATCCTTAATTACATTTATTTTTAAAAAATCTCTTTAGCTTTTATTTCATAAGTTTTGTATTTATTCTCCTAGGCTACCTATTTTTCTTAGGAAAAATTTTAATTTCTTTGTAAGCTGCTTCCCACTACAGCAAAGTGGGTTTTTTATGTAATACTTCTTCACAACTTTAAACTCATATTTTAATCTTTGATAATATGGGGCAAGTTCATTAAATGTTTACAGCTATTGAAATGTTTTTGTATGTTAACAAATAAGAAACCTTCATACTTCTCTTAATAACTATTGAATTGACATTTGTTGGACTTTGCTAATCTCTTACTTTAGTAGTATGTCTTTAAGCTAAAATTTAACTCTGAATTTATGAAAATAAAATCTTTGCAAAATGTGTGGTTTGGAAGCACGAGGAAGCCTGCCTGAGTCCTATGGGAATGTGGAAAGTTTGAGCATAAGGTCACACTGATCACCTTGCATTGCCATAGAGGTACCTTGTTTTATTGGTTTATGAAGGCAGTCACCACCCCCCTAGAAAAAAAGCAAGAAATCATTACCTGTTGATTGAACAGCTGCACTTTTAAATACTGTTTGGGTAGAGCAAATGAGCATTAAAGGTGTCTTACAAGTTCAGTGGACCTCAGTGATCCAATTTTTTTAATGGCCATTGCTGATCATTTTATTTTCTAGAGTAGTTATGAAAGAAAAGAAATTAGTGAGAGGATAGAGACAACATGCAATCATAAAAGAATATTTGCTGTGATATTGCTCAAAGAAGCATATCTGGACAATTTGCCATAATCACACAGTGAATTGCTGTGTGTCAATCTGCATTTTGTTATAAATGAAATGATGGAAATTTTAAACAAATGGTTCTTAAGACTGATACGTATTTGGAACTGTAGATGTCTGCTTTGAAAGGCAAAGTAAAGAAATTATTATGTTCACAAAATAAAAATTTATTCAGGAGTAATGAATGCAATAAAAGAATTATGAAAAGAAAGCACTCAAAGCAAGTAATTATTGTGGCAAATCAACACTGAGTAATCCATACTTTTTTTTTTTTTTCTACAGGACAGATATGGAAACACACAAATAGATTTTTTTATATATTAATTAACTTTTTCATTAGAAAATTTGCAAACAAAGAGAATCCAGGGGTTTTTTTCCTATGTTATGAAAAGAAATTATTTTTTGGAAATGAAGGAGAAGATAAAGCTCAATTCAGATGTTTCCTTTGATGAGTTCTGATTTGGTTTTAGATTTTTCTTTATTATTCCAGCTGCAGATCAAAGAATAAGCAGAGCCACCATCCTTCAGTGCCTATACATACAAATAAAATAATCAATTTTCTGTAATTTTGTACAAAGTATTATGAAGAATACTTACAGTGGAACTTTGTTCAAGATTATGTCAAACAAATGAAAGTCCATACCAAGATCAGCCCCAACCTGTACTATCACTGCTGTCCAGTTCCAAACCAAAAAAAGCTCCAAACCCAAAGCATCCTTAGTCAGCAGCAGATCAATTTTATACCTCCTACCACTGCACTTAAGTACAGAAACCCAACTATGAAAATAACTTTCTATGAGGCAGGATCTTGGACTGGAAATTCAAAGCATATTACAGATGATTACTTTAGACGTACCTTTTTTTGTTCCCTAAAATTCATGTATTTTGGATTATCATTTATTAGATCATTCACTTCAAACTTCTTATGTATCTGCTTTAAAAGTTTTGATATTGGGTACACTGTGTATAACTTATGTTTGTGGTGTATGGATTTATGTTGCTATTAATTCTATCTGTAAAATAAAAAGCATGCATTTGAGAATACTATTTGCTTTCTTATATTTTTCTGCTTTTTGTGAACATGCCTTTGACAGACAGTTCATGTTGTTAAAAAAAAGTTCTACTTCAAATGACAATTCCTTTCTCCCAGCCTAAGCATCAACCGTATCTTTAGAGGGGAAGGTGCAAAGTGAAGTTGCATGATCTCTAAAGAAAGAAACATGCACTGTATTGCCTTTTCCTTTATAGAAGTTATTTGAATGACACTAAGTTTGGAACATACCTGGAGAACGCCTCCACTCTCACTCAGTTAGATTTCATTTAGTATTTACATCTGGGCTCTTTATTCCTCACTTCTGGGATTGTATATCTAGTCTCACCTTTTGGGGTGAGTCCCAAATCAAGGATATTTTTTATATTGAATTCCACCATTTTGTTGTTTTCCTTCTCTCTTTGGCAGAGCAATGCGCCTATAACTGCAACTTATTGTGCGTTTGTCAAGGGTTAGCCTGAGGGTAGGCCCCAGACCTCCATGCTATATTCTTCAGAGGATATCAGACAGCAGAAACAGGCTACAAGCTTGAAAAATGATTCAGTAATTTTATTCACTAACTCTACTAAGAATAGAAAGAATAAAAAATAATAAAAATATTAAGGCATAATATTAAGGCATAATGTACAAATATCATTCTCCTCACAATACACCCCAATCTTTCTCACTGATGACACAAAGGACATAAACATGAGATTTTGATCTTTTGATTAAGAGTTCTTATTGCCACTTTATGGGATAAAGAGTTCTTTCTGTCGTGTAGTAGGATCCATCCCATGGAAGATAGCTCCTTATAGAGTGTCTTCAGCGTGGTCCCAAACCTTCAGGAAAATACCACAGCCCGCCCCCGTTTTACAGTGGTGTATCCTCTCTCCCACAATACTCTCAGCAGTTTATGGGTCACAAGAAAAGTCTGATGGGGTTAAGCATTTAAGAATAAGTCATCCCAGCCTAAAGGCACTAGTAGTACAGTCTCCTGCTTGTACTCATAATCTCTAAAGGCTGCAATTTCATCTGCTCACAACATAAAATGTTTTTATCTTAGGCTGTGGCCATGTCTCATATTTTGTGAGTTACAGAGAAAATTAGGTTGGCTCTATTCCAGATCACACAGCTCACAGAAAAAGTGAAAATCCCGCTGCTAATAAAAATGGCTCCTCTTCTGGCACTTCCTGTTTCACTTCCGTCTTCTTGCTCAGTAGTCTGCTGGTCTCCATATTTAACTCCTTCACGTGACTGCTTTCCTTTCTCTCTGGCTTAGAGAAGAGGTTAATACCCGTAGAAAATGCCTACAGAAATATTTGTTACAGTTTACATGCTCCCATCAGATAATTCAGGTGTACAGCTGCATCTTTAGTCTGTATCAGGCTCTCTTCCCGGGCCCAAGGCTCTCCCCCCGTGTCGGGTGATTGAAGAGACAGGATGCAGCTTGATACAAGCAAAAGTTCATTTATTATAAAGCATGGCAGCCTTATATACTCTTGCCATTTCTATGATTCTTTAACCATGGTCTTACATGATTTCCTTAAAACAAAGCAACTACCTCCCTCAATTATTTCTTCTACATTTCTGTTTGCATTTCCCAGGGCTTCTGACCCACCAGGGTCAAAATGTCCATATTACTCATCAGATCTACTGTACTTTGCGCTCTGCTGCCCAACTGCTCCACTTCATCTCCCCCTTTCTGTTCCACCAACAAAACCCTCTTCATAGATTTATCAATCAATTTTTGAGCACACTACAAAATATAAGGCAAACAAATTAAAAGCACTAGCAAAATTCCTAATACATAAATTCCTGTTTTCAGCAAATTTTTTAGCCATCCCATAATTCCAAAACCTCCAAATTATTTGTCAAACCAATCCCATCCATCTACCATCCGGAGTTTACTCATGCTGTTTTGTAGAGCTTTAATGCTAGCATGAATAGATTCAGAGTGGTCAGACAAATTCATACAACACATGCCTTCGAAATCTTCACACCCATGTCCATGCACTAAAAGCAAAAAATCAATTGCAGCTCTATTTTGTAAAGTAGCATGTTTAACGCTGTCTATGTCTAGCAGCAATCCTGATAAAGCGGTGCTGGTAGCATTTGTCTGTTTGGCTAGCCAGCAGCTTAATTTATTTAAAGTTTTCAATGCTTGTGCCATGCCTATAGGTGCAAACAAGGAGGGCAAGGACTCGAGTTCCTAGATTACAGTTTTCAACAGTATCATCGCAATCTGAAGGAAGTTGATGTGCCTCTCATTTGTTCCTATGGGAATATTTCCACATGGACATATTCATTTGGGATGGGTGTAACAGGGACAATCGGCCAAATGTACAGAGTCCTCCTACAGCTTTACCAGGGATGTCTTTCCAGGCCCGTTTGCCACATATTAGGAAAATATTGTCTGGCAAACCTATGGCATCTCTACCTGGGGCAATTTGTTGGGGAGTGATATTGTTGCACCACACTGAGGCATTTTGATAAATACCTGCCTAGGATACTGAAATTCCAATCTTATAAATAAAAAAGCCAGTTAAATAGTTTAAAAAGTAGCACATAAATGCTTGGGTAGATCCTAAGATATCAATCTCTTGAGGTTGTAAAGGTAAAGTGGGAAATTCATTAACTTTATCCATTCCTTGGCCAGAAGGATTGTCCTTGTACCATCCCTGTGGCAACACCTGGTTCTTTCGGTGTTGTGCATTGCACCACCACCATGGCTGTAGCCGTCCGGGGGCAGTGCAATCGTGTTGCGTAGTACCATTAAACAACACATCCCACTTTTTCCTCATTAAGAGGTATTGCTACAAGGCACATTTGAAAGGGATTACTAGGTGTCGTCAAAGATAGGCACAGCATAGACTCATTTAAGGCTTGTGCGAGTGTAAGCCAAGCATTACATTGAGGTACGGGTAAAAAGGGGCTGGCTTTAGCGGGCACGAGGATGCTGAATCCTCCCAACACCAGTCTTAGGAGGCCAATCATGTTACCAATATTTATCACCAGGTTAAAAGCGTTTTTCATACCTATGTACACAATCAAAGGCAACTATATCTGCAGGCCCTTCTGAAATACCAAACCAATCACAATGACAGCAGAGGGGGCGGCAAGATTCTGAGCTACACCACCACCTCTTAAAACAATGATTACAAGCACACGATACTTTTGCACAATGAGTCCAATTGGCACAAACAAAACAAGGTATAGGGGCCCTGTCAGTAGTAATGTCCCAGTCTCTTAATACTTGCTGTTCTTTTTCTTCTCTACACTGTTGTTGTTCCTCGATCAGCACATTGGCGAGGCGGAGTTTCTGTTGGGCACTCAGATGTTTGTAGGCTTCTAGGTCTATGGGCTGGTGAGGGTGCAGTAAATGACTATTGCAATGTTCTTCAGGTCTCAGTGGCAGAAACCTTGGAAGCTCTAGGGGTGTGTGGCAAGGATGCAAGGCCAGGGGGAGGGTGGCTAGGATCTGGTCCTAGGAATTCTCAGAATGGCCTCACGTTCTTTACGGGATCCACTTCAGGCCGTTTTCTGTGGAAACACAAGCATAACCTCTTCCACATGTGACAAGGGGGTATGGTCCCAGGACTTTACCTGATCCTGGATCTCTAATGAGCACTGGGGCCTTTTGTTTGACCTCTAATTGGGGATTATTGCCAAAATGCCTTACAATTGGAGGGTTAGGGTCCATTAATGAGCAGTTTAAAAAATTAAAAACATACAACGCCTCCTGTAATCGCTCGGCTGGGGTGGCATTCCCCATTCCCCTTTCTGTTGTAGCAAAAGACGCTTAAGTAAAGCATGGGCTCTTTCAATTATAGAGTGGCCCATTGGAGAATGGGGAATCCCTGTGACATTACTCCCCATAGGGCAAAAAAATTTGCCACACTCTGGGAAGTATATGCTGGACCATTATCAGTTTTGATTTGTAGGGGAATACCTAATACTGCAAAGGCATGCGCAAAATGTTTGCAAACATCTCTTGCCTTTTCTCCTGCATGACATGATGCAAATAAGGCACCGGAAAAACTGTCAATGAAAGAATGGATGTATTTGAGCCAACCAAATTCTGAAAAATGAGTGACATCTGTTTGCCATAGTCAAAGGCTTTGGAGTGCTCTAGCGTTAACACCTCCTGCAATGGAGGGAAAGGAGTGCCTCCGGCAGTCAGGACATACAGCAACAATGCTGGAGGCTTGGCGGTTAGTCAAATCAAAAGTGCATGCCAGCGCGGCAGCATTCTGATGAAAAAAGAATGACTGAGTTTTGCTTGGTCAAACTGGTTAGGCAACACTTGAACAGATAAAGTGAGCAAGTCTGCCTGGCGATTCCCTTCTGCAGTAAAACCAGGTAAAGTAGTGTGAGAACAAACTTGCATTACAAAGTAAGGCTGTTGCATAGCATCCAAAAGGAAAACAAGTTGTTTTAACCATTGAAACAATTCCTCATTAGACACTTCCTTCAGTACGGCAGCTTTGGCTCTCTCAATGATCCCTGCAACATAAGCAGAATCTGTAATTAAGTTAAAAGGAATAAGCCATCACTGAAAGGCTCGTACAACAATTCAAAAACAAAGCTGCCAATTCAACAACTTGAGGAGAACCTGAAACAGTAGCAACATCTGAATCCCATTGGTCAGATTCTGTGTCCCACCAGAGTAGCACGGACTTGTGCATGCGGCCGGACCCATCTGTAAAAACAGTTAAAGCCTGCAAAGGAATTTCCCTTCTTTTGGGTCACATTAGGAGATTAAAACTGGCTGCTATTAGCTTGTGCTTTGGGGATGCGAGGAAAGTTGTCCAGAAAAGTCAGCCAAGGCCATTTAAAACATTTCTGACTGTTGCAACAACTGCTGCAAATAAACAGAAATAATAGGTAAACAGATCAAACAAAAATCCACACCTGCAAGTGTGGTTACTTTGTCGGGCTTTTACAATAAGCAAAGCAATCATTTCATGTTGAGTGCTTATGGTCTTAGACATGTGATGTGACAAAAAAATCCATTCTATAATCAACAAAGGGTCTGGCACATTAGAATCCCACTGATAAATCAAAGCATGGGGTTGCTTAGCTGGGTTAAGGATTATTAAACAAAAAGGTAACTCAGGGGCCCGTCGGGCTGCTTGGCGATTTGAAATAGCATCAGCTACTTGTTGCAATGCTTGAGAAGCTTCTGATGTGAGCTGCCGAGGTGACAGGAGGTCTGGTTCCCCTTTTAGCAAATCAAACAAAGGGCTCAGATCTGCATTTGAAATACCTAACAAAGGACGAACCCAATTAATGGTTCCCAAAAGTTTTTGGGCATCATGTAAGGTGCGAATGTTTGATTGAATTTGTAAAGTCTGAGGGGAAATAGTCTGGGTCCTGATATGCCAGCCAAGGTATTTCCAAGGGGGTTGGCACTGGATTTTTTCAGGAGCAACACAAAGTCCTGCTTGAGTTACAGCAGCAATGACAAGGGCTAGGGCTTCCTCCATAACCTCTTGTGTCTCTGCTGCTACAAGAATGTCATCCATGTAATGATACAAGAGGACATCAGGCATTTTCTGGCGGATGGGACTGAGGACCTTTGCAATGAACCACTGACAAATAGTACGGCTATTCTTCATTCCCTGAGGTAGAACAACCCAGTGATATCTTTGCAAGGGTGCTTGCATGTTGCTAAAAATATGTTGAAAAAAGCAAATTTAGGAGCATCATCAGGATGCAAAGGAATGGTAAAAAAGCAATCCTTCAAATTAATTACTGTCAAATGCCAATTTCGGTGGGAGATGGTAGGAGATGGGAGACCTGGTTGAAAGGCCCCCATATCCTCCATCACCGCATTAATTTTTCGAAGGTTATGGAGCAAGCGCCACTTGCCTGATTGTTTTTTAATCACAAACACAGGAGAGTTCCAGGGGCTAATTGAGAGGACAATATGTCCCTTTTCTAATTGTTCCTGAACGAGCTCTTCAAGTGCGTGTAATTTTGGTAGTGGCAGGGACCATTGATCCACCCAGACAGGCGTTTCAGTTTTCCATGTGAGTTTTAGGGTGTTGCGCACCTCAATGGTCCCTGTTAAAAACCCGATTAAATTCTAACACCCCATTGTGAAAGCAAGTTTCTCCCCCACAATACCATAGGTATCAGTAAAACAAAGGGTTTAATGGATGCTGTGTGACCCTCTGTCCCAGTCACTTGAATAAAATGATGGCTTTGGCAGCTACGACTGCTTCCTCCAATTCCCGTGAGGGCCTGACTGATTTCGGCAAGGGCCCACGCAGGAGGCCATTTATTTTGAGCTATAACTGTCACATCAGCCCCCGTATTGATAATGCCAGTGAGGGTGATTTGAAACCCGCAGAAGGAGAGTGTACATTTACATGTGGGATGTCTGTCGGATATAGGCTGTATCCACAAAATTTGCGGGGTTCCTGGAGAGCCGAATCCCCCTTCTCTTTGTTTAGGGTCACCCACAAAAGGCAAAATAAATCAGTTGTATGGAAAAGGGATTAATTGTGCAATGTGAGTTCCCTTCGGAACTGTGCAAGGTGGAAAAGCAGTCCAGCCCATGATTTTAATTTCTCCCACCGCATCAGTGTCAATAACCCCTGGAAGGACAAAAAGGCCAGATATAGTTGTGGAGGATCTTTCTAATAACAATGCACCTGTGTGGGGTTGCATTGAGCCAAAAATTCCTGTAGTTAATAAGTGAACAGAAGAATCAAGCAATGTTACTGTGTCGGAGGTTGCCAGGTCCAGTCCGAGGGTCTGAGGAGTTGCTGGGCGAAGACTTGAGGTGTCTGCGGTGGCAGCGGAGGCATTCGTGTCTGCGTGCGGCGCCTGCCCGCGCTCTGCTGCTTGTTCCCCTGGATCGGTCGCCCTTGAAAATCATACTTAGAACGACATTGGTTAGCAAAGTGTCTCCCCTTGTGACAACGAGGGCACACAGCAGGAGCCTTAGATCGGCTCCCCCTTAGGGCAAAGCAATCTTTTTTGAAATGGGCAGGCTTGCCGCATGCAAAGCAGACCCCCAAAGTCCCCTGGGGAACCTTGAGGGCTGCAAAGGCGTTAGCCATGGCTTCATATTCAACAGTGCCAATGCGGTTACATGCTTCAATCATTTCTACTAGAGTCGGATTTTGATTAGGCAATGATTTAAGGAGCTTTTTGCAGTCTTCATTCGCATTTTCGATAGCAAGCTTTAAAAGCAAAATTTCATGAGCTTCAGGGTGTTCAACCTGGCCCTAAAGCGCCTGCTGAAGGCCGTAGATAAATTGCATGTAGGGTTCGCAAGATTGTTGCACAATAGCTGTAAATGCTTTCTGCGGTTCCTGTGAATCAGGGACCTTAAGAAGGGCTAAGCGTGCCGCTTCACGGGTTGCTTCAAGGGCCTCTTTAGGACAGTCTCGGGCTTGGGCTAAGGGGTCTGTATAAGGCCCTGTCCCCATAAGATGATTAAGTGTAAGAACTGCTAAAGCCCGATTACTATGACCAACATAGGTAATAAGGAGGGCTTGTAATCCTTTCCTCCACTAAGTTTCCCATAGAAAGTATTGCGTAGGGGTTAACAAAAGCTGAGCAAACAATTTTAAATCATGTGGGGTCGTAACATAAGCATTAAACACAGAAGACAGCAAACTCGTGAAGTACGGAGAGCTCAAACCATGCTCAGTTACGGTCCGACGGAGCTCTTTGATCACCGAAAAAGACAGGGGGTCCCACTGCAGATTCCATTGGCCGTTACGCTGGCCCTCATAGAGAACAGGTGCCACGATTTTCTCCACAATGTCCAGTTCCCCCTCTTTCAACACCTTCCGTTTCAAGCTAGCCCAGTTATCATGGGGATCAGGAGGATAAAGGTCTGGTTCTTTCTCAGGATTAATAGGTCCAGGATCAAAGGGATCGCCCTCCTTCTCCTCCTCAGAACTAAGTTCCAAGGTAAATGCCACAACGCATCACACAGGACTGGTCTCTAAAATAGATTGCAGTTCTGAGAGAGGGGGGGCAGACTGCTGCACTGGAGGAGAAGCCGCAGACTGCTTGGAGCCCTTGGGTTCCTCCGATGGAGGTATGCTGGACACGCTCCCTTTAGTCTTTTCCTGGGACCCCTCCTGGGCTGTCATAGTCTCAAAAATCACTCTCCAGCAGGGAAGCATGCCTGCAGCCATCTTATCCCCTTTTGTGGCATAGTGCCACAGCTTGACCCCCACGTCATCCCACAGTTCTTTAGTAAAAATCGTAGATGGGGTAACCCCAGGCAGCTTGGCCGCTGTCCATTTTAGCATGACTTTTAGGTCATGCGAAGACAGAAGTTTGCCATGCTTATCTAATAATTTAGTCATGAGTTCAAATACACCTCTTTCCTGGGCAGACATGCTGCTACCCATCTTCCCTACAGCTCACCTCCTTCTCCTGGAGGGATTCCTTGCTGGCTGGCTCCTGCTTCCTGTCAGCAGAACTTCTAGTTCTGTAGGGTTCACCGATGGTCGCACATATAGGCGATTCCTCACATGGGGCACCATTTGTCGGGTGATTGAAGAGACAGGACGCAGCTTGATACCAGCAAAATTCATTTATTATAAAGCGTGGCAGCCTTATATACTCTTGCTGTTTCTATGATTCTTTAACCATGGTCTTACATGATTTCCTTAAAACAAAGCAACTACCTCCCTCAATTCTTTCTTCTACATTTCTGTTTGCATTTCCCGGGGCTTCTGACCCACTAGGGTCAGAATGTCCATATGACTCATCAGCTCTACTGTACTCTGTGCTCTGCTGCCTAACTGCTCACCTTCACCCCTGAACTACGTTGTCTATGTCGGCAGCTACCCAATTTTGCAACAGTCTTATTAGCTGCTAATTAATTCACTGCAATTCGCCTTATCTGCAGCAGCAAGGTCACCCTTTGATCTCATCCATCCACCTCCAAAAGGAAAAGAAGGGGTTTTTTTCTCCACAAATCTCAGCTTCTCTCGGCTTCTCTGCGTGGCTCGGCTCAGCTTTTCTTCTCAGCCTTGGTCCAGATGGCAAAAGGCCAGCTTGTCTCATGTCCAAGGCTCTGGGACCAGTGGGGTGAGGCCAGGGCCCCCCGCCGGACCCCCTGTGGCATGGGCCCCTGCTGCGGTGATCCAGCTTTAGTTTAGTTTGCCACAGAGCAATATTTCTTAGATGCTGTCACTTTAGGTTTCTCCTCCTCACAGAGTCTTAAGCTTTGTAACAGGTCAGCTTGGTTTGAAATTCTCTCTAACTGTATTGTCATTAGTCAGTTTGAATGTGTTCTTCCTCTGAAGATGCTTCACTGGTTTTCTCTCATGTATCTCTAAGCTCATTGGTTGCACACTGTTATCCCTACCACTTAAAGCAGCAGAGACAGAGCGGGAAAGCCGCCTCTCTGCTAACCTCCCCTTCAAGATATGCACCCTGTCCTCCTGGGCAGAGAAGAAATAAACTCAGAATATGGTTACAGAGAGTCCTCTCTCTCATTCCTTTTACCTTCRCTGCTGCCTCTGTGAAACTACCTCTGGTAAAAAGCTGTCAGCTTGCGTGGACTGCGAAGAAACCCTGCAGATCCTCCGGCCCCAGCCGAATACAGCAAAAAGGGGGACAAAGCGATAGGCCCCTGGCTCGGAGGCGGGGGGAGGAAGGAGGCCTCTGCTGCTCGTGGGTGCAGCTGGGAACAAGTGAGAGTTATTTCCTGGATGGTTTTTTATAACATATTACCACAGAGTCATATTCTGAAATCAAGTGGCTTATACAACTGTCCATCACCTGTTTTAACCAATCAGATTTGTTTCACACCGGGTCTAACCAGCACAGCATTGTAGCCGAGCTTTCCAATTAACAAATGAAGCAGCAACTAAATTAGTAATCCTAAAGGTTTCTTGCAACAGATACTGTTACATTCATGTGGGCTTTGTTCCATGGTTGTCATGGTTTAATCCCATTCAGGAACTAAGCCCCACCTGGCCACTCACTCATTTCCCCTGCATTGGGATAGTGGAGACAATCAGAAAGGTAAATGCGATAAAGCTTGTTATTTACATAAATGTGGTTTAATAGGTAAACCAAAACCTCTGCGCACAAGCAAAACGAAAAAAGGAATCTGTTCATCACTTACCATGGGCAGGCAGGTGTCCAGCAATCCCCATGAAAGCAGAGATCCATAACACATTGAGGTGTCTGGGGAAGACAAACACCATAACTCCCAGCATGCCCCCTTTCTTTTTTCTTCTCTGTCCCAGTTTTCAACAGGACAGAGTTAATTTTTTGAACACTTTTCTAATCTGGATCACCCATGGTGATGGGATGAGGGGGTGGTTTATGATGAGTGGCTGAGGTCCCTTGGCTTGTTCAGCTAAAAGAAGAGGAGACTGAGGGGAAACTTAATTGTGGTCTACAGCTTCCTCACGAAGGGAAAATGAGGGGCAGGCACTGATCTCTTTTCTCTGTTGATCAGTATTAAGACAAAAACGAATGGCATGAAACTATGTCAGAGCAGGTTTTGGTTAGATATTAGTATGAGGTTCTTCACCCGGAGGGTTGTCAGGCACTGGAACAGGCTCCCCAGGGAAGTGGTCACAGCACCGAGCCTGACAGAGATCAAGAAGCACTTGGATAATGCTTTCAGACACGTGGTGCGATTCTTCGTGTGATCCTCTGCAGGGCCAGGAGCTGGACTTTTGATGCCTTTTGGGTCCCTTCCTACTTAGGACATTTGATGATTCTATGTTTTTTCTATGTTTCTGTTTCTCTTCAGACATCTCAGTGATGTGCAGTATGAATCAGAGGGAAGAACAAGCCAATAAATGAAAACAGAAATAGTATCAAAAAGGGTCACAAAGCCTCAAATTTCAGTATAGACTCACTCCCATGTATAAAACATCTATAGAACAATATTTTTTTTGTTATTTTGCTTATAGTATTTTTCCAGTTGTGGGTGTGGGAAGTGATTCCTTTGTTCTTATCTTTTTTCCTCTCTCTTTGTGGCTCCAAAACTGTTTGACTGCTCTGACACATGCTTTCATACAGTCATCACTATTTTCAAACGTGGTGTTTCCATCTGGGAGGGCAGCTTTCCTCACTCCACAATGCTGCATCACCCCTCATGCCAGATATAGGAATATTGGCCATCTCTTCTTTCATGGGCAGCTGCATAAGGGAGGGAAGGAAAAGTAGGAGCATTGATAAAAAAGTGTATTTATACTTTCATCTGATTTTCCATTGCTGGAAATCAGTAATGAAGTACAGGATTCAGCAATACATGATTAAGAAGATACCATAAAACCAGTTTGATTTGGACGAGTAACGTGGTTATCCTTAAGTCCTAGTATGGATGACTGCTCTACTGATTTGACATGTGAAAATATCATTTTCAGTAACATCACTCAGCCCATGATATCCAGTTCTCAATAAGATAAAGACTGCTTTTGTTTGAATTAATGTTTGCAGAAGACTACATTCCTATAAAAATGTGGATATGTTTGAACTGCTGTTTGAATCTAAATACATGCTCTTGGCATTTTCTTCTGTTGGAATTCTCTTAAACAATCTTTACTCCTATAATCCAAGAAATATGATAATCCAGTAACATACAACACAGATCATCAGTTACATCAATACTTTGATTCTATAGTTGCTACAACAAATATTCAGTGAGAAATTCACTCATATCCAGAGTATTGTAAAACTCTTAAGAGAGCTCAACCTGAAATGAGTACATAAATAAGAAATTAAACCTTTCTTTAAATAACTCAATTATAGAAAAAGGACAAAAGTTAATTTGGAAGGCTTCCAAGAGGAAATATAATAGAAGAACACAAGATTCTGCCTGGATGTTTTCCTTAGAACCAGCTGGTTTGGTTTCCAGTTTTTGTATTTGAGTGTTTTTGTATGAAAATAAGAATAAGTTAGACTACCAAGAAAGAATCAATACAGCTACCATCTTTCAATGCTCAAAAATAATAAAAAAAATAATGTCTCATAATGTTTTATTTTTTGATCAGAATGTTTCCTACCAAAATTGAGAGGTGATTTGTTAGTCAAACTATGCAATTAATCAAAATCGAAAGGGAGGAAGAGAAATAGGAACTGCTTATTAGTATTTTCATTTTGCTCTGGCTGCTTTTATTTCATGTGCCCAGATTACTTTAAGCAGTTGTACTTATCTTGTGCCTTAGTATAATCCTTCAGTGGATTACTGTGCAATGCTAAGCACAACTCCATATTAACAGTTTCATAAATGCATTCATATACCAAAGGCACTTTTCATTTAAATTGGAATTAATATTCCACTAGAAGCCATTATATACTTCCTATAGCACACAAAAGTGAGAGACTGTAGTACTTTCGAAATGGAAGGCACCTTTATCAATAGATGTATTTGTCTTGTGAAGATATCCTAAAAAGTTTGACATACTGAAACTTCTTAAAAATGTATTTCTACCTGTTAAATATTAAGTAATAAACAGGAGGATCACTCAGATCTATATATGACATATAGATCTATATAGGATAGTCATATCAAATAGAGTTCTTTTTTTGCATGCAGCTATACTAGGCATTTATATGCAGAAATGAAATTCTACTGAATTTAATAGAGTTATTTTAGATTCAGAGTGACACAGAGTTGAATTTGGCTTAGAGAAGGCATATACATTTTGCAGCAGTAGCATGGTCTTATAATGGAATGCTGATCAAGATGTGAGGCATTGATAATCTTTAATTTTGCAAAGGAATATTCATACAAGATGCTCCAGTGGCATTATAATTAATTTATAAGTGTTCATCTTGCAACTGACAGTTGCAACAGGCAACAGTTTCATACTGGAAAAGGTCAAGGACAAGAACAGGATAAAGACCAAATATTGGCATATCTATCAAGTATTCATATTTGAAGTAAGTGCTGGGATTAGTCAGTAGAGAGACCACATTCAATTATGTGGGAGAATCTTTCAGAGATCGTTGTTAGCAGCATTAGCATGTGGCTGATAATGTTCACAGTCCTTTTAGTTTTCTTTTGCATGATGTGTTACAGCACTATTCTGAAGGACAATATTGGAAAATCCAAACAAAATTGATTTTTTTTTCATTTACTTGCCTCCACTGTGAAATATAGGGAATGTCGCTGAAGGTCCGGTGCTGATCAGCACCAGTATGCTGCAACCTTCCTAGAGAGAGCGTCCCGCAGGGAACAGCCCTTCCAGGGGCACTGGCAGGCCTTCCTGGGCGACAGGTGATTTCAGCAAGTGTAGCAATCTCTCAGCTACAAGTGATTCCAGCTCTTGTGATTCAGCTCTTTGTGAAATCACCCCAAGCAGACTCGGGGACAGAGAGACAGGAGTCTCTTATGGCAGTTCCGCAGAGGTAGCCTTTATTGTCCAACCACCCTGCAAAGGGGAGGCCAGGAACAAGAGTTCCCTCCTGTCAGGGGTAGAAGCAGGGGTTTATATGGGAAAAACAGGGGGTGGGGTGGAAACCAATTAGCCAGCGGGGTACAGGCTATTACCATGAAGAAACAAGGCATGTTGGGAGTTCACCATGACCCTGAGGAAGGCTGCTTATCTCTGACTCCTCCAGGGGAGTGCAAAAGGCTCCTGCCTTGAGGGCTCGCTGCCCTCCCAAGGGGAAGAAAATACATAACCTTTGGGAGATATGGGGATACCATTGCCTACCTAACTGATGAGGGCTGAGTTACTAGGCATCTCCAAAGAACAAATGGACCCATGATATCATTAATCCCTGGAAAATCCTGTTGTGCCTTCTTACTGCAAAATTTCTTATTCTTTTTAAAGCTTGTGAGAGACTTGTGACTATATATTTGCAGGCAAACACTTTGTATTTGTAAGTACCTTCCAACATTCCTCTAGAATATTAAGACCTCTTGCATTAGTATCTCCATCGTGCAGCTTTTTACTCTGGACCAAAGCTGTGGATTCATTTACATTGTTCTGCCTGAAAATTCTTCAGAACTACTTGCATTACTGAGCTGAATAAGATTTATTTATTTTTTAGTTCCATGTAATTTTCAGCATAGCTAAAAACGATCTGATGTCTATGATGCCAGTATGTAAATTGTAAATAGACATGCTTAGAGAGAAACACAGTGATATTTACACAGGCTTCCTGAATACTATCCATAAATCTCCGAAGTAAAAGTGCCCTGGGCTTAGTGATAACATAGAATACTGATAAATAAATTTTAGTTTAAAAACTCAAGCAAGCAAAATCTATAGCATGGAAATAATATCTTCATTCATGATCAGTGCTATTAGTGAAAGTTAAAATTTAGTGTGATGCTACTTCTGAAGATAGACACCTTTTAGAAACTTCTTTGAAGTGTGATATGTGATTGGACCTCAACCTACATCAGTTTTGGAGAGGTGTTCTTAAAATGTTCTATAAGTACATGAGGATGCACCAATGACTCAGGATAGTGTTAGCAAACACACAAACACACATCAGAATGAAATACAGAATGTTTATTGCAAGAGTAAACACAACCTCACAAGAGGAATTCACCTTCTCTTGTCACTAGTCTTGCATAGGGTAACTAAGATTTCTGCTGTCAGTGCAATACCTCATTAGATGTATTTTGGAGCCCTTAACTTGAGGAATTACTGAAGTAACTGACCATAATATAACAGAGCAGATCAAAGAATAAGTGCAATCAAAACCAGGTAACTTTCCCTTGTAAGTTTTACACATTTTGAAATAATAATTTTAAAATATCTTCATTCTACTCTATTCCAAATAGGATTTCTATTGTATCTTCTACAAAAGCACAGATTGGGGGAACAGAACCCAAACTGTTAGTGTGTCCTGGGTTAGCCATATATTCTATTACCACCCACAAAAGCTGGATAAATTCACAGTTACACACCTGGTCCCTGAGGGACTCCTTATCTCAATTGAGATAAGCACTCTGGCTGACAGCAAGCACCACCCATCCTGATTATCTAATCTCCAATAATGGCCCATTACACCACCCATCCTGATTAATGGCCAATTACTGGACTTGGTAAAAATAGAATGTCAGAAAACCATGAGAATCATCCAAGCTCATTGAAATAGAATACCAGAAGCCATAAGACTCATCTGAGCTCAGAAACCATGAGAATCATCTAAGCTCATTGCAGAAGCAACCAATGGAACATCGGGAAAATCCTCTTCCATTGTGGAAGTCCCTGCCCCTGGGGGAGGTGCCAGCCAAGAAACACAGCATAAAACAAGGGTTTGGGATGGGAGAAAACACTCTCGACTCGACTCGACTCGACTCTCGACTCGACTCAACTCGATTGGACTCCACTCCACTCCTCGGAATTGGACTCAGCTACTCCACTCCTCTGGACTCGACTCCACTCCACTCGGGACTGTACTCAACCGGACTCCGCTCCACCGCTCTACTGGACTGGACTACCGGGACTGGACTACCAGGCTTGGACTACCAGGCCTTTCTGCAGGACCAGTGCCTATCTGGACTACACAGCTACCACCCTGGTCAACAGGGTGTCAGGTTGTACCGTGACTCTGTCGGTTTGTTTAGGCTGGTGTTTCTGTATTCCTGCATTTGTTTTAACCTCTTTTATTAAAATTGTAATTTTGACCTAAAATCTCTCGAGGTATTTTGTGGGGGGTTAATTTCCCCTGCTGGTTTACAGTCAAACCAGCACATAGTGGAACCAGAATTGTTTGCTTCTTGCAATTTTCCACTATGTCAGTATTGTGAAGTAGCTAATTTGAGTGAGGCATTGTGATCCAAAAGAGAGAAACAATGGCTGCATGAAAACTGGAATTTTCACTTTGGGGAAATTCTTTGTCTATTTATAGTTATAACTAAGCATCTTTAGACACTAAAACTAAAATTTGTTGTTTTGAAATATCTTGAATACTAGGAGGCATTCAAACCTTTTATTGCCAAAAACTAAACTAGAGTATATTTAACTTTTTTCTTAAATAAACATGATGAATTGCCCTGACTGCCAATGCCTCTGTGACATTCTGAGTTTCAGGCACAAGAAATCTGAAAGCCCTTACAGCTCCCAAATCTCAGATCCCTTTCTCCTTGAAATGAACACACGGCTTAAGACAAAGCTCCTTAGTTCCTAAAACTCAACAATCAGGCAACTTTGCAGCAGATACAAATGTTTGTTTTGACATTAAAAAAAGAAAATTTGCATTTTCTAGTGGTAAAAAACATGTCAAAACTTTCTTGTCTGCCTTTAGCAGGCAGTTTGATGCATTACACGTAACTGACTGATTTGAGAATTCATTTGAAGTACGGGAAAAAATAAAGTGGGTTTCCTATAGATGCTGTTCCATGCTGTTACTGTGCAGTTAGGCCCACGTACTATATGAAAGAAAACCAAAACAGTGATTTCTAACTCTTAGCATCCAGTGCTATTTTTGTAGGCAAATAAATCCTATCTATTTTATAGAAACTAACAGAAATAAGAAGGGTAAGCAGTTAGAAATCTAATGGTCAGCATCTAAAATTATGTATCAATAGAAATTCACTGTAAAAAACCCAAAGAGAGTATTCCAGTCACATTATAAATATGGAGTAATCTGATTTTCTGATCTCCTTAAACTCTTCTCTTATGCAGTGAATAATATATTTAAATATTTTCCAGTAGATAATGCTAGCTGCTGACACTACAGTGTACATATCATAACCTCAAAGTAATTATTCCTGAATATGTTGTTATCATTTTGCTGTCTCCTTGTCTCTCATTCCAGTTTCATACATCTCCATATACTCTCCAATCTGATTATACTTTTGCTTTGCATGAGTATCTCTTCACTCTTCAAATATCTCAATGTCATTTTTTTCTCTCTTCCTGATGCACATTCTGCATTCTAAATGTCTGAGACTGCAAGTAAAGAGATCTTGTTGTTTTCACATGGATTTTCTTTTTTTTTTTTTTTCTGAATTTATATTTCAGTCTTGATAGAAAGTCTAAGTGAAAGAAAATGTGAGGTCAAAGAAATTAAGACAATCATGGAATCAATAAAAGTATCAACAGATAACACTTTCAACTGGTAATATAATAATGAGCTTGCAAGAAGAGAAAGACCTAATTACAGTAGCAAAAATCCTATGAGAAGAGATAAATATTTTCATAAGAGATTGAAGTACAAAAAGATCTGGAAAATGAAAAGACAAGCAATCTATATTGTAAGGAGTTGGGGCTAGAAAGGTAAGGTAATGCTGACAGGCACGGACCTGAATGCATGAAAGCATTTGCACTCAGCTAGACAGCAAGAAGTGATATCGAGAGCACTGAGATATTGCATCTCTCAGTTTGTAAGAATTCCTATGGTATATCAGATCTCTCATTTGTTTGCCTGAGCATCTCGTCTAAAGGTTGCCCATACTGCCTCTTCTGAGAAAAGTATATGCACAGTATATACAGCAGACTACACTACCTCAGTCTTAGGTCTTCTCTCAGTTATTAGAGTTTTGTGTAAGTCCTGAAGCACAGGAGTTAATATGCATTCTTAAGGTGGTGTTATTTCCACAGTAAGGTTGTAGGAAAAATCTCACACTGTACAACTTATATACATTGAGTTTGGAAAGTTCTTGACCTCGAAAAGTGTGGCAATATGTTTCAAAGCCAGACCACACGGTGTGTGTAAACCAGTTTCTTTACAGGTACAATTTTCGAAGTATTTTTCAATGTTCAATTTTTTCCCATTTTGAAACAGGGGAAGAAGTAATTTCTGATAACTGGATATCCTTGATGTTCACATTCTTTTCCCTAGATAATGGTGACTTCCTGTTTTCGGAACAAATATGTTAGTAAATATTGCTTCCCTGTAGAACCTTTTCTTTGAGCAAGTATGCAATTTTTCTTCTTGCATTTCTTTTCATTAGTCAAATGATGTCCATTTCCCTAGTGTTTCTAAAGGTGCTGCTGGTTTGTCAGGGTCTACTTCTAAGTAACTAAAATATTTTGCCACATCTTAGCCTGATTTCAGTGTCATCACATAGTAAAAAATCTGGAACTGTTTATGGAAACTTAAGCTACCTGAGGATTTTCAGTATGTCATAATAACAAACTAAACCAAGATCTACAGATAGAGATAAAATCTACTAGAAATCCAATGGGAAACAGTCATACTTTGTGACAGACAAGCCAGATTTGAAAACGCTGTATGGAGCATTTATGCTTTTTTACTCTACTCTGCTCAAATGTGAAACTGAACAACGTCTTCTTATATCTGATTTTTCCTCTCCTCATCTACACTGATTAGTATAATAAAATATATTACTTTTTTCCTGAAAATCTTGTCTTGACACTGCCCCACTGAAACAGTAAAACATATACTTACTTCTACCTTTTCCATTGTCTCTCCAAGGATTTATGCTAAGTTAATGTGCAAGTTATTTACTGATAATGGCTGCTTAACTTCTTTATTACTTTTTGGACATTTTAAAAGAATCTTTTGGAAACATAAGTGCATTTACCCCCCATTTTTCTTTGTCTACCACTTTTCTGTTTATTCATGATAAAGGCCTACATCTTTTCACTAGTCCTTGCCTACATATACATATACAAGTACATTATTCTATTGACCATCAGGACTCATATCATTAATTGCTCTTCAACTTAGATCTTCATCAAATGCTTAAGAGAAAAAAAGATAGATGAGTTTTGTCACAAGCCAAATATTTGCTTAAATTTATATCTGAAACTTTGCTGTGTACTTTAAATTGCAACATCTAACTCCAGTGTAAGGTTCAGATATTTATAAATGCACATTCCTTCCAAAACTCTTGTAAGGTTTTGGGAATTAAATTTATGGTTCATGAACTCTCTTTTCTAACTAATTTACTTTTTTTGGCATCCTCTATTGTGTTGGTTTTGCATGGCCTGGTTTTTGGTAGCAGGGAGGCCACAGAGGTGGCTTCTGCGACAAGCTGCTAGAAGCTTCCACCATGTCCAGCAGAGCCAATCCCTGATGGCTCCGATGATGGACGTGCTGCTGGCCAAGGCTGGGCCAATTAGAGATGATGGTGACGCCTCTGTGATAACATATTTAAGAAGAAATCATAACAAGTTTGTGGCGCAGCTGTAATTTTCCAACTAGAGAGGAGTAGGAGTGAGAATATGTGAAAGGAACCACAATGGAGGCACCAAGGTCAGTGCAGGAGGAGGGGGAGGAGGTGCTCCAGGCGCCGGAGCCGAGATGTCCCTGCAGCCTGTGGTGAGGACCATGGTGAGGCAGTTGTCCCTCTGCAGCCCATGGGGGTCCACGGGGGATGCAGAGATCCACTCACAGCCCGTGGGGGAGGTGCCCACGCCAGAGCGGGTGGATACCAGGACACTGTGATCCAGAGGAAGTCCCATGGGGATAGAGGCCTTGCTTCCAGGCTGGAGCAGCCATCCTCGGAGGACTGCACCCCGTGGCAGAGTGACCCACGCTGCAGCAGTTTCGGGAGGACTGTCTGCCCGTGGGATGGACTCACACTGCAGCAGTTTTGGGAGTGCTGCTGCTCGTGAGAGTGGACCCACGCTGGGGAAGTTCGCGGAGAACTGTCTCCCGTGGGAGGGACCCCATGGTGCAGCAGGGAAAAGACTCCTCTCCCTGAGCAGCGGAAAGAAGATCCTGGGTGATGAACTGACCAAAACCCCCACCCTGTCTCCCTGCACTGTTGGTGGGAAGGAGGGAGGGGTTGGGGGGAGAAAAGGGTGTCTTTAAGGGCTTATTTTACGTCTCATTCTTTTACTCTGATCTTATTAGTAATAAATTCACTTTATATCATGAAGTAGAGCCTGTTTTGCCTTTGAAGTATTTTCTCCCGGTTCTTATCTCAACTCATTAGCCCTTTGTTAAATTCTCTCTCCTCTGTCCAGTAGCAGAGCAGAGGAGAGTGAGTGAGCAGGTCTTTCATGAGTGCCTGGCATTTGGCCAGTGTCAAACCACGACATCTATGAAATCTATGCCTGCTGTCTCTTAGATCAATATATTCATCCCATTTGTCTCCAGAGCTCTAAATATTTTGATGGTTTATCTGACATCAGTTCACTGCTTTTCCTTTAGCCTTAGAACTGATGTCCCCTGTAAATATTTCGGTAGCAATGCCTTAAAAGAAAGTAGACAAAAACTGAAGACATATTTCTTTTGTAAATTCACTATTCAAAGTCACTGTTTTCTTTTTGAGTTTTAAATTACATGAGAAGTAACAGGTTTTTTTTTTGAATGATTCAATAGACCAAGGGAGCAATAAACAAAAAACCAAACAAAAAAAGTCCTTAAAAACTTAAATATTATGGTGCTTATCTAACTTTTTGGATACATGCTCAGTCATTTTTATCTGGACTGTTAAGAAAATGCACAGGATTAAGTACATTGAAACAAAAGTACTTGGTTATGGAAACACACAACTCTATCTCCAATATATGAAACCTGTAAGGATCTGTAATGATATTATTCTCTTATTAGACAATGAAAAGTTATTCAGCACAGCTGACATAGGAGAGTTAATTCTGAGATTATAAGGAACTCTGTCCTACTTAAGATATGTTGCACCCAGTTTTGTACAGCTGATAGTCCTCAAAATTATATAGTTGATATTGTGCTCTTTGCCAATTATTTACACCAGATTGCTCTATGTTAATTTTAGGTCAAATGATGCTTCGAATAAATAACTCCCATGTAGTCTTATGCCATCCAGTGGCATTCAGGTTCTAAATCAGTTGGTTGTGAGGAAAGTTTTCTATAGTTTCTCTTTGTATAGTCCTACTAACAATGATTTTCTGGTTCTTTTGGAGCTGTCAACTGCATTGTTTTGAAATGTTAGGTCTTACCTATTTTTCAAAAGTTATTGGCTTTATTCCATTCTATTCCTGTGAGCAGATTTGATGTTCAGATCAGTTGTGAGGGATAATAATAATGATCTAAAGATACAGTGGTTCCAGCTGCCGGATTTGTAGAGTCTAAAATATGGTACAGAAGCACGTGCAGCAGGATAAGCTGTAAAACCCAAAAGCTGGACCTGAATGGACTGTCCTTGTACACACGGAGAGGGAAAAGGCAAGAGCTGTCTGTCAGTCAGAACAATGCTAGTTATTGAGGACTAGATTTGCCTTCCAGGATATGTCTTTGAGATGCTATTACAGCAAGTTTTAGAACCTCCTTACTATTCATGTGCAAGGATGTTATCCAGATTTTTATTTAAAACTTTTACTGAGTGTCTCTGGCAAAGTTTTGGTAGTAAGGGGGGCTTAGGGTTGCCCTCTGAGAGAAGCAGATAGGGATGCCCCGTGTGGGAGACAACTAGTTCCAGACAACTCCAACAGACCCACCACAGGGCATAGCTGAGCCTCTTGGCCAAAGTGGTGGCACAAAAAAGATATTTAAGAAAGGGCAAAACCACTGCACAGCTGTGAAAGGGCGAAGTGAGGAAAATTGGAGAGAAACAACCCTGCAGACACCGAGGTAAGAGGAGGAAGGGCAGAAGGTGTTCCATGCACTGGAGCATAAATTCCTCTATAGCCGATGGAGAAAATCGTAGAGAAAGTGGTTGTCCCCCTGCAGCACATGGATGACCATTGTGTAGAAGATACCTGCACTGCAGTCTTGGAGGACTTCACACTGGAGCAGCTGGAGATGCCCTGAATGAAGCTGCATCCCATGAAGAGTCCATGCTGGAGCAGGCTCCTGCCGAGATCTGTGGCCTCTGCAGAGGAACACATGCAGGAACAGGTTGCTGGCAGGAACTTCAGCCTGTGAGGCACCAACACTGGAGTGGTCTGTTCCTGAAGGACTACACTCCGTTGAAAGGATCAGTGCTGGGGCAGCTTGTGGGAGGTAGAAGTATTAGGAACGAAGAAGTGAAGTTGAGCCTTGGAAGAAGAGGTGAGAGAAAGGTTGTTTAGTTTTTGTTCATTACTATTCTAACAATTTTTTTTTCAAGAAATTAAATTAAATTTCCCAAAATCAAGTTTCTTTTCCAGTGATGGTGAGCTATCTCCCTATCCTTATCTCTAACCATGAACTTTTCTATCTTTTCTCCCCCTGCTCTGCTGAAGTGGGATAGTGAGAAGGCAGCTGGGTAAGCATCAGCCAGCCAGCCAAGCTCAGCCCACCATAAACCTCTAGTAGTATATCGGGCTGGACATGTAGATTAGAGCTCAGGTCTGATTTTTATTCAAATCTACCCAGCAAGGGTAGATATTCATTGGTGGGCTCATAATTCTCCAGTGTCTTCCCATTGTTCCCCAAATTAAAATAGGGAACGATTTCATCTTGCAAATGGTGCAAAAGGGTAAGAAAGCACTGTACATTTTCTTGAATCAAAATTCATAGTATGTGGCAGTAATCAAATAAAAGGGATGACAAAACCTTCAAGGACACACGATGTATTTTTCTGTCAAGTCCAGTGAAGTTCACCTGGCCCATATTCATACAGCTCTTTACTTTCAGTTTTCAGATATCTGAGTAACGTTTCAGTGAGGAAATATCCTTACTTTATATATATATATATTTTCTCAAACACATACGTCGAGGAAAATAAGCATTGGAGCATGTTTCTTTTTCCCTCAGAAGTATTTAAGTTTCAAAGGCAAAAGAAGTATTTAAAATTATCTGCTTCATCAGAATATGACCTTCAGCAAGAAGCTGTCAACAAGCTAGTGAGATAGTCAGAACTAACTGGACCCCAGAGAACTCAACTGTAGGCAGTTTTGTGAGGTTTGAGAGTTACAGTATACAAATCAGACAGTGAAACCTTTAACGTTGCTAATGATAATCATCACTCTAGACTTCTAATCTTCGGGATAGTATTTCAGCTGATTCATCTTTGTTCTGTGACAAAGGCTTAGATTCCAGTGATTCATTACTGTTACATTCCCATTAGCAGAATATTTGCTCCCTCTGGGGGCTTGTGTAACAGAAATCCACAATGAGAAGAAAACATTTCAGGTTGTGCCAGGTCTTTTTTGTAAACAATTTAATTATTTTGACTTCAGATAAATACTAAAAATAAGGAAGTCTTTCATGCCTCTTATTCTCACCTAAGGCCTGAGACAACAGATAAAAACCATAACACGAGTAGGCAGAGGAGACAAGCAGTAATGTAATACTATACATGTCATACATGGCATTCTGAGGTAATGATTTAAAAAGAAGGAAATGATTGTCTCACAAGCACAACAGTCATTATCCACTCTTAAATAGTCTTCTTCAGTGTTAGTCATTAATGTGCTTTCTCAAGAGATTGTTTTCCAGACAGGACTATGGACTTTGCAGACACTATTTTTCATTTCCTTTTTCACCATGATAAACGGGAAGGATCTGGATTGACCAAACTTGGTACCTGCATTTGCTAGTTCTGCACTGTCTCTATTAGTCTGTTTTATAATAATGGTGTCCTTTTAGAGGTAATGATGTTTCTGACTCAATGAAATCATCTAACCATCTAGACTCTCTATATAGTCAATACAGAATGCAGACACCTTGTGACACGCTTGTCTTGGTAGGTCAAATGTTTTGTATTCTGAAACTCCTTACTTACTGCCCGTAAGAAAGGTGGAGTTTGTTAGTAGTGATTACTTAATTAATCCTGTTCTGTTCAAAGCTCTAGTTTTGACCGGATGCAACCCTTTGCTCTTACTAACTTAGGAATCTTAATTAAACAGTTAAACTTAGGTAAAATGAATCCACACCTTCAGGACGCACACACACACACAGAGACACATGGGTCTTTTACCATAAAGAGCTATGTTAATTCTCCAAGAATAATGAATTTTTAATATTAGCATTGTTACAAAGCATTCTTCCTGTGTAGGCTCCAGACATGACAGTAAACAGACCTTCTTTCACCCAAACACTGTGATAGAAAGGGCCAGTTTTTCAGTCTACACATGACTTCCATCAGGCAGCTACTCAAATCAAGATGAGATATTGAGACTCAAAATGATAGCAGTCAATGGAAAATCTATCTTTGTGAATGGCAGCAATAATAATTCAGAGAATATTGTTGTTATCAAGCCTCGTGTTACTGCTTTTTCTGCCAGCAGCTGAAGTACCACTTGTTAAGGAGAAAGAGTTCATAGCAGTATGAGTGCCTAGGTGAGCTCCCTTGAATACATTATATGCTGAAGTAACTTTTGTCTCCCCCCTTCCTCCATCAAATCTAATTTTAGTCAAATATACCTTTTTACTTTCAAAAGAGTTAGACTGTATTAGTAAAGTTGTTATTGTTCCTACTATCAATACTCCAAAACTTTACAAGGGGAAGAAAGAGAGTCCTTCCAGTAAAACTCAAAATTCATCACAAACACATCACAACTTTGTGGGTTTGTTGCATTCCAAGTAATGAGAAGCAGTAAATTCACCCTAAATTAAAAAATAGGAAAAGCTATATATTTTTTCACTTTATGACAGTATTTATTGACACCCTACTTCCTACTTAAAAGCATTATCAAAGTTGTTCTAAATAAAAACAACACAGTCTGCAGTGAATGACTGGTTTTTTTACAAATTTTGAGGACAGATGATTCAGTTCTGGATCTGAAATGTTAATTTTAATTGCGGTGACATTCTTGTAATCTCTCCTCTAGTGTTGATCTATCATTGCCTGATTGAGTTATTTTCACCATAATTGTTTATCATGATTTGGTGAAGGTGGTAAATGTGTATCATTTAATTGCATGTCCCATTACCTAAAAAAGAATCATAGGGTGTGATCTTGAGGTAGCATAAATAAATTTGAATCCATTATCTTTAACAAAGCTGTAAGCTTCCAGTCTGTACCATGAAGATGCTTATCTTTGACTTTCAATACCCATTGAATTTGACAATATTTTGCACAAAATTATAAGATTATAAACATACTTGTTAAAAAGGAAAAATATTTCAATATTTAAATAATTAAATAGTTAGATAATTGAATAATGATTTGATCCAAACTTATTATAGCTAAGACAATCTCCTCACTGAAGAAGCATTTCCCAGATTAGGAAATTCACATCTGTTAATCTCTGAAGGGTGAAAATATTGTGCCAACACTTTTTTCTCATTAATCAGGAATATTTAATCTGAATAAACTCTGCTGAGCTTCTTAGCATCATTATAGTGCAAAATTCATAAATCTGCAGAGAAAATATTAGATACTGAACCATCCTGCCAATTAAAATATTGATAGTAACAATTATAAAACTTTGGAAAATAGTTATATTATATTTATGCTTAGTATTTTGAACTGTCTAGTTAGGTTTCCTGTATTTATCCATCTCTTCAAATATTCTAAAGCGGACTTAAAAGTAAATTATGTGGTAAATTTTACATTTCATATTTCTTTAATAGACAGGGTTTAAATACATTTGTTTTGAGGAAAAAAATAGTTTTCTCATGTGAATATTCAGGTACATGTATTCATGTCAGAATCTGTAAACATAGTAGTCTAATCTAAGTTTCTCACAAGGTATCTTAAAAGCTGAGAAAATTCTTTAACTCTTCAACATGAAAGTTCCTCATTAATTGCAGAATCTGAGGAATCTTACCTTTTATTCAGAACTTACCATATGTGTGGGTAGGCTAGAGCATATATTATTTTTCTTAAGAACATTAACTTTCAGATGGCAACTGATTATTAACATAATTTTTCACACCAGATGTTATCTCAAAATTTGAAGCAGTGAACACAAGTTACTAGAAAAATTTTGTCATTTATCTTAGTTACAATCACTTTTAGAAAAGAATCTCAAGGCAATGTTTGATCAATCACATTAGCATGTAGAAATTAGGTGAAGGTAAACTAAATTTAATTTTGTGGTTCGAAATCTATGTTATATATTGAATGCTTTTAGTAAAAGTGATGTCATATATGTTTGACCCAGTTTTATCCAACCTTTTTTTTTAACAAACTGAACCACAGACTTTTGGCAATGACCTGGCAAAGAAGTAGAAGAAGAGAGGGAAAGAAAAAGATCTTGAAATTCTTGTAATGTTTTGCATAGTTGTAATGCGTCTGATCAGTATGGAAGGGTTTACTATCCTTAGTTAGATTTTTTTATTTACTGTAATTTGACTAGGTTCACTTTTCTTCATGTAGTTCACTCAATCTTGCCCTGTATTATATAAAACATTGCTACATTTCAAATTATTGTTGAGAATATAATGCTCTTCTGCCTTCCCGACCTTGCCCTGAACAGTCAAGAGCCATGTTTCAAATTTTACCTAGCAGAAGACAAAGAGAGAAACAAATTTGTTTCTAATACATAAGCTAATAATTTGGTATAAAGTTTGCGCACTTGTAATTGCATCCATTTATCAAGTAGATTTAAAGTTTTCCTAGGTGAAATATTCAAGCAAATGCTCAGAATAAAATAATATATATAATGGTGGCTACTGGATCTAATCCCACAGAAAGATATTTGATTGTTATATTTTTGCATGTATTGTAGGTCTTGTGTGACTTGAGGTGTCTTTTTTTATTGTTTCTTAGTTTAAACTTATAGGCAGCGTGCTCTACATCATCTTGAAAATGCATTAAAAATGTAAAAGAGTGTGCTTGGTTTACTTTTCTGTTGCTTCAATAATCTTTATGGCTAGCAAAAAAATCTGACTTTTTTTTTTTCAGTTGTGCTTCCAGCTCTCCTTCTCACAAGGATCATGTGACTTTTCTGTTATCTGGACCACAGTAAACAACCAGGGAAAGAATGAATGTTCCAGCAGTGACCTCTCTATTTATGTACTACTAGACCCTGAAAAACTTGATTAATTCACTGGGTCTGTAGCTTTCAGATCTGGCTTTGCAAAGTTCATCAGTGACTCTGTAATGTTAGCTCTGCTATGAGGATCTTTGTGAAAGCAAAACATAGCAAGCATCCATTTCACTCCTTTATCAAAAGCACTATTGATGAAAAGGTCCCAAACACTGCAGTGTATTTGGGGTTTGGCCAGCTACACTCCTAGGTATGTTTATATGGCAAGTGAAAGGCTAAATATTATTGCACCAGTGCCAAAGCAGTTTCCTCTCCTTGGCAGCTGCTGACTAAAAATCATCTTCCTGAGACTGGTAGGGTGGCTCTGTCCTGCTGTGCTATGACATTTCTGGGTACTGTCCTTTTGCAGCTAATATCATTAAGTATTTCCTTCATGCACTGGGCATGTTGACGAAATAAATCCAACTGAGAAGAAGCACCTGGTATTATAATTTCCCATGCCTCTACTGAAAATGTAAATCAAATTTAACCTCAGCAGTTTACTGTTTCCCCTAACAAAAAAAATATGCAAGCCAATAAGAGAAACATCAAGTCAATGTACTTTAATAACATGTATTTTAATGTTATGGTATTGTGACAGAGGGCAATTCTAAAGATTCATGTGTACCAGTCTGAAATGTTATTATTAAATTATATTCGATGCACTTTCAAATATGTATGGAGTAGTATATATTTGGTTATTTCTACAGAGTATCTAGCTGCAAAAATACATTAAGAGGGTAAAATATTTAGAAAGGTGCCTAGCTTTACAGAGTCTGCTGAATTTATGTTACAGCATACTGTGCTGTTCATATAGCCTCTGTCTGCATTATTTAGAAATTTCCTAATTTGACTGCAATTTCACACAGCATGTTATAGTTATCTAAATCCTGACTTCAGGCAACAGGTATCGGAGCTCCAGGTAAAACTCATTGAAGAATCTGAAGCAAAAGGTTATTGTTTTACTGAGAAGTCAAGGACAGAGGAGTACTTTACTATCGTGTCAGACCTCTGACAGTGTGGCTTGTCAGCTAAACAGCATTTTTCCTGACTTCCAACTGTTTTCATTTATAAACAGAACAACAAAACAGTTGTAATGGAAAATGAGCACTCTCACATCAAAGTGAAGGTAGCAGATCAGAATGAGCTATAGCCTCCAAATTTGTCTTGTTACAATTTCCGTGTAAACATGAGATCCAGACAAGTTCTATGTATGGTGTTAATTCTTTTGAGTCTTTCTCTATTACAACTTGCTGCATCATTTGCGTGAGACTGGTCACTTTCTTTATATCAAGCAATTGAATACTTCAGGCATTTTAAATAGGTACTGTGATATCTCTGAAAATAACCTTAACACCAAGTTTCATTCTGAGATCTTAAAGTCCTTCTCTGCTTCTTAAGAAGTGGTGGTATACAAACCTTTTTATAGCCTTGGACTAAGAAGTCCTGTCTTTTTTCTTGTCAGAAATGGCAGAAGTTTTATGAGCAGTGAAGCACAATGAGTGACAAACTGACAGATGTTCATTGTCTGTTTTAGTGAATGCTGAGCTGTGAATGGTTCCACTGAGGAATAGCACAGTGCTTTCAGTTGCATCAGAAATTGATAGTCTCCCACAGTAGCCTGGATGGGCAGCCATGGAAGTATATCTCTAAGTAGAAGCATTCAGAGCTGCCGGATCTTAATTGTGAGACATGTCAGAGACAATTAATTTGTGAAATCTTTAAATTGTGTGAGTAGGTTAGTGTTGGGACGGATGAAACAGGAAAGCCTTATAAATATGATTGCTTAGGTTTGGAGAATATGAAACCTATAAGTGAAATAGAATTAAGAGCTGAGTTCGATGTCTGASGTGCCATGCCTTAGTTACTGAACAACTGGAAAACAATGGCATGGCCACTGAAGGTAATCCCCCTTATGATTGAACAATACCCTCTGCTTGCAGGCAGGTCCAAGGGTCACAACAGACCCTGCCAGCTCAGCTTGGGGGTCCAAAGAGTAGTTTTAGGGTTTACAATGTAACACAATATGATAATGTAATGATTCTTATGGGCTGTATGTAAATGCTATAGGATTTGTATCTTGTATTAGATTGGTTAATGGAAATTAGAATATTCAGCACAGAAGATGATTTATTGTATTGTAAATGAGACACTCGCTCTCTTGCTCTCTTACACACTCGCACGCACACTCACTTAATTACTCTTGCACTCTCTCGCTTCCCTTGCTTTTCTGCCCTGCCTGGATCTGCACAAGCAGCTCCAAGCAGGGCCCCTATACCCACGCCTTTTGCAATAAACCTCATGCTACAAGACCAATCTACAGAGATCCCTCGTCTCTAGCAGTCCCGACCGTCCGGACCGACAGCAGGTCCTACWGAAGCTCCTACAGGTTAGTATTTTTATTGTCAATAGATTTCACATTGCTTCTACAATATATCTTATATCTGCAGTTGGAAAAGACCACTAGAATCCAACCATTAACCTAACACTAAACCATGTCAGTGAGTGCTGCACCTACATGTCTTTTAAATACCTCCAGGGATGATAATTCAACCACTTCCCTGGGAAGCCTCTTCCAATGCTTGACAACCATTTCAGTGAAGAAATTTTTCCTCAGGTCCTATCTAAATCTCCCCTGGAACAGCTTGAGGCCATTTCCTCTTACCCTATTGCTTGTTACTTGGAAGGAGACACTACTTTGATATCAGCGCTCAACCTCAGCAGCTGTCAGAATTTGAGATCTAACTCTTGTTTGTCCTAAAGATTCCCTATGCATCTGTATTTATATCCTTATCTGGAGACTTGAAGTCTGAACCTCATTATGGAGGAGACTGATATGTTACAAACACCAACCAGATATCCCTCTACAGGCCTGCCTGCAGGGATGACATATCCTGTCTGGAAGTTAGGAAAGTCCTCTGGAAAGTAGCAGAGTGCATCTGAATAATTTCTGGCTGACATTGGAAGTGAACCCTAATTCCCTACTTTTGGGAAGACTACTTTGATGCCAAAGGTACTTATTTTTTCAAAATAAGGGACCTAAGGCCACTTCTCTGGTTTTAAAAAGAGTGAGCCTTGCTCAGTTAGGTGCCTACCTATCTTAGCTTTCAAAGGATCCAAGAGCTTAAAGGTTCAAGTCCTGAGTCACTCATCAAAGCTGGTGGGAAATTCTTGAGTTCTCAGGCACCACTATATTTTATACCTGCTCTGAGTGGCTTTCCATCATCACACACAGATTCTGTAGATTATCTTTCTAAGGAATTTAACTTCTCTATCAAATTGATAAGGAATGAATGTGCCTATTTGTGGTGTTGTGAATTATCCTGCTGGGCTGTATCTAATTCTGACACACTGTGAAACCACTTAAACTACATCAGTTCATGATGAACCAAAATGAAAGTAGAATCCATTCAGGTCAACAATGTCACATTGTTATATACCAGTGCCATATCAAAACTGAAATATAAGGCACAGTATTAGGCATGCTTAAGATATGTGGATGGAAATACAAGCAAAATTCTCTAGGATGGTAAAGGATTTCCTCCCTTGAAATACAACTCCAGTGGAAACTGCTGTGGTCAAAGTCCTTGAAAATTGGAACTGTCATGCAGCATGCAGGGAAAAAAAACTGACACAGGGGATTTCAGTGAAGGAAAAAACCTAAGTGGAAAGGTACAGAATTCCAAAATACTAAAAATCAAAGTTGTTAGGTTAAAAAGACACGTCAGGTTGATATAGCACAAACAAATCCTGAAATGAGGTAAAATGACTTGTTTAATTTAATACTCAGAATGAGAATATGGTGAAATTACTCATTCACTGCTTTCACTGCTTTTGCATGATAAAAGAAGGTTCAATGATGGTGCTCTTTTTTTTTTTTTTTCCCCAGGGGTTGTTCTGCTTTAATTCAAGAGGCTGTTTTTTTCATACTTCTTTTGACAGCAGAGTCAGGCTAGCCTGTTAGCTCCTAATCTAGCAAGGCCAGCTCTTAAGGTTGCACTCTGGTGGGCAGGTGCTCTCTTTGAGGTCATGGTGAAGCGATCATGTATTGACATTTCAAGCAACTCAGGAAGTGAAAACAAGCAAAACTTTTAAAGTTATCTCTACTCCATTTTTTCTTCTAACATGCAAGCTCTCCTGCAAGCTGAGTGGTTTTCATTTGCTCTTTTTTCAGGTCATTTAGTTCCTTATTTTAGCCTTTATTCATTAAATATTAAATTTAAAGCATTTGATCAGGGTGCTCAGAGCTGGCTACGAGTCAGATCTAAACATTATATCTTACTGATTTGCTCTGTCATTGCAATTTCTCTAACTGCTAAATGAATTATAGGAGGCCATTGCAGTGCAGAAAAGACCTTCTCAAACTTACCCATGAAAAAGTGGCATAAAACAATGGGAAAGATATAGCAACATCAAGTTTTTTATTTCCATTCTAAATTAGTAGGATAAAATGCACTTAAATTCAAATAATGTACACTGGAATAAGCTATTTTTGACAGAGTTCAGAATCTCTAAAACACAACATGTTGTGTTCTGGGTTGATTCTCTTCTCTAATATTTTTTTCCACCATTTATAGATACAAGAAGAAGCTATGAAAATCTATATCAAATGTGAAGAAAGCATTCTGAAACTGTCTCTTTAAGACAGTGAACTTCCCTTTTTAAGATCCAAACTGCTGCTAGATACTACATCTGAGAAACCCTCAGTTTTCCTGTATCAGATTTTACTATAGCTACCATCTGACTATAAGCAAGCATTTGCTGTCTTACTGCTCTACTAGAATCAACTTGAAGGTGACCTTTTGTCTCCAGCTTTCACAATGGCAAATGAGTTGCAGTAGATATTTTCTGTGCAGCTTTAGGAAATAATAAGGGGTCCCCTTGCAACCAGGATTTCTGGTAGACTGGACTGACTAGGGAAGCTGAACTGGGAAAACAGATTTTTGCTGCCCTGACACAAGGCAGAGGGAGAAGGAGGTTTGGAGATGGACTGGACAGTGACTTAGGAACACAGACTTTTAGACATCAGGCAACTTAAACTAAACAGTAAAAACAAAATCCATTGTGCCTCTCCTAAGTGTCAGTGCCATAAAATACTCACTGACAAAAATGTGCTGTAATGAACCACAGCTGTATGAGCTATAAACTTTTTTGCCACCTGTACATATTTTCTAAATCATTCACATTTGCTTCTTCTCTCCATATCCTTTCTCTGCATGTCCCAGCTTGAATTATTAAGAGTTCCTTGGCTCACAGTTAAATTCACCACTGACACCATTCAAACTGATTTTACTGGCCTTACCCAAGAACACACAATCGAAGCCCAATGCCTGTACTTAAATTAAAGATAATAATGTATTTTAAAAATTTCATATATACAAAGAAGCATCTTATTTAAGACCTGCCTGTCTTTGTACAATGCAAACAGTCCTTAAAATGCTTTCTTGTCTCCAGTTTTTTCACAGGAATGAGTATAACAGCACTTTTTCTCTCTCACTGTCATCCAGCTAGGCTAAAATGGTCACGGATTTTCACATTAGGGGCATAGCTAAAAAAATCATAGGCACACTCCAGTGTTGCTTTCCAAAGACAGATTCCTTGACACTTTTTCATTTGACTTTACTCTTTCCATTGATTGATGTGACTTTTAATAAGAAAGTGAAGTTGTGCATTTTAAGCAAAAATCATTTTAGTAGTGTTGATCTAAGACAGGCTATTGAGGCTATTTCTAGTGAAATACAAAGCCGGTAAAACCATTAGACTCAATCTAGATTAGCTCAGTTGGTCAGAGCATGGTGCTGATAACACCAAGGTTGTGGGTTTGATCCCCGTAAGGCCCTTTCACTTAGGAGCTGGACTCGATCATTGCAGTCCCTTTCAACTCAGAATATTCTGTGAATCTGATACATTCAGTCTAATTGCTGTGCAGGGAAATAACTCTGGTCCATTCCTAAGGTATTAAATACCCTTACCTTTTGAGTCATTCAATAAGTTCATGGTTCTGCAGATCTTTCAGAAACAGACTGTCCATCAATTAAATTTCCTGCAGCAAGCTGCAACAAATCAGCCCCTGCACTAACTAGATATTCCACCACAGTTTAAATGAGTGAGACATGGTGAGACTGTTTTTTATTAACAGAACAAGACAAGTCTACCTTTGATTATTATTTCCAATTTATAAGTATATGGCCCTATCGGAATGTACAGGAAATAGCTTTAACTACCGAATATTATTAAAATTACTCTTATTCATCACCTATCAAATGAAAAATACTATCCGTGGTTTTGTCTGCAAAAGTATCTGTTGTTGATACACCTCTACTGTACTATTAAGCAAAAACTCTGAGGAAAGACCCTCAGTGATAATGTGTGGAATGAAAGAAAAAAGGTTTTCAGGTACACAACTATGCAACAAAACATGGAAGGCATTTTAACAGCTTGAGAGCTAAACAAATTGATCCTTATTGCATTTCCTTGTGCAAATTACTTCTAAGTCTTCTGTGGCTATGTTCCTCCTGAGAAATAACACCTCTTAAAGTCAGTAGGCTAACAAACCCTGGAACTAATAGAGCTGGGTGTTTTTCAGACTTCTAGCTTGTTAGATTGACTTTTTTACTGACTTACACGAAAATTTTTTTAATGTCTGCCACACAACTATTACCTGCTCCAACACAACAATTTGATAGTGAATTGTAAGTGGTAGAAATTAGCAGATTGGCATTGAAAGCTGTTTCTTTTCTGTCCTGTTAAACTATCTTTATCTTAATCCACGGGTTTTACTTTCTTTTCTGATTCTCTACCTCATCCCGCTGGGGTGGAATGAGCTGTGTGCCTGCCCAGTTAAACCAAGAATCTTTTCTCACAGTGGAGTTTACTGTCATGATTATTTGCTGAAGGAGTGCATTTTAAGCTGATATTGCAGGATAGGAAAGGCAGAGGATTTCTATGTCTCTAATCATTGCTATCAATACCACAAATCTCCAGTTCTTAGAGACAGTCATAGAACTAGAAAACACCCTGTTTCTGTGCATCCTTTCAAAACTTTTTGTATTTAAAAAACCCAAACTTCAGAACAAACTGCTCAAAGAATAATTTCCACAAATAATTCTAGGGAATCTTTTTGATATAATAAGCATATTTGTTGAGATAGGGATTGTGGAGGAAGATTTATTTTTACGTAGAAAAATAACAAAAATTATTTATTAACTATGAAATATGATTATTTGATTCTTGGCTTTCCATACTAACTTATGGTAGTGTTCTGCCTCAAGCAAGCAGTAGTAAGCAGTAACTCATGTCAGAAGACACACTGGCTGAATTACTGATTTAGAGAATTTAAAGTCTATATATAAGAGGGCATACTAAGGGTAAGAACCAAAGCTGCTATGTGCACCTTTTGACTGTGAAGAGAAAGTAAATATCTACTTACTTCATGTTTTAGAACGTCTAACAATAAAGATTCTTTGCTTTTCAGCCTTATTCATTGAAGGGGAAGAAACAAAAAAGGAGAAATAAAGTGAAGTAGAGCCCTTTGCAGTTAGTATTTGTTTTCTTATAAACAGTTTCTTGTTTCTGCCTGATCAAAACTGTGTGAGCTATAGTCAAAGAGATCCAACCATCAATCATCTCTTTAAAATGTTGGATTATCAAGCTTCAAAACAGAGCATAACAAAGCAATGTAAAACAGATACAGATAGCCAAGCTGGAATTATGAAGAACCAGCTCAATTCTATGGAATTTATTAGGTCAGGCACAATCCTCAAGCTAAGAATCCAAGCTCCAGCAAAATAGCTATATTACCATGGCCTTGATCCTAAGTTAATAAACCCTGTCAAATTTGATCTGGCACCAGAGAAAACCAGCTTAGATATCTTGGCACAATCAGTTCTGGGAAGACTCATTTGTTCAGGCAGACCATCACATGGTCATTGCAGTTTTCATCTATGCGATTTCGTGGTACTCTGTCAGATCTCATAACTTCTTCAGGAACCAGATGCAGTGAGGAGAGGATTGCAAACTTCTCAGTCTGGCTACACTGGCACCAGATCAGATCCGCACCTCTGGAATACATTGGGCCCATACAGTTTGGGATGAAGGGGATCAAATGGTACATATGCAAGGATCAATTTTCTTATAAGCAAAATCTTTACCAGTAAAGGCAAAACTCAAAGGCTTGAAAGTCATCTTTTAGTCACCTTTCTTGCAAAAATATAGTATTGAATTTCCGTGCTGTTATCTTTGATAGAAGATCTCGAAATATATATGGGGATGAAAACATAAAAGCTGAAGGGAGCAAAACTTTTAACACATGGCCCAAGAGTGGTAGAAGATATACCAGTCAGAGGGGCTATATCCCCTGTGTTTATTTGGGATATAGAGAAGCTTCTTTGTGGCAACTCTGCATTTGAGCTCCAGGTAAATAAACACATACCTGACAGATCACCTGCCCTGGGAAAGCCATCACTGGAGCAGGGAAGAAGTGTGAGGAGGAAGAAGCAGCAGAAAGCTGTTATAAACTGGCTGCCACTCCCCATTTTTTCTCCCTGATACTGCCAGGGGCTAGACGGGAAGCTGGTAGAGGAAATCGCAATTTTTTCAGTTGAGATTGATTAAAAGGGCCATGGGTGGGTGTAAGGGGTTTTCATTTTTTCTGAGTCTGTTATGACTATGACAGTAATTGGCAAATTATTTCCTTGCCTTTATCTCAACCCACGTGCTTTTTCATCTTATTTTCTTCCTCTGTCCTGTTGAGGAGAGGGAGTGAGAGACCAGCTGAGTGGATGTCAGGCAGGGGGCCAAGGTCGACCCACCTCAAGCATATTCATTACTATTTTAGTAATCTCAAGGAAATATTGTAAATGTGTCAATGTGGGGTATGACACTGTCGTGGTTTGACACTGGCCAAATGCCAGGCACTCACGAAAGGCCTGCTCACTCACTCTCCTCTGCTCTGCTACTGGACAGAGGAGAGAGAATTTAACAAAGGGCTAATGAGTTGAGATAAGAATCGGGAGAAAATACTTCAAGGGCAAAACAGGCCCTTAATGATATAAAGTGAATTTATTACTAACGAGATCAGAGTAAAAGAATGAGACGTAAAATAAGCCCTTAAAGACACCCTTTTCTCCCCCCAACCCCTCCCTCCTTCCCACCAACAGTGCAGGGAGACAGGGTGGGGGTTTTGGTCAGTTCATCACCCAGGATCTTCTTTCCGCTGCTCAGGGAGAGGAGTCTTTTCCCTGCTGCACCATGGGGTCCCTCCCACGGGAGACAGTTCTCCGCGAACTTCCCCAGCGTGGGTCCACTCTCACGAGCAGCAGCACTCCCAAAACTGCTGCAGCGTGAGTCCATCCCACGGGCAGACAGTCCTCCCGAAACTGCTGCAGCGTGGGTCACTCTGCCACGGGGTGCAGTCCTCTGAGGACGGCTGCTCCAGCCTGGAAGCAAGGCCTTTCTCTCCATGGGACTTCCTCTGGATCACAGTGTCCTGGTATCCACCCGCTCTGGTGTGGGCACCTCCCCCACGGGCTGTGAGTGGATCTCTGCATCCCCCGTGGACCCCCATGGGCTGCAGGGGGACAACTGCCTCACCATGGTCCTCACCACAGGCTGCAGGGACATCTCGGCTCCGGCGCCTGGAGCACCTCCTCCCCCTCCTTCTGCACTGACCTTGGTGCCTCCATTGTGGTTCCTTTCACATATTCTCACTCCTACTCCTCTCTAGTTGGAAAATTACAGCTGTGCCCCCAACTTTGTTATGATTTCTTCTTAAATATGTTGTCACAGAGGTGTTACCATCATCTCTAATTGGCCCAGCCTTGGCCAGCAGCACGTCCATCATCGGAGCCATCAGGGATWGGCTCTGCTGGACATGGTGGAAGCTTCTAGCAGCTTGTCACAGAAGCCACATCTGTGGCCTCCCTACTGCCAAAAACCAGGCCCTGCGAAACCAACACAGACACAAAAGACAGAGAGGAGTGCTTAAGGTATAGAGTACTACTGAGATGAAAGAACGTATACTTTCACACTGACCATTAACTTATGTTGGAAATGAAACAATATGTATCACTGCCAGGAGAGATGTGTCAGAATCTTTCCACAAGGAAATATGCATACAAAAGAAAGAAATGGATCAAATTCATGCTGGATTTTGCTGAGATCCATGAATTACTTGTGATGATTCAGACATTTCTGTGCTCCTTCTCCTCTTCATTGCTTAGTCAATTTGCTTTTCTGAACGCATCTTACTTACTGCAACACCACCTTGATTTCTACATATTGGCTGATTGTATGTTAAGGTAAAAGATTGTCAATTCACAACTAAAACACTACTCAGTGAGATTCTGATATACTTTAAATAATAATAAAAGCAATCTAGGGAATGACACAGTTAATTGCAGACCTAACTTATGCTGTTTAGACTTATTTGGATGCAAATCATGGTTTCAGACAGTTAGCCAACACCAGGATGGGCCATATTTTTTGCTGGGATATTTTCTTTATTTCTTTATAGTAGATTTCAGAGATAACATAGTAACGTACATAAAATTTAATTTCATAAAATAGTGTAACACTTTGCTTAAGAATTTTAACAACTCCTGTATATTCATTTTTCATTCGCTCTTAAAATATTGCTACATTTTATCAGTTTGTGCATGCATGATAAAAAATTGTTACTAGTTTTGGGTTTTATATGCCCAGGTACAGAAATTTGCAGTTTCTTACAATATTTTCTTTCTTTCCTGGTGGAAAAAACCATAATTATAATTTCCAAAATTCTATTTTACTTCTTCTTCTGTAAGCTTGAAATCCTCTTCCCTCTTCTGTCTTTCTCCTGTACTGTTTGATGTGTTCTGTTATTGGGGGGGGGGAGGGAACTACAGGGGAACTACAGTGGCATTTTGGACTGTATCTAAAAAATCACCTTTCCATTTGAAATGTGTTCCCCTGAGTAGTTGTTTACATGTCTCAGTTCCTTATAGTGTTTCAAAGACAGCTTTAAAGTTAGAAGTTGCTTAGAGCAACAGAGTTTTGATTATATAAAGTTTAATTATGTCACAGAAAATCACTAGTGAACTAATTCTTCTTCACATTCATGGGCAGAACTCTCAGTGGAGTCGATAGGAGTTTCATCTCCATAAGAAGTGCATATTTGCTCTTCAGATACAAGACAGAAACCCCATGAAATTGGTAGAGATGTTCCTGTAAAATTTATGTGACTTTACACAAGACCTTAGGTTTCTAGAAGTTCCCAGGAAGACCTGTACCAAAATGGTTTAGAGGAAAAAGAACTTTTTTGTCTTTACATTGCCCTAAATATCGTAATAATGTACAACTGAAAGGGAATGCCTCTAGTAGAAATTTAACCATGCCATGAACACCCTGTGGCCCGTAAGTTCAGGTTAACTGGTGTAACATCAAGCACGTTTTTCACCTCAAAAGAGGATGGCCAAAAAGAGGATATCCAAACTGAGGACAGTCCCCGGCACACGCAGGGCAATGTGGACAGTGCAGCAATTATCTGGGAGACTGTTTGGCACAAACCATGCCAGGGACTAAAAGTGTGCTAAAATTTAAATGGTGTCCACAATCACAGGCTGTTACAAGCTCACATCCTGGAACAGGTTTATTTACTTGTATAGACATTATTAATGAAACAGCAAAAGTCATCCAGTTCCATCTCTTGCAGTCACAGATATCTTTGTCATTGATACTTATTTAAGAAAGATTCACATATCTTCCAAAAAGGCTCCTCCACTCTCCAAAGTCCTGCAAGACACAGAAACGTGCCTCAGATACCTCACAAAACTTTTTTTAAGTTCTCAAGAGGACATGTATGATTCATGTCACTAAAGAAGTAATTTCAAACAGGTTGTGTGAGTAACACCATAGAAGTATTGGTTCCTTTCCATTGGACATATGGAGGTAGATCCTATGATGACAGGAAGCACAGATGTCTCTCTGGCAGATGTCTGAAGCTTGGTTAGATAAATGTCATACTTAATTCTTGATGCCATGAGCCTAACTTTTGCCTCTTCTTTAATGGAGCTCACCTCTCTTACATCATATAGTCTCTGCTTTACAGTTTAAAAGCACTAACTTAAATTCTGATATAACATTCTGAAAGCTGAATAAACATTCCATGATAAAACATTTTACTATCAAAATTGTAAATTTCAAGATTGTATCTAATATTATCCTTGTTACCATATCAGTCTTTATTCCAACTTAGATTACATTTGGATAAACAAAGTGAGCTCTCTGAAGACAAAAAATGGGTAAACTATTTCCTGTATGCATTAGACCCTAGTTAATAGAGCTCTTGGAAACTCAAGAAAACTCCTTAAATGTTCAGCTATTTCACACAATAATATTCCACTCAAAATACGCTTTCTAAAGTTCAGTTTGCCTTCCTGAAACTCATCACATTATAAAAAGGACAGAGCACAGTTTATTTGCAGGAACAGAGATTCCTCCTTTATATTTATGCAGCCCATGGTGCAGACAATGGTGTGACAGGCTGTGCCCCTGCAGCCCATGGTGGTCCACGGTGGAGCAGGGGTCCACCTGCAGTCCCTGGGGGACCCCATGGCAGAGCAGGTGGTCACACCCAAAGGAGGCTGTGACCCTAGAAAGAATACGAGTAAGGGATCCATGCTGGAGCAGTTTGTGGAACTGCAGCCTATGGTATGAACCCATGATGGAGAAGTTTTTGGAACATTGTCTCCTGTGGGAGGGCCACGACACTGGAGCAGGGGAAGAGTGTGAGGAATCCTCCTCCTGCGGAAGAAAGAGCAGCAGAGATAACGTGTGATGAACCGGCTGTAGCCTCCATTCCCCATCCTTCTGCACCATTTAGGGGAAGATAGTAGAGAAAATTCAGAGTGAAGCTGAAACCAGGAAGAAGGGAAGAGGGGGAGGAAGGTGGTATAAGATTTGGTTTTATTTCTTATTATCCTACTCTGATTTGATTGGCAATGAATTAAATTAATTTTTCTCCAAGTTGAGTCTGTTTAGTCCATGATGGTATTGAGTGAGTGATCTGTCCCTGCCCATATATTGACCCACAAGCCTTTTATCCTGATTTTTTCTCTCTGCCCAGTTGAGGAGGGGGAGTGACAGAGAGGCTTCAGTAAGCACCTGGCATCCAGCCAGGGTCAACCCACTACACAAGTATACATTGTCATGCAATTATTTTGCTGTAATAATTTTTTTAATGTAAAAATTTATTATATTTAATCAAATACAAAATAGCATAGGAACTATGGTATGCAAATTGTCTATTCTTAGGAATTTTTTTTAGATACTAGCATTTTCAAGGAAAATATACAATATTTTTTCCTACTTAAAGTAGACCTTTTTTTCTCTAATTCCTGTAATTTTCTGTAATTTAGCAGGATTAGAAACTTCTTGAAAGAAAACAGTCTGGATTTAAGTCTTCTATGAGAAAAGAAGGAATACTAACTCTATATCTTTGACTACATCTGTTCTGCTGTCTCTATACATTCAGTTTTGTAAAGCACTTTGGAAGCAAGATAAAATGTACAGGCCTTAACTATATAATGAAGACTCTTACCAATCTAACAGGACTGATTCCAGTACTAAGGCTTATACAGAAGCAATATATTTCTTTTTCAATTTTTTAAACAAGATCTGTGTTCCTGAAACTATAAATTATCTGAAGCATAAACTAAACTTTGCTAAGTATCTAGAAGCAGTCTCTTTAAATGCTAATATGATGCCCAAAAGTTTTGTGGGCATTTTGTAACTTGTATCCAATTTTCTAGTATTTGACATTGTTCACTGAGGTAAAAAGAAAGTAGAATACATACAACCTTTTGGTGAAAAAAAAAGAAAACAGAAGAGGGCAAAATTTGTTGTGTTCATAAAAGCTAAGGCTTGAGCCCATTTTGAGGAGTTTTTCCATGAGGAAACTTTATTGATAATATTGCATTGAGTCTGATACAGCCCCTCTAGTTTTTTTCTTTTCAGGATTATCAGTCACTCCCAATATGAAAATCAGCTGTAGGGCTTCACAAAAAATTAGTTGGATTTCCAAACCAGAAGACACTATACACAGTTCAATCTAAGTAATTTTTTTCCTGCCAAAATGAAGCACTAGCTTTTATAGGAGCTTTCCAGATCTCTTTCCCAAAGAAACTTTCTAGTTTTGTACTCCACTATTATCAAGACATTATATTACATATATCTAATTATCTCTATAATTTTGTCACATAAAACATTTATCAGCTTCAGAATTTAAACCTCTATGTAGCATATTTCCCAGAATTATGTTATTCTCTGATCCACTTTGTGGTTTCTTGAAGTACTGTTTTCTTCTGAAGGAATAAAGCACAGTCTACAGTGGAACTTGAAAAAAAATAATTGTGAAAGAAGAGTTAAAAAGAAAAGGTGAATTACAATACAGTAACTCTCTAATAACAGCCTGACAGTACCAAATTAATGGGAAAATAATGACTGCAGTGACATTTTTAGGAATATTTATAAAATTATGTCATTCAAACTTTTTTTTCAGACAAGCCATTTTATATCTGTCTGGTGGGATTTTGTTTTAGTTTGGAGAACAAGTATGAAATATAAAATATTGTCTCTTATGCTTGACATTTTAACCCACTCAACCTTTATAGCACCATATATTTCTTCTTCTCCTATTTACTTTTCCAGTTTTATTATAGCAACTTTTTCATCACCCCTCTGCAAGAGTTGTCTGAATTTCCTCTTATGTCCCATGAGTGGCTTGGGATATGCAAAGTACCTTTCACTTAGCAGTCAGGTGAACAGAATGTCCAGTTTCTCCTTCTTCAGATTTCCTTTGCACTGGAATAATTATCATAAATAATCCAAAGATTATGTTTATCTGTGCATACACACAATGTGAAATAAGGGAAACTTGAACATGTTGGTGTTAATAGGAGAATATTCTCCCCATGCTCACTGTGTAGTCTCCTGATAGTTGAGGGTGCAGCAACCCAAGATGAGAAGAAGATGCCTGTCTCTTCCCACTGACAATGGATGGAGATTATGACAACTTCTTTCTCATCATGGGCACATTAGGTCTAAACCTAAGTCAGGCTAAACTAGATCAGGGTGTGTAGGACATTCTCCTCTGTCTGACCCTGTTCTTCTCTCAACAATGGTCTCTTGTCTGAGGTAATAAGTCCTCTGCAAGAGGAACTATACATTAAAGAACAGGACCTTGAGAGGCTTCTAGGCAATTTTGCATTGCAAAATATTACTCAAAGAATTAGAAGTTTCTGTGGGAGGAACCACGATTCAAGAAAGAATTATGAAGAGGCCTAGGTGCAGAAAGTCAATTGGGATGATGTTTGATCACTAGCAACTTCTGTAAAGTTCATTCTAAAATAACCTAATGTTTTAATTTTGTCACTGAATCATTAATTTATGGTCTCTCATAATAGCAGCTACAGCAATTATAATAACATTTACTATTGCTAATCATAATTTGAACCCTAAGTCTTCAGGCAATTTATTCTGGGCCTATTTCTGATATCCTATCAATGGCAAATGAACATCCTTAAACCTTTACATTCCAATCACACACTGTTCATGTCAACTTAAATCTCATTTTGTAAAGTCTTTCAAGTACCAGAAGCATCCTTCAGAAATGTGTTTAAATTCCCTCATTTACATTCAAACTATCCTTTCCTTTCACTTTTAAATTCTTCCCTTCCATTGTGAAGTTTATACAACCCATGTCCATTGCCAAGAGAGAAAAAATAAGGCTGATATGTATTAAGAGGAAATAGGTGATGATGTAGATTTGAAAAGCGTTGCTACTATGCATGCAATTTACATTCACAATTGACTCTTTCTGAGGAATTTGTTCTGATAGGTTGTGGTTTTGGATTTTGACTTTTCATGTAGAAATAGAGTACCTTTTTTATGTACAGATTTGTTTATTCTGTTATAAAGACGTGAATTAATTCTCTCTGGATATGTTGCAGGTTTGCCTCTTATCTTACAGAGTTCCTTATAAAGTTTGAATTAGCATTCTACCTAGACAAAATCTGAAAATTGTTCCAGCTTTATTGACATACAGGAAAAGAAATAAAAAATTGAACATAATCATTCAAACTCTAGATGACATCTCAGTAGTACAAATATTGCAGTATTGGCAAAAAAGGTTAAGAGAAGGTTTGTTGTAAAAATTACTTTTAGAATAAACTGAAATTTTCACAGGATTGGTGCCAATATTGTAAATGCTGCTAGGAAAGGAATGATAAAGGAAAGTATTTATATGGTTCAGTATTAGAAAAATCCTCTAGAAAAATGAGTTGATTCTGATCTTTTGGGTCATTAATCCCATATAATATGAAGAGTTCCACTGTGGCAAAAGTAAAGGTAAAGACAAGATTGGTGAGAATGTCTATTTTGAGGAATGAGGCTTACAGTTCATCTGTTTGGATACACACAACAGCTGTCATGCTCCAAATCTGTGCAGCAACAAACCCAGGGAATGTATTTCCTCTTTTTCTAGACTCAGGCACTCACTTCAAATGGAGCAAAATGCTATAAATCACCTAGCTGAGACTACCTGGAAATTAAACCTTTATTCTGCCAAAAAAAAAAGTATTAGAACATGCCTCTAATGGGATACTAGAAGTCCATCTGTTCCCTTAGAGCAGAATTGGGTTATATGTAAAATACAATATTCATAATTTCTTAGGCAATATAGCTTGCAAGTAGCACAATATATTCATAGCCTGAACTCAGAAATATCAGTAGCTTGAAGATTATTTGTAAACACACACACACACACACAAAATTCACAGTTTCATGATACTTTCCCCTAAAGTGGGCCTCTCACATTTCTTTCATCTGTAATTTTCTTTAGATTAGCTATTTGTAATTCTGTATTTCAAAGCTTCAATTTAAAGTTTTACTATGTCTCCATTATTAATTTAAATCTGAGTTAATTATAAAGATAATGTAAAAAGGCTCTTTAATTTCCGAAGAGGATTTTCTACTTATTAACTATATATGAAATGAGACTGATGAAATGTAGATTATTTAAAAAAAATACTGTGAGCTATGCAGCTTAATGTGGAAATACAAGCTTAATTAACCGGCAAGAAAACCTCTAAAATTAACTGGAATTAGTAATGAATCTTATTGTAATGGAACTGCTTGCCCATCACCTGAGTGAATGTACACATTTTTCTAAAAGGTGATTTGACTGATGAAATTTTCTGAGACATCTGAGAAGCTGACATCTGAGACAATAATTTCTTGGAAACCAAGAACATCCTTCAACAGTTTACACTACTAAGCATGAATGCCAATTATCTGCCTCAAAATGCACTACTCGTTAAAGAGTTTTCTACATATAATTCTGAGGGTGAATTTTACTGTTTTACTAATATCATACATGTTTTTGTAGTGGGTTGATGCTGGCTGGATGCTAGACACCCCCCAAAGCCTCTCTATCCCTTCCCTCCACAGCTGGACAGGGGGACAAAGGGTTCCTGAGTTGAGATAAGGACTGTGAGAGATCACTCACCAAATACTGTCATGGGGAAAACAGGCAAGAATTAGAATTAGAAATATTTTAATTGAATTTAATACTAACAAAATCAGAGCACAATAATGAGAAGTAAAATAAGACCTTAAAAACACTTTTCCCTCTTCTCCTTCTCCTTCCCATGGAAATGGGGGTTATGATCAGTTCATCACATGTTGTTTCTCCCTCTGTTCAGGAACAGGAGTTGTTCTCCTGCTCCACTGTGGGGTCCCTCCCTCGGGAAACAGTTCTCCATGACCTTCTCCAACATAAGTCTGTCCCACCAGCAACAGTTCTCCATCAACTGTTGCAATGTGAGTCCATCTGATGGGCAACAGTTCTCGACTCTGATGTGGATCCCTTTGCACGCGGTGCATTCCTTCAGGCACAGCCTGCTCCAACGTGCGTTCCCTATGGGGTCTCAGGTTCTACTAGGCAACCTGCTGTAGTGTGGGCTCCTCTCTCCACAGGTCTGCGGGTTCCTGCCAGGACCCTGTTCCAGCACAGGCCTCCCACAGCATCACAGCCTCCTCTCAGGCATCCACCTGCTCCGGCGTGGGTCTCCTCTGCAGGCTGCAAAGGGATCTCTGCATCCCCATGGTCCTCCATGGGCTGCAGGGGCACAACTCCTTCACCATGGTCTTCATCATGGGCTGCAGAGGAGTCTCAGCTCCAGCATCTGGAGCACCTCCTCCCCCTCCTTCTGCACTGACCTTGGTGTCTGCAGAGTTGTTCCTCTCACATATTCTCACCCTGCTTTTCTCTGGCTGCCATTACATCTGCACAATAACTTTTTTTTTTCTTCTTCAATATGTTATCACAAAGGTGTTACCACTATTTCTAATTGACCCGGCTTTGACCAGTGTCACATTTGTCTTTGGAGCTGCCAGGACTTGGCTTTGCCAGACATGGAGGAAGCTTCTGGCAGCTTCTCACAGAAGCCACCCCTGTAGCCCCTCTGCTACCAAAGCTTGGCCATGCAAGCCCAATACAGTTTTCAAGCCTCTGATGATTAAATCCCAGAAGTTAAACTTAGCAGGGTTCTAGAAAGGGTGCATTCATGGAAAATTGTTTTCCAAGAGATTTAATACCTTAAGTATATATTTGGAAACAATGGCTGCTAGCAATTGCACTCAATAATTCACAATTCAATAATAAATCCACAAGCACACACACAAAACCCCCTTCCTAATGAGTCATTAGTGATAGAAGTATCATGTCTGCTCTATGTATAGTTTGAGAGTTTATTAGATCCATTTTTGAAGAGAAGTCTAATCTTGGATTCAAAAGTTTTTCACTACAGCCGAGGATTTCAGCTCATCATCAGTACTGTGTTTTTTAACTGTGAAGTAGAACAGAAACATATTAGTTCAGTTCCCAATTTGTATGTAGTTGAGATTAGCAGAGGACAAAAATTCATTCTATCATTTTCACAGAACCTTATTTCTGTTTGGATAGAGTGCAGTTATAAGACTCTTGAAATATGTTTGCTTCATGCTAAGAACAAATCTTCTTTCCTTTCTTCCCTTGCTCCTAAAGTGAGTAAATGCAGATTTGAAAAGATGGAATTACATACATCTATAGGAGTAAACCAAGCAGAGTCAGATCTTGAAAACAAAATTTTGATACTTAGTCTGCTATAGAGAACATTATTTGTACAATGAGGCCTATTGAGTTCAGAGGGGTGACTTGTGACATATACACCTATTCATCACACTATATCATCTTTACTATAAAATGGAATGAAGTTGCCTGTTTAGCCACTAACTATCACAGAACTGGCATTTCATTATTTGCTATCAGAACCAGCTCAACAGAAACACTGTACATTTTACATGATTCAGAAATATACTTTGTTCTCCTTTCCTCCACTGTCACTCTTAATTCATAAGCATTGCTAATTTTGCTTGCTTTCGGAGTTCCTTGTTATTCAGCAATGAGCAAAATCTTAAAAGCTGACATCCAGAAACATTAATTTTTTTAAAATTTTTTTTTGTTATTTTTTGGTGGCATTTTACTTTGTCTCAATAAATTACTAAGATTTCAAAAACTGTTCAAATTCTTGTCTCTGAAATAAAGTTTCAAAATAATTTTCATGTTATTGTTTTCTTACTGTTTTTTTTTCATTTTAAATTGAATAACATCTTGTGCATTTTTTCAGGGGAAATCCAAGACTTTAATTTATTTACACTAGAAATCACTATTCTTTTCTAACAGAACCACACTTCACAAAGTAAACAGTGACTTCTATATAGTGGTGATGTTTTTTTTCCCTGTTTTGATTTGATAAAAACATAATGCAGATCCTTAGCTGCTGTAAGAAAAAGAATTTTGTCATTAGAAATTATCTAAGTAGTGTAGTACGAGTTATCATCATAGTCATCTGTTGTACAAGTTATCATGATAGTCATTCTTATCTGTTGTAAGAAAGCAGGTTGATTATTAAGAATACTCTAAGTGGTGTAGTCCACATTAGTTATCATGGTTATAACCCCAATTAAATTTATGGCAGAACTCAGTCAATTAAAAATCTATTTTTACAGTACACTTGTACAGATGAGATGCAGACTTTGGTAACATTAACCATTGCCCAAGAGTAACTTAGGAAATTTGCAAACTTTGGTATATTATAGCAAATGCAGAATTGACTGTTGTACTTTTGTTCTTCCATACATAACTTTCTCACGCTTGAATTTTCAAGGACATTTTTCAGGTCTCACCTGTACTTATACATTTTTTTTAATTCCAAAATATAGATTTCAGACTAGATAAAGAAGGATAAAGAAAAGGGGAAAAAACCCACTAAACAACCAAAAGATAACATAAATGGTCTAAAGAATACAGTATTCATGTTATTAAAGACGGGGAACTTTAGAACACTTCTTTTTTCTTTTTCATGGAACTGTGAATAAATAATGAAATTCATCAGTGAAGTTACCCTCATAGACAAAAGTTTCCCAATGTTCTTAGCAGAAACTAGCTGTACAATGGACATTCGTGCAGTAAAAATACAAGTAGTTAGCAGTATTTGCTTGCATGAAGAGATCTGAGAAATCTCTCTGCAATTCATATCTGAGTTCTTGTCAACCTGAACAAGAGCAAATATTCCATTTTATACATACCTTTGTAATACACAAGCAGTGAGACTCTACAAGCTACTTAAAACCTAATATTTTACAATTCATTTCTCTTTGGACACCCTGTTAATGGATACTGTGGAAGCAAAAACTAGGTGCAGACAACTGAGGGTAAAATTGAGTCCAAAAGATAATGTTTACATTTATGCTACAAACATAACCTATGCTTCCATCACAACTCATAGAGATTAAATTAATAACCACTAGTGAAGCCAAGAGGGTGATTCAGATTCAGAACAGTTGTCCTTGGAATGATCCGGTTTGTTAAGCACATGTATTTATTTCCATTCGAGATTCTTTGAAATATCTTCCCTGATCCTTAGCTTCTTATGTGGGAAAGTATAATTGTTCTGCAGGTCATGGGTTATATCGTCCAGTTCTGTGGGCATGTCTCAGGTATCCTAAGGCTTCTCCAGTGACACTAGATTCTTTTAGGTACCTGGATCCTCCATCAGCTATTGTTAGAAAGATTGATAGCTGACATACATGGAAAGATGCTAAAATTTAGTTATTCAAACTAAAATTACTTAACCTTCTATCCTAGAAGCCCCAGAGAGTAAACACATCCAAAATTTCTTCTTAGGCAGACAGAAGAGTCAGCCTTACTACTTGGCAGAATTATAGAGCTAATACTCATGGAAGCTATTTCTGAGTACATGCAGGAAAAAAACCAACCCAAACAGGGTTACTGGGTATAGTCAGCATCAATTTCTTGCAGGCAAATTGTGTTTTCCTTGTTCTGAATGAATGACCAGTTCCGTGGATGAAGGGAGTGCAGTGAACTTCATTTACCTTGATTATATCAAGGTTATATAATTATCTCCATTATATCAGGGTCTTCCATGGAGTCCTGGTAGCCAAACTGAAGATATAAAGATTAGATGGGTGAAGTATAATCTGGGTGAAAAATTTGGACAATCAGACCCAAAGAGTAGCAGTCAATGAGTCAAAGTGTACCTAGTGATCAATTATAAGGCACATTTCTCTGGAATTGATTAAAAGGGATGATACTTTAACAACTTTGACAGTGACCTCTATGAGGATTCACCCCTGCCAGGTTCTTGCATTATTTCGAACTGGGGATCATGGTTGATATGCTGGAGAGCTAGGCTATTCGTACTGATGAAAGAATAAACAAGGTGAAAAAACAAGCTAATAAGAATCTTATAATGATCAATAAACACAAAGTCTTCTACTTGGCATGCAGCAAGTCCATCATCAGTCCAGGCTGGGAATAGACTGCTTGGGTAGTATGTCTTCAGAAACTGACCTGGGATCAAGATATGCTTTCAACAATGGAGACTAAATGCCTACAGGGCTGTATTAGCAAGGGTGTAGTTGACAGATTGAGGGTGTAGTTAACAGATTGAGGCAAATGGTTATTCTTCTCCATCCAGTGATTTTGAATTCAGTGTGTGCATCCAGAGTACTTTGCCTGGTTTTGGACCTCTGGTAAAAGAGATATATGAACAAATAGAATCTAGTGGAGTGATGCCAGGGGATTTTTTGCTTTTCTAGCTTTATATATATTAGAATGTAATGTTAGAATTCCTGTAACTTTCCACTGAAATGTATAAGATAATAATGCACTCTGTTTTAGACAAAATAGGAGTAATTATCATCCTTAAGCATTCCAAAATGGGACACGATATCGCTTTATGATGACCGAGAAACGAAGTTACTGAACTAAGCAGAGACTTCCAATAGAAATTTGCCACAAGGAATAGCCTCATCAAATTCTGCTTTTCATTGGAGAATATTTCAAAACTATGTTAATTCACTGAAACCCTATAATAGTAGAAGCTTGAGCACACACTCACACCTTTTTACCCTTTTTACCTTTTGTACAACTTGCACTTCCTTCTGCCACCACAGGGATTGGGCCCCTCCCATGTGCATGGCTGATCCCGGCAGTACCCCGGGAAGGTTTTGCTTCCTCCATACCTCATAAATAAATTTTTACTTTTCTTACCCTCTTATCTGGCCTCAGCCTGTGCTTTTTCAAACGTATAAGGCAACAGGAGAACCACCAAAATTATTGGAAAGGCTGAAGAACATGACATACCAGGAAAGGCTGCTGAAACAGCTTAGCATGGAGAAAATAAGGGTAGGGAGGAGTATAATTTCAGTCTTTCATTACTTAAAAATATATAGTAAAGACAGAACACGATTTTTCTCTTGGTTGTGTACAACAAAATATCAAGAGCTAGTAGCCACAATCATGAGGAAGAAAAGTTCTCCTTGGATGCCTTATTCACTGTGAAAGGGGTCAAGCACTGGAAAGGGCTCCACAGAGAGGTGGAGGAATCTTTCTCCCTAGTGATTTCCAAAATTCAACTTGTCAAGGCCCTGGGCTGCCCTCTTTTGAGCAGGAGATTGAATAAACCTGAGTCATCTGCCCTCCTGCAGTTTCCCCCTTACAGTAAAAATGAAAATAACTGACAAACATTTTCACCAAATGCACATATCAAAAATATTTTATGCTATTCTTCTCGCTCTCCCTTATGATATATTTTTATGTATTTCAAAGCTGAATCTCTTATCCTGCTGTCCAATGAGGAGTCAATCTCATGCCCTCACAAACCGTGGTTAGGCAGCAAATACCAATTTTCAGTATGCCTTTCTCCAGTCCACTTACAGCCCCTGAGTTACAGAATTGCCACTGAAGAGGCCAGGAGGAAACAGGAAGAGTATCTTTAATCAAAAAGACAACCTTCTCACGAGCAAAATGTGCAAATTGACTTGTAAATCTCCTTAAAACTTTTTACTGTGGAAAAGAAAGAAAATGATATTTCATTTTTTTTTTCAAACTTCTAAAAAATTGTGAGACAGTAGATTTCTTTTATCTTTTTTATTTCCTTATTTTATTTCCTTCCCTTTTGGAGTGAAGAGAATGAATAGTGAGACTTATCTGTACTACCACCAAGCTAACACTTCTGCTTCTGAGGGTTTTCAAGACAACTATTTCACCTTTTTTGATTGTATTAGTATTCAGCCCACATTGGAAGAAAGCAGAAAGGGCCATGTTACAATTTCCATTGTGCTTGTTTGTGAATTGAAGCGTAAGCTGACATCTTGTAGTAGAAACAAAGAGTGCTAGTAGCACAGTTCATAAACCTGCTTTCCTCAGGTTTCACCAATTTAAAATATAATTGCAATACTAATTTCTACTCTAATTTTGACTCCAAGAAGAAGATAAGTTACTAATTCTATTTGGTACTTTAAATATTACATCAATATTGGAGAGAGTAATGATTTTGCAGACACAGCAGTGGGTGAAAAAAAGCATAAACATATGCATACAATGTGTTAGAAATAACACACATTAGACAGTCACAGGTGAAATAAAAGAATAAGCAAATCCAGCATAGCTAGTAAATATGGTTGTACCACTCACTTTGGATATAAGAGGCAGAAGTTTAAGTACTGCCTTTTTCAGGTTTAGATTTAGGATTTGAACTTGAATGTTCCTGGATAATTTTCCTAATCACCTCATCACTTTTGAATACTTCCAACACACATATATAAATATTTATAATATATATAAAATAATTTTTGTATTGTATTGTAAAAAATTTGACTTTCCACCAATAAAATGCCCTATGTGCTTGCAATTGTGATGTTCTGCATCTATTTTATAACCAGAATCCCAAAGACACCAAAGCATTTAAGTAACTCAGGTACTTCCAGATTTCCACATTTGACAATCCCTTCACATATTCTTCTTTCTAAGAATACACCATCCAAACCCTCTCTAGTTATTCAAGTAACCCACTGGTTACTGCATTCCTCTGAAGTTGTGAGACACTTGTCTTCATGTCCCTCCTAGACTCACTTTCATGTGTATCTGACTTCTGTCTAATTTAAAGGAGGAATTTGAAATGCAGTTTTTTATAATAACTGTGCCCTAACAATCACTTCATAGGTGTTTCTGGAACAATTTGTTCTAAATGTTTCCAGTTTATGTTACTCCATACTATATAACCTAAATATTCACCAGGGCAGGCAAATGCTGCAATTCAGTAGTGATCATGCAACCATGTGAAATAATTAAAGTCCATACTCCAAATCAATATTTAAATAATTGTATGTGGTGGACCAGGTTCTGCACAAGAGAATGAGAAATACTGAAGTTTTGTAGCAGACTGGAGGGCTACAGAGACCTACTTCTTGCTCAAATTCAGTAAAATAAAGATTTGTGCAAGGCCCACCCATATTTCAGGCACTCCCAAACCACTTGGGTATCAGGGAATCTGAGAAATCACTGCTTCCTGCTTTCTATTCATTGTGAGCACAGTCACTGGGCTTTAGAATAGAGTTTGCATCTATCAAACTTGAGTGGAGCCAAGTCTGATCTAGGTCTGATAGGCCAATTCTTTGCTTTTCTAGCAATTTCCTGCTGGTTGTGCTAAATACCTCCATAGATAAATGGAAGCACTTACTATTACAACCCCCCCCACACACACATTCTACAAAAAGAATTGTCAGGAGGATATCAATTGGAATACAAATCCTTACGTAAACAACCACTTGAAACAATAGTAATAATCACCATAATAACATACTAGTATTCAAAGTACTCAACTCTCATGTTTCTTGTAAGGAACCACGTATATTCTGTTACTGAAGCAACTGACATTTAAGTCAGCTGTAAGAATACTGTTCTCTTTTACAAATCAGTACAATAGCAGTATGGATGGTGAAATTTTTAACCGCCTGTATTACTAAAACCAGAACCAGATACGTCATAGACCAATTGGGAACCTGAGGAAAAGGGGCAGTGACACTCAGATGTGTGATCTAGGATCCCTGCAGTAGGTCTATCTTATTATATGAGCTGACAGGTAGTTTAACAAATTATACAGCAAAGCTAAAACCTGGAGAAGGAGAAGGAGCTTGTTTCTGATAATAAAACCATTGCAAGCAGCCAAAGTGCAGGCCAAGATGTTGCCTATGAGATACAGCACAAAGAGAAACTTGCATGCAGTTTTTGCAGAGAGGAGAATATTTCTGCTCTTGCCCTTTGTACTGTCTACAGATGTTTTGCTTTGAGAACTGGACCAGCTGCTGGCTTAAACGGTGCTTATGCCAAAAAAGTGAGCATTATCATTATGAAAGAAATATACACCTAAAGAAAGAAAACTTAGGAAACCCTAATAAGTACTCTACTAACTAGGTCGCAATGCTTTTTGTATATAAGAGAACAAATTAATGTAAAATAATTTATGTTTTCTGAGATGGTCAAAGACAGTCTGATATTTCCAAGCTTTGGTGTGGTTTAATTGCAAGCAAGCTTATTTGGGTTTGTTCTGCTGTATATAGTATTTTCCTATGACTAGCAATGACTAGCAATGACTAGCAATGACTAGCAATGACTAGGTTCCCTCTGACTTGTAGAGACATAATATGGAAGCCTTGTTGAATAAAGAAGTAGCAGGTCACCTCATCTATACAGTCAGCACACACTTGAGCCCGGATCACCTACCTGTGCATTCTGCTACCTCACATCCTAGTTCTAAATCAGAATAAACCAAAGGGTTTTGTGAGGACAGTCAGACATACTTAGATCTAAAAGGGGACTGGCTCACACCCAGTTCTCTATCTCTCCTGGCAGTACAAATGAAACCAACTTGAGACATGTAACTTTGCTAACCTGAGTATAGGCACCGGTAGAATTACATCTCTAGTCAGTAGAAACAATTAACCCAAATTTACTTTTCAGACAGGTCTATACAAAGATGAATGAAGCAATTGAAATGAAGAAAAGAAGCAAGTAGTAAATGTCTAGGTATTATAAAGTTACCTGATAAATAAATTAAAATACTAGTCAAAGCTGTATTATTCAATACAATAAAAAATAGTATTCATTCTTATGGAGAGCACAGTTTGGAAACTGAAAGTCATGCTGTCATCAGAATTTTTCAATTCTTTCTGCAAACATGTCTCTTAACCTGATAAAACTTCATGTTTCTATTTATACATTGCAATACTCATGACATTGCATGCTGAAGGTAAATAGCCAGTGGAAACATCAGCTCCATCTATAGTGATAAATAGCATCAGGTACCACTAGCCAAGAAGTCAAATGGCATAACCTGGGTTCATCTAATTCACACAACACTTGATCACGTGATTTTGCCTCAGTTTCAGGCGGCTCTTACACTTTAATATAATTTTGCCCATATTTTTATGTTTGAATGTGGAAAAAGTATTGAAGGATTACACAGAACAGAGAGAAAAAACCTCTACAGACTTATTCATGCTGCCTATTGAGAATGATCTTTGGCATGTGGTGTTCCCAAACTCATACTTGGGAATCGTCTTGGAAAACGCCAGTAGACCCAACTCAGTTAAAATTTAGGTAGTATGAATAACCAGTATTCCAAGGCTGAAGCATGTTCCTTTTTCTTTTTTAGTGATATAGATTTGGTTATTGAAACCATGGCTTTAATATTATCTGTCAATGGAATTAAACATAATGAAATTGCCAGAAATCCAATTTCCATCATATCCACATTTTTTAAATGTAATCTATAATGCCCTATATTTGCAGACAAGTCCTTCAGTCTTTAAATTAAAAGGTTAGATCTAATAGCATGGGTAGTTGCTGAGCAAGAGTTCTGGGACTCATGTGTGGTTATCTTGCATTGACTTCCCTCTCATTTTAAAAGGCAGAGAAGAAAAAATTATATTGATGGTTGCCTATTCTTGTTTTGCAATTACTCTTACCTTGGTGTTGTGGGTTAACTGCAGCTGGCTAAGTTAAGTCCCCACCAACTCACTTGCACACCACCACTTCCACTCCCCTTTGGAATGGGGAAGAGTGTTAAGAGAGCAAAAAGCAAGAAAACTCATGGGTCAAGATAAGGATAGTTTAGTAAGTGGGGAAGGGTGGGGAAAGAAACCCCCACACAAGGGATGCAAAAATATTCGATCACTACAACCAGACCAATGCCCATGCAGTCCCCAAGCAATGGCTCTCTTTTGAAGTACACACACAGATATTTTATTTCTGAACATGATGTTACATGGCATGGAGTATCTCTGGTCAGTTTTGGTCAGCTGTCCCAGCTGTGTCTACTCCCAACTTCTTGCTCACACCCAGCCTCATTGCTGAGGGGTGGAGGGAGAAGTAGACAGCCTTGACACTGTGAAACGACTGTTCAGCAATACTGAAAATATTGGTGGGTTTTGGTCACCAGTCTAAACAGCACCATATGGACTGATGTGAAGAAAATTAACTGCATCCCAGTCAGACCCAGTAAATCTGGTGTTGATACCTTTCAGTTTGCTTTATTTTCCCCTTTTGTTTACTCCCATCTTAGTTATTTTCCTGACACGGCAGCATTGTATAGCAATGATTAATTAAAAGCAGAACTTTTCATCTTTTCACACAATCTGTTCCTCACATCTCTGTATTCATTTTTCTGTTTACTTCATTTATGATAAATTTGAATGTAAAACTTGACAAACCATCACAATTTTTAGAGACTGCTTACATTAATGTGGGTCAAACAAGTGGATAGATAAGACTGACTGAACACATTCAAAGCGATCAATAATCTTTCTCTGCCTAGAGAAATTAGAGGCTTACAAAAAGGAACTTATTGCTCAAAAATATAATGTAATTATTTAGGCAACAAATTTCTTAGAACTCAGATACTTGATTCCTTTTGTCAGCTCTACTTACCTTCTGGAAAAAACCCCTTACAAATTCAAAGTTTGTAGAGGAAATTGCTTTTCTTCTTTGCCTGTTGTCTGACTAACTACTGAAACTAAAAGTGACATAACTGACATTGTGTAGCAAACCATTTTCTGAGCAGGTGGCTTGGAAATTTTACTAACACTATTCTTATTAGCATTGAATGTAATCCTTCGAGTGCTGTTAATATTTGCATTGTAATTTGCAAAATATTCCATTTTTCCCCTCCACAAACTAACTGTTCAGCTTCAGGAACATCACATCTTTGTTAGAAAAATCATACCTAAATGTATGCAACTGCCTTTTTTCTAAACAAGGGCTAAAATATAACATAATTTTTTAAATGGTTCCTGACAATATTTTCTGAGCAAGAATTGAAACGTAGATAATATTTTTAGACAATTAACAGTTCTGTAACTATTACTTTCTCTCAGTGCAATGCATTATGTAATTAATGTTCAATGTTTTGAAATGGTATTATTACTTACATATTAGACTTGAAATATCTTAGTAGATGTACTCTTTATTCTCTCGGAAACTGCAGCTGGGAATTTCTTTTTTTTCCCTACTGTAATCTGCAGTTCCACAGCTTTGTCTATGAAGGAAACCACTCAATCCATCTCTAACTTCATTTAAATCTGAGAACTCCATAAATACACAGGATTCTTGTTTAAGAAATGAAATTACAAAATCAGAATGACAGTTCTTGCTTAGCCATGTACCATTTAGGATCTTGTCCTAGATCACCATGATTAAATTAGTATTTTGCATTTCAGACTGAAGAAAAACTATAGATATCATTATAGCAAAAGGCAAAAGAATGATAAAAATTATTAATTTTCATATTGAAGATTTCCTCTCAGATAACGGGCTAGAGGTAATTATTTCTTCCTTTCTGTAAGTTTTGGGGGTTTTGTTTTAAATTCCTATTATGTCATGTAAATTTCCCTTTTCCTAAGAACAGCTGCCTATTGAATTCAGAACTTCAGCTACTGTTCCATTCTTCAAAAAAAAAGCTTTGTGATTCAGCAGTATTATCTAACCATAGGCTTATTGCTCAATTATCGCTGTTGTTAAGTCAAGGAACAGAAGTCTTTTAATTACTTGCAATATTTTTTTTGAGATATGTTAGTGTGACTTTAGGGAAAAGTACAGGACAAAAGTACAGGGCAAACTTTATGTTCCTTATAATTCAGTAAAAATGCCTTTTATCTTACTAAAACTGACTTAATTGCACCCTTTAATGGTACAAAGTGTTCTGCATAGGTCAATGAAAATTTTAGCAGTGATGCAGTTGGTTGCCTGATATGGAATAGTGGACCTTTAGGTCCAAATCTTCCAATTTTCTGTCAATACCATGTCTCTGCAAAGCCTTACAGATTGCTTATAATTTTTTCTTTTATTTGAAATTAAGTGAGCTTTGCTTCTACTTGCACAATTTCAAGGGTATATTTAAAGTGTGTTCTCTGAGGAAAATACCAGCAGTATCCAAGAACACTTACTCAAAGTGCTGAAGGTTTTAAGGGCTGATGGATTCATATCAGACTGCAGATATCAAATGCAAGATCATGAGACCTTTATAAAACACATATGGATTTGATTAATTTAAAAAATCAAACTAAGTTCTGTTTTATGACCTTTAACCACAATTCAGGGAAAGCTAATGCTGTTGGCTGACAACAAGCCAATATTTCCTGTAATGGCAGCTATTAAATCCATGGGAAATCAAGACATTATGCAATTCATACCAATTAATCAGATACCTTGGCTAAGCAGAACTAATATCCCACTTTTTTATTGGGACCTATAGTAAAATATAATAGCTGTACTAGGGTTCAGTTTAGTAGCAAAACCAAGGTTTGGTGCTCAGATTTCTTTGCTTTTTGTTATTGGTATTCCAACCTACTTTTAATTAAAAAGCAACTTTCCTGTTCTGGTTTTGTGGTATCCATGACAGTTTGCAAAAAAAAAAAATGAAGTGAATATGTTTTGGTCTTTTGAAGCATCTGACATTACTGAAAGATAACATCATGAATGGAATATTTTACAACAAATGCTGTGGTAAGAAAACATCAGCTGAAAAGAAAATGTCTAAAAGAAAAATTGTTTCCAGATGTATTCGTTTTTGACATCAAGGTAAATGTGTAGATTATAATGATGTGTTTCTGAAGGAAGGAATATTTCAGTGAGGAGAAAATGAAGAAGAATACAGCCAGCAGAGCAGTGTTACATCACATCTCAAGGTAATTAAATTGGTCCTGTCAAAGATGATCTCTTTAAAGAACTTGTTTGAACATTTTGTGACATTCATTATAAGGAATTCTCAGAAAGAAGGTTAGTGACTCATACTAGAGTTTAGTATAATTTGTGATGAACAATATTAAAAAATTGAATAGGTATACAAGATGATATATCTAAAATAATAAAATGTCCATCAGCCTTAGATATTCAAATATCCATTTGATTTCTCTCATCCTTTGATGGTTCAGTAGCACCTGCTGGCTACCACAGGTAAGTTATAACATTTTGCCAGTGAATAGACTATATATAATGATTTCAGTCATAGCTGCCTTTGTCAATCTTCAATTCTTACATAAGTTATAGAAGGAATAGCCCAACAGCTAAGGTCTATGTCAGGAGTCCAAAGGGCTGCCATGGATTTAGGTTTTTGGTTCCTATATTATTGTCGACTTTTCTCAGACTGCAACACTTGTATTGGGAAAGGGGACAGCAGCTTTTAGTGTTTGGAGACATGTGCCTCCTTGATGAATACCTAAAGATCTGAGAACTGAGTGAGGATAGCGAAGGTAAAAAGCTTTACTGTGCAGATGGGCAGGAGTAGGATAGTGTGGGCATGCACAAGATTATCTTCCCCCTGTAGAAACTGTAGAATCAATCCCTGAGACTCCCAAAGGACAGAGTACACATGGTACTGCTCTTGTGAGTCAGCACTCTAGGACCATAATTTTTAGGGAATTTCCTTTCCTGCTTCTTTACCACAGCATGGACATTTTTCTTGTAAACCACGTAGGTAATATCAAAAATGGTACAGCACATCTCTCCAATTTAAGTAATCTCAGCAGAGCATTGTAAGTAACATAAATTTCATTACAGAATAAAATGGTATATTCTTTGCATGTCTGATGTATTTGAACTATTCCACAGTGATAGAAGAAAGACAAGACAAAAGTCTTATGAAGGAGCTGAAGACCAGTCATCTAAATTAGTCAAATATTAAAATCTCAGGAGTTCTCTTAACATTTAGGACAAGCAAAATGGGATCCAGTAGGAACAGAAAGTAGCCTTCAGTATTAAGGACACTGGTGGAAATCAGTGTCATAGAAAATGTCCTGTTCCAGATCCTTTTTTTGCTGAAATGGTGCATGCAATTATACATGTGATTTTCTTCCCATGAGAGTCAGTTGTGAAAGTCTGCTATTTCAATAGTAGCAGTACCAACCTTAAAACACAATATCACAGAATCACAGGATATGCTGAGATTCAGCAAAAACAAAGGTTCTCCTTGAGGCCCAAGATATTCTTACTAATAGTTTATAGAAGTGTGAGTGTATAGGGGTGTTTCCTAGCAACATTAACTCTGAGGTGCTTGTAAGCACAGAACCATTGAAACTCAGAATCATAGAACGGGTTTGGTTGAAAGCAACCTTGAGAACCTAGTTCCAAATCCCCTGCTGTGAGCAGGGGCATCTTTCACTAGATCAGGTCATGGGGCATTCACAACTTCTCTGGCCAACCTGTTCCAGTGTCTCACCACCCTCATAATAAATAATTTCTTCCCTATGTCCAATCTAAACCTACACTCTCTCAATTTAAAACCATTTTCCCTTGTCCCTTAATAAAGATATTGAGCAGTACCAGTCCTGATACAGTCCCCTGAGGGACACCAGTCGGTACTGATCTCCATTTGGATACTGAGCTGTTGACTGCAACACTTTTGATTAAGATGTCCAGCCAATTCCTTATCCATTGAATAGTATGTCCATAAAACCCATATCTCTCCAATTTAGCAAGAAGAATGTCGTGTGGGATCATGTACAAAGTCTTACAGAAATTAAGATAGGTGACAACAACTGCTCCTACCTTATTCAGCAACATTGTAGAAGGCCACTACATTAGTCAAGCACCATTTGTCCTTGGTGAAGCCATACTGGCTGTCTCTATTCACCTCCCTGTCATCCATATGCCTTGACACAGCTTATAGGAGGAGCTGTTCTGCAATCTTACTGTGTACAGAGGTGAGGCTGACTGATCAGTAGCTCCCAGCATTCTTCTTTTTATCCTTTTTAAACATCAGTGTGATATTTCCCTTTTTCCAGCCACATGTGACTTCACCTGATCGTGATTACCTTTCAAGTATGACAGAGAATGGCTTTGTGATTACATCAAGTCCCTCAGTACTCTGGAACGCGTCTAACCAGGTCCCCCGGACTTGTGTACAGTCAGGTACCTCAGATGGTCTCAAACCTGATCTTCTTCTGCAATGTGTGGGACTTTATTTCCCCAGTCCCTTCCTTGCAATTCAGGATCTCAAGAGATGTGGGAAGAACAGTTGCTGGTTAAAACGGAGGCAAAATGTTCTTGAGTACCTCAGCCCAAATGCCACCAGATCCTCCGTCTCATTTATTGACAAGTGGGGGGTGTACTATTTCTTTCATCTTTCTTTTCTGACTAACACACCTGTAGAAGCGCTTTTTCTTCACATAACTTGACAAAGTTAGATCCAGCTATGTCTTAGCTTTCATGATCCCATCCCTACACTCTTGGGCAGTATCCCTACATCCCTACATACAGAATGTGTCCCTGCTTCCACTGCCTATGCATTTCCCTCGTGTTTCATTTTGACTAGTAGGTCCTTACTCAGCTATGCTCATCTCTTGCCTTGTTTGCCTGACTTCTTGTACATAGGAATTGATATTTCTTGTGTTCTAATAAAACTGTCTTTATCCCTGGTAGCAGTTTCCCAGGGTTCCCATCCACCAGATCCTTTAAAAAACCGAAAGTTCACTGTCACAAATTTCAGGGTCTTTACTATTCACCTAATCTATAGCCCTTGAGATCACAAGTTCCACCAGAGCATGATCACTGTAGCTCAGGATATCACCAATATTGACCTTTCCAGTAAGTTCATCTGTGTTGGTGAGCAACAGATCTAGTAATGTATCTCCTCTGGTTGGGCTTTCTATCACCTGGATTAGAAAGTTGTCCTCCATGCATTCCTAGAGTTACCTGAACTGCTTGCAGCTTGCTGTGCTGCTTTTTCTGCAGATGTCAGGGTGGCTGATATACCCTATCGAGATCAGGGCCTGCAGGCACGATGCTTTCTGTAGTTGAAGTAAAAACATTTCATTGACATCCTCTGCTTGATCAGATAACCTTTACTAAATACCAGCCACGAGGTTTTCTTTGTTGCCTTGATCTCTAATTTTCACTCATAAACTCCAGACCTCTGCTATTGAAAGACAGATCTGTGCAATCAGTCCAGTTTAAGTAGAGAGCAACTCCCTCTACCTCTGCTCCTCATGAACAGTTTATACCCATCGATTACAGGGTTCCAACCATGTGATTCTTCCAATCAAATTTCAGCAATAGTGATCAGATCAAAGATTTTCAGCTGCACAATGGCTTCCAGCTCCTCCTTTTTGTTACCCATATTGTGTGCATTGGTACAGAGATGCAGTTGGTCAGACTGTTGACTGTCTCAGCTTTTTCGTGGAACTTTTTTTGGAGTATTTGGGGGTGTATGTCACTACTGTGGTAGGTGTGTTCATCCACTCCATTGCTTGTAAGTGCGCAAGGGTTGTGACTTTGCAACCCACTCCCCAATTCATTACTGTATAGTGCAATTCACTTTCAATGAATTTTCCAGTGAAGATACACCTCCTCTTCTAGATAGGTGGATCCCACCTCTCCTTAGTAATTTGTATTCATCAAAGAATGTCCCATAATCACAGAAGCCAATGCCCTGCAGATGACACCAGCCACAAAGCCATGTATTGACCTGCATGATGTGTCAGCTTCTGCCAGCACCTCTGTCTCTGACTGGCAAGATAAAGAAGACGACCTCTTGGGCCCCTGTCCTCTTCACTTGTGCCACCAGGGCTCTGAAGTCCTCATTGAACTTGCCTGGGTTGTTTCACTGTGTCATCGGTGCCCATATGGAAAAGAATTAGGTGATAGTAGTCTGTGCTTTCAAACAGTTGTGGCAGCCTTGCTGTGACACCCCAGATTTCGGCTCCTGGCCAAGCAGTAAACTTCTGTTGACTGTATATCAGCCCAGCAGATGGATGCCTTAGCAGAGAGTCACCCACTGCTAATCTCTCTGCTTCCTTTTGCATCTATTAGTATGTGCAACAGGTATGGCCTTTCCAGCTTCAGCCTGAGTGACTCCCCCTTGAGTGCCTTGTGCAGGTGGAGCTGGCACTCTCCTCCGCCTAGGACCATGGGGTAGTTTGCTGTGCTCCACGTGGGCAGCAGCTTCCCTGATAGGAAGCTTTGTCTTGATGGTCACTTCCAATTGCTGCCAGCTGTCCTGGCAGATGGCTCGTGGCTGCTGCAGAGCACAGCCCTTGCTTTGTCTCTACCACCATACTTCTGAAGATGTCAAAGCACTGCCTAATAAGCCCTTCTACTTCCCTAGAATCCTCAAGCTGCTTGGTGGGCTTGCACAGGCAGTAGCTGTCTGGGATGACTGTCAGGGCTGCAGCCTACACCTGTAGGGGAGCAGAGCAGGCAGCAGCCTGGCAACTGTCAGAGTGCAGTGTCCTCCTTGCACCAACTGTGCAGCGGAAAGCTGTGCCACTCCTCCCAGTTACCTCTCCCTGTTTGGACAACCTGGTCATGTTACTCCTGGTCATTTGCACTCCCCAAGGGCCAGTTCTGTGGAGCTTCCTGTGGTTTGAACTGGCCATGGGGACAGCCAGCCTCCAGAGACCTCGCAAGCCTCCTGCTCTTCTCAGCATGACACAAGAACTGCTGCTACCACTGCTGCTGCCAGCATGGAATTAAATCATAAACCAAGAGATACTGTAGAGTTGGAAATATTTTATTTAAACTATTTTTACAATAGTTATGTATGGCAAACAGCAATAAAATGAAATTAAACTATACAGGTTATTTTTATCAATGGCAAGGCACACCAGAAATGTCTCAAAGTACAAAATTAATCTAATGTAAACATGTGATTAGGTTCTTTTTAAATTAAAATAAACAGCCACTAAAACAAATAGTATTAATACTTGTAAACAACTCAGAGATCCCATAGGATAAAAGCAACTATACAAATGTAAGTTGTTATTCTCACCACAATTCTACCTAACATAAACACTGTGCAGAATGTTACTACTGAGGTATTTTTAATCCAGCTACAGATTCACAGAATATTCTGAATTGGAAGAGACCCACAAGAATCATCCAGTCCAACTCTTAAGTAGATGGACAGCAGGGGGATCAAACCCACAACTTTGGTGTTATTAGCACCATGCTCGGACCAACTGAGCCAGTCTCAGGGTTTGAAAAACCCTTAAAAAATATTTGAATTATCACATCCATTTAGTCGATGTAGATTTCAGACAAAACAACTATTAACTGTATCTAAAAGTGTGCATTTTAGAATGCACGATAATTTTTCCAATACACAATCCATTAGACAAGTCTTGCAGTTGATGATAGGGCTCTCTACAGCCTCTAGAGGAGAACAGTCTCACAGATATTGCTGTGCCACATAATGGAGAAGGCATACTCAGTGCCAGCCAGGGCTACTGAGGTGAGTGAGACATGCATTTTAGCTTTCTTGACAGTCTGCTGTCTTCCATCTGGAAAACCTGTACCTTGATCAGTCATTAATTTCTATACGTTCTTCCTCAAAAAGCAGCATTTTTAAAAGATGCGCATGGTTCTGCTTTAGACATCTGTACACCTGCATAAAGACTTGGCTCAGCCCAACATTTTAGTCCTACTTCAGTGGACCTTAAAATGCACTTAAATTGAAATCACACATGCTTTATTGACTTAAGTACAAATGCACTGACACATATGCAAAATTTCACTCACTATGAGTTACCACCGCCTGAAGCCAACATTTCACCTCTTACCATATGTGCTCAAAGCACACTATGGCTAAAAAGAGTCAGACCACACTGATTGCATTACAGTTTGTTTATAAACCTCTGTATTTTATGAGGTTAAATATTTTATTGGTGAAAGCGTATAAGAAAGCTAAGCTTCAGTACAAAACAGAACCAGCAAAAACTCCCAGCATGTACAGCTAAGCTATAAGCCCATGGAAGGATGACGTTACAATAGAAGTGCTGATGCAATCTGAACCACAGCTATTTGAACATGACAAACTGTAATTGGTCCAGTTATTAAAGACCTGAACTGGCTGCATATTTCACAGAATTGATTCTGCAATCTGGTTGTAACTTTGTTACAAAAAGTTTCTTATTACAGAAAAAATTCTTTGTGCACTATTTGGGTTGTTTTTCTGTATCTGACACTCACATATTTCCTTGAACAGCTTGATCTGTTGTAGGTACTCGAAATTATTTCATTGTTAATATTACAGATTGCAACATCTTTTCTTTGAGAACACAAAGTGTAATTGCACTAATAAATTTCTCTACTCCCATACCTGAGATTCAGATTCCTTGGTCACTTCTAGCTCACACACATTTCATGTCCACCTTTTTCACCTATTAAAGTATGAAAGAGATTGCATACACCTCCTTTCATCCCCAGCTCCTGCTGTTTATAACAGTAGCAGTTGAGTGGAGAAAAAGTAGTCATTATCAAACAACACTTTCTGCATATATACAAGTGGTTAGGGAGATGAAGAGTAGAGATAGAAATTGGTAGAACTGGATATGAACACCAGCACAGGTTCTGTGACTCCCTTTTGAGCAATCTTCCTGAGCCAAGCATAAGACAAGCACAGATTATTTTTCCCCTCAGCAAAGAGAAAATAGATTTGTGTGTAAGAATTATAATCTGCTTCATGCTTTCCATCTCAGAAGACACAATTATGCACAGCTGAGGTTTATGACAGAGTTAGAATTAGCTTCTTACTGTGTGGAAACACCAGTTTCTTTGATTTGGGAAACATCTGAGATGACACATTTAGGATGAAGTCTTTCGCATCAGTGGGCACTCACTTAAGAGCATCCTACTAGGGCCCACAAAGATGATGCTGAGTTATCCAGTTTTTTGAAGGGTTAGGGTATGAAATAGAAGTGATACTGTCTTCTTCTAAAGTATTACTATTAAATCATTCTTTGGAGCATTTTAATTGTAAGATATTTTCAGCTCATTTCTTATGATACAGTAATATTTTATCACTAGACATAGCTCCTAGCATGTTATTAAAGAGTATTTTCCTTTCCTGTCTATGACAAAGAATTGATCCAACTCACAACATACTTGATGGGCATCTGTCAGATTTAATTTGAGTTGATTCAAATCTGTAAACTGCAGTCCTGGTCAGTGCTGTCTAGCAGTACATTGTACGCAAGTAAACAATTTTCATTTAGATGAGCAACTACCATGCAATACCATTGCAAACCTTTATATGTAATATGAGAAAATAATATAACAGGTATTGAAATTAAGTAATATCATCTGTGAAGTAAACTGAGGAATGATAATTTACATCAGCTAAGAATACAACACAAATTGTTCTTCAATAACTCTATGAACTGAGAAATTATTCATACATTTATCACAAGATTCCAGAAATTCTTTGTGACAGTTCAGGTCAGCTCTCTTAAACATCTGCACCAGCAAGCACTCTTGTGCTTCTTTTGTGCTGTGAGAGTGAAGTATGTGCCTGCCTGGCCTTTTTATCAATGAGCAACCTCTATCCAAGACAAAAGACTGGTGGAAATGATGAAGGGGTTCTCAACCAAGGAATTTCCAGCAGAGGTGCTGTCTCCACTAGAAATGTCACCTGTGTAAATACCAGTGTACCAACTGCTAGTATAGTCCAGAGTTTAGAGAATCATAGAGCAAACTTGAGGCTGATTGTAAAATACCAAGGTGCCATATCTTGGAAATGAAACACGAGAACATGAAATTGATTGGAACATCTAGAAATCTTGGTAAAACTCTTCATATGACATGATTAATATCACAGAAATTCTGGGGAATAATTTTTTTTTCTTTGGACAGTTGATATTCCAGGAAAGACAGGTAAGGAAAGAAATACTGTCTTTGTTGATTATATTTATGTCTAGACTTTATTAAGAGTTGAGAAACTAATATTTTTATCCTGGTAAAAGAAAACAAGAAGAATGGAATAATGGCAGTAATCCATATGGACCTTTATTGAAGAGCTTGATGAAGTATTTCTTAGCTTATTCAAAGATTAGATTTTTGTGGCAGCAGAGAATTTTAACCCAATATTTCCTGGAGAAATATTATGATAGGCTATAGAAGGACAATCATGTTCATGAAATGTACTAGGAAAAAGCTTTGTTTATGAGGTTAGAAGGGGACCAACTAATTTAGATTTGGTTCTGCCTAATAGGGAGAATTGACTGAGATGCCAAAGGTGCATACTAGTATGGGGTGAAAGTAATAACGAGATGATAAAGTGAACTACCCTAAGGAAACAAGCATGACGGAAGAACCAAAACCAGTGTAGTTTAAGAAGTAAAGCTTTGATAGAGAACTCAGGAAACTCATATGATAGATCATTTGGGAAGATAATCTAAGAGAGACAGGAATGTGGTATATCTGGCAGTTACTGGAAGAAACTATATTAATGCACAATATCAAACTAGCTAATGCAAGAAGAAGATGGTAAGCATGGTTGAAAATATTGTAACTACTCAAGGTATCCTTAGTGACTTGAAAAGCAGAAAGTAATCATATAAAAGGCTCCTATGATTGTGGGTCATATAATTGAGTAAAATTGAGTTGTAAGGATAAATCCAGAAATATGACAGACTGTATGAGTATCAATCAGTAAGAGAAATTAAAGTACAAAACATCAGATCCTAAAAGGGAATAAGAGAAAAACTAGAAGAAATACTGGTCCTAGTCTAATTGGAAAAAAAAAAGAGCAAATAACAGCTGGAGCTTTCTGTTTTTTCTTTGTTGAAAAATAAGTTAAAACTCCATAGTTTGACAAGAAGATGGTGTGATTCTGGAAAGAAAAATTCATTGCTAATAGTTCCAAGTGTTTCTCAAAATCACATTAAAGTGTGTGAAGAATTTCAAACATTAATGGTACTTTTAGAAAATTCTATGTGTAAGAAAATCATGAGAGAACTGAAACTGGAATAGGAAAATTCATAGATATCTCTTCAAAAATGCAAAGGAAAGGAGGGACAAAAGAGCTGAAAACTGGTCAGTTTTGGTCCCAGAACAGTTCTAGAATATATAGTTAACTACATCCAAATAATAAAAGAGTAGTTAAGAGGAATATTTAAATATTAAAATCCTAGCTTAAATTTTCAAAAAAGTACCTTTAAACTAAACCAAAGAAGTCTGTATGTGTGAAAGGCTAAGATGTGGACACAGTGTACCCTACTGTTGACCATAATGGGGCAGTGGAGCGAAGCAGACAACTGGATGCCAAGCACCGTTTGACAGAAATTTTCTCTCAGCTCTCTACAACAGGGAATACAATTATTCAGCTCTACTTAGCACTGGTGAGCCTCGGTTGCAATGCCACAGTGAGTTTTAGGCACCACAACTTGAGAAAAAAAAACAGCCCAGAAGAGAGTGACATATATGGCAAGCATGTTAGAAAGTACATGAAGCAAAAGATAATCAGATTGCCTTTGCTGGAGGCAGGAAGTGGGAAGACATAATCTCTTAATTATTATGAGTTGCTATAAAGAAGTAATGAAGATCATAGGAAAGGACAAGTAGAAATCAGTTCCTTTTGCAAAAAGAAGTTGTAGATAAGATATGAACTTGCTTTTTAATGTTATGAAACAGTGAACCAGACTATTGCATGTTGCTATAAAACTGTTTCCACAGTGATTTTCAAGAGCAAATTAAAAAAATATTTGTTAGGTTGTCTTCACTGCAAGATGATAACTCAGATGATTTTTCAAACTCCCTTCTAATATTATAGTTGTACAATTTTACTTCCATTGCATGTTGTCTTAGCATGAGTAGAGTACCTTTTGTATCTAGAATACAATAGAGAGCATCAGATATTTTGATGCAATATATTTTATGCCACTGCTAATATTTCGTTAGTGGTTGTTTAATGCGGAGATAGAATATTTAAAAAACAGTCTTCAAAATGGAAAAGTGAAGAATACCTTAATTAAATATTAATTACAGAATTATAGTGAAATAATTGTATCCCAATTTTAAAAAATAATTTCACCTTTACCCTTTCTAAACATCAGTCATTTGTTGCTACATTTACGTTTAATCAGATTCAGAAATGTTCTACATGGTATTTGTCTCAGCCTGTTGATATTTTTGTGCTACGTATTAAACAATACTTTCAAAAAGTTCTCTTGAGTTTATTATTTTAGGATTGCATTGTCAGAAATCCAAATAGGTGGCTGTACAAGACAGATGAGTGAGTGACACTGGGGCCTGAATGAAGACTGTGCAAAGACCTCTAAAACTGAACTTCTGCAATGCAGCCATGTGACATACATTTTCTAATAGTTACAGAGCAAGATCTTCCTGGTGCTAAGCCAAACATAAAAATCAAATTCCAATGTATTTCTATCTTTAAACAAGTAAGGACTTAAAGCCCTTGTAAGCCTAGGCTCAGGTGCATGGCACAGACCAGTTACATTTCTTATACCAGAAGATTATCTTCCCAATTAAAAGAAAGATAAAAAGGTTAAATCTGGTCAATTGATTAAACCGCTGACTGGCTTCTACTGTCTTACTCAGCTCACTCCACTAAAACTATCCACCTTTAATCACAAGTCATTTGTTTGAGGCATTAATACATAACTAGTTTTACGATGCTATTCTTTATAACTGATTTCATGTGCTGACACTTGTTGGCCACAAACTCACTTTGAGATAACACCAAATGTGTTCAGAAATCATCTGAACAATTGATTTTCATTATATTAGTGGAATAAAATAGCATTTCCTCATACAGGTTAGCATAACGAACTGTAGCAAAGTATAACTCTTCATAAACACAACCTGAAGACAAATGGTAGGATACCTATTCAGAGAAAAAGAAAAACCATTGGTTTTGAATAGCAGACAACTGAAGACATGCTATTTTTGACCTTGCATACAAAAAAAAATAATTGGGAAATTTGACAAAAAGCCCATTTCTGTTTTGAAATGTCGTGATTACTTGTGGTTTTGTTTTGCTGGGGCTTTTTAAAATGAATTATAAATACTTATACTTGAATGAATAAATACTAACACTTTAAAGAGTGCTCATATTTTGGCTATATTTTAAAATTGCATTTTAAATATTTACCTAAAAAAAATCTGTACCAGGAAAAGTTGTTAAAAAGCCTATGTGATATTTTTAAAGCTTCCATAAAAACATCAAGGTAAATTGATCAGGTTTACTGAAAGTTCTGTCCCTGATTTATTTATAAGTCTTGTGCTCAGAGGGGGAGTATTGCTAGAGTATGTTTTATGGGACTCTTTACAAATCATTGAAATCTGATTGAGTCAAAAGAGAAAATAAAATACAATAGGTATGTGCAATACTTTAGCTGGAAAAAGTCTGTGTGGACTTAGCAGGAATAGGGAACTGGATAATTTATGATCTTGAGTAAGAATATAATTTTATTGAGACATCAAGTATTTAAGTAATTTTCTTTTGACAATATATACATTTAAGGTCTGTCCTGTACATGTAAGACCTGATACAGAGGAGAAACAAGTTTTCCTATTCCTCCTGAAAACTCCAACTTGTTTAACACTGTTAGAAAAATATTGCTTAAATCAATTCTGCATAATCCAAAGGTGATCCTCTATTCCTTTCTGCATTGGAGTTTTATCTGAAAAAACCTCTGCTACTCGTTCATTTAGTGATATGATTATCAACATGGCCAAGGATAACAGCTCACGACAAGATAGGTTATTGTTAGTTATTTAAATACGACTAGTGTAGAGACTAAGGTTCCTCAGTAAACCCAAGTTTGAATATACTGTACTAACTAGCCAGACATCAAATCAACTTCTCTACTTTTAGACCTCTTCCTTTACCTTAAATTTTGTCAATTTACCTACTTTGTGGATTGTGCTATTTTCTTAGAAGGGAGACAATCTCCCTTTGTCCATGTGAAGAATAGCCAGTATATGCAAGTGGAAATAATAATAAAAATTATATAAAAAAATAAGAAGCTGAGGGGTTCCAGTTTATTTGGCATAGTATTAATTTAAAAAAGATGTTTGACATTAAATTTTCAGTTTGGATCAAAGCTGATGGCAGCTCTTTCTTGCAGAGGGAGCTGTGGATGTGGTGTGCTAGAGAAGGTGGTTAGTCCACTGTGCCTAAATGTAAGATTTTCCACATCCAACATGAGGGACTGCAAACCTCAATACCTTGTCTTCAAGTTCCTCTTCAGTAATCATGTGGTGGAAATCAATTACTTTCATATTTATGTTGGCTGATGGGGAATTTTCCATTGCTTCAACAAATATGAATTAGGATGATAATCAGTGGCAGTGCTTGATAATTTGTGGTAGAATTTTGTGAGGAGGAATAATAACATTATTAATTCAAACCTATAGAGGATTGTTGAAAAAAAAAATTTTACATACATTTTTATGCCTCTGTATACATCAGTATCTCAAGATATGGTGAATATAGACATGAAAAAGATTAGAAATAAAATATTTTGAAGTAGAAGTTAATAACTTTAAATGCCTTTGTTTTTTCCTTCAAAATCATCCTTCAGTTTCCTGATGTCAATTTCTATGCAATGTATTTTAAAATTTTAAGTAATTTTTAAAATTTGATTTGAGAAATTCATAAATTTGAAGAGTTGTAAATGCTTGTTGATCAGTTTTAGTTCATTTGCTTTTGGAAGAAAATAAAAAGAAATGCCACTCTATTTTACTGCATAATGAAATAATCATGTCTGTAAATACCCAGAGCATGAAAAAATTTCTCCCCTTTTGCGCCCATGAGCAGAACTGAACCACTCCCCACTCCCTTCTCCTTCCATCAACTTGCTTTCATTGAAAGCATATGTAAAGGACTACAGATGGAGATTATTCTGAAACTTCCCAAATGTGATTTGCTTTTAAATTAATATAGTAATAATTTTTTTTGCCATTTGGCACTAAAAGGAAGTTCAGTCCTATGTAAATCTGAGACATACATGGATCCATTTACCACAAGCTTGAAATGTAATTGCTCATGTTGCGTAAGATTCCTTAGAAGTAAGAAAAGGAAGATTCCATCTTTAACAAAGTTTTCACCTTGACTTATGTCACATGGATAGGGTTCACAGCCTTTCTGGAATTCGCAAACTTTCTGGCAAATCAACACAAGTGTTTACTTGCTTCATTTGAAATTAAAAAACTTACCTCTGAAACACTAAGCTGTCACAATCAAGGCAAATTCAGATCTTGATTCCTGTACCTAATATTTCTTTTCATTTGCTTCAGTTTATCTTTACATTTCCGGCTCCACTTGTGATAACTTATGAGTTCCTGCGGAGCTGTGTCATTTCACACAAAGGAACACAACGTAAAGCTATTGAGAATCGACACCCAGAAAGAAAGCACATCTCCCAAATCATCTTTTCCCATTCTATTTGGACCTGTGGAGACAATGTATTTTTAAATCAAGACATATATTTTTTTCTTTAACAAGCACTAGCAATTCATAGAAAAAAGCCCAATGCCCATCCTGAAAATATTTCATTGTGATGGTTTTCTCAAAGGTTATGGAGGGTTGTTTAACCGTCTTTTGTAGCTGAAAATTATATTCTTATACTTCTTCTTACTTACCTTGGCTTAATTATTTCTCAGTGACAAAGCTGGCCAAGAAGCAGTAAGTTCACAGGAAAAACCAGAGGATTTTGTGAAAACTATAGTTTAAAGGGGATCCTGGTTTATTATTATAGTGAAAAAACAAAGCTCCTATTTGGGTTTTATGTGTATTTAGTTTTGCCTTTTTTGACTTTTTTTTTTTAATAAGAGTGCCTTCCTTTAACTGTCATGTAGGCATTAATAGAAATGAGACATGAAATGAATAGGGACAAAGCTTAGGACAGTCTCTGTCTGCTAAACTTGGTCACTCGTGGTTGGCAATGTGGCTTTTTTGCATTTCTGCCAGGCAGCAGGACAGCTTTCTCAGGAGGGGTGCAAAGGGTAAGCACCCCTTTTCGGGGGGAGGCAGCTCACCACTGGAGATGTCAGCTCAGATGCAACAACTCCAGCTTCACAAGGGGGTGAGGAAACCCTTAGCTCCTAGGCTGTCACTGCTGTTACTAAGTGGGCTGTGAATAGCAGCTCTTATTCTCTCTTCCTCTGGTCTTGAATGAATCTGGTTTTATCACTCTGCTTATGAGTATCCTGCCTTGGGGGAAATTTGTGTAAAGTGACAGAATTCTGGATTGCTACATGGGATAAATGATCATAGTAGCCTCTATTTCCAGATCAGAATGCTTTGTCATATGAGCAGTACCTCACATCATTAGACTATGGATGTTGTTACTCTTTGGTTTTAGGCACAGTTGGAGAACAATCTGTGTGGTCACACTCTCAGGTACAAGTTTTGATACTGCTGAGGCTCAGAGTTTGGCTTGTCTGAATTATAATCTCAGTAGTGCTTTGCCTCCATCTCCTAACAGTAAAGTAGAGGTAGATAGTTTGCTACCTTGTGTATCTAGACTGTAAACTCCTTAGGAGAGGGACTTTCTTGTACTCCCAATTTGTGCACTGACATTGACATTCTAACAGTGAACACAAGAAGACCCAATAAATATTGTCTGATTTTGGCACCTTATTGTTTTTTCCGGTTCCCATACTACAATTGAATTTATGGTAGTTGTTGCTACAATTTCTTTTTCCAGCAAATCAGTTGTTCAAATATTTATGACAGCTTGTACCATATGATGTTCCCAGGAGTCTGGACTGCATTCACAAATTTCTGGACAGAGTGAGTTTTGCTTAAATGATTACATATCCTTGACTTCATTAAATTACGAGGTTTGTCCTGGATAAACACTTTTCCTCATACAGTAGAAGCAAATCTTCTAGATAAACTCAGTAAGAGTAGCACCAATGCATTTTACTGTTCCACAGCTGTTTCCACTAGAAAGAAGGGAAGAATATCCTTGCATATTTGTTTCCATTTTAGGATCTAAAGTGACTAAGTATGACAGTCAATATTTCCTCCATGAATCATCTTTCTCTACTATAGATCTTTTTACAGCTAGACTGTCTTAGACAACATAGTAACTGTAATTTTTAATAATTTTGTTTTCTAACAACACCTGCCTAAAATGAGACACCTGCTCTCCATATCCATTTCCATTCCACTTCATTAGGCATTTTCCTGTGTGTCTCTCCCATACTATTAAAGAACTGTCTTTTTTCATCAAGGTATTTCAATTTTTTAAAATAACACTTCAAAATCACCCCATTATGGTTGTTGTAATAACTATACATGTTCCTTACAAAAAGCAATGTCTTTTAAAGCACCTTCCTTTTTAAGTGGCATTTTTTTAAACAGTGCAAATAATATATTGAAAACTACTTTTCCTAACTTTTTTTTTTGATCCAAAATCTATTTTTAATATATTTATAATATTCTCCTTTCTTCAGGCTTGTAGTTACTTTTACAATAATGTAGGATTAAAATCTTTAAGCCAGGGAATTTGCACAAGCATTAAAACCACTACAGGTTTCAGAATATTTCACACTGGGGCTAGGTTCATATTAGTGAAAACTTACAGCTCTAACTTTTGCATGGCTATTACATCGGAATTAAAAACACAGAAATCACAGAATCACAGAATATGCTGCATTGAAAGTGATCCCCAGGGATCCTCAAGTCCAACTCCTGGCCCTGAACAGCACCATCCCCAAGAGTCACACCATGTGCCCAAGAGTATTGTCCAAACTCTTCTTGACCTCTGTAAGGCTTGGTGCTGGGACCGCTTTCCTAGGGAGCCTGTTCCAGTGTCCAACCACCCTCTGGGTGGACAACCTTTTTCCAATATCCAACCTAAATCTTCCCTGACCTTTAATAGCCCGCAATGTCAAACAGAAGCTGATAAACATTTTGCAAATGCCTTTTCTGACTTGAGTCCCATAGATCCTATCATCTACCCAACAGGCTGAAAACAACCTGCATTTCTGCAGAAGAATTAGCTAGCTGTATCCCAAGAATGTGTATCTTTGAATCTCATTCAACTCAGAATCATCTGATATTTTAATAATAATTTAGATATTTAGTTTCTATATTCTGGGAGTTGAACCGAAATACATGGTTTGAGTTTATTTTGGTTTTGGTCTCCTATTGGAAGAAATATCTTTCCAGCTTAGTCAGAATGAATTCTGCTGGTAAAGGCGAAAATGAATGACATGCAATATTTTTTCTCAATGGAATCTTGTATGAACAGAGGAAACAATAGATTCTGTCAAGATGTTAACAAGAAGATCAAAATAATATCTCATATCCTTATTCATAAAACCTGACTATCTCCAATATTATATCCATGGAACCTTGTATATAAGGATACTCAGGCATCCTATAAACCCATTTCAAGTCTGTAACCTAAGTTTCTGAAAGAAGTGTATAGTTCATTAAACCAAAGATGCCCGGGAAAAATATTTATATCTGTCTAAATGGATTTTTCCATGCATGTGTATACATGTTAATCTGTAAATAGCTGGACAATTAAAAGGACCATTTTTTTAAAAAAGGTCAATTTTTGGGCTCTCGTGGTCTCCCTGGTACCCTATAACATGATAGGGATATACACCATTAAAGAAAAAAAAGAAAATATGAAGGAATTATACAGAAAGACAGACAAAAAAAAGAAAAAAAAAATCTCTTTGAGTCTAAGAACGGAATAATGTGCATGCATATGATGTAGAAAAATAATGAAATCGTGGTTGAAAGATTGGTATTTACAGATAAGTGGTTGCTGCAGCAAGAGTTCTGTACATGTAAGCATATTAGAATCAAAGTAATGATAACTGTACGCTAAAATATATTTGCTTGAGTACCAACATATTTTTCTTAGTAAGATCAACAGTACAGACACTGATATATCTTTGCAAACACACAAAAAAATTTTCTCTGCTAAAGTGGTGACTTCAAACAGCAAGTTTTTGGCTAAAAAGAAACACCCTTAGTGTTATGAATCCATCACCAGAGCAAATGGTATAAAAATAATGTGGACTAAATACTGACCTTTTCTTATCCAGTTGAAGTTTCCAAACTGGTGCAAATTAAAAGATATAAGCAAAGAAAAAAATCCCATACATTTATTGTAAATGTGAAAAGCATTACAGATTATAATTTAGTTCCAAATATGAAGCTTTAAAAATGCCATCATAAAAGATGTTAGAAACATGGATAAAAATATTGCAATTAATATGATTCTTCCTTCACAATGCTATGGCTTACAACTCATCATTCAATAATTCTCACAGTAAATTTTTTTCATGCCACACCCCATCTCTGAGTGTCCTGAAATTTTTTGTTTCAATCACTGTAAATTATGGTCACTGTTACTTCCTCAACATCTCTGCTGCAGGCACCAAAGATATTTGAGTTCAGAATGCTGCACTACATGTAGAAACATACTGGTAAAATACTTCCTTTTGGGCCTTTCCCACTCTTTCCACCTGCTCTGTATCTTCAGGATTGTGTCTCCATGTACACTTTTTAATCTCACCTCTTTTTGTAATTGAATGGTCTCTTGACGTTGATTTAGGAGTCACTTAGCTCCCAGCTGAGGAATGGAAAAAATAGACATTGAATTCTTACAAGTGCTGAGCTGTTCATCTCAAATTATCTACCACAGGCTTTTTTCTTATCACATTCCCCTCAACCTTTAAAACTCAGCTAATACTCTGCTTTATACCCCATATCTAACCAGTAAAATAAATGCTGCTGCTGACTGGAACCAAAAAAGCTCATCTTATCAATATGCTCTTTACGTAGCCATTTGTTGTGTTCCTCTTTATTTTAACCACATGCATCATAGAAGAATTGTGGACATTGCACTACCCTCATTCAGCTAAACAATTACACATCTCACATGTAGGCTGTCACCTCGGCTTGTATACATTAGCTGCAGCAATGAAAGATGAGGTGATCCATGGCAAGGTTGTGTCCTTTGCACTGTCTGGAGGTCTCAGTACTGCAGAGCTCTGCCAAAGCCCACCAGTATCAGCCTGAGAGTTATGACTATGTAATTCCTATGCCAAGAAGTGATGCCCATTGTCAAACTGTTCTGTCTCAATACGTTTAAAACATGTGTACTAATTAAAGAGTGCACTGCCCTACTATTTCCTCTTTGTTGTATCATATAGACAGAGGAAAAAAATATCAGTGATTAATCCTTATTCTAACACTTAAAGTGCTTAATATAACAGAATATAACTTTGGGGGAGAAAACAAAACAAAACAAAACAAAACAAAACAAAACAAAACACCTTTAAAATCTAAATAACCCCCCCCAATATTTATTACAATTAAATTGACAGATCAAACACAGAGCCCTGACTACCGAAGGGATCATTACTCATACTTCTATTTGTCCTGTTGTTTTGGTTTTTTTTTAATTTATACAAATGAAAAATTTCCTTCATTTATGATATTAGTAGAAATCTGAAAATATGGCTGTTAGGCTACCAATGTTTATCAAAAATTTATGCATAAGAAAAAAATATAACTCATGTATTCTAGTTTTTCCGATTCAGAGACTATATTTGTTGTTAGAAAGAAGATGCACAGCCTTTAGTAAGTAATGAGGACAGCATTATAGTAATTGCACTGCATCATGGTTGCTTGTTTGTTGAAGTTGTGATTGGTTGTAATATTGGGCAAGGATACTTTCCTTTGTGACAATATTTGGATATAATTGGTCTTCACTTTTGCTTTGTTGTACTGTGATTTTAGAAGACTGGGTTTGCTAAGGATACATTTTTAATTTTTTTAACACAGAAATCTGGCAAGCTAACTCTTCTTAGTGGGAATGAATGTAAGTAACACCGATGCAAGGATTTTAAGTTATAATATAAAATTCATAATTTGCATCTTTATGGTGTTTGACACAGTCTTTACTCAGACAAACTCTTTTTGATGTCAAAGCTTTTCCTGAGGATACCTGAATAAGAACTTACAAAGGCAGGAAACTGCACCCAGTTGTGCTTTCTAAAAGATAAGTTTCAATAGGCTCTTTTAAATATAATTATTTTCATTACCTCCAACACAATTTTGGCAGACCCATATGGTTGCATATTTGCATAATCTTGATATCCATTTTGATAATCTCATTGCCATTTTCCCACCCTGCTGGGAAACACCAGCTTTACCATCTGCACAAACTGAAGAACACCTAGAGGTATTTGATGAATCTGGCTACCACAGGCCTTTATTTACAACACACCTTCATGGCAACAGGATGCATGAGTTAAAATACATTATACCTTAGAGCCTTTTACTTCCTTGTGCTGATGCAGTTCATGAATAGCCCACAAGTAAGTCAAATCTCAGTGAAAATAAGGTGAAAAAATAATTCATGTAAGTCATCTTTGCTAATTTTGGATTCTCGAAGTATACTTACAACCAGGATTTCCAGTATACTTTGCAGAATTCTAGCTGACAGTCTTTTCACTTGTTTTGGAAGCATGTTTTTGCTCTTACGACTAAAAAGTGTACATGTAGTATGATCTTTAATGTAATTGGCAAGGAATTAGTACTTATCTGATATTCTTTTCCCACAGCTTTCTAAAAGCAGGACAAAATCTCACCTCAAACCCTGACAGTGTGAATTACTCTCCTAGCATTCAAGTATTTCACTTCACCAGTTCTATAAAATTATCATAACTAAAGAAATTATAAATGAAAAGGAAACTAATTCATATTAAAATTGAGAAATAAATGATAGAAATATTGACATGCAGAGGGATGGAAAATGACACTAGTTTAGGCCATGCTGAGATCACTCCTTGTTTATCTCCACAATTAAGCTTGTTAACTCATTTTGAATACATATTTTTTTTTCTCCAACTACACCGCCTGAGCAGTTGCTCTATTTTCTTTTTCATTCCCTCAGAACATGGAGCAGAGATCATCTTTTAACATCAAGTGCACGTTTCCAGTGGGACCAATTCCTAGAAGATGAAAGGTTTGGGTGCTGATGGGGTGCTCTCACTGTTTCTTTATTACCAAAAAGCTAATAACAACTTTCTGCTCAGAATCAGACAGTCAAACTTTTGCTAACTCTACAGCTGATTCTACACTTCTGTGCTGTCAGAGAATAGAGGAAGGGAGAATAGATCCTGTTTTCTCTATTTTTTTATTTTTATTACATAGGTGTTTAGAAGCAGTGATAGCAGCTTGCCTCTGTTGAAAAATTATTCATAGCCAAGAGAAAAAAAAAAGATATTGTTTTCTCTAGATGTACAGTAAAGCAAAATTAAAGATCAAATACATTTCCCAAGAGCCAGGCTTTCTTTTCCATGGTTTGAGAGACTTTATATTTCTTAAATTTCCCATGTTAGTCACAAACACTTAAGCTGACAGTTTGGGCCCTATTTATTCCTGTGTATGTCACATGAGAAGTATTAGTGGTGGAAGTAAAAACTTACTTGCACTGGAGTTGTTTTATAGCCTTCCAGTCACCACAAAAATTATGTGTGCATTTAAAGGTATTACTTTAGAAAGCCTTCCAAGCAGTTTTAAAGGCTTTCAAAGAATCCTGGAATGGCTGAGGCTGGAAGGGACCTCTGAAAACCATCTAGTTCAACCCTCCTGCTAAAACAGCTTCACCTAGAGCAGATTGCACAGGATTATGTTGAGGTTGGTTTTGAGTAAGTCTAGAGGAGACTCCGCAACCACTCTAGGCAGGTTCTTCCAGTGCTTTGTCACCCTCAAAGTAAAGAAGCTTTTCCTCATACTCAGATGGAACTTGCCATGTTTCAATTTGTGTCCATTGCACTATGCCCTGATGCAGGGCACCATTGAAAAGAGTTTGGCCCCAGCCTCTTGGCACCACCCTGAAGATACTTGTGTGCATTGATGAGGTTCCCCCTCAGTCGTCTCAGGGATGAACAGGCCCAGCGCCCCCAGCCTTTCCTCATAAGAGGAAAGTCCAGTCCCCTAATCATATCTGTAGCCTTCACTGAACCCACTCCAGCAGTTCCTTGTCTTTCTCAAACTGCGGAGTTTCCTCCCACATTTTTCTCAATGAGTGCCTAGACTTGCAGTATGCTGGAACATCTTACTACAAAATGATATCTGGCACTTAATTACATTTTAAACATTGAGGGATTTCTCTTTCTGTACTCAAATTATTGTCATATTCATTCCTAGATTTGCCATCAATTTTTTCTAAAGACTATCACAAAATTAGAGCTAGAAAAATAATGTTGTTTGAAAAGAATGGTAAAAAAGAAGTTATGAGACAGACTATTAGCCTGAGCAGCATGTTCAGATTTCTTTTCCATCTTTCCACCCTTCCTAACAGCAGTTCTCTGGACTTTTATTTTTTGCTGAAGTGTGACACATTACAGGAGTGCATAATTTCTGCTGTAACAAGAACTCAGATACTATTCCACTCACACGGCATCATCCTGGGCTGCACTAGGTGGGCCCTACCCTTTGCTCAGCATGGACCCAAGGGTGGGAAGTCTCAGCAGCCTCCTCTCTGCTGGGCTGGCAGGTTCAGCCCGATTTCCCTGACACTTTTCAGATGCTATTTCATGACCAGTTTCTTGGGGTTTGGTGCATTAATTTTTGGTTTGGTCACTACTTGGACCATGCACTCACCCTGAGAGTATTTAATGTTACCAGCAACAAAATGAACTCTGATTAAGAAATTACTTCTGACAGGAATGCAAAGACATTTTGAAACAGGTATTCCTGCCTTCATCCTCTAGTGTTTCCTCTCAATTTCCCATCTTATTCACATACTTGCCAGAAGTCTGTACATAATAAAGTCTCAAAGTGCTACGTTATAATTCCTGTTGGAAATCAGAGCCTCTCCAATATTTAATTACTCTGAACTGAAATTATGCAGGAGTTTTGTCCCTTTTTCAATGACTTTTTTGAATGCTTTACACCATAAATAAAAATTCAATTTCCCCTTTCTTCTTACTTTCAGTAGGATTAAATAATGCTATAAAAGATAAATCAAATTCCAACTTCTTAAGCTTCTTTCATTGCTTTAGATTTATCTGTAATTTCCAAAATACATCATATTTGAACTCAAACCTCTCTGCCCCTTTGCCACGATCCTTTTGTCCTTCAATATTGCCTCCATCTAAGTAACAGTGGGGGAACAAAATATGGGTTATAGCTTTGTCACCACAACTTTTATCTAAGTTCTTTACCAGGACCATGTATTTGCATTGTGATGAACTTAAAATCTTGTCTCTTTTCTTATTAGGAAAACTCATACTTCTGTTTAATTAGATTTGTTCAATTTTGAATTTCGAGGAGTAAAGATCAAGTTGGTAGCAGTGGGGAGAAAAATAATGAGAAAAAGGATTTAAAACCTGAGAAAGGAAAAGGGAAATTCTAAGGACAGTGAAGACAGTCAAAAGACTCCATGTCTTCAACAGAGGCAAATGACACTCTAGGTTATTGTTCAGAAAATATCCAGATGGTTTCCTCTGCGTTTTTTCTCTATGACTTTCTATCAGGTCATCCTCAAATAGATTCACTCCTCTATTTTTAGTTCATTCATTATTCCTCTTCATCTCCCTCTGTGGTGACAAAGGGACAGGTCTGGTGTCAGTAGAAGCAATTTGAAACGAATAGATGTGCTAACTGACCCCTTCACAGCTACATCACAAGAAAACATTTAGTACTGCTATTTATGGTCTACACAAAGGATTCAAGCTCTTAAATGACTTCAAAACAAAACTATCATTTGGAGGTTACTGCCACAGCTTGTCCTACACAATTTCCCTCTAGGCTAGAAAGTTGTTTCCTAGTCATGAAAAAGTGGATTTTGGATTTCAATAATTGCCAGTCATAAATAATAGTAAGATTTTCAGGTATGAATAACAAGAGGTAAGTTTGAGTGTAAGATATTGTTTCAAAAATTACTTAGGAAACAATCTAAATCAAATATATATCACTTGCACTATCAAATGCAGTCTAATTTCATTTTTATCAGATGTAACACAATAAACAGTATATTACATTAAATATTTAGAAAAAATAGACTATTATTTTCAATAATTCTACTAGGTCCACCAATCATCTGGACTCATTGACAGGTAGAACTAAAAGTTTGTAAAAGTTTCAAATTCAATGCAAATCTTTTCATATATTGTCCTCAGGGCACATATTCATTGTACCCTTCCTACATTGTATAGTTTAATACTTAGGTAAAGCTTGGTCTATTTTTACTGTATTTTTCAAATTGGTTGTCCACGTTGCCCATTTTTGTACATTTTGCAATTGATTTTATTACTTCTTTTTATCTTTTTAGAATTCCACAAGGTTCCTTCTACTTGGCTATTTTCTACACTTTTCCTGCAACGGATTTTAAAGTGTATATGTTGGCTCAGATACATAATCTCCATATTAGATGGGTCTGGAAAAAAATTGCTCAGATGGAAACTGAATCTTGCTGTATCTGATAGATGGGCAGAAAATTCAGTACTTTTTGATGTGGGTTGCAGCCAGAGTGCATTGCTACTGAGTCATCCCACACAGGTAAGGAGACAAAGTTAGAGATACATATCCTAATAAAAATCTAAGTATCTGACAGGAGATGCAAATATAATAAGCATATGGAACAAAAAAATCAGTGAGACTTCAATTTATCTTTTAACAATTGAATGACAGCTATCCAAGCAACTGAAGGATAGCCAAAAAGGAGCTGATAAAGAATGGACAGTAGCACTGCAATTTGACAAGGTGAATCTGACTGGGAGTTTCAGATTACCAAAAAGCACAGCAGAGAACCTGTAAGATGACAGAAAACCAGAAAGATAAAAAAAGGTACATAATACTTCTTAGCAAACTTACATCAGGACCAAGAGATTCTAGCAGATTGAAAATTACACTACATTTAATCTATATTCAATGGAAGGACATGCATCACTAGAAAGCAATTCCAACTGTTCCATTTAGGCAATGATTATGTATAGGCCAAGTCTCTCTCCAGGTTTGTTTACCTCTCTCATTTGATATAGGAGCTTTTAAACTATTTCAGTTTAAAACTCAAATGGCCAAACTAAGATTAGAGGAATCCTACTCACTCTAACAAACGGCACAACTAAGGTAATGTGCGGTGTACTGAGAGCTTGTAAGAAGTGTCATGGACACCTAATTCCTTAGGTTTTACTGCTCCAGGACAACTTGTTTAGTGTCATCACGAAGACCACAACAGTATTATGAGGGAAGGTGCTTTACTTTCTGTTTCTTGTGCCCTCTCGGCTCACAAAACAAAATATAGAATCATAGATTCATAGAATTGTTAAGGTTAAAAAAGACCTCTAAGATCATGGAGCCCCACTGCAAAGCGCACCACAAACCATGTCCCCAAGGGCCATATATATGTTGGACCACAAGACAAATAGACAACTGAATAGAAAATAGTGAGACTTTTCATATTTTAAATTGATCATTTGTGAACATGTGATGTGAGCAGCCATAAAGGTGGCCTGATTATAAAGGAGAAATTACTGAATGGAAGAAATTGACTGCTGAAAAATACTGACAGAAATTTCCTGCCAGCCTGGGAGCTGTGAACATGGGAATTAGGCCTTCAAACCAGAAATATCCTTGCAAAGTGCAGCTGACCTCTTCTCAATATAGCTGGGGTACCTAGAAACCAGAGACACCTGGTGCTGAGATACCATCAGTAGGTTCAAACCCAAGAAAGTGTAATGGCCACTTCTCATCCGTAAAAGTGAGAACAGTCTGGGAAAACAAAATTGGACTGAAACAAGAACCAAAAAATCATCATCTGTTGGCAGTTACAGAAGAAAAATCAAAATTAACAGCATCTGTTATCTGCTTGAAGTTTTGATGTTCCCTACACTCATATGTCTCTGATATATAAAGGATTTGAGTTTTATTCTAAATAGAGCCTCTCTCTAAAAGTTTACTGTGTTGCACATAGTTTTGTCTTCATAAATATGAACACAGTACAAACTTTCCATGAGACTTTGGACTGTCACTGGGGCTTCCTGGCTGACTCCAGACTGTGACACAGATAATTTCTGCAGTGAGACTGTTATTTTTCTATTTCCCTCCTTTTTGCGGTTGGTTTGTGTTGCAAAAGCATAACCATAGGCCCAACTCTGTATATATGAATAGTCTATCAACTTTAGGTCCTGCCATATTCAGAAGAGCCAGTCAGGTTCAAGAATAGCACCGTTTATTGAATGCAGCATTTACTGTTCTTTGGGATTGCCAGTGACAAATGCAGTAACGGCAGAATATATAGCATTAATAAGAAGACTGCAATCACAATTTTAATTTCCTGGGTCAACACTCAGCATAGCCAAGGATGTAAGATTTACCAAAAGGCAGCCTTTTTGGGCAAGAGGAGGAGGACAAACCCGTTGATCTCTGCCTATGAATTTTGTGCCAAATTCTCATCACCCAGTTAGGTGTGAAATTGGGGTAAATTTTATACCTTATTAACCACTGTAGTGCGAATTGCTGTGGATGGGACTGTGATCAAACTTTCCGTTCTTTATAGTTGCATTGTATGGAATATTTCTTGGTAGGAGGTGTACTTGGTTTGTACAAAACCAATTAGAAGAAAAGACTACACACCTTCCACCTTGCTCCAGGTTTCCCCCCAATGCCATAGCAACACCAACCACAAGATCTCCATCTGGTTTTCGTGTTTGCACCACAGACTCTATGACATATTGAGCTTTGCATTTTCTTCACTGTTTCATGTTTCCAGCAGCTTGGTTTGGTTTTTCCTCCCATCTCTGGGATGGTTGTGTCCCCCTTTGGGGGGCACATTCAGCCCTTTCTGAAATCTGTCTAATTCTCTTGCTACACATCACAGGTCTCTGTGAGCAATCAATCATAAGTATATCTGCATTGCTGACAAGTCGCTTCACTAAAGATAAATTTGTAGTAATCTGTAATACATATCTGTATATACCCATATGGTTGTTGATGTTACTGGTTGTTGCTGTTACTGATTCCTGCCATACTGTTTGATTGGTACTATATTATAGATTGAGGATAGCAATTTGTTAATAGCTTATTACTGATAAGTTATACCTATTGATACAGATTAAATAAATTATAATCTATTAGATATAATAGATAATATATGTTGGCTTTATTAATCATAAATATATTTACTAATGGTGACTTTGTGGTAGTTTACTTGCTAACAGAGATTTTTGTGGTATTTGTGGTATCCCATGGAAAAGCAGAGAAATTTAGAAGATAAAGCCTCTGTGTTATTATGTATATTACTGAATCCTATGGACCCATGGTCATGATGTCCACACATCCTCAGACCAGGTAACCCTTTAGGTTCTGCCAACATGTCACTTTGTTAGTAATGCTAGAAAGCCAATTATAAAATGATAAAATTTGAAGCTGATAGAGTTTATTACCATTATGAATCATATAAACTAGGTATATCAGCATAGAAAAGAATTGAAGAAACAGATATAAATAGAAACATGAAGACAGGATTTCTACTACTAACAACACAATACGTGCACTTTAAATTTAAAATGTGTCAAGATTTTCTTTACAGAATCATTTGTTAAATAGAATGTACTCAAAAAAGCAGAGAACTATCACCTGCAATTCAAGTTACCACTTAATTCATGCCTTTAAGTAAGTTCTCTTTTCTCTAAGAAACAGAATAAAAGAGCTGGATAGGATGTTCTCTCTGGGAATCTAAGAATCTACAAAACACCAAATATTCTAAGGTGAATACGATGAACGCCAGTCTATGCAAAGTCATAATTCTGCACCTTAGAAAAGAGTATGAGAATAAGAACCACGGGGTTTCCAGACTCAAATGACTGTAATAAAAAAATTTTACTGAAAAAACCAGTACAACTAGCTGCCCCAGTTTTCTGGGCCCAGCTGTCTCTGTGCAAATGAAGTACATGTCTGCATATAAAGATTGATGTCCACAAATACAAATGAATGACATTACACTACTCTTCTCTCTCATTAGAATCTAACAGCTGATGACCACATTCTACAGTTATTGAAAATATTTCACCTTTTGCAAGTGAACGTAGTAAGTTTATAATTTTTTTCTGACAAGATCTGTCAGCTACTGAAACTACTATAGTATAAATGGTCCAAGTCCCATGACATCAAAGAATTGTAATAATTGTACTTACTACTGGTTTTTAGCAGTATTTTGAGGAAACATATAGTTAATGAAAGGTGACTCCGAAGTAACTGAATTGGGAGTTTTGCTCAGTTTTTAAAACTATTTATTTACTGATGTGGAAAAATGCATATAAAAATGCAAGCCATATAAGACATTTGTTTTTTTAGATTTGCTTGGGGAAAGAAAGCACAGAAATTGTATCATTGAGTTGTTTCACTTTACAAACAAAGTCTAGAGCCAGAGATGAGAAGAAATGGAGACAAGGACCTATAGAAGGCCATATTCTGCTAGGTAACCACAACTGGAATTCAGCACATTTTTAAAACCACACAGACTCAAAGCAATTCCTGAATATCAAAGACTACAAGACCTGCCTTTGTGCAAGGATTCAGAATTTTGTGCTAATTAAGCTAAAACTGGAATTTTTTATATATTATTTCTGTACAAATAAGTTACAGTTTATATATACGTATATTTCCAGAGGCCTCCTTCTACCCAGAGACCTCCTTCTATAGAGGAGGCAGCTCCTCTGCTGGGATACATTACTGTGCAATCTAACTCCCCCAAGAAAAAAGTTATATGTAGTCACATTTACTAATCATAGCTCTCTTATTTAATTTTTTCAGTAATGCTCTCCTGTGGTGCATTTTCTCATAAAAAAAGCAACAACAAAAAGGGGGAATTATTGTCCCAATCATGTACAGTGCAACTCTATCATGAAACAGTGAAAAGGGACCATATCCAGCTGTGCTTTAAATGTTACACAAATTTTGCATATACATAGTTTGGAGACCCACCTGCTGAGTTAATACAAACAAACAAAAAAATCATATAGTGCAGAACTTCTAAAGAGAAAACTATGAGAATAGGTTATAGAGCATAAAACCAGAAAAGAACAACAGGATACAAAATCAGTTATTTGAAAAGCACACACAAACAATGTCAGAAAAAATGTAATTAACTGAATACATTGATGTCATTAAGTTATATTAGGATCAGTCCAACTCCCTCTCCTTGATTTCTTAAGAGAGTATAAATATGAAACTTATGAAAGATGTAAAGACAGCTGTGATGTTGATCTTGGTTAATTTTTTTGTTCTGAAATCGAAATATGGCAAAATAAGGGGCTGAGATTACAAAACCATCATACAACGTAGCAGTCTTATATAAGCATATATTAACATGACTAACTAATCAAATCTTGTTCGGTTTAACGGCTCCGTTTTCAACTTGAATCAAGGTTGCCTTTTATTCAGATTTATAGAAATACTGACACCTATTCCTTGCTTGCTTTTCCATCCACCAAGATAGAGTCTCTGTAGCAGGTGAACTCTGCTAAATGGAGTAAAAAATACCTTTAAAGTGATTACGAGCATTTGCAAGGTATGTTTTAAGCAGGATTTGATGAGACTCCTTTTCTTCTACTGATCATTATTTTCCTGTCTTTTGCCATTAATTTTCTTACTTTGTAGTAATTTATAACATTGTTTTCTTGTACTTCTTTTCCATAACATTAGAAATGAAAACTCAGAGAATGATGTTATTACACAGTGAAATAATGGCAATTCCTTTTGAAACCCCTAAAACTGCTAAGGTGTTCTTCAACTTACTTCATGGTGGAAAGTTCAGAGAAGCAGAAGTAACAGTAATGTAATTGACAGTTCCCAAACAAAAGGGCTTATAGGATACAACTGAAGGAATATTGGAAGATTCTGATACTTAGACCAATGGAGGAAGAGAGAGTGATGCTTCTTTTTCTTCCCAGAGGTAATTTTCCTATAATTTAATTTGAGCTATTGCTTTTCCCTCCATGGTGTTAGCAGTTTTCAAAATTAGCCTTCCTTGCGTATGCAGAGGTGCCACTGATCTATCCAAGAAATAGAAAGCTGAATTCCTGGATTCATCTTCTTTAGCAAGACAGGCAGAATTTCGATTTAGATATAAACTATAATTTAAAGCTTTGGGCCCAGTTCTGTAATGCTTATACATAGGAAAGAGCAACAGCTGGAATGCAAACCTTTTGTAAGAGGGAACTGTGGTAAGGATTCATGCCTCCTAATTTTAGCTTTCAAAAAAAAGGGAACATCTATTATAAGCTGGTCACCAAGGCTATCTTATAAGACCAGTGGAAAAGAAGAGGATTTGTCAAGAGTTCATTTTTGGCTCTCTAATACTTCTGAAGCCAACAGAAAGGCAGAGGCTCCTCCACAGCCTAACTTGGATGCTCTGAATAATTTTCCAGAGGAGTCTCTAGCTCTTCACTGAGTATTGGGAGATCTTCTAAGTTATTAGTCTCATTACAGAATATCCCCTGGGGCACATCTATACATCACACTGTCATTTCTCTTACCTTAGTGCTCTGTTTTAAGACAGAATTAATTATCTGCTGGGGTGCTTTTCTCTTTTCTGTGAGTGTAGGAAGATCTGAGTCCAGCTATCTTAGGCTAGACCCCTGTCTTTTGGGTGAACCAAACTTAAAAAGATCAGTATCACTCCACACATAAAATATAAATGTGCTAAAAAGAATCTGAACTGGAACTTCATTTAAGATGATAATTCAATTTCACCAGAGGATCTAATTTGTGATTTTAAATCAGGAGTCCTCTGTATTAACTCTTCAATACATTGCAAAATCCTTCATAATTCGGAAGAATTTTTGCAATCATTACGTTAATAGTTATCTCAGCTTCCTCTTCAAAAATTGATAAACCACAAGGTAAAAGTGAACTATGAAAGTTGTTTATTAATACTAAACTCCTGAAACTGTATTTAAATAATGATTTTTGAAAGACCTAAGAAAAAAGCATACAGCAGTAAAGCATGCTTATTCTGCTGTAACGAGATTGGATGACTTGAGTATGTGAAACATACTTTTCTGTAGATTTTCTGTAGCTCTCTGATATTTGCTCTCTCATAAGTGAAGCTCCAAACAAATTCAAAAGGCAACATCTTAGTCACTTTTAATGCAGGTCATACAGGTTTATATATACTCCTATATAAAGGAGTTGAAGTAACAGAAATTGCAAAAAGCATGGCTTTCATGTACATTTAAAGATAAATTTCCACTCAGTAGTTTTCAAAGGACAACATACCTGTTCACGAGTCTCATTCAGAGCTTTTGGGTGTATAAAATTCCATAAATTGGCTTCCTTAATTGCAGAAAGCAAGTTACCAGAACAAATGGTGCAAATGTTTACGAGTTCAATTTACTTTCTTTATATATTAATCCATATCATTAATTTCTTTCTTATTGAGCTAATGGAACTCTAAGGGTGGTACCCTAAAACTGATGTCAATGCGATGAATTTTATCTTTAGTACCTCCTGGTTCATTAAACATCTCATTCATTAAGACTATTACATATTTTATGCCATTTTGATCATCTCCCTTTGCAGATTCCTGTTAAGGCCAAATACATGTGAGCTGCTATTCTTTTATTTTAGACTCCATGAAATGCTCAGTCTTAATATGGACTTGGAGAGGAAGCGCCACAGTAGTTTCATTCATGTGCACCATCCTTTTTTTGGTTTGATTTTTTACTCTTTGCACATATTTTTTCACTTTATTGAACAAATACACATTCAAATAGAAAAAACAGGATTACAAATACAGCAGTTGCATCTTTCAAGAAGGAAAGTATGCTGTGATGAAGAAATCTCTCAAGTGGTGCTCCTGTGTTAAAAGTTATCCAGGGCCTTTAAATATGAGTAGTTTAGGCCAGATTTCATTAGATTAGATTAGATTAGATTAGATTAGATTAGATTAGATTAGACTAGACTAGATTAGATGACGGCATATGAAATAAATGCTGCTTTGATTCTTTCATCCATGTCTGCTGCTATAATAAAGCATAGTGACATATTATACCAGATGCAAAGATTTTTTTAATCTTATGTAATTTACATACTAACTTCCTTAAATCCTAAATTATTGTTTTAATGATGAGAAGAAACAATGATTTATTAACATGCTGATGACTCTTTTAAATCCAACATTTAGGGCATTTATCAATTGTCCTTCACCAAAACCAAAAGTGCTTCACAATTCAGTGAAACAAAAAATATCCAAAAATAAAAGTATTTTTCTATTCGATACAGAAATTATGAGTTTTAGATTTTCCATAATTTCCCCTCAAAAATTGTCTTAATTATCATGAACGATGATAATTTGTCTTTTATATTCATGGCAACACAATACAATGCCTACTGTGTCAATGCTTTTTTCTCACAATTCCCAAAAACTGCTTCATTGCACTAACTTCAGTTCATGGCAAAATTCATTACGTATCAATGCAAAATTAATTAATATTTGACACTTTTTACAGCTCCTGACAATGACAGTTCGAGTGTGCTAGAAGGGTGAAGCTATGTGGTCATGACCATTGCAGCATTGTGGGCAAAGATTGGCTAAGATACCATGACTTAAATTTTACTGTTAAAATTTTTACCTATATAACTCCAACAATAGGAAAGTAGAAAAAAAMCTGTTTTCTTTAAATCTGATAACTCATCCAGCATACAATATTTATGATTCTCTCAGAAGTAAAAACTTTTTTGGCTTAATAGTACATTATTAAAGTGACTCTCCTCATTATCCCTCTTACCAAGCTTGGCTCATGGAGTCATCTCTGAGCACATGAACTGAGATGAAGAGGTGTACCCCAGGAAGGTAGAAAATGCAATTTCAGATCAGCATGCAATGTGTTGTACATCATCAGGTCTTAGATGTGGAAAAATAGAATTTTTACCTCCTCCTAAGGTTCAGCTATTGAAATATTTGACCAGATATTATTTAATACAATGACATCCATATGTTTGTACACCCAGATATCTCAGGGACAAGGCAGAAAGAGTGTATAGTGAGATAATGAAAGTGTGGGAACGATATTGTTCTCCTATTCATACAAATCTCAATTCAAGGAAAACTTTTAGTGCAGAATTTATATTAGAATGTGTGGTGAAATAGATCATGATTTTCTGTATCATCAAGAGATGATGGGAATGCAATGATATTGAGGGGCAGTTAAGAAAACCTGTTGTGTCAATCCCAGTCTAACTATGTTTACTCCATCTAACAAGAGTAGAAAGCAAACATATAATCTTTCCAAATTAAAAAAATAAATAAAAATGGTTTTAACCTTTAAGAGTGTAGATTGTCAGAAAAGAATATTGTGAAAGTACCTTTTGAATGGTAGGATTTTGTAGTCAATTTTTCTTCCTGAGATAAAAAAAGGAGAAAGAAGTAGTTACGGAATTTTTTTCTTTATAAAGAGAAGATTAAAGGACTACTCTGATAAAATCTTCACTCATTTTCTCTCTTTGCTTCTTTTTTTGCCAGAAGGAAAAAAATAAGATCATGTTATCTAGACTTTAAATGTAGAACAATCCTTTAAATCCTCATTATTCTGAAGATTAGAAAGATTACAATTCCATCCAATATTTCCTGAAAACAGACACAGAGAAATGACAAGCAACTATCTAAATGAGGGACCAAGAATTCTTTCTTTCAAACACTGCAAGAAAAAAGAGAAAAGACACATAATATTAGCTGTCTTTCTGCCATTCTATCCTCAAAGCTGTATGGTAGAGATGAACATGAATTAAAGAGAATGACCTAAAAAGATTGTAAGTAGGTGTCTTAATACAAAATATGCTAATCTACAGAGCACAGATTCAGCTGCATTTCCAAAGGTGCTCAGTACTGGAAAGATATAAACCAAAGAGCATATGCAAGTTAAAATCCTGCTTAGAAAAAGGGATGCGCAAGCTCTGCATTCCAAACACTCACTTTAAAATTCTGGCTTTTCCAGTTTTACTTATGCAATTTGTAATCATTTGAAGTCAACTTTCGCTTTTGTTTCATACCACACATGAGCCATACACCTCTATTTTTTCTTTTTCAAGGCTATTTCAGAATTTTGCTTTGAAAATTAATTTGCCAATTCCAGCAAGTTTTTCATTTGTCCAACATGTTCGAACATTTACTGAAGTACCTTGGTATTGCACAGGATAGAATGTACAGAACATGTGATAGCACCAAACTGAGCTGAGTTCATGTTCTCTTAAACTACACTTAGAAGGAAATGACTTGAAAGCAGTGAAGATATGTATTTTTGAACTACGATGTGTTTTTTTCTAATATAGACATCAGGAACGTCAGGTCATACTGCTAAAAATCAATTTCTTCTGGAACATCTGGCAGCTTTCCAAGTAAATTAACTGAAATGGTACCACAATGCAGAGAATGGGTGGAGTTTAAAAAAAGCAAAATTCTCTGACCAACAAAGAAGTACAAAAGAGCAGTACTGTTTGCCACAGTTCTCAAACAGCAAGTTGTTCTTGGTCTCTTTTTTTGGTTCTTATTCTGGATCAACTGAAAGTTAGAGCCCCACAATGTGAGACAATGTTTTGAGAAAGAACTAGTAGTGGAGTTTTGACGCCTGATTATTAAGAAAATTAAGTATATTGGGTTGTTCTGACTGTGTGTCTCCCTATATAATTTAACTGGGCAATTTCTAATCAAATCAAGAGGTGGAAATCTTAGAGACAAAAGATTTTGACACATTTTGTGGAAATTTCAAGGTAAGTAGAGGATGGAGACCAAAATGAGGAAAAGCAGATATGAATGTAGCCCACTGAATAATTCCAAGAACAAAATCAATGCATATATACTCTGAGGTACCAATAATACATCCTGAAACAGGAACACTAAAAAATAAAAGACACAGCTAGCCTGGTATTGCACCACAGGACTTATTAAGGAGACCTAAATATAGTGTGTAGGAAACCAGCTGTCACTCATTCAGCAGCTCATGGGCCTACTTTGGCTTTAAATCATTTTTCTCCTTGAAATTCTAAAATCTTAATCATTTTACTACACTAGCTTTTTCTGAAAAGACTTTTAGCATTGATGATTTTGTGTCTGTTAAAATTTATGGTTGACTTGTATTTTTACAAAATCATGACACTACTTAAAATTAAAATTATTTATTTAAGATTTCAGAAATGCCATATATATGACAGGTGAAATATGAAGTCAGTTTGTAATACTCTCTGTTAAGAAATGTGATCAAGGTATCACAAATATAAAAGATTTTTTTCCTCTGTGATTTACGTATTGGTTTTCTTAGAACAAGTGTAATAGAATGTTTGAGATCTGTATTTTCCTGATTTAGTGTTGGAAAATTTTTTGTTAGAACTTAAAATTTATATTCTATTAGTAAGTTTTTACTAGATTACACATGATAGATTCTAATGTATGCATATTATCTTTCATTTTTTATTCGTGTGCATTCTGTATATAAAATATTTTCATGGGGGTATAGAAGGATTTCCACTAAGGTTGTTTGTGTGTTTGTTATTATTCTCTGGGGTTGGAGAGATTGTTAGCAGCTAATGACAAAACGTTACTTTTGAAATTGCAGTCCCTTATCTCAATGACTAAGCTGGAAGCAAAAACAGGGTTGTCTCAGGGAAGATTATGTGGAAGCAACAGAACATCTGCTGAAAGACTCGAACTCTTTCAAGTCTGTCAATAATTACTTGACTGAGGAATCCAGAACTTTACAAAAGGAAAGCCTTCACAGTGATACTTGTAAAAAGAAAAGAGAGTAGGAGGAAGGACTCTGCAAAGGCCCCTAAGATCTTGGAAGGACTGAAGAAAACTTAAAGTAATGTAGGCATTTTGAGATTGGATTTTGAGTCGAAAATTTTATTGCTTTTCCAAAAGCAGATGTACTTCCTGGGCTTCTCTGTGAGTTATCTGTGGTTGTTTAGATATCTTTTGACTACTCTAATTTTTATTTCATTACTGTCTTGTCCATGAGAGTATTTTAAAGAAATAATCTTCAGAATCACATTTTGATGAAGCTCTGGAAGCAGGAAAGAACTACTTCTGCCTTTGCGGCAGAGCTGGCATAAGAGGAAATGGTATCAGGAGGAGATGGGATGGCTAACATAAAGAGTCCCGTCCTGTTTGGAATAGGTGCTTGACGGTGACTCTGCAGACCACGATAGTGTCCATGAGCCTACAGATGCCCAGCCCTGGTAAATTTGCACAGGCCAGCTTGATCAGGTATGTATTGAGACAGCTTATTCAGTTTAATAATAATACAAATTTCATGGTAAATATGTACCATCAATTTCTCTATTTCCTCTAAAGGTTTTCAAAAATCTTTACTTTACATTTTGAACAAAAAATATTGTTTTAATAACATATGTCTGTCTTAACTATCTGAATACACTGTAAATAATAGGTTTCTTCCTACTCCTTTAAACGTCAGACCTCAATTTATTGTTACAGCTTATTACCTGCTGTATGTGTGAGTTCCTTAGCAATGACCGTTATTCCTTTTTCAAATGCTACTTGTTCTGCTGGAAGGGGCTAAAATGTTTTGTTAGTTTGTTGAGGGTTTTTTTTCCAACTTGTATTTACCTCTCTTTAATGGAACTTATAGCTTTATTTGGTTTTAGAGGAATTTCCAGAACACATTCCTCTTGGACGTATGCCAAAAATACTTCTAGAAGCAACACGCAGAAAGGTGTGTAACAGAACTTAAATGATGACCATTACCAAAGCTATACAAAATCCATGATCAGATGACTATCTCTAATCAAACAGCATAGCAGACACTTATTAAAATATATTTTCTTATTCTTGTTTTTCAGAAGTGAACAAAACACCACTACACATTGCCAAATTGATGGCAGTGGAATTAATTTTGTATGCCTGGTAGACAAAGAGTAGCAACCAAGATGGATTTCTTTAAATTTTAATACCTTTGTTAGACTTGCCTTTTTCCTCTGTTCTATGCAATGGCTCTTTGTCCATTGAAATTAATTGTACCATTTTCATTTACTCCAAAGACTTTTAATTCAACTCTCAAACACAGGAACTAACTGCATGCTAATTACCATGTAAATATGCTAAACTGTATGTTTGTCAAAAAGCAGGACGAGAACTAAAAAGGGCATGGTTTCAGATTATTGGTTAAGACGAGTCCTGCTCTTGAATCTTCCACTTACTGCTAACAATTCTAAGTACTTCAAGGAACATTACTTTTGAATAGTGACTACTAAGAAGTAGAAAGTACAACCCGTTAAAAATTACTTGGGTCTTGCAATAGTCAGTAGGAGAATGATTAAGTATATTGACATAGAGGATGAAAAGTTTGTGTAAGGGCAAATCTAGCACATCTGTGAATAGAAAAGGTTTCTAGGATGACAATTATTCTATTCTTTCCATTTTCCAGGGAAGGTGTTGAACGATTTTAGAGGTAGCAATGACTCCCTGGAGAGCTCTATGCTAGCTAGGAGTAATTGGGAGGGAGGTAAAGAAGAAGGGAAAGTTGTTCAGAGTTTTTCCTCAGTCTCTGAAGTAGAAAGGTTACACCCTTCAATAATTTTAGACAGAAAATTACAAGAGTGACAATTTTTGTAATCTTAATTGTATTAAAATATAAATTTAATTGAATAAAAGTTGTTAATATCTAACAAAACTAATTCCAGATAACTCAGATGCAAACACTCTGCCAGCCTTCACAAACAGACAAAAAGACATTCCCTCCTTCCTAGTAAATCCACATGTGGATGGATTGACAACACCAAGCTGAGTGGTGTAATTGACATACCCAAAGGACAGGAAGCCATCCAGAGGGGTCTGCACTAGATCAAGATGTGGGCCAATGGAAACCTCATGAGGTCCACTAAGGCCAACCACAAGGTCTCAGATCCTTTTCTCATGCATGTCCAGGTTTAACTTCACTCCAACTTTCCAGCTTTCCAACTTTCCAACTTTCCAACTTTCCAAATTTCACTTTCCAACTCCTCTCTTTATCCCTGCAGGTTCCCCTTAGTCCTTCAGCAAGCAAAAATTTGGGAAGGGCACCATCTCAATACTTAGCAGTTTCTCTCTGACATTCCCATCTTCTCACACCTTTCCTCTGCTTCAGTGTGAGTTCTTCCACTGGCTGCAGTGCCTCAAGAAAACCTTCTCTAGAGCAGGTTTTCCAGGGGTGGAAGGAATAACTGCTCTGCCATGCAACAGCTCCTCATCCCCCTCCTCTGACTTTTGTATTTCTTCTGCTGTTTTGCACTACTTTTATTCCCTCCTCCCCTCTCTGTTTGGCGTTCTGCCCTTTCTCAAATACAGTCTCACAGAGGAGTCACCACTGTGGCCGAGAGCCTCAGCTGTGCCCTGCGGTGGGTTGGCTGGAGCCATCTGGAGTCATGCATGTCCAGTCCTGGGCAGCCCCAGCCTCTCCTCACAGAAACTGCCCTGCAGCCCCGCTGGCCAGTGCCTCACCCTGGACACCCAGTGCAAGGAGATATGCAATCTTGAGAAGGAGTGGGCCTTGTCTGAGAATTCTGGGAGAATAAAAGGTCAAAACCTCATCATCTGCTTGATTCCTTTAAATAGATATGAATACAAGAAAATTGCTTTGAATTAGATTTACTGTATTTTATTTACAGATAAGTTACACTATCTATTGCCATGAAGAACAGAAAATTAGTTTATTATGGTGGTGTGTAGCAACGTTTGACACATCCAGTGAAATCAGACAACAGAAAGGTGGTGGTGTTCATTGAGAAATTTTTTTCTCAATAGGTAATGAAAACATTCAAATGCTTACAGATTTTTTGCAAACATGCCTGTTCAGATTTGTATTAAATCTGATGTGTGAGTTAGCAATTTTTTTTTCAGAGAGGGGAACTCAACAAAATACAGAAGATGAATATGAACTACTATCTGTTTTTTAAATGCAATGCTGATCAATGGCTTGAAAAATGAGGCAATTAAGGTTTGCTTACGAACAATTAGCTGTGAGATCATGAACTGCTCCGATGAGCAAAAAAAATAAATTATGTACATGTATAGAGCATATAATAAAAATATTAGATTTTTGAACCAAGGGAGGATAATTTTATAGGAGATTATCCTGAAAAATCAGAATATGTTAATACTCTTATGTGATAAAATTAACATGAGAAATAGCTGAAATCTACCAACAGTTTGCAGAACAACACATGAAACATGTGGGATGGTTTTAAGAACTTCCTTTCAGGGAAGTTCTTGGTTCTTCCAGGCTGTTGAGACATCCTAAGCCTTTTTTCATGCAGATCTGTGAAGGTGTCTGGCTGTACCAAACACCAATTTCATTTGAATGTAGCTGCTACTGCAATAACACATTATTTTTTGAGTTCTTACGGCACTGGTTCTCTTGGGCTTTCAAGTCATGACATCTTTGCGATCTGAGTTTACTCAGAAGATTCCATACAGTGTCTGCTCTTCCCATATAATCTATTGTGAATATTGCACATGCAAATTAAAACAGCTGTATGAATGAACATAGTGACCTGTAATATTTGAGTTGCAATCTCATATATCATTAAGAATTTTCATTTATCTACTGGGAAAAAAATTTTATCAAATGACACAGATTTTTTTTCAACAAAAATATATATTTCAAAATAGTAGAAGTAAACTGGAAAATAATTGACTTTTACTTAAATTCTATTAATTCTGTGTAACCTAGGAAAAAAATGTAGCAAAACCTTGCAAAATGTAGCAAAATCTAATTTTTCATAAGCACAATTCAAAGGTTGGCTTTTTTATTCAATAACAAAATCATTACAAGTCAAACTGACTTATGCAGCTGAAAAATAAGCTAAATGAAGGACTGTTTCTCTCTCTCCTTGTGTTACAGAGGCACAGATGGTCTTTAAGATGGGCTTGAAAGAAACAGATGAGAAGTTTTTGTTGGGTGCCAAGTAATTTTTGGTTCCAAAATTTACTGGTCTTCAAAAATAAGGAACAAAATAAATTTTAACAACCCTCTGTTAATGCAAATCCAGAGTTAAAGCAGTATTGGTTTTGCTACGTTAACTTATTTTCTTTGCCTTAGGGGACAAAATGGTTAGACAAGCAATGTAACCACAATTAACTGGCTTATTAAAAAGAAAAAAAATTTAAACATACAGGCAATAAAAAATATTATTTCATTATTTCGTTACAATGCTTTCCTTATGTCCAAACTGTGGCGAGGCTGAAGATGTGTTCCCAGCAGGTGTACACACACACAAAACCCATATATATCCTACATGTACATACAAACATACCTACCTACATACATATATACACACATATACACATATACATGGTCAGCCAAAGATCATACAGATACACAGAGCACCCACATGAACACAGGGTGCACCAACACCCTGCTCCCCTCGCTGGCTGGACAGGATGGAGGTCCAGTGGTGAGTATATCCATATGTACAATGTGGGTGCCTCCAGCAGCTGCATTTACTCGGCCTGCCCAGTCTTATGATCTGGCCACTAAAATTTTTAGAGTGATACTTCTGACTGAATTAGGTGCAAACAAGACCATATGCCAAAGTCAATAGTATGGATTTTACTTAATGGTAAATGAGAGAGAGAGAGAGAGAGAGAGAGAGAGTGTGAAAGACATAGAAGGTAGGTGGGGGGAGAGAAAGACAGTGACAGAGACAGGTTAAGTAGAAAACATCACCACTCCATGGATCCCAATGGCATCCCTCCATCCTCTCTATCTGGTCTTCTTGGTGGTGAAGGTCCCCCCCTCAAAAACATAGACTCCAATGGATTAATATACATTTGGGCCTGGTGGGAACACCGAGGTACCTCCTTGGCTCGTGGAGAGGGGAAAGTTTGACACTGTCTCTTGCAACAGAACAAGGTGATGAGTAAAAGCATACATGGATCTGCCAAAATTAGGTAGTGTCAGGCTCACCTTACTTTTTTTTTGCAACAGGGTCATGGGCATTGTGAATCCTGGAAGAATAGCAGATGTCAAATATCTTGATGTTAGCAAGGTTTTTGATGCTGGTTCATGTGACATTTCATAAATGAACTTAGGAAGTCTTGTTTTCAGAAAGAATGGATGGAAACTGACAGGAAAGACAGGGATTATCAGGTGCATTCAGATAGGGTTTATCAATGAGAATGGTAGGTTACCACAACAATCTGCACTAATTTTCAGCATTATTTTTTGCCATCTGTCTTTCAGACAACATAAGAAGAGAGGCTGGCATGTTGCAGAACACTAGTAAGGTAAGCACTAGAGAATAGGCTGGAATCTGAAATATCTTCAAAATGAGAGATATGGTCTTAAAAACATTGTATGCTGTTCAAATAAGGACAAGCACAAGATCATTTACAAATAATAAAGAACAAATCTGACTGTTCTAATAGATCAGATTGTGAAAGAGTAAATGACAAGAGATATCACAGACTGCATCCAAGAAAGGCACTTTCAGATAAGACGAGTGTAAAAAAATGTGTATGTGGAAAGTATTAGTGATGTATGCAATACTGGCCACCCATGCTTGGAAAATATTTATTCATACTGAAGTAGATTTGACAAAATAATGCTTCTAGAAACATGTGGGGAACAGGATGACTACTTTGAAGAAGAAAAATGGGTTTCCTTCTTTTGCCTGCAAAACAAAGGGTAAGAGAAGATATAACTGAGTTGATAAATCACTTTCCCACAGCCTACATTATATACTTAAACTTCAGGGGAAAAAAGCACCTTATTTTAGGTAAAGGATGATGCTGACACAAGAAAATGATGAATTTAATCTGCCCATAAATTAAATTAGGTTGTAAATTATAACAGTTCTAACTATCAGAGGAGTGATATTTAGGGGGGAGAGGGGAGGGGGGAGAGGGGAGGGGGGAGAGGGAATTCAAACCTCATAAGCTGAATAACTTCTATCTTGAAGCTCGGTATAGGAATTGTGATGAAGCAATTGCCTCCTATAGCAGCTGGGACTGGTCTTTATGCTTCAGGAGAGCCCTTCCTGTTCCAAATTCTTCATCTTACATCCAAATTTAAAGTATACACAGTAGCTGTTATACTTGTTTTAGCAGTATGCACCTATATGCCCTCAGTAATAAAAATCTATATTCTTTGCTACTCCCTAACTCTACCCTGTGAGAGCAGTTTGGAATCAGGTCTCTGACATGCCATAGACTTCAGGGAATAATATTCCTTGGCATCTCACCACCATCCCTGCACTAACTTCAGCAGCATTGAGTAGCAGCTCTGGCCCCCTGTGCACCCCATCCCATACCAATCCCTGCAATAATTGCCTTGCAAGAGTTTACAGATCTGATGGCAGCTCCTGATTGTGTGTGCTCCCTGGACATGAGTTAAATAGTAAGCCAAGCATGAATCTGCTAAGTCTACTTGTGAGAGGCTTGTTCAGTACCTACTGATTCAGTAGAATACTTCTCACGTTTCGGTTCCAGTTGCAGCTAACCGGGTCCAGCTCCTGCTCCTTCTTCCTGTGCTGTGCAGCAAAGGTGCCTGAGTGTGCCTTCCCAGGCATAAATTACACACCATGGAGATCTGTGCTACTGCAGTTAGACTGTTTTTGGTGAGCAGGATACACAGACTAAAAGTGAGGAAGTGAAGGGTGTCATATAAGAAGCTGCCTATTGATAATGTGACCTGATCTTCTCAGTTAACATCTCTGCTGTCAAATTAGCTGAACATTTGAGAGGGTTGGAACAAGTGTTCCCATTGCAATTAAAGAAGAGCTTCTTCAGCTGTTTCTTTAGGTCAGAAAATTATGGTCAAGTTTTTGTTACTTTTATTTCAATTTTGAGGAGAGTGACTTGTGCAAAAAGTATTTTTTATATTTTCAGTTCAAGAGGCATTAGAAAGTTCTGAGAGATATGACATTTTCAAAGTTTGAGAAGAACTTTCTGAACATTAATGAATAATTAGTTTCTCAAATAATATACATTTTTAATAAGCTTTGATTGTTAAGTTGCTACAACAATGAAAATATTAACTCTCCTTGTTATATCAAAATGCAAAACTTCTTACTAGATACATAACTCAGAAATGTAGAACTCAAAAGTATATTATTAAGAATATAAGAAGCAAACAAAATGCAAATACATTGGACATAACCAAAATATTTTCAACATACTCATGCTGTCTTTAAAAACAAAGACAACTGAAATAAAAAATTATTTTCAATAAAATATTCTTGAAATCTTTTGCAGGAATTTACACTTATGTAACTCAAAGTGGAGGACACTATTTGTTGCTTTTGAGACTACAGTTAGGAATTATTCATTGTTACATTCTATACCTGAAGAACTTCAAAGTTTCACTTGGAGATTTATCTCTATTTCATGCAAAGTTATTCCCAGTAAGGAAAAAAAATACACACACACACACATACACACGCACATAGTTATCTATATATATCATAGTATAAATGAAAAGGATAAAGAACCTTCAAACAAAACAGTTCTTCTGAACTTATATTTCTGAGGTTCTAGAACTAGGAATTTTTTTGACATACTGAGCCTCTGCCATATTGACAGAAAATGGAAGTCTCCAAAAATATCTGCAATTAGACTGACATCTTTTATAGCTAAATAGGGAATTAGAATAATCATTTGGAGTACCATAATCTCCAAGAAGAATACATGCATATGTGGATGAAGAGAGAGAGAAAGAAGTATCTCTCAAAACTGTCAGTAAAGACAAACTGAGTATTGCAATACACGACACTGTAAAACATTAGATTAATATATAATTTGATATTCCTAGTTTAGATTTCCTGTCTATAGATACATTGAACAATGCCAACACATCTGAGGATTGGTTGGTCAGGTTGGAACAGGCTCCCCAGGGAAGTGGTCATGGCACAAAGCCTGCCAGAATTTAAGGAGCGATTGGATGATGCTTTTAGTTGTGTGGTTTAGTTTTAGGCGGTCAGGGAGTTAGATGTGATTATCCTTATGAGCCCCTTACAACTTGAAATGTTTTATGATTCTAGGATTCAATAGTGAATTCTTATGTTTTCCAGAGAAGGGAGAGAAATGATTTTTTAATCTTCGCTAAGAAAAAGGTGATCACATTTCTCAATATATCCTTTAGTGCTGATAAAAACAAGTAAAAGGAAATATCTTATATAGCTTGGAACATCTGAGAACGCTAGTGGTATTCATATGACATAAACACAGTGTGAATAATACCAACATTCTTGTTAAAACCACAGGTAACTAAGCTCCTGTTATTGTCTTGTTTAATTACTATACACTTTTTGTCAACAGTTAATAGAAAATATAGAGAAACTGATTCTTTTCATATGCTGGGGTAAAGTGAAGAATTGTTCTGTTATGTGCAGCTTGTAAAATAGCTCTCAGAGGAGAGTAAAGTCCAAAAAAGTGTAAGAGAACACGGTGTAAATGTGAGAGACTGCACATTTTGAACACACAGTATATTTTCACAGACAGGTATTTTTTTAAAAAAAAAGTACTTAAAAAAATTATTTGATTTTTGGAATGTTTATGCTGTTAAGACTTCCCTTGTTGGAATCCACACCTATTGAAGCAAATGATAAATCTCCCATTCATTTAACAGTGTATTAAGAGTTTTTGCAAATCCTACTCAGAACACACTGTTCTCAGTTACTTTGAGCAGCTGCCTAATCTGGCAGGCTGACAGAGGGAAGATGCTACAGCTTTGTGCTTCCAGGTCCAGCTTCCCAACAGGCATACATACACACATGTATCCAGGACATGCACACATGTATACACCTCTGTGTATATGCAGACCAAAACAGACTGTCAGAGACTGAAACAGTTCATGCCTCAAACATTATTATAAAGAAGTTTTCTTATTATAGCAAAACTGTATAAAGAAGCCACCAAAGCCCACCCCTCCCTAAGAGATGCCTGACTGGAACTTTGGACTGAGAGACAAGGTGCTGAGATTAGATAAAGGGAGACCTACTGTTCAATCATCTCAAGTCTGGGGAGAAGTAAACAAGACTGAAACCAAAACCAACAGCTGTGCTGAGAATCTTCCCTGGCTGGGAGTGGGGCAGGCCACAGACCAGAGACCCATTTGCTGGGAGACGTTTGTACAGATTTCCCCCCCAACCGAGGTGGCAGGAGCAGGTTTTGGTGTGTCACACGCAACCTCTGCTCGGGGGCAGGGAACCCATACTCCCTTATGCAAACTGGCTATGCAACCTCCAACCCCGGGAAGACCACAACCACGGGACATTCACATGAGAGGCAGCTGAGAGGGTGTCTTAATCCACCACAGACCCCTTGAAGTGCCCCCCAGACTCATCTCTGAGGCCTTGCACCACAGGACTGCACGTGATGCAACAGATCCAAAGTCTGCTGCAAAAGACAATGGCAAACTGCCCCGCCCCCGGGGAGGTGGCTGGATTTTGCTACCTAGCCTGAATGTATATTAATCCATTGGATTCTGTGTTTCTTGGGGGACCTTCACCACCAAGAAGACCAGATGGAGAGGATCAACGGAACATCGTTGGGATCCATGGATGTCGCGGTTGTTCAAGCCCCGTCGGGAAGGAGGCTGGTCCAGCCACGGTGGTGGGCGGTTTCCAGGGTCTGAGCCACCCATATCTCCTCCCCCTGAGGGACTGATTGACGGCTATCCATGTATGGTTAAAGTTCCAGATGTTTCGTTTAAATTGTACTCTCCATCGGATCCCTTCCCTAAGTCCCTCCTTCCCTCTGTTCCCATTTGGTATCCTCCTATCCTGCACCCACCTACCCTCAGATCATTGGTCTGTATGCTCCTCCCGCCCCCGTCACTATCCTCATAAGCCCCGGCAGCCAGAGCTATCTGGGTTCACCGGTGCCTGACCCCTTTGCAAATAAGCTGCATGTCGAGACCACATCAGAGACCCGTCTCCTTCTTTGCTGCTTCCCGCCGCCTTAGAGATCGGTGCAAGAGTGCTCACGGCGTCTGCTGTCCCAGACCGTGAGAGCTGCCAAAGGCGTCGCTAAAAGTGCCCCCGCCCGGGGCGCTTCCAGAAGGCTGCGGCACCCTAACACTGAAAGCACCGCCGCGGCACATGGAGTGGTGATATTTTCTTTAATCTGTCTCTATCACTCTGTTTCTGTCTCCCCACCTCTTTTTCTCTATTTCTTTCTCTTCCTTTTTCTCTCTCATATCTACTCTCACATAAAATCCATACTATTGACACTGGCATATGATCTTGTTTGCACCTTAATTCGGGCAGAGAAATTTCTAAATAACTTTAATAACCAGACCATAACACAGACAGAAACCAGAGCACTCAGGAAATCATAAACAGCACAGAAAGACTCATCCTGTTCCCCTTTCCGGCTGATCAGGATGAAAGTCTGTTAGTGGAAAACAGGCACGTACAACTTGGAGCCCTCCAGAAGCTGGGCTCAAACACTCAGGCTGCCCAGTGGCTGCCCAGTAGCTGCCCTGGATCCTAGCCTTCCCAGTTGCTGGCACCTGAACATAGAAGCCTCCGAGACCACGGCCCCACTCCTGTTTCTGGTACTCTAGCCTGCATGCAAAGACGTGCTGACAGATTCCCACAAACAGTACGGATTGCTCCAGTAACCATGCTTGCACACTCAGCTTGTTCATTAGCTGGCCCTAAACCCCTAGACCCAGCTGCCTCACACATAGACATATGCAACCCGTGCTGTACTATCTAGTTCGAAACTTATGAACCCTGCCATGGACCACCTCAGACTCTGTGGTTTCTCCAGTACCTGGCATGGACCCTCTGGTCCCTGAGGTAGCCAACTCAGACCCCCTTGTCCTCTCCAGCTTCCAGCCCAGACTCTGGGGCCACTCTGGTACCCAGCTGCTGAACCTCTTCTACTCGCTGGCTGGTCTTTCTTGATGTACGCCAGTGAATAGACACTGCAACAAGCATCTGAACACAATGAACCCTTCTGTGATTTCTCCAGTTGCTCCCACCACAGACACACGGGCCCTGAGACCTCTGATCCCACGCCTGCTGCTGCACTCAAATCCCCAGACACAGGTGCACACAGGACAGAGATCACTGCACCTGGGAAAAGAGTTAGAAATGGAGTGTAATGAGAGGACAGGACAGACTATTTGATCCCTTCCTTGCCTTTGATTGCAGAAGGCTCTTCCTGATATCTTTTAATGCCTCCCATATTTCTCAAAGCTTTTATCACCTCCCACTGACTGATGAAAGGATTAGGTTGGTAGCCACGCTGGCACCATAGGCTCAGGCTCCCCTGTAACCCTCCTGGGGAGGAGCCACCTCAGGATCTCCCTTTACTCTGACAATGTTGTTGAAGTTCCCCCAACTGTCATTGTTCTTCTGGGCTCCTTTGAGTTCATGGAGATGTACCTTTAATCATATAAACTAATCATTACATGCCCACCTCTAGTCTCTGATACATACCCTTCCGTTTTCAGCACAAAGAATTTCTTAGAGATTCACCAACGACAAATATTTCCCTCTAGAAAATCAAATTTTGTGAGAAATTTAAAGTTAAAAGAGATAGTATTGTGAGAACCTACAATGTATGAGAAAGATAGATTGAAAATTTGTATTACATCAGAAGCTACAAGCAAAACTCATGTCAATAATTGAAGAGAGGGACATAGATTGTACCGAAAAGTAGTATTTCTATATATGCAGGTAAAAAATATTTAAGGTGGTAAAACTATGAAAAATGCAAACATTATCTGGACAAGACAGGAGACTATAAAAACAAGCAATGAAGATGTAGAAAAAATTGTAAAAGGGAAGTAATGAAAAAGGACAAAAATCAGCATGCTTGGGGCTATTTCTAATAAATCAATTGAAGCAAAAAATAAAAGAACACACAAGTTAAAATTATTACAATTATTTATTCACATTGTACTAGAATCTGATCAGAGAATAAAAAAGAACTTTGATGTGGAAGGTACTAAGGAATATAGTCAAATGTATCCTTTGATACACTCCATGTATCAAAGCTCATTGTTTGCTCATGTTAAGTCTGAAAAGGATAACAAAACTAAGGATAACACTGCAGAGAAGAAAGATTGATAGACCCAAACTAACAATTATTGAGGATTTACCATAAGTGAGATTTCTTCCCAAGTAGGTATGGTAACACAGAAACAGGTAATTGGAAGTAAAATTCTTTGAGGTAGATTTACTGGTCTGGTGCCCATAAGGAGTAAGCACATGATAATAAATGTGAGAAAACTTCATCTGAAGACAATGGAAATTGTCAATAGCTGCTATTGGCTGACCCTGATGACTTCATTGTGGGGCTTTTTCAATGGAGAAGAGAGTTAAATCCCTTCTTCCTCAGTTTCTGTCATAAAAGGTCAGTGTCACTGAGCACAAGTGTGCCCCAAGGCAGTGTGGAGTAGTGTGAGCCACTTGCTGTGCTGAGCCTGGGCTGTGACAGGCCACAGGCAAAGATGCCTTGGCCAAGAGATATGGAGGCAGCAATGGGAATCTCAAGGCTGATGGCAACTTGTGGCAGGCAGTGAGACATTCAGCTGTGACTTATTAGCCCAACCAAACTAAAACTCCTACAAATCCTACTTAAAAATAAACTGTTTCAGAAATTAAGCATACAGTTTAGAAAGATTTTGCAACTATGTGGGCCTTTTGGTGCTTGTCTTTGTCTCTTTTTTTTGTACAATCTACACTTTTCTCTCCAAGTTTTGTGTACATCACCAGGTGTGTTCACAAAAGGCTGAGATTAGTTTTCCTGCAGCTGACAATGTGCTGCTAGTATACTCTGTAACAGAGACACTTCATCCAATAAAGCTGCAGGAAGGAGTAGGACAGATGAGAAGTTTAGAAACCTGCCTGGTATAGTTCCATTACTTTCATCATGAAAGCAGACTAGTAAAAAGCTACAAAACAAATTGCCATGAAGAAAAATGCTGAGCAGAAAATAAGGGGGAAAATGAAAACAAGCTAACAGGATAAAATGTCTCAAAAGTTATTCCACAGCACCTTACAAATTATTTACACAGCGATGAATGTGCTTTGGACTATATCAGGAATATTTGCAACTATAATGGAGAGGAGCTATTTTGTACATTATAAAAAGACAGTAAGCTTCCCAGAATATTATTCCTATAGTACAGATAGGACCTGCCTGCTTAACTTCAACTGCATTGAAGGTCAACATAGAAAATAAATAATATGGAAGGAATTCCCTGTTTTTTCAGAAGACTGAGTTCCTCTAGTCAGCTGTTCTATCACTACATAAACCTAATATTTTCACAAGGTAGACGCATCTTACGTATAACACAAACATTTAACCATTTTCTTTGTCAGCTCTAAAAATCCCAACTTTATTCCCTTCTCTGTCTCTGAAAGGTAAAACTGTTCCTCAGTAACGGAGGAAAGAAAATGGACTTTTGAACAAGAGGAAAATTTAGTCAAAGGTGCAAAACTGCTTTAAACCAATAGAGCACTGCCCATGGACATTTCACATGTGATAATGAAAAGAAACAATGAAATTACTTACACTTAAGGAAATATAGACTGCTGAAGAAAACTGACCTAGAAACATGTTTAAAAAATCATAGAGATTAAGGTATACCTGTAAAGGAGTTTCAAGTGATAATTAAATAAATTTTAAAGCTCACTTAAATAAATTTCTAAAACAATCTCAAACTACATTAATTCAAATTACCATAGTATTAATTCTGAAATGGCCACACTAGAAAAATCCTTAAACTGCCACTGGCATGAGCATGCTAGCTCGAATTCCACTGACATTCTTTTCATTAATACTCTTTCAGATTATGTTAATATTTCTGCAGCTTCAGACTGAAATTTAGCCTGTCAGTTAAGGACATTTAAATAGCTCTTTTTAGCTATTTGTCATTTTCATTTAGTAATTGGCAAAACATTAAATTTTTGAGATTTCAAGCACTTTTATGGTATCTTAATTCTGAAAATTAAAATTTAGTAGACATACTGTAAAGCTTCAGTTGCTCTTCTTAATTGTATTCCTTTTCTAAACTGCAGCTGTATAAGAGGCTTTCAAAAGAGTTCTTGAACACGCAGTTGAAGATGCTTAGCATAGCATTTGTTCATTGTATCTTTGGAGCATCACTGCTATGCTTAAATGCTAATAGGCGGAATATGTATTTTCATAACTCCTGGGGGTTTTGGTTTTTTTGCCAGTCTAAAATGGTTACACAACACTGGAACATTTTCATAGGTTCGTCTGAGGTAAATGTTGGAGCCGTTGTTCCAACTCTGCCCATATTAACTTGATGCATGGTAGAAACATTGTTGTAGTATTCTGTGCAGTGGCCTGATTAGTATAGCATAGGCAGAAGATTGAGGGGAAATTGTAGTGGAAAGTGATAATTTCTATTAGTTTTTTAAGTGTACAAGAGACATTACTATCTCTAGATATATATATTACTAGCTGTAGAAAAGTACTTTTTGTCATCTTGTCGACTTGATTCAAGACCAAACACAAAACAGTTCAAGTGTTTTCCATGACATATGAATTTTCATTTTGAGCAGCTTTGCACAACTCTGTGCTGAGGGTTATGTTTGAGAGGCTATTATGAACGTCATGTGGAATTGATTGTTTTATTGTGTAGCTTCTGATATGACACAGGGTTGATTTTTATTTAAGAGTTTACAACTGATTTTGTGTAGTTCACTTACTAAGGAATGCAAACCTCTGTCAGATACCATGATTGTGAGCATGTTCTCAACATTGTCTAGCAATGAAATAAAATGAGGGGAAAATAAGGGAGAAGCATAAGGCTTCATCAGAGTTGAAACACTTCTTAAATAAACAGGGTATGTGAAGAAGTTCTAAACAGATAATTTTTTCCTCTGCAATTGAAAGTTATCAACACAAGGGTTAATAATCAGAAGTTATCTTTGTGTCTGACAATAAGTGGTTCTGAAACACTTGATCTAAAAGGCATTTATATTCTCAGGAGACCTTCCTTAATATCCTATATCCCATCTGGGCTATACAGTATATTTTTCTTGCTTGATGCCTCATCCTTCAATGTGCTGGCATGCTGGCATGTCCCTCTAAGGCACGAACTCTCCCCATGCAACATGTGTTCTTTGCTGCAGAGTGATATAGATTCAGTGAGTGTGTTGAAAGAACAGCAGTTTCGACAGAGACTGCATTTTCTCTAAAAATGAGAGAGCAGTTTGAATATCTGCTTTTTCAGCAGATAAGCTATGGGACCTGTGTTTCTAATAATGCAAAAAATTTTTCCTCACATTGGAATCTCTTCCATTTTTTACAGGTTCGGAGACTTAGGAGGATTAATAGACACTGGATCTCAAGAGGATAGAGACACCCAGACCTTTACTAATAAACTCTAATTCTAGGTATTTCCTCTGGGGAATCTCTAGGCAGCTACTCACCAGTGAGCTGATGTTCTGAGACACGATTCAGAGACACCCAGCTCCACAAATGGACTAAACAGAGGAAACTTTGGTACTTAACTTACTCAGTATTTCATTCTGTGTGCCTACCTCCGAAGCTCTTTGGCCATGTTGCACAAGTATTTATGAAGCTCTGTATACAGCTAGTTCCTCTTGGAAGGATTAGTAGTTAAGATCACCAACATTTATAGATCATAGGTCACAGAAAGGCTTGGGTTGGAAGCTACCTTAAAGATCATGTAGTTCCAACCCTCCTGCTGTGGGCAGGTACACCTTCCACTAGACTATGTTGCTCAGAGCTCCATCTACCCTGGCCTTGAACACTTCCAGGGATGGGGCATCCATCTGTTCCAGTGCCTCACTGCCTTCACAGTAAATAATTTCTTCCCAATATCTAATCCAAAAGTACTCTCTTACAATGTAAAGCCATTGCCCCTTGTCCTGTCACTACACGCTCTTGTAAATGGACTCTTTCCATCCTTCTTGTAGGCTCCCTTCAGGTACTGGGAGGCCAAAATTAGGTCACCCCAAAACCTTCTCTCTTCCAGGCTAAACAATCCCAATTCTTCCAGTCTTTCTTCCTAGGAGAGGTACTCCATCCTTCGAATCATCTTGGTGGCCCTCCCCTGGACTCAAAACTTGTATCCTGATCTTCCCATAAATTAACAGTTATGAACCTCAGCACTTCTGAGACTTCTCATTCTTGCTTATAAAGGAACTTGGAATGTTGCTAATTCATTGTTGCCATTCCCTCTCACCTTTTAGTCCGGTACAAAAACTTATGCCATTGGGTGCCATTTGTTGTCCCCATTCCCATCTAACCTTGTACTATTTTATGAACTCTCCAAGCCAGCAAGAGGTTTGTAACAAACCTACTCCAGAGCTTAATTCAACATGTTCTAAAAATATTTTCAGATATAGGAACTACAGTCTATTTTGTAATTATTATGCAAACTTACTGTCTATGGATATTCTCAGCTACTAAATCTAAGAAGAAGAGTAGAGGTCTATAACTTCATTTATTTTCCTCACTGAAATTTTTAAAATGTCTGCTGAACTACCAGTTCAGGAACATTTAAGGATTTTGAGACATTTAGAGGAACTAATTTATTTATTTTAGTTATTGTCACTAGAAAAAGTAAAGAATGTGAAAAGTCAGACAACTTGGGAAAAAAATCTGTTTTTCCTGTACTTCTAGAGAGATATGGAAGCACAAGTCAAAAGCAAAGCAAAATAAAAACAAAAACACACCACAAACCAACCAAACATAAAAGTAGTGATAACATGATAATATGTTGATAACATGATAATATATTAATAACATGATTAGTGGTAACATGATTTGGAAGAATTCTCAGATTCGAAAAAATATCCCCAAGTCTTCTGAGTAATCCATGACCTCTCGTGATGATTGTAAAAGACATTGAAGAAAATAATTTTATCTCATTTTATGAGTAATGCACCAGCAGTTTTGAGAGGCCCTGAATATATAAGTTCCATTTGAAGAGTAGACATCAAACATGCAAAGTTAAAGGGGCTTCAGTAAAAATTTGAGCATCCTCAATTCATCCATTAATTACCTTCCTCTAACATTATGAGATTTGAATAGGGCTGGTACTGCTGCAACATTTTATCAGCTCTTATTTCACTATCAGGACTGCAATTTTCCGCCACTATGCGCTGGTTCAATTAGATCCCCACCACATATAATACAAGAGACACAACCGAGAGGCATCAAGAAAACTAAGAGTAGGGACCAAAGCCTTGGATGCTTGCGTCACAATTTACTGACTGTCGAGCAGGGCTTAATTTAGCACTTAACATTTGGAATTAGATTTAGCTAGTGAGGGAGTGTTATGCTCGGTGAAATCTGAATGAAGCAATCAGCCATATTTTAAAATAGAAAGTCACAAAGTAAGGGCTTGCCATGAGCAAAATCCTACAGAAAACAGACTTTTGTTCCCCTATCAAATCAAAATGAAGCAAACCCCACCGTGTTTCAGCCACTCTTTTGAGCCAGACAATAAACATTCTTGGAATGGACAATCTTTACATTTTTCTATGTTGAGGAAAAGACTTTTAAGTCTTTGTGATGCTGTATATGAGAAAAGTGTGAATTCCCAATGAAAGGCAGCAATGCATGGTGCTTGTGGTCCCCTGTATTTCACTCAGAGGACATGAAATTGACAGTGGACAAGAAAATTCTGCCAAAATTAGTCCATGACCCATTGAAATGCTTATTTCAATGGATCATGGACTAAGACATCCTGCTACAGAGTTACTCTAACACTACTCTGAAGCATTTCACTGAAACAATACAAGTCAGCTCCTTTGTGGATAGATTTTTCACATTAGATTTTGAAAAAATGCAGCAGTTTAAAGTTTTATGGATTCACTGGTTTTGGTCCCTCATATCCTTTCCACTCCATCTTCCCTGTCTTCTTGTTGCACCTTGTTCTGATCTATACCCGTCTGACTCAAAATCTGTAGGTGTCACTCAATAATCAGTGACTTGACTGGGCACTTACCTCTACAGCTGGTTCCAGCCGCTTCTAATGGACACACCACAGGACACAGCTGAGCTCATCTGTCAGGCTGGTGGCACCTCCATGAAAACATATTTAGGAAAGGAGAGAGAACACCAAGAAAAAAGTAGCAGTGCAGCCAGAGCTGTAGGAGGTGATCCACAGAGGAACTGGTAACATCCCAAGATGAGCTGTAGTCCATGGATAAGCACCAGGAATTCTCTGGAGGACCCATGCAGTGGAAACAAGGCTGTGTGGGTTCTTGGCTGCCAGCCAGCAACAAACCACCAAGTAAATCTTGCATTTATGAATGCTGGTTTGCTTTCTTCTCTGGTTTAATTATCTTCTTTATAAGAGTCAGTATGAAGCACTCTCATTCTTTAAAACTATCTATGACTGCTAGAGGTGAAAAACAAGTCCATTAGAGATACTCGTGCTTTCCTCAACCTCACAGCTAACTTATGAATTCAATTTTGAACTGCTTAAATTTCCTGTTCAGCTCTACCACTGTCACTAGGCAAGTAAATCCCACCCCACAAAAAGCGAAAGACGAAAAAGAAAGATAAATTGGGGAATTAAAACCATTTGAGTTCTGTTGTGAGGAAAAAAAAGGTTACAATTTTAAACGAAAAATATGTACAGTGAAATTATCTTGCTGACTACCAAATAAAGGCACCATAGTAATGTAGGACTAGTGGGATGATTATGGCTGCAAAAGTATTAGGTTGATGGATGCATGTTTCACTGAAGAATTGTTTCAGAAATGCTCAGAGCAAAAGAATAGGTCCAAGTGCTTCTTGTCTATTTTTCTGCCCAATAAGAAATGTCTGGCTCTAACAGCAATGAAAAGCATATTTTTAAATGGGGGAAACAATTGCAATGTAAAATATAACCTCTGACTTCTGGTCACTTTCATTACATACCTTTAAAATTGAAGCATGTTTCTTACTTAACTAAAGCAAGACTCTTCATATAATTTAAAATAGCAAGGGACTGTTATGGTATTCTGGAGATATTTCTATATTTTTCTCTTTTTGCAAAGTCAATCATTCTGCTCTTGATATCATATATATATATAACAATCTGAGTCAGAAAGATTCAATTTATAGAGAAAGAGTTTCTCAGTGTTACTCTTTTCTCACAATCAGAACAGCCCTTCACTGTTCCTGTGAAGTTCAATATTTATTAGAGAACTGTGGGAATGAAAAAGGCCAAATGTCCTGTAAAAATGTATTTATGCAGATAAAAGAATATCAGACTAATATTTCTGAACTTAAACTCTGGCAGCTTGGTGCTTAATGAGAAAACCGTGCTCAAAGGTTTTCTCTCATTCACCATTCAGTCTTTGAAGAAAGTTTTCTGGGTTAGATCCAAAAAAAGGACCTGAAATGGAGCTTGGTGAGATTTAACAATGAAGTCTAGAGCAGCAACTGAATATTCCTGATTGGGAGCTGCTGTATAACCTCCAGAGGTTTGTATGTTTTCTTAGGGGTCCTTCTCACCACAGAAGCAAGAGAGTCCTTCCAGACAGGAGTCACAACTCTTTCAACTAATTTTCCACACTGAATTATCTCTGAATGAAATTGTCTTCTCATTGACTGTGTCAGAAACCTACACAGGTCAGGTTCAGCAAATTTAAGTTAGCTATTTTGTCTAGAAGATGTGACTTTGTGCATGCCCTGAACCCTTTGCATCACCGCAGTTCAGCTTTAGTTCAAACATAAATTTATTCTATCCACTATCCCTAAAAGCTAGTGGTTATAGCTGGAATAACAGAATCATAGAATCCTTTAGGTTGGAAGGCACCTCTTGAGATCATCTAGTCCAAACCCTTCTCAAGAGGGGTCATTTGGAGCTGGTTCACCAGTACCATGTCCAATCAGGTTTTTAGTATCTTCTTGAATGGAGACTTCACAACCTTCAATATAATGTCCAGTTTGTTTAAATACTCCCTGATCTTGTCCTTTTTCACTGAGGGTAAGGAAGTCTTTTTTGTTCCAGACTTGCCCTCTGATCTCAGGTGCTTTTTGTTCCTGAATGCAGTTTTTACTGGTAAAGACAGAGACAGAAAAGCCTTTTAGTACTTCTGCATGTTCCATGTTATGTCACCAAATCCCATACCCGTTCAGCAGAGGGGTATTGTTTTCCCTTTTGCTGTTTATGTATTTGTAGCATTCTTTCTTGTTGACTTTGCGGGATTCAACTCCAGGAAAGCCAGCTCTTGGCTTCCCAGGCCCTATCCCTAGAAGACTGGACAGCAGCTGTATACTCCTTCTGTGTCACCTGCCCCTGTGTTCAACTCTGATATACATTTTTATCCAAGTTCAATTAAAAGCCTCTTGCTCATCCATGCAGCCCACACGCTGTCTTTATTTCCCACTGGCCAGTATGACTCTTCCTTAAGTTTAGAGGAAGTGATCCTTGAATATCAACCAGCTCTCCTGAACCTCTCTTCTCTTTCAGACTATATCCCATGGGATTCTTCCAAGCAGGTCCCTGAAGAGACCAAAGTCTGCTCTCCAAAAAGCCAGGATTGCAGACCTGCCTTTTGCCCTACTCCCTCCTTTTAGAATCTTGAGCATCAGCACTGCAATCAAGGCTGTCTCTGACTTTCACATGCTAACCAATTCTTCCTTGTTTGTATCAGGTCCAGGAGAGATCCTTTCCTTGTTGGTTTCTCAATTACATGTGCCAGGAATAAGAATAAGCAACAGTTTGACCAATTTTTACTGTACTCTTCTTTTCTAGAAAACAGCAATATCCATCTGTTACCAAATAACCTATTACTTTGCACACCCAGCTTCAATTTTCTTTTTAATCTGATGGTTTTCAAAGAATTAAATCTAGCCAATTATGTTCCTAACTTCTATATTATTTTTAAAACAATGATATTGTCATGATGTAATTTCTTTCTGTTTCTTTTTAAAGAACAAACTTTATTCCAGTTTTAGAAAGGTTAGCTGGAAGCTCCTATCTCACAGAAAAGAGTAGTCTCAGGAGAGGGTCAGTCAAGGAAAATTTGTAGACTTACATTCTAATTTATACCTATTTATGTCTTTAATTAGGCTATGAAATTGCCTGTTGAATGTCTTTCTTCCCCTGTATCAACTCTGGGCCTAACACAACCACCAGTTTTAAACAGACAGTCAGGAAGTTAAATGTCATTAACTAGCACTGTTGTGGAAAGTAAAGCTAAGATAAAATTTATTTTAAAAAACAATGAAGTGAAAAATTAGATCTATAGGATTTCTTTGTCTTTTTTTTTTTTTTTTTTTTTTTTTTTTTTTTTTTTTTTGCAAAGAATAAGGCAATCAAGCTTTGGCAGATTTGGAAAGAGAAGTGAGCTTATCATTTATCTGTATCTGAACCAGTCACTGAACATGCTTAACAGACAACAGAGAGGTACATCAATTTTTAAGGTGTGATTCATCTGACCTAATTTGGGAATCTACGTTAAGCGGTGGTGAGCTGCATTCTAGAAATACTTGTTTCTCTCCACTGGCTATAAAGGGAATATACACTTCTGTCTCAGACATAGACAGATGTGTATTGCAGATGCTTACATCAGATCAGATGAATCCCATGCTGGATGTACAAATGAGGTACTTTCAGCAAGTCAAGCAACTCCTAAAATAACTAGAGAATGTAAACTACATCCTTGTGCTGCTATGATCTAATGAAGACTGGTAAGCTCTGCTGATACTCAGAGCTTCTACTGTGTAATGGTGGAATAAACAGATAAAGGAAATATAAAAATAGGAGTTATTGCTTAGGTCTCCATGGAAGATGGAGATAAACAATGGCACTTGTTTTCTCAGTGTGTCCTATCTGTCTATGTAGAAAGAACAGAAGTGGTACAAAGAAACAACTTATATGATGTGGTGAATTGGGTTTCCTGGAAGAGTCCGAATAAAAATAAGTGTAAAATGACCACTTTTAAGCAGCCATAATAGTTAAATAAATGTCATTAGACCACTACTTGATCACACCCTTTACTAATTACAGGAAAAATCCGGGAACATGTAAAATAATGTATCTAATCTTACTATTCCTGCCAGCCCTTTTCATACCAAATACATACTTCATGGGAATTTTCAAACTATGTAAATGACAAAGATGGAAAGAACAGAAGAAATTACTCTTAGTTATTTTAGGAATACTGAACTCAAATAGGGCCTCAAAATTGCCTCACTCTCAGTTCATCTCTTTTTTATTATTTTCCTTTTTCAGGCATTTTAATATCCAAGCACTTCATTATTTAAGTATCTGTTATTCTCCCCTGTCATTCCTACAGCACTTGGCAGGCTGTAAACCTGTGTGACTTCATAGACAAGGCAGCTTTGTGATGCTAGCAAGAGCTCACTCCAGTTTTTCACTGTGTCTATAGCATTTTTCCAAGCTTTTCTAAAATACATTATAATAGGGTGAGAAGACTTTTATTTCAATGAAATATTGTATCCCAGTGGAAGGGGTTTTTTGTTTGTTTGGTGTTTTTTTGGGGGGGGGTGTTTTTTTCTTCCTTTTTTTTTTTTTGTGCTGGTTCGGTTTTTGGTGTTCCTTTTTTTTTCCTGAGAAACAGTCAATGCCATTTTCAGTGACATATATATTGCTGCTACAAGGGAATCTAATCTGGAACACTGAGTACCCTAACTGGAGTGTAAAAAATTTTTATAGCGACCAGTGAGTGCTTGAAAAGTAATCTCAAATGACAGTTCAGAATCCCTACTACTACAAACCATAGCAAGTCATAGAAAATCTTCAGTCAAATAATCAGTCTTCCTTGTTACACTATCTGCACCTCTGTTTTTAAACCATATTTTACAGACATGTAGAGAAAGTGCCAAAAGTCACAGCTGGCATAATTCCACCAAACTAGCTAATTTGCAGCAAGAATAACATTTTTGGTGGAAGCAGTAAACAATATCATGTGGAGAAACTGTATCAGAGACAAAAATAAAAATGGTTTTCAGAGGTTGTGTTTTAAAACCAGCATCACAGCTTCTTTCCATTGCATCGTTATACCAAGCTTTTTTTCTTTCATTCTTTGTATTTAACAGCATAGCAAGCTGTTAACCTATAACCTTAACAAATGAATCATGAACACTTCATGAGTACATGAAAAAAATTGTCTGTACCTTCAGTCATCTAACCACTTAGAAAAATATCTTGCAATTTCTATTAAGACTAGTATTACTGATTAATTACTTGTAATTTGTATTTCTTTGGAGCCTTTTCTTCTTATAAATAATTAAAGTTGTTAATCATGCTGTCTCATAGGTTTTTTTATTAGAAATGCAATGATAGCAGATCATGTGTTCAGAATACTTTGAGACTTGGAATTAGAATAGAATCACCAGTCTGTTTCATACTAAAATTTAAATTTACTATAGATATTTGCTGCAATATTTCTAAAGAAGACTGTCACATTTTTATTGACAGTTGGTGGCTTGTTGGGTTTTTTTTCTGGTACTAAATTTATGGAGATTCCTAAACTTTTTTCAAGGAACAACACAGTTTAGAGGTCTAACATTACCTTCTCATTTCTTCAAGTTTCACTGCTTAAGTATCTTAGTTCCACACACATATATTCTACAGATGTGATGTATATATAAAAAGATCTTGGGAACATATAGAGTTAAATATGTGCATTCATAGTGAAGTCCTACAGTAGGACTGAGTGGAAGAATGGCATGTTAGTGTGCTTTATTTATACTGGTTATGGATGTAAGGATTCTTGGAAATCTCTGCACTTACACCCATGCCTTGTGGAATGTGAGGTACTTTCCTCAGTGAAATTCGCATACATACTGATGAGATAATTTTATACCTTGCACATTTATAATCAGATGAACGTGAAAAACTGATGCTCTGGTGTTCTGGGATTTTTTTAAATCTCTTTTTTACTGCTGTTGTCTGAGGAAGACTGTAACTGTATGTGAATATTGCTTAGAAAATAAATGGAAGCTATATTTGTGAATAAAAAGTAATAAATTCTGTCATAAAATATCTGTGTAAAGGAGAAAAGAAGGATCCTTCTTTCAAGAGACTAGTAAACATGAGCACAATATTCTAGACCCTGAGCCATTCAATAACTGTGTGTGTACACCTAGCAGTGGGATAACACATCCCTTAAGGAAATAGCAAGGAGGTTCAGCAGGAGCATTTAGCTGAGGATAAAAGGCCCCATGGGCTGCTCTGCAGTCTTTTACTCCTTTCATGTGAATGCAAAGTCACACTGTAATTATGGCTAGTAATTTAAGTTTCAGACCATTTTCACATTTTGTTAATTTTTTGCTACATGGTAAGCACTCTAACAAACAGATTGCATCTTCATAAATATTAAAAATAAACTGAAGTAATTTCATTTATTAATTCTTGATCCCAAAAGTCTAATCATAATTGTTTGTTGTGTTTCTTTTCCCGAGGTTGCTTGCAATATAAGTGTTAATTTATCCAGGGTTCATCTCAGCTGAAAAAGAAAGGAAGAGGAAAAAAAAAGGCTTCTTCATAGACAAAGCTTGCATGAAAATGCACAAAATAAATATACCTTCCTTTGTAATTCAAAGAATGAACATCCATTACAGGCAACATTTTGGTTCAGAATAACATCCAAATCAGAGAAGAAAAACAGATTTCTTCAATATGTAGGCTATATCAAAGTTGAAAACACTAAATGAAAAATGGTAAATGTACCAATAAAATGAACAAAAGAAAAGAAAAAATCTGCAAATATGCAAATTGAAGATTTGTGTTATAATAAATGATGAAAAGCCAAATAAAAACTTGTATCACAGAAGAAAAATGTACTGCAGAAGAAGCCAATTCATTGTTAGATGTCAGTGCACCCACCAGTAAAGGAACTAGAAAGAGATAGGAGAAGAAACTTCTGATTTCTTGATGGAGGCAAGCATTTGTCCTATTGGCTGCAAAGCATCAAAACACAGACCCACCCACCTACTGAAGGTATGAATCATTCTCATGATATAACATCATTGAGTAAAAACCTCAACAGAGGGTCTGCCAGGGCTTAGGTTTGTGGGCAGGCTGAGCCTGGCAGATGCCTTTTTTGGGATGGACTGAGTTTGCTCAGCTTGGAGCTGGTAGGGAGAAGATCTGTAGGCTTACAGATAGCTCTCAATAGTCAAGGAAAGAGGTGATCTAGTAATCTTAGTGGACTTAGTAGAGTTTGATTGACTCAGGAAGTTACTAAAGCTGCCAGTTAGAAAGTCAGACTGGAAGAAAATTCCCGACTTTGCAGCTGTAGCAGGCAAGAGATAGGTAAGGACTTTCCCAGGAGATATGAGTTTTCTCATTAAGAGTGATTGCTTTGCTCTTTCATCACAACTTCAGAGACTGCTGCAGTGGTCTCCTGGATTATGGAGCATGTTTAACAGTTCCTTAAAGTCCTGCCCAGCTTGAGACCTGTTACTGTTCCCTGAGCACCTAAATTCTTCACGGGAACCTAAAGCCATGGAGCATCAAGCATAACATTTAACATTAACATTTTGTAAATTTTAGCTTGTTTTTGCACAAATGGTTTTCTTGACTGGATATTCATTGTATATAGTTCTATATAGTTTCACCCTTGGCTGACATTACTCCGATGTACAAGTATTTGTGTTTTGGGTTGTGTCTTGTGTCAGAGGAAACAGCAAAACATGAAATCCCAATTTGCATACAAATTTAACGTTTGTCTTTTCTTTTCAAGTCACTCACATGAAATACAATGTTGTTATTTTACACTTGCATTCTGATCCCCAAATTAACTCTCAGTTGGTATTTCAGTCCTTAAGTACCTAGGGGAAGAAAGTCCTATAATCATTGAAAACCTACTGGCTAAACTAAATAGTATGTACTAATATATTTAGTGAATATACTGAATATTACTAACTATTCTGGCCTTCTACATCCTTATAAGCAAATGAGAGTTCTGATATGCTCAGGCATAGATTAAATGGTAGTGTTCTTTGCACATACTGTGTTCCTGGAACTGTTCTTATTAAGGTAAATGAAAACACTACTCTTCTTCTAATGTTTTTTAAATGGATATAATTATAATATTCCTGACAACATACTAAAAGAAAAGGAAAAGGAGATTGCACCAAATAAATAAATAAATACTTGGTATTTATGGAGGTTTTCTTGGCCTTTACAGTGCATTTATTTTTCCATTACATAAGGCCTAAATTTTGAAAGATGAGGAAGATAGTAAATAAGAATTTAAATTCTTAGGTAATCACTGGTGCTTGCTAAATCTGACAATATAATTAGCTTGTGTCTCTAGAATTAACTCTCATCAATTTGTGACACATACTGCTGTATGGGAGTATGCAAGTATAGGAAGATGTGCCTCAAAAAGTTTCTAGTTAAAAAGTTTTAATTCTTTTTAAGTCTGTTTCTAAATTATTAGGTTAAAGACAAGAAAGCAAAAGTATATCCTGAATAGCCCATATCATCTACATACCAAGAAATGGGGAATGTAAAATCCAAGATGTTAAATCCAGAAGTGAATTGACAGTTTTACATGGTGAGTTTGTGAGCAAAATCTGTAAGAGAAATTACAAAATAATAAAGCTGTTTCATAAAACACGAGCCACCTGGTAAAGAGCCAAAATACTCTCATACATGTATTTGAGAGATGAAACACTGCTGCTTGGATGAAGAGAATGTTTGCTTTAAAGGATTGAATTAAAGGCAAGTTGAATCTTGATTTGCTGTCTTTCATTTGGCTTTGATTTTTTCCCCTATACTTTAGAGTAAGGAGTAAAAGCATGTATTTTCAACCTCTACTGCAAGTTTTTTACTTTGGTTGGTTGGTTGGTTGGTTTTTTCTGGTTTTTTAGGACCTTTCCACAACTGCTTTGAACTGTACTTCACAGTGAGTGCTTTGCCACTCTGGTGTTAAAGGTTGTAGTTTTTTTAAAAACAAAACTTATCCTATAGATCATTATGGACAAATGTAAGCAAAAGGTGCTTTGGAAATTCTTACAATGCTCCAAAAATGAGTTTACAATATGGTTTTGAATATAGATGCAAATAACTGCAGGTTCTTGCCTAAATTCTTTATATTTACCCATCTCTTAGAGTAACCATCCAATCCAAACTAACACTGCACTATCTCCTCTCATAAATCAATGGCAAATGGAGTTCAAGTTAGGACTGCAAGGAGGAAAAACTTGAACAGTATATCTCTGTACCTTGACTCCTGTCCTTAGTAACCTTTGTCACTTGCTCATATACAGGGTCTTGTATCGAAAGGTCAAATGTAATATTGAAACTTAAAAATGGCCTTGAATCTTCCTGACATCTCCAGTGTTCTACTCATCTTTCCCTGAAAAGTTGAACAAGAAAGTCTATGACATTAGAACCAGAGTAGCAGCACTGCCAAAACCAAGAGCTAGTCAACCAAATGTACTGTAGAACAACTTTTCAGAAAAGTTCTCTTTCCTATGATTTTATCCTTTTGTCTTCTCCTGTACATATGAACATCTTATCAAGGATTAGTCCCTCTTTTCCTGCTTTCAGGTATTTAAACCTTACTCTCAACTCTACAGTTCCAAATGACAAAGCACTCAGTCCCCTGATACTATCCCCCTTTTTAGCTCTTTCTTCTATGTTCACTTCATCACTTTGACAGCTCAGAGACTTTTGAAAGACTGGATATGTGCTGGAGGCAATGACAGAACTTCCATAACTAAAGCACTGTTCTTTTCCTCATCCAAGTTTTCGAAATTAAAAAAAAAAAAAAAAAGGAAAACAAGAAGAAAGAAAATGAAATCTTTTCATCACTAAAAGAGTCAGGAATTTTAAAGCTAAAAAATATTCTCCAAAATGGAAATACCTTGTTCAAATTGTGTTAAATCCATTCCTGGATTTAAAAACGCCCTCATTTTTGTGACACCAGTATGAGGCAATTGTGATTGAGTCCTCTCTAGATAGTTTGAGATGAATTAGGTGGACTTAACTTCGCTGATCTAATTTTGTGCCTTTAGCTGGCTGTGTAAGTTTGGAGTCTGTTCACCTTAGGCTTCCCTCTGTCATTAGTGCAAAGAGATATTAATTTTCAAAAAGTGAGTCAGCTTGTGTAAGATATGAATCATTTTACCAAGGCGTCTATAACTCTCCATAAGAGACACTTTCGGTAACTAGGCTTCTAAATTAATTGTCTTCATTAAGTACCTAAGAGAAGGTGGGATGAACTCAGGTCATTGGTTTAAGAACCTTGTCGAAAAAGAGGAAAGATTACATCCCACTCTCTCCACATTGAGGCCTTGCGATTAAATTCTCACACCTGTAATATACATATATGCACACTTATATAAACATGTATATTTCTTTTATAGCCTCAAGCAAAATGGACCAAAATACTGCCACCTTTGTACTGCTGCTACATCCAACAACAGTAGCAATACACAAGGAAATCAAAAAACATTTACAATGCAAAAATGTATGTAGATGCTGTGGATAAACAAGGATGATACAGAGCTGGTTGAAAATTTGGGTGTACATGTCTGGAGGAGTCCTGCCCCACTTCTAAACTTGTCTGCTTTTGTTAAAGAAATCTGATTAGTTTTAAGACTTACCCAAAAGTTCTTTTAAAAAATAATTGGTCGATATAATGAAACTTATAATTTCAAGCAACAGTGACAATATCCTGAGTCACTGGGGACTGAAATAAATAGAACAAAAGCAACCAGTCAGCCTGGGAGTGTTGTATATAATCATGTCTCAGTCAAGTTCTTCTGAGGAATTTGACTTGTCTCAGAGAGCAACTTGTCTGCTGAGCTGCTGCGTCACATTCTGCAGAGAATGTGGAATTCTTCTGGCTACTGATGCAATTAATTACCAGTATAATTAAAGAGAAAAATCTCAATCTCCCACACAGTTGGTTCAAGATATCAGTTCCTTGAAACAACCTTCATCCTACTTTCACTAGGTATTGTATTTCACTGTTTCAAGGCATTGGATTTATTCCACTGCATCTGTCTAAAACTGAAAAGGGTAAAATCATTGAATTCAGCTCACCAGTGATGGCTTTTAGCACAATAATAAATGAAGACCTGTGGAGGTATAGCGTTACATTTGAAATGAATGGTGGTATGCAAGTCCCTGAAATTTTTGTCCATCAGACAAACACGGAAAATACATCTTATAAAGATTAATGAATTGTTAATGAATTTTCTAGTTCAATGACTTACGTCCACTATATATTTCTAGAAATGAAGCATAAGTTACAGGATTTGCTTTCATATAGCTGTAATTGGAAATTTTCCATGATGACAGCTGCAGTATGTGTTGAAATTTTGATTCACTATTATGCATAAAATAACCTTATTCACAATTTAAATGCAGCGTGCTACAGATTATTAAGAAATAAAACACTAGTTAGATTTTGTCATGTCTTAGGTAGGCACCAAGCTTGGATTGGATGGTTGTTTGGAGCATGAAGCTTCTTTCCAATAAAATTTGGGCTTTTCTCTATGAGCCTTAATGCTTAATTGCTATTTTTTTTAATCTAGTTACTAATGTTTGGAAAAGTCCTGAGAAGAATATGAAAATTGAAACACCCATAAGCATATAACGCACAAAACAACTCTTGTCCTACAAGACACATTCTGCTCTTTAAGTTCTGGCACTGGCAATGTAAGACAAGATATTAATTTCGTTTCTGGATGGGTCTCACAGAGTATCAGACTGCAGAAAATCTGCTAGAGAATGAAATCGCCAAAAGAAGGGAAAATTTAAGTTATCAGTAAACCTTTGATTGTTGCTTTATCTCAGTGTCTGTTAAGTCTGAATTGTATTACTGGGGAGTCCTCTTGCTCTTGAGGCTTATATACAGTTATGAAATGTAGGCATTTGCCATTGAGTTATATACAGTGTAAACCATTTTCTAACTATTTCCTGGGGTAAAATAACCTCAAATCCCCACACCTTTTTACCATTATTCATTTTCTTAACATGTTTTTTCACTTCCAATATCTCTAAATTTGTCATTCCAGCTACATTCTGTTTCCTCTGTCTCTACCCAGGACACTTTTCAGAATCAAAGTTGCTATGTTTTCAGAAAGTATACTTAGTTGAATTCTGTGTTCCGCTTCTTTGGTTTTGGAGAGATAAACATTTTTATCTTACTGGTAAAGAAACCATATTTTTCTAGCTCCTAATCAGCCCTGTTGATATATACATTCAAATAAGTGCAAGAGGATTTGTCATGAGATAACTGGTACTATCTTACTGAGAGCAGCTCGTTACAGCACTTAAAGCAAATCAATTAAACTGTTGCTTTCTACATACTACGGAAATAAGTTTGGAGTACTTGATAAAGAGGGGGAAATAAAATACCAAAGAAACACTGAATTTTTCTAGAGAGTATATAGGCAGAGGATGGATCACATTTCAAGGTCAACACCCTCCAATTTTCAGAACTTCTTACAACCTCAAGATCATGTTAGAGTTAGCATTGCTTGTGGACTTGCCAATACACATGTTGACACATTTATCCTTTTCCTTCTATGCCAGGCATGTAAATGACACAAAGTCCATATTATAATATCTAAGATTTTAGATTATGTCATTTGCAATTGAAAAAATTTGGCTAATCCTATTAAGTGATGACTTTACAACTGTCACTTTATATTTTAAGTAATAAACTGATTTCTGCATTGCAGTCACATTAGAACTACTTTAGAATACCATCAGAGTTGGTTTTTTTTAAAGCAGAATAAAGCTGCTGATTTTTTTTACAGATGTGGGCTGCTTTGAGCAGACATATCCAGATCTGTACTTACTTTAGGCATTCATACTGCAGTGATAGATCTGGATGGGCAAATAAGTGCAATCACTGATGCCCCAAAACCTGAATGACTGGACTAAACATTTACATTTTGTAATTTCTGCAAATATTCAGTTTTTGGGTAGCCAGGGTATTTCCATGCCAGCTTTCTCTGGGATCTCCAAGAGCTCAGAATATAACATGAGGGCCATTTATTTTGTGTTGGTTAAGAATATCTGTTTGTGCTTGCTACTTGATTTAATCATGGCCTTGAATCACATGATTGCCTTCAGAAAGATGCCATGGAAATGAGTCAATTAATATAAATTACCATGGGCTTGTAGGTGTTCTAGAATATTAAATGAGCAAGCTGGCATAAAATACCAACCAGCAGCTTTCTTAAAGCTTCTCTAAGGCCATTTGAACTATTCTTAATGTTTATTTTTCTAGCTGATTGATTATGTCGTTGCTTATTGCAGTGAGTAATGATGGATATGGGAAAAACTATTTGAGTTTGGCCCCTGGTAATTTGTCACAGTATTGCGCATTTTGGGGTTCTATTGCTTTCAAAGTTCTCTCATCTCGTTTGAACAGGAGTAAATTCTAGGATGATTTTTTTGAGAAAATCAACTTCCCTTTAGCTGGCATATTTTCAGAAGCTTAAACTCCTGCATCAGTCTGATACAAGTAAAGATGATGTCGCTTTTACTTTGCTTTGGGGCTGTGAAATGTGTGTGGCTTTGTCCTGTTTTGCACAAAACCTGTGCTTTGGGGTTTTGATGGTTCAGTCTGTCTATGAGACAGGAAAAAGGAGGGTCTATCAGCTCTTTATGAAACTCTAATTCTATGTTGTTTTAGATATCAACACCGATAGCTATACAGAAACTCTATTCTATATATTCTCTGAGCCAGTCAAATTATAATTTTTGCTTTATCATACAAAAAAGACTGGGTCAGTCTGGCTGATACTGTGTGTCTGCAGGTAGTAACCCCAACTCTGTGTCATTAGAGAACTCCTCTGAGTTCTGTAAAAGATACAGATTTATGTGGGATAGTGGCAAATAAATGGGCTTTCATCAGTAAGGCTCTGGAAGAACACTCTGACCAAAACTCATCTCAGAGCATATTAATCAAGAAGGAATATATCCAACTTATTTTCTGTTCCCCTCATGTAGACAGTGGGCCCTGCTCCTTGGAAGTAATTAAAGATCCATGCTATCACAGGATTTTAACCTGTGCTCTCCCTCTTGAAATTTTGACACCTTGAACAGCTTCTGGTAGAGAAAATTACCCACCTTGCTGTAGTTAACAGACTCATGGAAGGTGAGCTCCTGAGCCAAACACTACCACAGTTACAAGAGGTTTAAACATCAAAAAGGAGATTTAATGCATTTAAGTATCAATTCTAGTATTCATGCTGATTTGTTATGAGTCAGGGGAAGATATTTCAATATTTGTGAATTGTATTTTAAATAGAATACTTGGGTCACTGAACTTTCTGGATTGTTAGAATTTCTTGAGTTAAAAAATCTAGAAGCAATCAGGATAGCAAAGTGTCTTGAAAAGTCACTGCGTATCTCTGAAAATTATTTTCTGTATCCCAAAGAGAATTTTACTCAATTTCTTGGAAATTAAATTGTAAAGGTTAAGCCTTTTTAAGTTGTAAAGTTCTATATGTAGGATTAGTCCATTACAATTTCAAGCTTTTCTGTAAGCCGATCATTAATTCGCACAGCAAAGAATAATTTACATATATTGCAGATTATGTTTTTTTACCCCAGAAAATGAATTAATATCCAAAGTGGCTTTATGTACTGAAAAGAATGCTAAGTGTCACTACTCATTCTATTTCTGTGTGCTTCAGAACATTTCTGCTTATTAAAATATCATATTATTAAATCACTGTGGTAAAGTCCAAGAAAAGAAAGTTTCATTTAACTTGGAGAACTGGTTCTTAGCGGTGTTCAAACATCTATCACAAAACATTTTGCTTTAATACGTAGGTTCACATAAAGTCATAACTTTTTTTCTCTCATATGATTTATTCTTTTTTGTAAAAGGCACAAGACTGTGCACAGAAACTAATATTCCATCCTGCACTTCTTTCAGAGCTATCATCCTGAATATTGCCTATCTCTGAAGAAAGCAGGAGTGACTAGAAAATAAAACCTTGAAAAAAGGCTGATATTCAAATAAACGATCCATTAAATAATTCTTCCAACAAACAACAAAAACTCTTAACTTAAGACAAATAGGGTCTCCTAGTCTCTCATCTTTCCTGCTAATCTAGATTTTTGGTATTTTCACTGAAATCTTGCAGTAAACACAGATTGTCTCCCAGCTAGATAGAATCATAGAATCACTTAGATTGGAAAAGATCTTTAATATCATCAAGTCCAACGATAAACCTATCACTGCAAAGTTCACCACTAAACCATGTCCCTAAGTGCCACATCTGCATGTATTTTAAATACCTCCCAGGATGATGACTCCCCTGGGCAGCCTCTTCAAACGCTTAACAACACTTTCAATGAAGAAATATTTCCTAATATCCAATCTAAACCTCCCCTGATGCAACTCAAGGTCTTTTCTTCCTGTAGTATTGCCGGTTACCTGGAAAAAGAGACAAATCCCCACCTGGCTACAGTCTCCTTTCAGGTAGTTGTAGAGAGCAATGAGGTCCCCCCAACCCTCCTTTCCTCCTGGCTAAACAACCCCAGCTCCCTCAACTGCTCCTCATCAGACTTGTTTTCCAGATCCTTCACCAGCTTCTTTGCCCTTCTCTGGATGTGTTCCAGCACCTCAATTTCATTCCTGTAGTGAGGGGTCAAAACTGAACACAGGATCTGAGGATTGATCTCACCAGTGCCAAGTACAGAGGGACAATCATTGCCCTGGTCCTACTGTCCACAGTATTGCTAATACAGGCCAGGATGGCATTGGCCTTCTTGGCCACCTGGGCACACGCTGGCTCATGTTCAGCTACTGTCAACCAGCACCGGCAGCTCCTTTTCTGTTGGGGAGTCTTCCAGTCACTCTGCCCTCAGCCTGTAGTGCTGCCTGGGAATGTTGAGACTTAAGTGCAGGACCTTGCACTTGGCCTTGTTGAACCTCATACAGCCTCATACCTCATACTTGGTCCATTAATCCAACCTGTCCAGATCCCTCTGCAGAGCCTTTCTACTCTCCAGCAGATCAATACTCCTGCCCAGTTTGGTGTTACTGAAGGTGCACTCAGCCTGTCCTCCAGATCATTGGTAAAGAGATTAAATAGGACTGGATCCAATACTTAGCCCTGAGGAACACCTCATGTGGCTGTCTGCCAGACAAATGTAATTCCATTCACAACAAATCTCTGAACCCAGCCACCCAGCAAAGTGCATGTGTTAAGGAAATTTCCCTGTCCAACCATCCACTTTGGCAGTCACACTTACACCACCTGAGCTGGGACCAAGGCCTGTTCGCAGCTACATACCCCACTCTCACACAGTCAGACCAGATTTTCTTACTGGCTTGAGCCCAGGTTTCCTATAGCAGAGTCCTAGACATCTCCTTCCTTAAAATAATTAAATCTTGATGCAATAACTAAATAACAAAATAACAGATTGAGCTGGGTGCTTCTGGGGAGGGACCACGAACAAGGAACCCCTGGACTTTTATACCCTTATGGACTAATCACAGAAAGTCTGGAGTCCTGGCTCCTGCCACCTGGCCAGTGCCACAGGTCCCTGCACTCTTTGTTATGCAGTTCGCGGCCTGGGGCTTGGTGTTGGTCTCAGGCTCCTGACCTCCAAAGCTCGACTTGCAGCTTGCACTGTAGTTTGCAAACTGAGCTACCTGCACTAAATGTATTCCTCAACATATGTGCATCCAAGCCATGAGTAGCCAGTTTCTCCAGGAGAATGCTGTAGGAACCAATGCCAAAGGCTTTACTAGAGTCCAGGTAGACAACATCCACAGCCTTTCCCTCCTTCACTACGCAGGTCATAGAAGGAGATCAGGTTAGTCAAGCAGGACCTGCCTTTCCTAAACTCATGCTGCCTTGGCCGGATCCCCTGGTTGTTCTGCACGTGCTGCATCATAGCGCTCAAGATGATCTACCACATGACCTTACCTGGTCCCAAGGTCAGGCTCAAAGTCCTGCAGTTCCCCAGATCCTCCTTCCCACCGTTTTTTTAGATGTGTGTTACATTTGCTAATTTCCAGTCAATTGGGACCATGGGTAAATGACTGAAAGCGTCTCAGTGAACTCTTCTGACCACTCCCTCAGTGCCTTTGGATGCATCCTATCTGACCCCAGAGACTCACGTGTGTGTAAGCAGTTCAGAAGGTTGCTGACCATTTCCCCATGGATTATGGGGGCTTCATTCTTCTACCTGTCCCTGTCTTCAGCTCAGGGGGCTGGGTACCCTGAGAACTGTCTCTTTAAAAACTGAGGCAAAGAAGGCATTAAGTACCTCTGCTTTTTCCTCATCCTGTGTGACTATGCTTTCCCCTGCATCCAATAAATGATGAAGATTCTCCTCAGTCCTCCTTCTGTCAGGAACGTCTTTATATAAACATTTTTGTTGTCTTTTACTGCAGTAGCCAGATTAAGTTTTATTTGTGCTTTGACCCTTTTAACTTTTTTTTCATACATACGACTAGTAGGGTTTTATGTTTAGCATACAAGAAAATACACTTGATCAACAGGCTTGTTAATGATTGCTATGTTCAATTTATCTGTTAACCTTATTATGGTTCCAAATTCTGTTTTTTAATGCCAGTATTTCCCAGCTTTCAGAAATTGCTTGAGCTAGCCACTTAATTCACATGATTTCCTCAAGTATGCAAAGTCCTGCCTTACAGAAACTGATCATTATACTCTCTAGAACACTGATATATAAGTCAGAGACTGCCATCATCAGACATGAACATCCATAGATTTTACAGGGCAAAACAAGGTAGCCAAAATGTAAAATACTTATTAGAATTTACCATTTTCACTATAAACAGTCCAAAGGACATAGAAGAGCAAATGAATGCAGATACATGGAAAGAAAAGCAAAAGGGAAATGCAAGACATGTCCTAAGGAACAAGGCATATTATGAAGTTGGCAGGATTTCCAAAATTTGAGCAGCTGGGTAGCAAATATGAGATGATACGGAGATATTTAGAAGGAGACAGCTGAATATAGGAGGAATGAGGCACTTTTGGAGAGAATTTCTCAAGGGAAATAGGAAATCAGTGGAACTGCTTGTGAAGTTAACACATTCATGAGCATGAAAAAAGAGCAGATTTAGGTTCTCTGTGACATTCACAAAGGTGAAACTTTTTCAAAAGTATAAATGAGCTTTTGCTGCAGTGGAATTTCATCAGGTTCTGAGTATGTCGTTGCTTTGAGTTGCCTTTGAAACACTCTCTACATTTTTATACAATTTTATACGTTTTCCTACAACACAACATAGCATTTATATTTATATTTATATTTGATCATTCTCTTTACATAGTTGTATACCATTTTAACTGTACTGACTTAAATGGATTTATTTTTATTTCAATTCTAATGTCATTGAGGAAACAATCTGGAAATTGAAACTGGAAGCAATTTTGAAATTAGGAGTTTACTAATGACAGTTGCACAGTGAAAAGAAAACATAACTCATACTATAAACCCATGGTTTGCACATTCTATTAGAAATATCCTGCACTCCTATAACAGCAAACATATATAAATATGGGTAAAATAAAAGGAGATTATGAATGGTACACAGTAATTGTTTAAGAGTAAAATTTCCAAGCTGTAAACAAGAAGAAAGATCAAAGTTGTTGACACTAAAATAAATATATAACGAATTCATATCTAAATATCACCCATGCTGTTATGAAATTGTATCTCTGAGGCACTATAATAGTTAGAATACAACAAATATTTATTGTCACCATAAACACAAGAAGTAGTAGAAAATGTGGTGAAATGGATGTTTTATGCTGTACGTTTATGTTTTATAAACCGTGAATATGAATATTTGTTCTTTAACTTCTGATTTTAACTTTCCATTTTAACACCTTTATACATTGAACTTTATAGTTCTTTTTATTTACTTGACTCTTTCTGCTCGTTTGAAAGTGAACCAGCAGGGGAAATTAACCCCACAAAAAATACCTCAAGAGATTTTACATCAGAATTACGATTTTAATAAAAACATTAAAATAAATGCAGGAATACAGAAACACCAGCCTAAACAAACTGACAGGATCGTGGTACAATCTGGCAGCGGTTGCAGTCCTGTTGAAAGCAGTAGTACCGAAGAAAGGCCTGGTCCTCTGAGTATCCAGTGATGGTGGTCCCGTCCTCTGGTTGTCCAGTGGTGAAGGGTCCAGTTGTGGTGGTCTGGAGTCCTCTAGCTTTCCAGTCATCTGGTAGTCCAGTCCTGGTAGACCAGTCCAGCAGACCAGTGATCTCTCCTATCCCAAAGCCTACTTATAGATCGTGTTTCTTGGCTGGCACCTGCCTCAGGAGCGGGGATTTCCACAATGGAAAGGGATGTTCCCAATGTTCTATTGGTTGGCTCACATGAGCCGAGTTTTCAGGGAACAAACGGTTTCTGGCATTTCTATTGGTTGGTGTTTGTCTGGTTCGGTAATGGGCCATTAACCGAGATCGTCCACTCAGGATGGTTCTGAAGTTCTCTTCTTCCATGCTTATCTAGTTCACTAATGGGCCATTAACTGAAATAATATACTCAGGATGGGTGGTGCTTGCTGTGGCTGGAATGGTTATCTCAGTTGAGATAAGGAGTACCACCCTACCTCACATGAGCGTAGCCTCAGGGACCAGGTGTGTAACTGTGAGAGATCCAGCTTATCGAGGAAAATATGTGGGTGGTGATAGAATATATCCTTTTATGGTTAACCCAGGACACTCTCATTTTTCTTTCGGGCACATATTTATCAGTGATTATATTTCGTGTATTTTAACAGGCAAAGTACAGGAATATATGTCTAAAACATGAATTTCCAGACCAAGACTTTCTATTTAAGTATTAACATCTGTTTTTGTTTTATAATTCTGTAGTTCTAAGTTTTGACCAGGTTTGGAAACATTTTTATTGAAATACTTAATTTGTCTAAATAGAAACCCCTTAGAAGATCTTAAACTTTTACAGGAAAATGGAGATTTCTATCTCCATTTGTCTGGTCCAGGAAAATCAGCAGCCCTTTGTCAGCTCTTGGCTCCAGAGTTGTTGGTGTTCTGATGCTCTCTCACCAGTCCAGCATGTCTCTGACTTACAGCCTGAACTCATTGTGCCCTGACCAGGACCAGTGCCCGGATCAAGACATAGGCTATATTTCCAGGATTTCAGATGTGTGGATCCACCAGTGTTGATACCACACACTAAGCTGGCCAGAAACAAAATGTTTGTGTTAGCAGAGCAGGCAGTTCTGTTTTAAGGTCATCCAGGTATTTTCCAGACTGAGGTAGACTGCATGCGCAGCACTGCAGTATGCCAAATCAACATGTAGTTTGTTTTGTATCCTACTCCATTGAAGAGAGTAGGTCTGCAATGTGCCTCTAATCTCATTTCATGGATGCTTGAAATTGTAGACAGTCACTTGCAAGAATGACATAACTTAAATGCACAAACTTCATCACAATATTGTTACCAAGACGGTGCTGGGCTGGAGAAAGGTCTCTGAGACTCTGGCTGAAATTTAGTGAAATCACTGAAGGACACAGGACACTGAGAAGAGTCTCTTTTTCTGAAACTATTTATTTGTAGTTAGTGTAATGCTAAATTACATTGCCAAAGCAGAACTGTGTGGTACAGCTGGGTAATGCAGCAAAAAAATCCTATGGCTTTAACTCTACAATATGTCTTTCTGATTCTCACTGGGCCTTCCAATGCAGCGTAAGTACCTAGAACAAGGGTTTCAATAAAAGATTTAGGAACTGCCAAGAAAAGGAGCTATGCATGCAATGCTGGCTTAATTTACAACCTCCCCGTATATTTTGTGAGGAAAATTCTATTAACCTAATGGTGATAAGAGATGTGGTAGATAAAAATCTAGTCCTCCTGGATTACTATGGGTGATGGTGATACTTTATATATTATATCTTTATTTTTTCACCCATTATTTAACTAAGACACACGGACAAATGAAATCTCAGCTAGTGTGGAATATTAGTGCTGGTAGAGCACCAAATATTGTGAAATACATGGTTTAAAATAAGGTCTGTTTATGGTCATTGCACCTAATTAACCTGTAATGCAACTCACATATTAGTTTTGAACAAACTATTCTCTCCTACTGTGGAATTGAATATTATGGGGGTTATCCTGCCTTGAACTGCTGCAAACCATCATTTCACATGAAATATCAAATATGTTATTTTTGTTCAGGTAAGTTTGCCAAGTGTCTATTATAGATAGTAACAGAAGTACTTTTAACTTGAGCTGGCATCTCAGAAAGTTTAGAATATCTAAATTGGGAGATTTCCTATAAACCACTTTCCTATAAACCAGGAGACAATGTCAGGCTGATGTTCATAGATATATGATCATTTCCCTCTGGAAATCTGAGTCAGATACCTAAGTTGCGTTGATTTAGGCAGAACTTCAATGATATACGCCAGCTGCTGATCTGGGCCAGTAAGTTTACATAGTATTCTGTGTCCTTTAGAACTTGCTATTCAAGGTTTTCTTTCAGCTTAGTGTATAACCAGTACAGCTTTATGACCATGAAACAAGGTAATGCTGACAGTTGATGTTTAGGGGAAATAAAATAAAAAGTATGATTAAGGTGTTTTTCTTTCACTTTCAAAGCTTTCTTTCCCCTCAAACCTGTGTGGAGTACAGTCGCTTCCACATTTGCCATTTTTGTATGTAACGGACAACTATCCCTGTACTAATCTGCTCATTTCCTTTGAACCTTTTTTTTTTTTTAACCTTATTCTGGTCATTTAGTTCTGAAATTATTCTTCAGGATGCTGTTAAGGAGTCCCTAAATTGTTTACAAGATTCAAGTTCTTCTTTTTCCCATCCACTTACTGCAAAAACTTCTAATTGCCTTTCTTATGTGTTGTTATGCTTCTTATTATTTCATTTGGGAGTTATTTAGTCCTTTCTGAATATATAAATCAATAACTATTGGCAGACAAAACACATTAAGAATTAGTTCATCATTAAGAAAGAAACTGAAATAAAAATCTGCACTGTGATTAAGCATTTTCAGTAAAAAGGAGTTTGACTTGATAAGGTTTAAGGTACTATGTACATTATAATTAAGTGATGTAGTTCTTATGACCAAAATTTTCTAGCCAAAATTCTCATGAATTAATGTAATCGAAGACTATTCCCTAGCATTGTTTTATGTTGCTTTGTAATGTGACGAACAAAGTATACTCTGGGTACTGAATCATATTCACCTTCATGCCTGTTTTGTTCAGTCACAAGAGAATACTAACACATATTGTATACACTCCCTAGCTATTTGATTTAACTTATTATTTTGTGCCAAGATGTTCTGTTTTCCTACATTTCCTGCACTTTACATACCTGATTCGTGTTATAATGCAGGGACAATGTCCACCATCAGCACCTTCCATTTTGTTATGTCTAACATTACCTGGGGTTTTTTGGCCCTATTTTCTTTTTTATATCTTTCCATCTTGCCTTTGTTCTTAACAAAATACTCCTGGTGCATTAAAATATTGCTGTATTTATCAGGTTTCACTGAGGCATTCAAATGTTTAATACTGTGAAGTATTGTGTTATTGCAGTATTAAGTGGTTCAGATGAGCATGATGAATGACAGCAGGTTGGCTTTATTAAGGTTAATGACTTCATGATTTACAAGTGAAAATATATTAGAGTTTAAATTACTGCATTAATTGTTCCATTAATACAATGTGAACTTTGAATATACTGTTTGGGAATGCCCTGGAGAAGTGTCATTACTGTTCTATTAATTGTGACATGGCATCTATTTCAGATCTGCCAACAGTTTAGAAAAAGTAAGTACTGCAGTTTATAGCTGCCCAATAACTTAAAGGTTAGTCTCTCCTTAAAGGTTAGTCAGCTATTAATGGCCAAGAACAAACTGAAAATTACCTCAGACAAAAGCCAGAAGAGGCCAACAACAACATAGACTGTTGGACCTTCTGTGGTTTTAAGTGATGCTTAAAGCCTGGGGTGATTGGGGTTTGGAGGCAGCTGCACGTACCTGTAAGATGTAGTAACATCTGCTGTCACCTTGTCCTTCTCTTTGTTTTGGTCCAGTCAGAACTGCTCCATACAGAAGCCTCAGCTGGGGTCTGTTGGGTTGCGATGAGATAAAAGAAGAATCAAAAAACATCATCTGCATTTTATGGGATCAGAAATGTTTTTGAAGCAGAAGATTCCCAAGTGGTATAGTTAATTAAAGGAATATCTTACTTCTGGAATTAATTCTGAGACAACAGAATTGGCATCAGGGAGCTCTTTCTGGTATGAACACCCTTTTTTACATTTGTAAATGGCAGCTTAGAATTTAGCAATCTCATATCAATAATTACAAAGGGATGATAATATTAAGTCATTATTTTACTTACTTAAGAGACAAGTTTTGTTTTCCAGTATTGTTGGTTTTAATAACAAAATAGTACAGTGAAGCCAGCAGATGAATTCTCTCATCTGAATTTTTGATTCACCAGGGATATGACAAACTTCTATGTTGCAATGCTGTTTTCAGAAAGAAGATTTTTATGGTAATATTTTGAATTTCAAGGGAAAAGATCAGTACAATTCAGAGGGGGTCTGAAATAGCAAATGATCTCTGAATACTTCTATACTCAAAAATACAGTTATTCTTTTTTCATTAACAAGAGCAGTCACCCAGACCAGCCTTGTTAGCTGTAATCAGCTTGTGTTCAGAGACCTCAGTAAGGCTACACCTTTTTCCATTCTGCTTGAGTTGATCATATCTTCCTCCGTTTTAGCTTCCTTTCCTTTTTGTATGTGGCTATAGAATGACAAATGATTCTGCTGACTGTTTACAAGACAACTTGGTATAAGATTACTTGCAACAAGTAACGTTAAGCAAGCAAATTAGCCTAGTTGATTAATAAACCATTTACTTTGCTAAGTGATGAGCGACATCAGGATTTGAGGGGGATGGAAGACATAGGGTTCAGATAAACAGCAAGTATAATATTATTTAGCATCAATTCTAACTGCAGTTCTTTTTCTTCCTTTTCTCTCCTTTTCCTTTGCTTCCACCTGTGAAAAACAGCTGCTGCTTTGTTCCCTCTCTCTTTCCACCTTCTCTGTATTTTGGATGCTTTGTGTAAGAACAGCAACAAACCAAGCTGGAAGATGATGCTGCTGCTACTGATAGGAAAAAAGTATCTGATGACTAGATTCTGTTTAGTAGCAGCACAGGGGTAAAGCTTTCACACAGGGCTCCATGAGAGTGGCAACTAACAAAAATTCCTTTGGAAGACATTACCTTAAATTTTTTACCTGGACCTGGGGATGGGGAAGGACGCTGGAGGAAGGGAGCAGGTGCAGGAAAAGCAAGGCTAATCTTGTTTTTCTCAAAAGATGTGCTGAAAAATTTGTAAAATACAGTGTAAGCTTTTATATTTTTCATCCAGAGTAAAGAATGATTTGTACTGGAACTGTAAGAATAGATTCAGAACATGACAGTAAGCATTGTTGGGTAAGCTTGGTCTACCTGTGGTTTCCATAATCTGTTACAGTTTGGGCCTGTGTGGATGACATTGCATGATGAAAATGATATCTCTCTTTGATGATCCCTTCACTAATTTGGAAATTACATGTAAATTGTCCTCATGGTTTACAAGGGGCTGGTTTACATTCAAGTAAACAGACTCAGCTGAGCCTCGGCTTGTTCACTGATGAGGACCGAAGTGTGAAGCTCAGGCTTGTTATTATCCCCCTTTTGACACCATAATAATGTTATGATACACTGAAATAATGTTGGGATCCACTTGCTAAGAGATGCCTCTGCCTGAACTAAGATGCAAGTGAAACCATATGCTGAAGCCAATAGAACGGATTTCATTTAACAGTAAATATGAGGTAGAGAGAGACAATAGAAATTGGAAAGGGGTTAGAGGGCTGGAGGAGGAAAAGAGAAAGGGAGAGGAGGTGGGGGGAGAGATAAGTAAAATATATCACCCACATGTGGGTCCCTGCAGTGTCCCACTGCCCTTCTTTTCTTCTCCGTGGTGCTGGTCCTGAAGTGTTCTTCTGGAGGTATCGCTTGTATACAGTCCAAGTCCCGGGTATCCAGGAGGCATAGGTGCCATTCTCATAACTCTTGGGATGGCATGTGTGTAAGCAGTTGCTTCATTTTCTCACAGTTTGCCATTTTTGTCCAGGTAGGCTACCCACATCTGCCTCACTAGGCCTGGCATCTTCCTGTTGTTGCTGTGCACTTTTCCACAGTTTGCACAGTGGAATCTTGTCCAGTGTGCTAATTCCAAACCTTTCACCTTCGTGTTGGCCTGAAATTAACACCTTCCTGTTTGCCATCTGTGCCTGTTATGGTGCCTTATCTTATGGGAACTTCCCCCTTTGTCAGTGTTTTGGGACAAGTTAACTGCATTCTTGAGTCCTCACAGAGCCACAAATACCATAATGGTAAAGACAAAATTGCAGGTGACAACTTGACTGCTAACACGCATTTAACATTAATTAATGGGGTATTTGTGACTTCTTAATGCTTCTAAAAATAATCAGTTTTCTAATAGGATAACAGCCTCTTAGGTGCTCAGCTAAGTCCTTAATGATGACTTTACGCAGTAATGATATTCAGTAATGTCTTTAAATTGTTTATAGACCTTATAGACTGGAAATTTATTATTATACCTTTTATTGAGCCCTTTTATAATTTCCTTGCTGAGAATTAAGACTCACGCAATGAGTTCAGTCCCTAGTTTTACTATATAATTTCTTTCTTATTTCAGGTTGCAAGCTTGAGAAGAGTATATCTAGAAAAAACACTGAATGTTCAGATTCAGTGCATTTAGGATATAGCTAATGGAATTATATGGTTCAATATATTGGAATATCCAGATATATCCTATTTTATTGCAACGGCAAATTCACAAAGGAACCCTGTTCTATCTTATTAGGGATTACCCCTGAGCTCAATAACCATCTGAGAGGCCAAACAACAGGTAAAACAATGTGTCCTCTTCATGATATATATTATTTGTATTTCAGTATCAAAACCTGAAAATCTAGTGAAAAGTTACTAAAAGGATTCCCTCCTGTCAGGAACATATGGTAATTTTACGTTAGTTTATATATTTTGTAAATGGGACAGCAGAAGCATATGTGGAAATGTTTGCATGTGGAGGGAAGCAAAATGTGTTTTGCTGAAAATAAGATTTCAGCGATTGTCACAGTGTATCTGCTGGTTAAGAGTGTTGTGCAAATGATTTGCTGAAAATTTCAGACTGAACACAAGTCCTTTGATACTCTAGCTGAGAAGAAAGACAAGAGAGTGTGGTCTCCAGCTCTAGCATTGCTGCAGACTGGCAATCTAACAATTAGTAATTCATCTGAACTCTCACTGCTCCCTCCCTATTCATTGATTATAATAAAATGTGTCATTGTTTCAAACTCAACACCTGCTGAAGAAAACACTATTTGAAAATAAGGTGCAAAATTCCCATGTGGAAAAGGGTTGCTTTATAAGACGATAGAATAGATGATGATCCTTTACTAATGAAAATGGACTGCTTCTTTCTATTTTCTGTAAGGCATCATAAGCTTTTACATCTTTTCATGGGAAAAATATTCATCAGAACCAGGAGGCAGATTGCTAAACATGATGATAACTGTTGCATGTAGCAGATATGATACCTGTCAGGGAATAAAAATAAGAGGAAAAAAGATATTGAAACATTAAGAATTCTAGCAATGCAGTAGAAAGAATTGTTTTATATTAGAAATAAAAGTTGTGATGAAAGTGAATGTATCTATAAATACATACAGTAAAGGATGGGAAAAAAGCTGAAAATTGCAGAAGGTTAAATTAAAGACAATATCCAGATGAGGGAAAAAATGTTCTCCATCACTTCCTGAAGAGTTAGCTCCTAAAGTCTGAAGAGCTTGGTTATAATTTTCACATTAAGCTAAATATTAAAATACTTTTCCAAAACTTCTACCTTTCCTGCTTTGATTTTCTAGAACTAGTATAAAACTGACAGGAGAAGAATCTTCTTTTAGCAATTTAGATAGTCAAGTTAGCACAAAAATATTACACTTTCAATATTGTTTTTAATTATTTCACCATTTATTGATCCAAACAGAAAATAATATTTCAGGTCAAAACCTAAGTAAATTAAAATTTTTGAAACTACAAAGAAGTTTCACTCAGATTCATTCAGAAGATTTTATTTTATGCAATTCCTTTTGTCAATATCTTTTGGAAACCACGGTAAGACAGCCCTGCTCTGAAATCATCTCTTGCTGCTGAGTGCTAATATGGCAATAGTTTCATGTGCCTCCAAATTGCTGTATAAAACCGGGGGGGGGGGGGGAGAGAAATGCTATCTTCTGTTGCCATTCAGTTTCTTATATCTATATCTCAGTTTTCTCTGTTCAGCATTTTAACATATATTGTACCTACAAAGACCCCAGGTCTTTTAAACACTTTACAACACTAAGATAAAGGCTGCATATTGATAGATGTCTCTGTGAAATCATTTTAGTCTTTTTTTCCTTTGTACGGGTAAGCCTCTCTTCCTGGTGAAAATCCCAAAGGCAACTCAGCAGAAGTGATGGTGCCTGGCAAGACCAGTGTTTTCCCGAGGTGGTTCATCACTATGTCAGTTCTAAAAAGTTATTTGAACTTTGCTGGACCAGGAAAGGTCCAGAAAATCTGTGTTCAAATGCAAATTTCCAAGTTTTCTTATCACATTATGTAAGTATATTATAAGGTTGAAATTGGTGTGTGCACCCACCATTTGTTTTCCGTTAGAAATGAAAATTCATACCTGGTCAAAATGCAGACCACAAGTTGCATTTGTAGTTTTGATTCCGAGTGCTTATGTACAGTGCAGATTTTCAATCAGCTTGAGAGCCTCTGTGAGTGCATGAAAGAGGCTGGCTGTGAACAACATGTAGGTTTAAACATTGGAAGATATGACTGCTACATTTAAAAGGAAGTAGTAGAACAAGCAGACTGCCTTAACAGATCAGAGATGAGCAAGACAGACTTAGTAGGGTTGTACTGTGTTTCACAAGACTAAAGCACTTCTGCAAATGCAGCACACATGACTGTTCTTCTTCTGACCTAAAATGGGTCGCTGCCCATTTCTATCAAAATGTCATTCATGCTGGGGGAAAAGCATGGACATCTGACACCTCTCTTCTGCTATTACCTAACAGACCAATGCACRTTAGATGAAGCTCTAAAGAACTAGAGTGCACTCTTAGACTGAATAATGTTTTAGCATTGTCTTTAATGGTGTAAAGCTTCCACCAGTAAAAGTTTGTCAAGACACTAATGTCCTTATATATACTTTGATCATTTGCGGGGGTGGAAGCTGGGAATAACAGAGCTATTCTCTGCAAATGCTATACTGAAACCTTTTTCATAATGTTATCAGGACCAGAGAAAAGCATCTCACTTCCACAGATTCAATGACACCACCTCCCATACTTCCTGTACATTTTGAAATGCTGAAAACATCTCTGTCATCTTTTTGACTGGCAGCTTTTATCAGAATAGTTCAAAAAGGCTAGAGAACAACCCATTTCTGTTACCTGTTTGTTCATTCCATCCATATTCTGGAGGTAGATGTAGGCATGATAAATAAGACTCAAATGAGGCACAGAATCACCAGCTTGTATTTTCCAGTAGAATCTTCTCAAAAGATACATTCAATCTCTTTGTGATTTTTCTGTTCAGTTATAAAACTAAGGCTGCTTGCCTCCTATGCATTTACTTTGTATCAATAAGAGATTGAATAGTACAGTGATTCAATTTGCAAGAGAAATGCTTTTTCAGTGTACCTTGATGTGGGAGAATGACTAGATATGTTAGCTCACCAATTGTTTTCATGAGCATTTATGGAAGTAAGAAATGAAAATTTAGAAGAATTCTTTAATTTGTATAGGGTATTTGGATTTCAGAATTTTTGTTCTTTTGAAATTATGAGTGTGTGTCCTGGTTTTGGCCAGGACAGAGGTAATTCTCTCACTGTTGCTATAAGGGTGTGGAGGCCAGTGGGCCTGGTAACACGAGGGTTCCCTGGAGGGAGGAATCTTAAGTGACACCCCCAGATTAGGGAGACAGAAAAGGCCTCTTCCAAGATGCTTTGTTTCATTATGTTGATGTACCCCAGTTCTGTTTCGCTGGTTGGCCTGTTGACCTCTCTGCCCCTTCCTACCCCATATGTCCCTGTTCCAGAAAGTTCTCCCTTCCCCATTCTCCCATTGGCCCCTGCTCCCTCACCACTCCCCCAGTGTTTCCCCATTGACTCCCTTACCCTAACCCTGCCTGTGTACCGCCCCTGTGCTCTCAGACTACTGGTTCCTGATGCTCTCTCTCCACCCCTGCTGACCCCATATATAACCCTGGACCCTCCCTTATCCCTCGTCTTTGTCCCTGGACCACTTCACGTGGCTGGAGTAAATCTCTCCTGTGGAACCCCATACGAAGACCCTTCCTGCCTCTTTGTCATCGATCCTGTTTCAGAAGAAGCTATCCGGTGTGTGTGTGTGAGTGTGTTGGTCCTGCCGAGTGTCTTCCCAGCTGGAGATGCTTTTGGAGGGTTGCAGCACCCACCATCCGCCCACTGTGACATAAGGGGGCAGAGCTTGGAGACGTGTGGGCATGCCTAGGTTGTTATTCAATACCACCCACTCATGGTAGGGGGGCAGAGGTAAGGGATTCTCGCTTCTGCAAAGAAAGGGGGCAAGACTTCACATGGAAGAAAAAAGTGCTGCCTGCAGCGGTTGTGGCCATTTTGTTCCTTTTTCTGGAGGAGCAAGCAGCCCCATGGAGCCATGCGATGGCAGTGCCATCATGTCAGGTTGGACTCAATGAACATTTTTGCATGTAATCACCCTCTTTTATACGTGTTGTTATTACTATTGTTGCTGTTATTGTTCATTTTCTTATCTCATTGCTGTTTCCAGTAAATTGTTCTTATCTCAACGCAGAATCTCTGCCTTTTGTCTCTCTCTTACCCAAGGGGGTGGGTGGAGGGGCGCACCTGCATGGTGCCTAATTTCCAGCTGGACTTAAACCACAACAGTATGGTAACAGTTTCAGTAGTTTAATTTGAATTCTGTAATTACCATACTTAACTCTAAAAAGGGGTGCAGGTCTAGAGGGATGCTTCTGTAATCTGTAAATAAAGGTAAATAAATCCTTCTGTTGATTATGTCAGCTTTATATTATCTTACTCATATGATATGGTGAAATTATACTTCTAAACAATGCCTGAGCTTTTGATGTTTACAGTTTATGTGGTAGAAAGTGTATGTGAAGAGATACAGGATACAAAGCAGAATTATGAAAAATAGACTAAAAAGCCTCACAGATAAGGACTGCAACTTCACGAATTGGAACCGAACTTATTCTGTCACTGAAGCCTATTTCAACATTCTTACTTGTGGACTTGACTAAATTCACTTTGACTACTGATGAGTGATCAGCATACATACAAATAGACAGTAAAAACTTACTGGTGATTACCAGTGACAGGACCTGAGGGAATGGCCTGGAGTTGTGCCAGGAGAAGTTTAGTTTGGATACAAGGGAAATGTTCTTCACCCAGGGGGTGGTTGGTCGCTGGTACACCTCCCCAGGGAAGTGGTCACAGCACTAGACCTAACAGAGTTCTAGAAGTGTTTGAACAATGCTGTCAGGCACATGGTGTGATTCTTGAGGATAATGCTGTGCAGGGCCAGGAGCTGGACTTGATCCTTGTAAGCCCCTTCCAACTTGGATATTTTAAGGTGCTCTGATTCTGTAATCTGATGACAGCATTCTCAAGAAATGAGAAAGTTGTGTGCACTTAGTTACATCAAAGAGTAATGATTCGCAATATCCTGTTAAAGATGAAAAATTTCAGGAACAGACAATTACGCCTTTAAAGTGAATTTAAAGATGCCGTTTTGTCAATGTGTTTTATAAGTGCTGAGAACTGTGGACTTTGACTGGACTAAGCAAAAATTTTGCAATACTGAAAGGTGCCTGAGCTGTAAGGCATAGCAAAAGAAATGTATCTAAGGCAGGCATTTAGTGAGGTGGTCAAAATGGACAAGGAATTTTATAAACTCATAAAGAGGAGATGTTGAGGAGAAATACTAAGATTCACATTCCGTTTCAAAATCTGTTAACTATATTAATCCTCCCAAGGGGGTGTGTATAGAAATTTTGTGTTTAAACTGATCGATTTTGTGCACATAAATATTTCGTTTTTTGAAACAGACTTAAATTACATGCCATATATCCACATAAATGCCCTACCCATTAGAATCTGGAAGCACTGCCTTGCTAATACAAATAAATAGGATTTCTACACATTAAAGAGTCTTCAGCAGTGAAAATGCAAAGACACACCAGAGCAAAAAATGATGTCACAATGAGAAATAATGTGCCATTATCTGGGTTACTGGCATGTTGCAGATAGAACTAGTGGTTGTCAGATATCAAATAATGTAAAGTTTTCAAGTGGGGTCTTCCACATGCTGGGATAATAAGATAACTGTTGACTGATGAGGACATGCATATCAGTCTAAAACTTTTGGGTCCTGTAGCTGTTACACAGATTGAGACTTTTGAGGATGTACCTATGGCAATAGAATCCAAGGAACACCTTCTCAAAAGATTCTGTAACACCTGAAGCAGCTAAAAAGCACGGCTATGGAAACTTCTGGATGTTTTGAGGCATAAGGATTTTTCGCATTCAGCGGCAAACCAGTCAGTTGAATAACATGGATGCCTGAAGAAGATATTTTGAGACACCCATTAATTATATGTTTCTCCAGAGTTCCCTCAGTTGCACAAAAGAGATTTATGCTGAGGTGGCCTTTGACCTGAAGTCCTCTCGGTTGTGTTCCAGTTCCACAACAGGACAGGATATGAGCATGCACTATTCTCATAATCTTCCTCTCTGAGCTTTCTGCTCCCATTTCTTCTTTTCTATGCAAAGGAAACGAGGCACACAGGTCAAGAGCAAATGACAATATGTCCCAATAGCCTTCTTGGTACAGACATTAGCAGAATGGGTGGCCTACAGGTTACATATGCCTTGAAATACTTGAGTCTTGCAGAAAGAAGCTCTGCTTTTGTTAATGCTATCTGATTTATCCTGTAAGAAGCAGTTCCGTAAGCACAAAGTCCTGTCATAAAGCTTTCTTCTGGAAGCCATCCCCACTTGACCTCAGTAGGCCTATGGAAAGCAGTTTCTTCAATATATGCTTGAAGGCTAATACCAGAAATTAATTTCCGTAATAAATATCTTGAGTGGTAACTATTTTCCAGCCTCTCATGGAAACCTGCAGAAGGTTTCCATGAGACAGCTACAGAATCAAATATGTCATCTGTACTTGTGAGTACCAACTCCCATTTTAACCTGTGTGAATCACATTCTCTGTTCAATGTGGTAAAATGTTCTTCACTCTCTTCATTAACACTTGCTTCTCTAAAGAAATTTTTATAAATCTTTCCTGTTTCAGTCACATGCTTATAGTTTGTTCATAATTCAGTGGCATGCAAACCATAGTACACAACATATTGTGTGAAAGATCTCTGCAATACAGTCTGTTCCTTTTAAAGTATCTGCCATGATTTTTCATTATAGATGCTGTCAAAGCTAAATTAGACAATATACTGTTTGATAAAATATTTCAAAATATACCAAGAATATGCAGCAAAAGCCAATATAAATGCATCTTGAGGAATCAGCATTTCCTCCTCGTGATAAGAAGAAGAAAATGTTTTGATATATTTTTGGCAATGAATCCTGAAATTCAGGCCGTAAGTGCTAAAGAGCTTGTCAGTTTGGGAGCTAATCCATATGCCAAGGATACATTAAACAAATATGTAGCTACTTACTTCAGGGAATGACCAGATACAAATAAAACTTTCACAAGGAAATCAAACCCAACTACTGGTAAATATAAGGTGAAAATTTAAATCACTTTTGACAAGGTGGAAAAGCAGATAGGGTCATAGTGTAACCGCAGTATAATGTGCATGATTAACTTACTGTGGACCTGTTCCCTGGCAGCAGGATTTTACACATGCTGCATTATAGAAATAATCATTGGGAGAAAACATGTAACTCCAAGTGCAGAGCCATGCATAAATAATAATAAAAAAAATCTGGAAAAAGTGAGCAAGCCATGATTTCATTTTCTAATCACAAGCTTTGGCAGTGGCCTCTACAACACAATTTTATCTTTGCAATTAAGGCCCTAGTCTGTATTCTCTTCTGGAAAAGAGGTAGAGGAGTTCAACTATCTTCAAATGTACTGATCAACAACAAAACTTTTTTCCTCTGCAAGATGATGTACGTATTTAATCCTTTAAAAGAATGCTAGGTACAGCTCTTCTTCTTAAGTTCTTAGATCAGACTGAATTCTTCACTTCTACCAATGGATGATACAGCCTTTTAGCATATCTGAAGCTCAAATGATCAAAGGGTGAGGGGGAAGTAACCTTTCCTGCAGTTGCTTTCAGTTTTGTCATGCATAGTTAAATCAGTGCATTGAGAAGTAATACTCTACAGGGATGGATACAGAATTAGCCCCTGCAGTCTCACCAGAGTTTAATGGGTGATCTGATGCTAACAGCATCAGTGTCTGCCATCTGTTCATAAGGGGACCACTGGCTGTTCAGTGAGCCCCTTTGTTAATCACATTAAAGTGAATTTGGATGACTAGAACTGAATTGTTTGAATATCCCCATCCAGCAAACCCATCAGTGCAGTTAATAACTGAAGATAGGAAAAAAGCAAAAATTACAGCAAAACAAATTATTTAAATACTTAGAGGTCTAGTTCCATTTTCATAGCTCTTTTGATATAAAGAGCTACATGCAAAGTAGTAGAGAAACCGTATTTATTGACTACAAATAAATAGGTCAATAAATTTATACTTTTTGTGTAAAACCCATTCTGCTTTCACAAATATGTTGTTATATTACTTAAGTAGTCTAAGCAACAACTTTGTTTATATAAACTATAAATAGTTTGAGGAAGTGTATTACTACTTGTCATCTGTTTTGAACTCTGTTGCATGTTTGTTCTGTCTGATTTCTCATATGTGTTTTGTTGTTATTATTTCTGGTGCCTAATGAAATGGGGAAAACTAGAATACCAGATAATATGGAAGAACTAGTAGTAAAACTAAGTACACATTTATGTTTACTTAATGTATAAAAAGCTATTCAGGACAAAAACATGCATACAAGTGAAAACACAGTTATTTCAATGTCTATACTGAAAGGATAATATGGTTGAAGAAAATAGTTCTTCTAAATTCAATGAATTACATGTACTCACTACGTTGCAGTATTTGCACAGATACAATTTTGTAGAAATGCATTTCAGGAGAGTTCTGCAGGGTATTAAATACAGACATGAAGCAGAGATAAGGATTAAAGCTAATCAAAAGCTAAGTATAACAAAAATCAGGAATATTTAGACAGATTGTTAATTATCTATCTGTTTAAACATGAATTCCCTAAAGAACAGTCAGCATTAAAGACATCCCTGAGAAATGTGTCTACAGGAAAGAAAGGCTTTTCACTCTAAAACTGTTTATTTGGATGTTCTAATTAGCCATTTAAGCATACTTTAGTTTGAAAGCAGCTACAAATTATATTGTTATCAATAAGAACATGCCTTTTCAACAATGACCTTCATTGCTTCCATTTATTCTTTTCTAATTAGAGTCTGGGGAAATATCTATTTCAGACCAGTTTCCACATCAGTACTGAAGCAAAGTTAAATTATTTTCAGCTCCCTTTACAAGAAGTGAACAAACTCTTGCCTACCGCCTTGCTCTTCCTTCCTCCTTTTGTTTGTGGGTTCTGGTTCCAGCCAGGACAGGGTTAATTTTTGCAGTAGCCAGGAGGAGGCATGGCTAGGACCTGGAGGTTGTTCTATATCACCTTATGTCATTGGCAGGGGTAGGGGGAAGGGAGTTTCTTCTGGGGAGAAGAGGTTCCTTCTGGTCAGGGTAGGTAGCGTGGCGGCAGTTGGGTCAGGTCAAGCTGCACGGTGAGCATTTTGGCATGTGAATCACTCTCTTTTGTATAGTTTTGTTATTAATATTGTTGCTGTTACTGTTCGTTTTCTTACCTCATTGCTGTTTCCAGTAAATTGTTCTTATCTCAACCTGTGATCTTTGCCTGGTGTGCCTCCAATTCTTCTCTCTATCCCACTACATTGGGGAGTGGAAGCGGGAGCAAGCAAGCAGCATGGTTTGGAAAGTCTCAGTGGGAGGACTAAATTGGGGAGTACCATTCCTAAACCACAAGATTATATTATACTTAATTCCAGTTTAGCTGGTCTTCCAGCAATTAAGAATTATATTACGAATGCTTGCACAGAAAACTTGAGTTGAAAGTTGAGTAGAAAAGTGTTTTATTCTCATGGGCAAAGCTCTCACTGTACTGAGCTTAAAAGATTTTGTGGTAATGTTATATATGAAATGTGTCTGGGTTCAAGTTGGCCAGAGGGACAACTCAGGAATTGGGCCCATGGGAATCTCATGAGGTCTAACAAGACCAAGTGCAAGGTGCTGCTCTTGGGTCAGGGCAACTCCCAGTATCAATCCAGGCTGGGGGATGAACAGATTGAGAGCAACCCTGCCGAGCTGGTTCCAAAACAAACCTGCTGCTGGCCAAAGCTGAGTCCATTAACCATGGTGGTAGCCCCTTGCAGAAAACATATATGAGGGAAGGATAAAAAACCGCTGTACAGAGCTGTGAGAAAAATGCAAGAGAAACAACTTTGCAGACACCAAAATCAGCAAAGAGGAAGAGGATGAGGTACTCCAGGCACCAAAGCAGACATTTCCCTGTAGTCTGTGGAGATACCATGGTTGTCGTTCTGCAGCCTGTGGAGAGCCCCACACCAGAGAAGGTGGACCTGTCCTGAAGGAAGTTGAAGCTTAGGAGGAGACCATGTAGGAGCAGGCTCTTGGCAAGAGGTGTAGTCTGTGGAGGGGAGACCACACAGAGCAGGTTTTCTGATAGGAACTGTAGCATATGGATGCTGGAGCAGTTCATGAAGAACTGCTTGATGGAGCAGTTCGTGAAGGACTGTACCCTGTGGAAGTGAGCCCATGCTGGAGAAGGGGAAGAATGTAAAGAGGAAGAAGCAGCACAGACAAAATGTTATGAACGGACCACAACCCCCACTCCCCATCTTCCCTGTACTGCTAGTAGAGCAGGGAAAAGGTAGAAAATTTTGGAACAAAGGAGTGAAGTTGAACCTGGGAAGAAAGAGCAGGGTAAAGAGAAAGTGAGTTTAGTTTTATCTACTTCTCTCTATCCTACTTTAATATATATATTTTTTTAATTAGGCATCAACTAAATTAATATTCTGCAAGTCAAGTCTGCTCTGCCTCTGATAGTGATTGGTGAGTGATCTCCCTGTCGGTAACTCAACCCACAAGCTTTTTCCATCTAATTTTCATCCCTCTGGCCTTCTGAGGAGGGGGAGTGAAAAAGCACCTGGGTGGGAGCATGGCAGTCAGCCAAGGTCAGCCCACCACAGAAATTTATAATTTTATCACATCAGATGAGTCCCTTCTCCCTCTTCCCAGTTCTGCTGTATTATCTGGCACATGATCTGGGTGGGTGGTATTGATTTTCCTAATGTGCTAAACCAGTCTTTGTCAGAGTCCTTTGAAGCTGATGTCTCTTCTGTGCTGTGATCCTAAGCCACAGAGGCTGCATGCTTTGGCACGTGGAAGGAATTCACATAAACTGTTCCAAACTGCAAGCTTATTTCTCATCAGTAAGCAAAAATTTTTGTCGAGATTGAGTCCCATATTTAATATTTGGAGCCAGCTTAGGCAGCTTTATCTGCAGATAATCACCCAAGACTTTGCACATTCATTTTCAGAGGGGTACCAGTGAACAGCTTATGTAGATTTTCTGCATATAGAGTTGCAGATTTTGCAGCTACCAGAGTTCACATTTTAAAATGTAGTCCTATTAGTGTAAATATTACAATGTTAGCATATGCTGAATTTTCAAGGCAAAAGAATATATGTAATAGTTAAGATTCTGGAAAATTACACAAGCTATGATGGCATTTATAGTATATGAGAAAGAAGTGTTGATAGTATGAAAGTTAACAAACAGTTTAGAGAAAGATCCTGATACATTTTGTAATTGTGCATGGCGGCAGACTGAAATTAGCATCTGAAGGGTAAAAAAATAAAAAAAATTATAGACTGCAGTGGTGTGAAGGTGGAAGGGTGTCCCTGCTCACGGTAGGAACATTGGAACTCAATGAAATTTAAGGTCTCTTCTCCCCCAAATAATTCTATGATTCTGTAAAATAATATTTGGCAGAAGTTGTAGTAGCACTTTTAAATTTGAATGTTGATGGCAAAAAAGCAGACTAGACTACATAATCTAAAGGCCCTGCAAGTAGTATCTTTTATTTTTTCACACAGTTTTTAGTGCAGTAGAAGTTTCAAGATAAGGGAAGCTGTGATTATGTTATAAAGTTATAAAATTTTGCATAATTATTCAAAATGCACAGAAAGTACCTAGAGAACAAAGTACAAGCCTGCAAAAGCTGCCATACGTACAAAAAGTGCAAGGAAAGGTTATGTGACCACACTAATTGTGAAAAAGGAACTGCAAATGGGAACAACAACATGAAGATGGATTTTTAGCACAAGCACTCTGTAAGGGAGCAGTTCATGTAAATTATTAAGCTGGTGCTCCCTACTCTCACACTCTATACTACTAAGTGTACTGGTTTTCTTTGGGATGGGTTTTCCACCAAAACAGCATTGATAACAGTGATATTTTAGCTATTGCTCAGCAGTACTTACACATCATCAAGGCCCTTCTTTTTTTGCTTGTCACACTGTCTTGCCGGCATGTAGGCTGGGGATGCACAAGAATTTGGGATAGGATACATCAGGGACAGCTGACCCCAACAGACCAGACAGACATTCAGTAATATGTGATGTCGTGCCTAGCAATAACATCTGCAGAGAAGAAGGATGAAGGGCGAAGGTGTTAGAATTGATGGCATTTGTCTTCCCAAGTAACTGTTATTAAGGATGGAGCCCTGCTTTCCCAGAAATATCTAAACACCTGCCTGCTGACAGGTAGGCCTGCACTGGCTTATCGATTTAAATTCTACATCAACCCACAAGTTTTCTCACTTCTATCCTCACCTCACTGTGGGGAGTGAGCAAGCAGCTGGGTGGTGCTGAGTTGCCAGTCAGGGCTAGCCCACAGCAGTGCAGAAATTGAAGACATTTTAAGAAGCAGTGCTTAAGCACTGCTTGAGATTAATTTCCCCCAGAAAGCGCTGTGTGAGCTCATGTTCTGTGTCCCTGCCATGGTTCCCATGTAGCGTTTGGTACGGCACTTGGCCTTGGCCTCCTTATTTAGTAGCATAAAATTAGGATATGCCTTCTATGTCTTGATGGGATGAGAATGTAATTGTATTTCATTTATGAAATCTGATGATGCTGTTCGAAATACTGAAAAATTTTAAAATACCATGTTATTTCTTCTTGTAGCTCTGGTGTGACTGAATAAKCAATAAACCCCTCTGTTTCCCACGAACATAAGAAACTTCTGCGAAGCAGTTTAAACTTTGCTTCCTCAAAGAGATAAATCTAAGTTCTAAAGATCCTGCTTAAAGCCTTCTGGTTTCAAGATGGTGACTTTACCACATTTGCTCATCATTATGGTCTTAGGAGATGTTATGGGTCCGACAAATGAAAATTTTTTTTTTTTTTCTTTCCCTTTCTAGCAGGGACACTGTGTAGGTGGGGAGGGGCTGGCCAGGAACTAATGAGCAATACTTAAGAACAAAGAAAGTGTCTATCCACCCGCATTCCACACTGATCACACAGACTGGGCGATACTTAAGGACAAAAGGGATTGTTTGCCCAATCCAGATGCCAGGACAATTTCCTCAATTAAAGAAACAAGAGCTGGAAATGTTGGCAAAGGGGTTGTTTCCCCAGAGGCTGGAGCTTATTATCGTGAGAGATGAAGGGGGACTTTTCAAGACTTTGGCAAGAGGGGGGCAGAGACCAGGCTTGCTGCTTTTTCTTCTGGGCTTGGCGTTCGGGGAGCACGGGCGTGTCTGCAGCGAGTGCCAGTTTTGCTTGGGAACACCGCTACATTGCAACGTCTCCACTGGCTCGCTCCAGAACATGGATACACTGTGATGTCTCCGCAAGGGTCCCGCTGCGACACAGGGTATAGAGTTACGCTGTAACTGTCGCCCTCTGGAGCTGCTTGCCTCTGCTGTCTCTGCCACCAGCCTGGGTTTTCTGCTCCACATGGGTGGGCACCGGGGTCTACTTGTCTCTGCTGTTCCTGCCTTCTGCTGGCCCCTTGGTGGGTGATACCGAGGTCCATCGCTCCCCAGTCAACCCTGCCTGCCTGTGCTGCTTGCTGCCTGCTGCCAAGTTTGGTGCTGAGCCGGGCTGCTGCCCCGTGGGTTCACACCGGGAGCGATCTCCCCTGTCCCTTTCCCGCTCACCGGAGCCGCCATTGCCACGTGGAGAGGTTGCCGTGCTCGCGCCACAGCGCCCACTGCAGCCACGGCGGAGTCACCGCAGCCTCTGTGCCCCAACAGAGAATCGCCCAACAACAGACAAAGGACTGTGAGTGGGTTTGTCTGTTCTCTTATTGTTGCCGTTTATTTGTCTTGTTATATATATGTAATACTAGTAAAGAACTGTTATTCTTTTTACCACATCTTTGCCTTAGAGCCCCGTAATTTCAAAGGTATAGTAATTCGGTGGAGGGAGGGGGTCATCCTCTATCCCAGGAAAGTTTCCTGCCTTCCTTGACAAACACCTGTCTTTCAAACCAGGACAGGAGACCAGTCCTCAAGCGTGTGTTATTGAACATGAGTACGTTTGCACAGCTGTTGGTAATCTGAACATTTGATAGAAATGGCCTTCTTATGACCAAAGTTGCTGCTTCTGAAGTGGCTACATTTATAAATCCAACCCATGCAGCCATCAGACATAAGAGTGTGAGTTTTTTCAAAGACAGACTACTATCAACAATTAGAAACAGTTATTTTGATTCTATGGGGTGCAATAACTGTGGTGAACTTGACATGCCATGAAAAATATTCATGGTAGTGTGAAATGTACCTTTTCGGATATTTGGTGACAACTTTTACTGTGAGTGGTCAAATACATTTTTGCTCGTTTCTCTTGAGAAGATGACTAAATCATGTACTAAATCAGTACAAGAAAGTCATGGACCTGTTGGAGTGGGTCCAGAAGAAGGCCACAAAAACAGTCAGAGGGCTGTAGCACCTCTCCTGTCAAGAAAAGCTGAGGGAGCCGGGGTCATTCTGGAGAAGACAAGCCTCAAGGGAAACCTTGTTGCAGCCCTTCAATATACAAAGGGATAAAGAAGAGAGATTGAGACAGTCTTTTTTACCAGAGCCTGAAGCATTATGACAGGGGGCAACATTTTTGGTTATTGTTTAATTCAAAATACACATCACAAAGGTAAAGATTTTGGCCTGGGATTTAGGGTTCAACATCCTTAACAAATCTAAAACTTCCAACTTAAGAAAATCTGTCAGTCATGGTGCAAACCCAATCTCTTCAGGCAACACTTTCCTAAACATATTGTTTCTAATCTAGAGGACTGGGAATCTGCTAATTCTTCAACAATAATTAAATATATAAATATTCACTTAGTGCTAAATTTAGGATGCTTTTAGCCATAGGTGTTTGCAAAAAAAAAGTACAAATATTATTGCTGTGATATATAGATGACATCCACATGTTATTTGTTCTCAACACTGGATATGTTTACAGCTGATAAGATTTCACTTAATTATATATTTTTGAGAATTATATATTTTATAGTGCTAGACATAAAACTAGCTAACAGTATCAGCTGTCTATATCAACGTGGACCTATGGCACAGATCATAAAAATAGGCATTTTTATTTTTACACCAGCTTTTCAAATATTTGAGAACTGCTTTGTATCTTCCAAGGGTCAGTTTTATAAGAACCTTAATGACTGCTATTAGTATGATTTGCTAGAGTGCTTCTTTCCGTTTGATGCATCAGTTTGTTTATAATATTGTGATTATGACTTCACCATTTAGCTACCAAAAAATGTCAGTTTGCATCTTGAGAAGAGGAGGCTGATGATTCTTTGCAACAAGATCACCTTAAGAAAAGAGCCATAATTTCAGCATTACAGAAATGTGATTAATTTACCTTCTTCACTATCAGCAACAACTTTCAGATTGGATAGTCACTGTGGCATTTTCTATACAGACATAAATCTTTCTTTCAGAAAGACTGAGTAACCTTGTATCTTGAGTTCAATTTGAATTGAAAGGACAATGCACCAAAGACAAATTTCTTGAGATAAAAAAATAATCCAGCAAAAACTTACGAAACAATAATTTCATTCCCACAAAATGAAGCAAATACTCCAAGCATGGAATAAATAATTCAGATCTATGTAAACATTTGTAAAAATTGTCGCAGATTTGAAATTTTGCTATTTATGTGTTTTTAGAAATAGAAATAATATACAATAGTTGTTGAACTTTTGAAAATGGTGTATATTGATTAGCCAGAATTTTTGTCCCTTTGATAGTCTACTATCTTTATACCATACATGTTGCAAGCAAAATGATCACTTAGCCATGTTCCTAAGTCTTAGTATTTTAGTTCTGAAAAGCAAAATATCAGCAGTAGATTAACCAAGTCTTATTTTCTCCCCCTCTCCTTCCCTGCAGAAATAAAGAATATTTGTGGATTACTTAATGTGGAGATCCCATTTCTTGTGTAGTTTTGTAAAGTTCTTTTATTTCTCTTTACTTTCATTTTATGGGTGTCTCTTTGCATCCCTACCACTCAATATTGAGATATTAATCCTATGTTTTTTATTTGCTGGTCCTCAATGTTAAAAAAATTACATTTCTTCCTCCTGTTCAACAGCAGCAGTTCTGAACTTCAGTCCAAGATTAATAGCTGCTTGTGTGAGCTTAAAAACTAGTGTCTCACTGCCCACTAAGAAGCGTATTTCACAAATATACAGCCATACAAATATCTTTGAGTTCCTCATACAACATATACTGTATAGCTTGGCTGAAACTGTTAATAATGGGAGAAGATATAAGAATCTTGACCATTATTCTGTTCTCTGGACCTCACTTATGGTTTCAAATTTCTAGTACCCATTTCAATATTCTAGAACGTTGCCTGCATCAAATATTCAGAAGCCGTTATCCACTGTGCATTTACCTAAGTTCTTTTATTTGTAGTCCTCATAAATGATCCATAGAGAGGTAAAAAGGATCATAAATGAACAAATAATACTTAGGGCTCTACTGTGGGTAAAACTGTAAAGAACAGGCTTTTAGATAACCTATGAGTCCAACAGATGTGTTAATTGCTTGACACCTGAACAACAAGGGAGCTATTGACAATATTTACTATTTATTAGTGACAGTTGATGGGATTTAACCTTATTTTCCTAGGTGATTAAGTTCTGTTCTTATTCTTATAAAGAATATGTTCTTATAAAGCCTGTTTTACCCAGGCTTTATAGCACTCATCAGAACCGTTGGGCACCCTCCAGTAGGATTGTAAAATGTGAAGAAATCACCTGAAATTTATAATATTTTTTGTCTTTCCAGGTGGAAAAATACCTAACTTGGGTTAATAATGTTATTGCTTTATCTAAGTTTGTTGCTATGAGTATCTAGTAAAAAGAAAAAAGCAAACTCAAACAAACAAAACAAAATAAACAACAAAAAACACCACCAAAAATATCACAAACAAAAGTCAAAGAAAGGTGACTTTTCTTTGGAGAAGGTAAATTTGGCCTAGGATTGTCGTCTTTGTTTTAGTTCATTCTGTGGTCCTAGATGGTCCTCAAGAACATTCAGTCAGACTTCCGTTTTCTTGCAGATTTATTTATATTATGGTTTATTTATATTATAGTAAAAACTGTCAGCGGAAGATCCATAAATGTCTTATCCCTGTGCTCATTGAGTGTCTTGCATATTGAGTAAAAGATTGAGGCTGGTTCCATTTTTCATAGTAGGGGAATGTAAAGAGCTGTAGATCCTGCTGACAAGTTCATGCCACATCAATACCATCTTTTTAAACCTTCCAATTAGTCTCAAAGAAGTTTACTACTTCCTCTTTAAAGGGTATGAACAATTTTAATACATCATTCTCAGCCCTATCTTGGTATTTCAGATACTAGAGTATCTCCATGGATCACTTTTAGAAACAGGACCCAGGCACTTCTGAGGGTTCTATTCTGAGCCTATAATGTTCAACTTTTGTCTTAGGGTGAGAATGCCACCTTTGGGAAACGCCTGGGTTTGTGACCTCTTCCATAGATGTTGGAGATAGATGCAGAATCCTTGGACCATAAAGGGTCAAAAACTCTTTATATTCATGTGTGACTTAGAACTGTGTGCCTTTCACATTAGGCACAATTATTTCTAGCACTTGCAAGACTGTATATTTACATGGGTTGAACTGTAAAGCAAAAATAAAGAAAGAAGGAATGGCGGTCAATATGTAGGGAAGACAGTATTACTCAATTTATTGAAAGTGATGGCAAGAAACTTAACATTGACCTTGGTAAAAGTTGCAATGGATTTACAGGAATTATCTAATATCTATATGATATTTTAACAGAAATTGTCAAAAATACATTTTACAGTTTGATCTTTGTATAAGATACGTGTACAGTTGTCATTAGGACTATATAAGGCACAGGTTATAAAGGTTAAAATTGTCAGAGCAAGACAAGAATAAGACCGCAAACAGGACAAAACTTTTTTGTTAGAGCAACAAATAAGACAAATAGTACCATTTAGTCAAGACAGAAATGTTACCAGAGATGTTGGGGTCTTATTTCCCTTGCTCAGAAGAATACAATGCTCAAAGCTGCCACTGAATATGCACGCAGAGACAGAAAGCAAACCACTCCACAGCTGTACTGATTCTCTATTGTGTAGCATCAGAAGCAGAGTAATAAAGTCACACAGTTTTAATTGTGCCTGCACAGACTCTTACGTACAAGAGAAAATAGCTTATTTTCTTCACTACATTAATCTGTAAAGTCTGTGTAATATCTGTAATAATTCTTTTCCCCCATGTGTCAGAAAGGCACTTCATTGTTAGTTTTGTTTTCTTAGGAGTGCAGCAGTGGGTCATCATTGAAATATAGTAGTTTTCAACTAACCAAAAAAAAAAAATTGTCTTTTGGGGCAGAAGCAAAAAAAAAAATATATTCTTATAGCATCAGAGATGAAAAAAGAATGCTCTTATCATGGTTATTCCCTGAGCTTCTGTTTATAAACATCCACTGTTCTTGTAAAATTCTTGTCATTGAACTTTATTCAGAATGACAAAGATATCTGTGAAATGAGCCTCCAGCTGGAGAATTGAAGGATAGGATATAGCTACATTAAGGAAAAATTATTATATGTAGAGCTAATGACATCAAGTGCCTTTTACTAAGATTGCTCAACACTTTCAATTATATGGCTTTGCTTTCAGTTATTTACAAAGTTGCTAAACTTAAATGGTTTGAGTTAAGGTTTCTTATGCCAGGTATCTGCCTCAGGCCGAATTTAATTTTTTTTTCTTTGACATATAAAAATGTGGTCAGCCTTTTTCTGTAAGAAATATATACCATGTGCAGGGACTGGGAATGTGGAAGCGAGGAGTGAATATTTTTTGTTCCTATAAGAACTTTACAAATTGTGTTACCAACTACATGGTAATTTCCTAGTAGATGCTTTATAGTGATTTATTAACTACTGAAACTGTCAAGAGATTTCATATGCCAAGATTTTATTTTAACTGAGTCTCTACACCTTGTGTTGACCATCTCACTCTCTCCTCTGTTTTCAGTAACTCTGCCTAGCTACAGGCACCCAGAAATAATCTATGTGGGTGACTATAATAACCAAATGTAGATGAGACAAGAACCAAAAGGGAGAAAAGGAAAGAAATGATTTTGAATGTATAGCCTAGACGAAAAAAAGACAAAGGCAGAAGTGATGAAAATTGCCTGAAGGTGGATAATGAAGGAAAATAGAATCCCAATAAGAAAAATGAAAACAGGAAAATGGTAAGATATTATCAGGATTCCACGAATCACACAGAATGGGTTAATCTTAGTAAGTCATGTATTTAAGATCTTTACCACACTTGCTATTTTTTTCTGAATTCAAATAGGTCCAATCTTTCTTGAAGTACCATACCCATAGTACTCCAGTTAAGGGTTTACTGATTTTTACCTATTTTAGAAGTCATGTTGTAATTTGACAATAAAAATAAATTGACATTTATATGTCTCTTTATGATATTACTCATAAGAACTTGACACCTTGGGTCTTTTCCTTAGCCAGCTGTCTCTTATCCTTTCTGTTTGCAACTGAATACCTTTGCCTTGGCACTTTTCCACTTTGACAGTGAAAAATCGACGCCATCTATCCAAATTTAATTTTCTGACCAGTTTCACTCCAACTTTAAACAGTTTCTTCCAGAAAACGTTTGCTTTGGTGGTTTATTAGAATATCATTGAAGACTGTCAAAAGTCTATGGTTTCTCATCTACATGAGTCTGTTAGCCTGGAATGGAAAGAATCAATTAGATTAGTCTGACATGATTTGTTTTTGGCAAGCCCCTATTGAAGAGATATATATATACACACATATATACATAGGTTAACTTCCAGATGGTTTTCTAGTATTCTTCCTCCCTTTCCTATGGCACACCAACCTGTTCTCAGTTTCAGTTACTCCATAAACAAGAAAGGTCCACATTTAGGACCTAAAGTTCCTGAGTATTTTGATGTTAATACGATGATATTTATTGGAATATCTATTTTCGCACTTTGAAAATCTGGAAAATTCCTTCAAAACACATAAAGAAGACTTTAAACAAACAAAACAAGCACTCATGAGGTAGGAAATGGCAAAAGCGAGATTATTTGTTTTATCCTAATCTTCCTGTTCAAACATAAGCATACAGACTTTAGCATGGTGATAAAATTATATTTTACGAGAATTTTTGTGAGTCATACTGTATTCCCAGTAAAATTCCTATTTACCCACTCAGATTTATGCAGTGGTAAAGTATAATACAGTTTTTGTAATCATGACACATTTTTTAACTTTTAATGAAAGTCTGCAAGACACAGATGTTCTTATGGCATGCTGCTGAGACCACCTTTAGTAGATCAGTTTGATGTCACCACGAATGTGAACTTTCAAGACTGCTTGAAGTTACAGTCGAGAATGTGAAGTTTCATACAGCCTCGTTCTGCAAACAGCCTTCACTTTTTGTTGTATGTGTCTTATTTTTGCAACATCTGGGATATTAAAGTTCTAGTTTCAGGTACCATGTCTGGGAACTACTATAATTAATTTAATAAACAACATCTTCATCATCAAACAGGAAATTTTCAGTAAAGTTCAAAAAACATGTTGTTCTAATTAATTTTCCTCTTGTTTTGTGGTTAAGAAAAAAGCTGTACAATGATTGTGTTGATCTATTTGCTGTATTAACAAAGACACATGAGAATCTTTGTTCTGATAAAATACAGAAAGGTGATCTGTCTCCCTGTCAGCAGATGTACCTTACTGAAAAAGTATTATTCTCTTTTACAAATATTCTACTAATGGAGGTAATGTTCACAAACACTAAGTAACCAGTATTAGCTCCAATTTAAATAAGTAACCAATATTAGCTCCAATTTAAATAATTATTGCTTTTACATAGATCCTTTTTGCCAAGTGGTTGGACATCAACTGAAAATCACCTTTTTATCCCTGTTGATATTGCTTTTATATTAAAAGCTCATACATTAATAAAGTAAGTAATAGAGACAATGATCTGATGCTTTATGTTAAGAGCAATGACTGAGGTTAAGAAAAATTCACAACCAGCCCAGTGTGTCATTTGCAATAACGGCATGGTAGATGTAAACATGTCAAACTTAGTCTTTGGTAAAAAAATGCATGGCCTCCCTTTTATGAGTGGTCAATAGGCTTCCCTGAATCTTCATAGGCACGGTGCCCACATACATCACTGGAATCACATTCAACTAAAAACTGAGTATAGCATTCTAATCACATATAAAATTTCCTTTTTAAGAATGTATTTGTTACTTTAAAAAGAGAAATGGAAATACTTCTGTAAGTGACAACTGAATTCTAGGCAATCAGAGGTTAAGGACCCAGAATTGTGCCCTCATTAATATTTTATTCTGAATTATTTTATAGATGTAAATTCAACATTTTAATTACTCACATTGCTCCACACCCTCCCCAGTGTACTGCCTATATTTAAATTCCCAGTGGGTTCTGTTCCCTCAGCTTCTCTTTTTATCTTCAAATATCTGCTGAATTCCCTGACTGCCCATTCTGAGAGGTTGTTAACGTCTCATGTCCACAACTTTTAGCTATTCCTGACTGAATTTTTCAGTTTTTCTGACATCTTTTGGCTCCTGGTGTCACATCTCAGTGTCTGCTCTCCAGATTTCATTCACTTTCATCAGTCAAGCTTTTAAACTCTCTGCCTTCAGCTGCAATCCTATCATGTACCTGCCTTATTGTAAATGTCATTGCTAGGTCTATACCAGTTTCCCTTCACTCCTTCAGTACCCAGAGCTCCAGACAGCAGCTATGAAATAATAAGCTCTACTTTCAAAGGCTCTGTAGATTGTATAGCTGCCAGAAACACATCTGCATGACTGCAAATGTAGCAATTGAACTAGATTCTGTCCTGTAAAATGCACAGGTAAATGTGATCTGAGAGGTGCAGTGTCTCTGAAGCCCAGTTTTCTCTCTTGCTCCGTAGCAGCAACTATTATGGGAGCTCTAGCTGCTCGCTAAGTCTGTTGGGTATGAGAAAATATGACACCACTTGTAAGAATGATGGGGCAATAATGCCAGTGTTGACATGCACTGCAAAAGGCTCTGGGTTGACACTGCTTTCCAGTTGTTATTTAGTACTGCCTGTGTCAGCGCAAATAGTGGTATTTGTCCCACTTGCCTCATTGTTCAAGCCAAGAACTGAAATGAAGCCAATACTCTGCTCATTCCTTGTTTCTCTCTGCTCCCACACCCTAACTCCTGGTCTCTTATGAAGTGGTTCATGAATGTTGTTGGGAACTGCAGAAGTAATTAGTTTTTCCAAGTCTGCCACTCAATTCGAAAATAATCATTTTAAACAATCCACCTGCAGACACCAAAACAATTTTTAAATTTATTTTCATTAAGTTATTATTAAGTTAGAAAAGCAGGAAAATTGAGTTTAATGAAAGACTTAAGCATGAAATTGAACTTTTTAATAAACTTGTATTTAGAGCAACCCCTTTTTGATGTGTAACTCTGAATTATGTTGTAATTGGGAGATAATTTCATGCAGTTTAACACCAGTTAGGCTGCCATTTTTTCTTCTGAGACTATTTGCATTTTGGAGAAAACAGTAAACACATTTTTTTACAAACACCAAGAAAAGCCTCTGTTCTTCACTGTGCAAGCCAATGAAAGTAACCCAACGAAACAAGGAAATACACAGAGCTAACAGCAAGCATTTTTCCAACTACAGTTAAGGAGTAAACAAAAGGACCTACCAGAAAAAAAAAACAGGAACACACCTTCTGTTATCTGCATATTCTCAATCATTTTGGCATTGGCTCATTATAGTTGCTCTTCTTGGAGTCTTCGAGAGAATTATTAAGTATTTGACCCTCGTAACTCACTCAAAAAAACCTTGTCTTCAGAGAAGGATTAGTTACAAAATAAAAAGTATTTTAGCACATAGATACATCCTGAAATAATGGCCAGAGTCAGACAGAACAAAATTCTATATTTCTTCAGGAAATTCAGTTTTTCCAAGTATGTAACCCAAGTACCACAACATGCTAACTTTTTTGAAGATGTGGTGTGCACAACAATTTTGTTAAGCAGATTTTCATCGTTTCTTTTGACCTCAGCACAATGAATACCTCAAAAACCTCATGAACTTCTACCTTTTTGTATTTCTAATTCCTGCCTCTTCAGTCTCAAAAATTTTACACTTTATTTATTTATTCCCTAGAAAATTTAGAAGTGTTAGCTGATGACATAGTAACTACAATGAGGCCTCTCACCCACCCAAAAATGTCATTGTGTGATTTCAGGGCATCATAATCATGCAAGAGATGCAATAGCCAGAAGCAACCATCAATGCAGTTGTATGTTAGAACTCCCTTATACTGTTTTTTGCCAGACTTGTAACATATGTTCAGGTTTTGGATGGAAAAACACTGCCCCATACTGTAAAGTACCAACGCTTTTCTCTTTTTTCTTTTTCCCTCACACTGTGCACCATTAGCTCAGTGTGCTGAAGGTCTTGCATCATAATGGCTTTCACTTTACACTAAACGTGCTATTTCCCATTCATTATCATCTCAAAAATTTGCCCTGGTGTCATCTGATTACCAGTAAAAGTGACACTTATGCTTTAGGTTTTAATTTTCACTGCACTGGTGAGGAAATCCAGAAATGCTTCTGTTTGCTACTCCAATAGATCAGTAACCTCCTGTAACTTTAAATGCTACTGACAGCATTCAAGGACTTGAGCCGTTATAACATGCTTATTGTCAAATGTGCCCATAGCAACACTCATCAGTGTCATCTGTTTCGACTCAACTCTTATTTTCTCAATTGACACAAAAGCAGCCAATACACCAGTCACAACTGTTCCAATTTTAGTATGAGTTGAATGATAATGTTCATATATCGCCTATGCCAACTTGTGATGCATTTCATCAAATTGAAATTTCAGAAATAAAGAATACAGTGATAGGCCTGTGTACTGTCTTCTGCTGCCAAACAAGTCGATGTCTATTACTTGTTTCTTTTTCCCTTATAGTTTATTAGTTAACTAAAGACAGGAGAGGTTAGGCAACAGGTTAGCAAAATTCTGTTGCAGAAAAGATAGAGCTCTGTGCTATTGAACTTTATGATGTTTATATGTTCCACTGTGAGTCTGTATGTCTGTATTTTGTCTGAAGACAGCGGAAAACTATGAAATATTGCTAAGAGAATGTATTTGTGGCTAATATAATACATCTCACATTAGGCCAAAAATATGTGGATCAGCATTGCCACTCTTTTTGGCATCCAGGCATGTTTTTCTTATTAAATTTTTTTCTAATGCTTCATCACAGGGAGGCCATGGGACTTTAGCCTTCCCAGACCCAAAAGTTTTGGAACGAGCATAGGCTCCTTCATGTTTATGAGTGTTACAAAACGGAGGAAAGCAGACACACTTGTTTACATTTTTCCAAATAATAGTTTTGCTATCTGCTCTTTTTCAGTCCTTTTTTATTGCCGTTACCTATGCATGTTGCATATTAAAGAGGGAACATTTGTCTTGCTCAACATCTACCTTTCTCTCATGTTGCTAATGTATAAGCATACTTTTGATGTGAAGAATAACTTTACCAGTGATAGACATTGGTTGGCACTTGAGGTTGGGATGTCATGTGGCACACAAACCATAAATTTATCCTCCTCTGAATAGAGGAAAGCACTGAACAAGTGTTCTTTTTAATAGAGACGAGGGCCTGACTTTCCCTTACGAATCAATGCAATTAAAATAATTCTCAAAGTATTACATTGGCCTGAAACTCAAATGAAACATATAAATTCTATAACACTTTTATATACATACATATATATATATATTTTTATATATATATATGTATGTCTCTAGCTAGCTAGCATTGTATGTCACTTGTGGGTCCAAGCCTGCATTACACAAAAAAGACTCTTCCCATTCTTTCCCAGCTCTTTCTTTCTTTTTTGCCTACAGTCGTGAAAAGAAGGTGTGGGAAACTGCAACCATGCTTATTACTCAGAGTAGGTTTCAGGCCCCTAATGGACAAGATGTTACTCTTGATTCTGGCTGAGCATGCCAAAAAACAAACCTCTGTCCTTCAAAACAGCCTTCACCTGAGAATTAAACTTTGGTCTTGAAGATTTTTTTGCAGAGCGTATCAGTCATTCAATATTCTGGACCTGTAGCACAAGCTGGACTTAAAATGCACATCAAGCATGCATCAATAAACCTTAAGTTTCCCAGAGGTGTATTTAATAGTCATTCTGTGACTGCTGAGTTAGAAAGTAAGGGAATTCTTTTGATGATTTAGATGGTCAGTCTGCTTTTTCATAAGTCAGGTTGGCAAAGGTTTGCTGAGTAGTGGGGAATTCTGCAAGTTTTAGTGTCTGTCGTTTTCCCTCAACTGTTCACCACCTCTTAAGGCAGGGGTTAGGCAGGCACTGTCTTAACATGCCTTCTGGTACAGTGAATGATATTGAACCATGGAAAAAAATTTCAATGAATTGTGGTTTCTGAGAACTGAAGAGGGAATCAATGCCCTCCCTAATGCACTTCACTGCAGACACAGGCAAGTGCTTTCCATAGCATAGTGTGTTCACTAAGCCCTGGCTTTCAGTTTGTTGTTGCACTATCTCTCAACCCCCGCTAAGAGTCAGGTATCCTTTTCTCTCCCTTACTGCTAAACTTAGCACTTATTGCAGCAGAAAAAAAAAAGAAAAAGAAAATTGTAAAACCACACATTGCATTGGGAAGTGACAAGTGAAGATCCTTGAGGATTATCTAAACTAGTTTCCACGTTTCTTTCATTTGAATAAGTTTGGAATAAACCATTTTGAGTTTAAGAACACACCACTCTTCTCTGAATAATGTCGCCATGCTTTTCTTATATAACTATGTAGATGTCTATATACGTAAAGACATCTCCAATATCTATGTATATATGATCTGACAATGTGCAGTGACAGTCCAGAAAGCCAACTGTGTCCTGGTCTGCATCAAAAGAATCATGGATATCAGGTCTAGGGGGGGATTCTCCCCCTGTACGCACTTTCCTGAGACCACAGCTGGAGTACTGCATCCAGCTCTGGGGTTCCCCAACACAAGGAGAACATGGACTTTTTGGACCAAGTCCATGGAGGAGGAGGCCATAAAGATGGTCAGAGGGCTGAAACACTTCTCATATGAAAACAGGCTGAGAGAGTTGGAGTCATTCAGCCTGGAGAAGAGAAAGCTATTGGGAGACCTTATAGCAGATGTACAGTATCTAAAGAGGCTACAAGACAGATGGAGAGGGATCTCTTACAAGTGATGTAGTGACAGGACAAGGGGGAATGGCTTTAAACTGAAAGAAGGTAGGTCTAGATTAGATGTTAAGATGTGAGGATGGTGAGACAATGGAACAGGGAAGTTGTGAATGTCCCATCCCTAGAGGTGTTCAAGACCAAGGCTGCMTGTGGCTTTGAGCAACCTGGTCTAGTCGAAGGTGTCCCTACCCATGACAGGGGCATTGGAACTAGATAATTTTTAAGGTTTCTACCAACCCAAACTGTTCTATGATTCTCTGAATGTAGAAAAGGAGACATCTCTACAGCATTGTTTATCTGCCGTGTTTTAGACATCTTCATCTGGATGAGTTGGATTTGCCCAAGAAAAACCCATTTGTCTGCGTATCCCATGGAGTCTAAACAATAAGCTGAAATGTAGATGTTTATGCAGTAAATACCTGTATTCAGCCAGATAATTCTGATCCAAAATTTCTCTCCCTCCTCTTCTTTCAATTAAACTGTGTAATCTAACTGGTAATTTATTGCCTGTAAGATGTTTTGCTACTACAAGTAACATTGTTAACATGTATCTATTACTATAGAGAACAATCAAACAATGCTTTTCAGGAATCATCACTACATTTTAGGAATGAAAGAAGCAAAAATATTAAATATGACACCACTGATAGCACTTAAATTGAATAACTACTTCTATGCCCTTCATGCTCTGTTTTATGCAGACTGCTTCTGGGCACTCTCAGGCTTATTTCTGTCTTACAATGGAAGAGACCGGAAAATGCTGAGTTGAGCAGGATTATGTGTGTATATATATATATATATATATATATATATATATATATGTATATACACACAGAGCTTTATATACCTTTATATAACTTTATATACTTTCCTTACTGTCCTCCTGTTTTACCTTCTATTATAGAGCAGAGGATCATTGATGATTGTGTAGTATGTGATCCTCTGTAATTCCATGTTCTTCCTAGCAGAACTGCCATTTACTGAGTCGTTTCCTTTATTAAATGCAAATACTAGGTTTCATTTCTTCGATTATCTGAAGACTTCCTCATCTCTAGATAATGCCATTAGTTCTGAGACTACTTTATGCACCTAAAGAAGACTCACATCACTACAAATATATTATCCTTTCTGAGGATCTTTAAATGCTTAAATTATGTTTATTTAAGATTGCTTTTTTACCCCATTGGTTGCTAATAGGCAATATGAAAATTGTTACTTGTACTGACAGCAGTCAATCTTTTTAGTGAAGACAGACACAAAGAGACCATTTAAAACTATCATTGGTTAGTAGATTAGTATCAGACCAAGCCTCTCCTTGTCCCATTGTTTGCATCTGACTACTATGATCCTTCTAGGATGATTTAATGATACTTTTTTAACTGCTTGGTAGTTGCCTCTTTCTCTTATTATCTCCTTTCTTTTTCTTTATAATTTTGTCTCTACACATCTGTACTATACTTTTTAATTCTTTCATACCAACCTGAACTTAATTCTACAGTTCATATTTCTCATTCTCTTGTCTGTGTTCTATGGAAGGTGAATGATTTAATCATACTGATCTCTTGATAGTCTTGTTGTATTTCCTCTGCATGACATAATTTTTAACTATGCCATTACTTTTATTTCTTTAAAGGTAACAACTCTCTTTAATAGTTTTGCTTTTTGTTACTGTCCCTGAAAATATAGCCTTGTATTTCTCTGAATTGATTGAACCCTACCCTTTTTTAGATTTTTTTCCTGCCCTAGAAGTAAGAAAACTGCTATTTCAGCTTGTCTTAATTAAGCTACCTTCCACAATTACAACCTCAAACAGTTTCTCTTTACTATTTATAACTATACCTCAAACAGTTTCTCTTTACTATTTATAACTATATCTAGAAAAGTTTTCTTCTCATTTATCCTTTTTCCTATAAGAAAAAAGTATTGCTAAAACAAGAGTAATGAAGTGTTGCATTCAGTGAGCCTGAGGTTGTTTTTAGCCTCTGTAACGAAACTTTGCAAACCCTGATAGCTGTGGAGAAAAGCTTTAAACATAAAGCCAGTTACACTGAAAATAAACTGAAAACATTGAGAAAATGAAAAAAAGAATCCCAAACATATTCATTATGTAATTTTCAAGATTTTGGAGGGATATATGACATTCAAGACCTTGAGTGCCCAGTATGGAGTTATCAGTAACAAATCTTAGAAAGATTAAGTGCAATTTTGTTACTTCTGACGTAGGGAGGTAATATTTTTAAAATGGAAAACATTTTAAATATACAGTTGTTACCCTAAGGATAAAATCTCTGTCAGCTTTTGTTTCTTCATATTTAAAAGAGTTTAGCTAAAATTTTAGCTGTTCAGCACAGAACATGTTTCTTTGTCTAGTTTCTGAAGATTTTGTAGACTCAAATAGTATGAAAACAGAAGTTAAGTCCTTATCTTGAAATCTAAAAGGATAATTTTATCTTTGCCAATGTACAAGCAAATACAGAAACTCAATGGATTCCCAAGAACCAGTACATCAACCAGGCATGTACCTGTCAAATATTTCTGAAAATGTAATGAAGCAAACTGTTAAACTGTAATGTTTTTATTGGTAATAAAACCCACATAAGGAAAGTCATTAAAAGATCTGTTCATCTTGTGCATTTCTCTGACAACCACCTGCACTGGAGCAGAGTGAGTGGAAACTCATTTCCTGTAGCTGGAGCAAGGACACTTCTAACCAAACTGATTGCTGCCATGCGCTTTTCATTCTTCTTCCCGTTAACCTCTGTGATCCATACTACCCTCTCCAATCTGTGGACTTAGAAGAACCTGGAGATACTCTTGGTTTAGTAAATTATGTCCCTCATTTTTTTTCTAACACTACCAAAGAGCATAAAAAAATATATTAGAATTTATTACATTATCAGCATTCATTTCTGTGCGCAGAAATCTGAAAGTTCCCATAATGGTTTGGGTAGGAACACTTCCATAGTAATATGGAGTTCAAAAAACAACAGAGGTTTTAGGAGACTAAAGTTGAAGCAAAGAAAATTAAGGTAACATAAGTGACCTAGAGAGGTGGTTCTGGCTTCTCTCATAACAACCTTCCACCTTTTCTTGATTAAGAAGCTTTTTACAAATTGAACAGTTTAAAGAACCTTTTTGTCAGAAATATATTTTTAAAAAATCCTTTATTTTTCCTGTACGAGCTGCTCCTTACTTCAGTTTTTCAAAGCACCACAGAAAATTATTTAAGTAACGTTATCTTACATTTCAAGAGAAGAAACTAAGACTGAGAGTTCTGAAGTAGCTTATCATTACATAAAAAGTTAGGGAACAAACAAGGAATGAAGTGTTGTTAAAAATGTTATCTTCCTTCCTCTTTGCCTTCCTCTATTCATCTCTCCCTCTATTCTTTCTCCTTTTCTTTCCCTTATTCCTTCCTCTCCTCCTCTATCTTTTGGCTCCGCTTGCTTTATGTTAAAGTCTGTATCTTCCTGTCAGCAAAAATCTACCATAATTTTGAAGCGATAACACTAATGCAAGTGAACAAATACTTGACCATCTCATATGGCATAAATGTCAGAAGGGAAATGCTCAGAAAATTGCATGTAACATATAAAATGCAAATGTAATATACAATGTCCCATGTGGAAAATGAAAATGCTGAGCTCAATTCTTGCCCTTTGCTTGCCTTTTACTTTGACTACTGCTGCTGAAAAACTAAGTCATAAACTCTTCTCAATCTCATCTCACCTTGACTACACAGATAATGGTGAAGTACTGAGGCAGCTGTTTTCTGTCAGAGCTAAGAGAAAATGAAGCTTCATAATACATTGCTTTATCATGCCCACCTATTCCCCAAATACTTTCACTTGCATTGGCTGGCAAAGAATACACTTCTTTCAGCTTTATCCTGTCATTAATTCCTCTTGGCTCTATCAACAGCTTCTCCTGCAACTAACCACTAAGAATATGAACTTGCAATACAAATTAGAAGTATTTTGCTTTTCTTATTTAAAAGAAAAGGTGGTTTTCCTCCTTTCCCTGCTCTCAGCTGTTGTTTCTTCCCACTTCTCCATCTGCTATTAAAAATGATCCAAAGTCCTCAGCAAATGGTTTCTTTGTTTCTGAGTAAAACATGGAGCTGGTCAGGCAATATACTTTTATACCTTCTGTCAAAATTCCTATTGGACTGCCTCATTTTCAGTTATGTTGCAACTTTATAAAATTTTTATTTTTTAGATTGATTTCTTTTTTATGTCCTTGGTACCTACCTCAGATCAAACTTATTTTTGCTTTATTTCTTTTAGCATAGCCAGAGCAGTTCAGTAATTTCAGAAGTGTTAAAAAATTCTGGAGATCTTAGTCCTTAACAGCTTTAATACTCTTTGTTTGGCATAAGGCTTAGAAATAGAGGAATGGCTACATTGTGTCAGAAGAGTGCTTTTTTTACTTATCATGAAAACTTGGTTTGCTGTGTCTTCTAAAAAATTGCTAGTGCAGAAATCATTGGTGGTAATTAGATGCAACCTTTAATGATTCTGTCCTCCCAGATGAAGCCTGACCCTACCATAAAGCCACATCATCAATGGCGTGGTCTTTCCACTGCAGAGTTACAGCCGAAAGACCTTGGCCAACACCAGCCACTGCCAGCGAGGGGGAAGTAAGACAGGTGTATTTGTGACTGTCCTACATGATCAGAGTAGAGATTCCTCCTGAAGGAGAGAGTTGTCAAAATGGGATATTAAAAGCAGAAATCCAGAATACAGGGAAAGAAAGAAATTTCCCATTAAGACTGTAGCTCCAGAAAAGGAGATAATCTGTGGACAAGAGTTCTGAGCTTGGCAGCAAATTATGGGGCAAGAAAGCAGAGATAAGGGGGATTTCAATGGACAAAAACAAGGAGGAAAGACAGTCTGTTAAAGCAGACGGTGTAATGGCTCACTGGAGCAGCTTGCACAGACTCCTTTCCTCAGGAATCTCATCATCCATGTGTATTTTATAGAGACTCCATAGACTTACCTCAAAGCTGTGGATTGAATTTGGCATTAAGATGTTCAAACATTAGTTTTTCCCAAGATATTTTTCCAGTCTTTCCACCAGAGCAACTGTCTGTTATCCTTTTTCCTGTATTCATATCCCCCACATCAGTGTAACCATCTGATTATTTGGACTCTGGATCTATCAAATCTGGATGTACCACAAAGTCAGAACAGAGTGTTTATTCTGGGGATGATTGATTAATGTTCACCCTGTTTGGTGAGGAAGGAAAGGCAGAGTTAATCTAAAGTGGTAGGACAATCTATACATAGCCCTTTTACAAACTCTTTGTAAATGTATTTGTGCTGTGTCCGTTTGATCACAGTTCATCATCTGAGTAAAAATAATTACAGCATGCTCATAAAGCTTCATTGGTTTTCAAGTCCACAAATTATTGACCAAATTTAAACAGAAGCTTGTAATTAAATGTCCTTTTCCAAAGATGTGCCTCTCAGTGACTTAGCACTTATGAGCAGGATTCGCAGTACCCATTGGATCAAAGAGAAACATGCTTATGTCAACCGGTTGGAACTGATTAAAAAAAAAAAAAAACAGGAAAAAAATTTCCTAAAAATACCGTTTTCTTCTTTATATGGCCCAGATACAACTGAAAGGCACACCTCTAGCCCCTACCTGTCTGCCCTTATGGAAACTGGCTGTCTCTGTGACTTTTTAAATCTTAAGAGAAGCAGTAGCCCTAATGAAAATTCCTATGGGATACAGCAAGTCCCAAGCCTGTCAGCTGATGCCTAATTATGTTGCCAGGATAAGTTCAATTCCCTTCTTGGACTTAGACTTAAATTTCTTATATAATATTTTGGATGTTTCTAGATAGGCCTTTTAAAACGAATAGAGTTAATATTTTTAAAATTACAAACGTAATTTTCCTTGACTTGTAGATAGCCGGCTGGAGTATCATTAAACCTAAAAGAACTGCAAACAAAATAAAAACTAATTTGGACACAGAACAATGTAGAGAGTTTTGCCTGAAAGGGGTGATTTAAACTGTTATGCAGGTGTCAAAATTAGAGGTTATATCTGAAACTTTTTCATCCTTAACTATTGTGGTTTTTACCATGGAACAAGTGTATTAAGATAATGTATTTTAATTTGGTACATTTTATTGAACTATTAGGTAGTACAAATAATCCCTGCAGTTTTAATGTGAAGAATTGCCACCTAAGAAAGAAGAAAAAGGTCCTTGTATTTTCATATTCTTATCATTATTTGTTTTATCTTTTTTTTTCACACAGCAGTATTTTCTGTTCCCTTCTAATAAAACATAGCAGAAACATTTGATAAGACATTAATAAACTGTTTGCTTTTGAGGAAAGAATGTCAATATTTAATTGAACCTCAGGTCACATAAGGAATCCAATAGCTGAAAGTGATTGTTCTCTTACCTTGTACATTACAAAAACCTGAACACTTTAAAAACAAATCACCAATCAACATTCATTTACATACCAAAAAATAGTTCTAGCAATGCCATAAGTGATAATGCTATTTAAACAAAACCACAATTGGGTCTGATTAGTAATTTTGTACTGTTTATGATTTCTTACAGCTTTCCAGGTGATCAGAATTTCAAGGTATTTTAAAATCCCTACTGTTTGTATAGCCAGCAAAATTATTTTGTTTTTCTTTAAGGTAATGTCACTAGAAATACCAAATTATTTTTACAAATAGAACTATGTTTGTCTCATCTGCAGTTCATCTTTCTTTGGTACCTTAAGGCTTTGTTAAGTATGTCATTGTTTAGTGGTGTAGAGACTGAAATGTTATAATTTATGGCTTAAACATTTTCATGAAGGACTTTTGGTATTATAGCAAAACTCTACAAAAGCTGCAAGAAGACAACCAAAAACCCTCAATGGGGCCCTGATTGAGGCCCTGACTGCCCACTGATGAAGATAAGATAAGTAAGAGCTGTGGAGAAGAATACATTCCCAGAGGGATCACATGTAGCACCTTCGGGGTGCAGACCACAGCCCCAGGGCTATCAGCTGCCAGGCCAGCACAGACCCTCGCACCAAAGGGTGGGAGGAGAAGAGAGGCTTTGGGTGTGTATTGGAAAAGCCTCTGGTCAGAGGCAGTGAAAGTCCCAACCTCCGCTGTGCAGGCCAGTTCAGCTGAGGGGCCCTGCACCCTGGGAAAAGGTTATCCACAGCAGAGGGGGTGTCACGGCCTGTCAAAGGGGCCCCCCCAAAGGGGTCCCCAGACCCTGCACCAGAGATGATGCAACAGATCCACAGTGTTGCAAGGGACAGTGTCAAACCTAGCTCCCTCAGGGGTGGTACCTGGGTGTTCCCACCTGGCCAAAGTGTACATTAATCCAATGGATTCTGTGCTTTTCGGCGCGGCGGCGATGGGGACCCTCACCATGCAGAAGAGAAGATGTAGGGATCAACGAGACGTCGTTGGGACCCATGGACGGGTGATATGTTTCCACCTAACCCTTGCCACTCTTGCTGTCCCCTTCCCCCGCCACACACACCTTTCTCTATTTCTTTCTTTTTCTTTTCTTTCTTTCTTCCTTCCTTTTTCGTTCTTTCTTTCTTTCTCTCTCTTTCTTTCTCTCTTTCTCTCTTTCTTTCTCTCTTTCTTTCTGTCTTTCTTTCTTTCTTTCTTTCTTTCTTTCTTTCTTTCTTTCTTTCTCTCTCCTTTACTGTTAAATAAAAATATATCAATTTTTTGGCATCAACATTTAATCTCATTCGGTTTTAATCTCATTTTTAAGAATATTTTGAACCTTCTAAGTTCCTTCTGGTTTCTACACAGAGACTTAGCTTTCTTTGCTCCTCCGGGTTTAAACCGGATCGTAACAAGTAGCACAGTTCTAAACAATGCCTTTTGAAACCCAGAAAGTTATAGTTATTACCCTGCCAGGGAGTGCTTCCTCATACCAATGTGGCAGAGACTGTAGCCTGAACAACATGTTTCTGCAGTGTTGTTGCTATGGGAACAGCTGCAAAATGCTTACTGCTGTACTATGACACAACTGAGCGTACTATGGCCTCTTTAATTGCATTCTTTAGGAGTCACCACAAACAAAAAGAAAATATCCACCTGGGTGGACCCTTGCTTATTTTCAAATGACACTTTTGAATTCATATTGCAGCATATTCTTTCCCCTATTTTAACTGCTTCTTTCTCCTACAGTTCTACCACCAAAAAAAACTTAGTGTCCTAAAGATATCCAAAAAATAACTGCATGTAAAATATGGAAAGATTAAAAAATGGGCTTAGGGGCTTTCTGAACCAGGAGGTCGTATTTAGTCAGTCTTGAAAATTCCAAGCTAGTAACAGCGGAAATTTCTTGAATGAGAAGGTGCCGGTTCCTCCTACATCACTGACTGACATATTTCGTCACCTGGGATAAACTGACAATAAATCTAGATGTAGATATTTCTTAAAATTATAATTCTACCTCCTTGTTTGTAGTTCATACCATAAACAAGCTGCTTTCCTTCTGTTTATGCTCTCCTTCTAATATTGACTTTCCCTTCTATTTTATATACTATGTAATGAGTTACCGAGCTCTTATCTTCAAAAAAAAGCTCCATTATTTCAGGGAAAAAGAAAAAAAACCCCAGCAATCCCCCCCCCCCAACCCCAAAACCCCACCAAACATGAAGTTTGATAAAACGAAATAGAGTTTGTGAAGAGACAGAAAAATGAGGGGAATTTGCAAGGCTTCACTAAGTCTATATTCTTGTTATGCTTTAAGTAATGCCAGTTTCTCACTGTCTCATACATAATTCTGTCCCTAATCTGTTAGCTTTGTAACCTAGCTCTTCCCACAGTCCACTAATGTAGAAAAGGATTCCCATGGAACTGCAGGAAGGAAGGAAGGAAGGAAGGAAGGAAGGAAGGAAGGAAAGTAGCAGGTGAAAAGAGGAATATCAGATTGAGAGTCCTTGCTGTCTCCCAGATAGGGAAAATTACTGGAATAGGGATACTGTGCTATGCTGTATGAAGTATAATTTCAGAACAAACAAAACTTGCATTTTTAGTAAATTAATCATTGAGTTTTATTAGTTCAGTTGAAATTCAAATCCCATTTGAAACAAAATTAAGTCTGATTTGGAAGTAACCTCAAAACGTATAAAGATTTTTTATACTTGGTAAATAAGGAACACATTATTTTCCAGAGCTCTGGTGAAAAAACACCTTCTACCTGTGGCAATCTGCATCACTTAAGTAGGCGAGAAAATGTAAAGGGAAGGGGTATCTTTCCATAGTTGCTCTTTCCCTGACTTCCCTCATACCCCCAGTGGAGGAAAAGAAAGTTGAAAAAACCCAGCTGTGGGTTAAGAACACTTTAATATTCGAGGAAAAAAATTAGTAAAACATAATAAAACAGTAATAATATTTGGAGTAATAATGTGGAAAAAAAAAAAGGCAAGAGGCAAGAAATAAACCCCAAGGAAGACAAGTGATGTACAAGACAAATGCTCACCACCTGCCAACCGATGCCCAGCCCATCCCCAAGCAGTGATTATCCCCTCCCAGACAGCTCTCCCTAGTTTATATACTAGGATGTTCTATTGCATGGAATATCCCTTTGGCCATTTCAGGTCAGCTGTCGTCGCCATGCTCTCTCCCAGCTTCTTGTGCCGGTAGTCACCGTCAGAGAGTGAGACAGCGAAAAGTCCTTGATTTAGGGTAAATGCTGCTCAGCAACAACCAGATCAGTGTGTTATCAACATTATCCTCATTCTAAACTAAAAACACAGCACTGTATCAGCTATTAGGAAGAAAATGAACTCTATCCCAGACAAAACCAGGACACATGTAAAATTATTCCAACCCGAAGGTTGGAATAATTGTGCCAGCTTTTGCACAACAAAGCTTTAGGACACTAGGACACTCTGCCAGGTCTACACACACTAGAGGGGTTATCATGGGCACAGCACTTAACCTTGAGCCTTTGCTTAACACCTGGAAGTGCTCTTTATTACTTCAGTCATTCCTATCTCATCCATAGCATACTGCTGTGCTACCTCAAATATCTCCAGATACCAGTATTTGAAAGGGACCTGGCTTATTATTATCCCCTTGATTTCCATACTTATAGGTTATGAACAAATTGCATTAGCAGTAGAGACAAAACCCTATGCAATCTCCTTGTTCTCTGCGAAGAAAAGAAAGAATAAATCCAAAGGTTTAGTCATTCATCATCTCCCCTGGTCTAGTTAAAAGCAGTAAAGTACAGCATCATTGGGATCTCTGAATCTTGGTGAATAGAGATAGCAAAATAAAATACATTAGTTCTCTCAGCTAAGGACAAGTTTTCAGCTTTGAAACCCTGTATTGGACTGGATCATTCATTCATCGGGAATACTAAAAAGTGCAGACAACAACAGGACTTTTTAGGTGTAGAAGATCAAGGAATAGCAGGAATAAACACTGAACTGATCATAAAGAAATAGCTGAATTGTCAATTAGATCGGCCTGTGACAGAGATCAGAAACAAGCCAGGGGCAGGAGGTTAACAGAGCTGTCAAAAGATGGAAATATCTGAGAAACAAAGACAGCTGTGGTATCGTCCGAGCACCATGTGCTTTTTATGTCCAAATGATGATTGCTCTTGTTCAAAATATTATTACTACTTCCATTATTGACATCACTGTTATTGATCATTATCATTTTTAAATTCCTGTGTGCTTCTGTGTCCCTGAAATCTTGCTGAGGCCTGGATTCTTCTTTTCAGGAGCAGTCAGCTGGAGTGACATCTCACAGTTGGTGGACAGAAGCCAGGTATAAGCTATGGCCACAGAGACTGGTTGCCTACAGGCAAGGAGGCAGCAGCTGTTGTTCCAAGGCACCGGACCAAAACCTGTGCGGTGATTTGCCAGCATCATTCCTGTCTCAGACAGAGTAAACTTTTCAGAACATATTTTGTTGTCTGGTAACCTCAATGTCTGCACTACACTTGTGACTAAGTCTCCTCAAAGGCTTACAAAAGGTTGGGTGCTGCTGCCATGTCAATCACCTGGACACTTCTCTGCTTATAATTCACTTTTTAAGAAAGTTAAGAAAGACTACTTTCACGGGTCAGATCAGTTGACAATTCTGACCCTAACATTTGGAGCAGAGAATATATAAATGCAGAATACTACAGAGGGACAGCAAGATTTCAGCCTCAGATTATCAATGAATACTTAATTTCACAATAGTTTTTCAGCAATGATTCACATATGTTTCAATAGAAAAAGTTCAAATTAGGATGAAAGAAACCAAATGGAATTGGGAAAGAAAATGAAGGAATAGTAATAAATTACTTCTGTATATTTGTTATTTCTGAATGGATATATGATTCATTTATATTTATTAATTTCTTGCCTTTAGGAACAAAGGAATGATCTTCTTATAAAAAGATGGTTATCAAAAGACTGGTGTGTGACATTTTAAAAAAATTAATAGTATGAAACTAACCTGCAAAAGGAGAGGTTAGGATAACGCTCTAAATTTATCTGGAAAACTCCTTTAGGTGCCTGAAGATTCTCTAGGTGACTAGAGCAACCTGCTAGGTGACTGGCTCTAAGTAGCCCTGCTCAAGCAAATTAGTTGGACCAGACTTCCAGAGCTCCCCTTCCAACCTTGACAGTTTTGTGATGCTGTTATCTAAAATTTAGATTCTAAGACCTCATATTCAACATCCATAGTTTTAGAATGCCTTGGCTTTCCCTGAGTAGGCACTGTTTTTAGGTACTACCAGCAACAAAACCAGAAAATTATTTTTCCTTTTTTCCACATTATCTGCGAGGCCAAGTTCAGTAGACATTAATAGCACACTTGCTGGCTGACAAAAAGTCTGTTACTGTCACAAAAGAATATGTTGTTTTCTCCAGCTTTATAAGCAAAGTCACTTCTCCAGATTTTGAGGATGTCCCATGTAAAAAATCATCCCATCCTTGTCTCCCATACCCATGCCAGCATTGTTAACACTAGGCTTGTTTCTGTTCTGCAGTCTGGTGAAGAAAAAGCAACAGTGTAGTTCATCCTGGTTTAGCTATTTCACTCACTAGAAAATGATTATATGTTCAGTATTCAATATTTAAACATGACTTCACAGGCTAGTGGATAGGGAAAGAATCTTTGATTATATGCTCTACTGAATACTTAGTAGAGCATAGTAGTGATTGTTTACTGACACCTAGTCTCTTTATTCAAAGGAGTAAACCATATACTGGAAGGAAGTTGTTTGTGTTTGTTAGTCCAACAAAAATGTATTCATTTTATGGAAGACAAAAGTTTCAACAGGAAGTAGTAAGGGAAGCCTATTTCCTTATAAGCTATTTTTGTATTGTGTGGAAGTTTTGATGGAACAGATGAGAAAAAGAAAAACCAAACTCTCTTCTTCTTCTAGCCATGTTCAGTCAGATATGTTGGAATAAGTACCTGGTGTCAGGAACCAGTGTAAAGAAATGGTATCTTGTAACTGGGACTTAAATGTCTGGGTTCAAACCATGTTTCACTGTGTCTTATTAGGTAGCTCAATGTCTCCTTTTGCTACCTGCTGTCTTTAATGGACCTTATCTTTAGAAATGAGCTCCTATTCCTGTTATTGACCTTAATTCTTGGCACCTAATTTTCTTCAGGCATTTATGAGAAGGCTAAGCAGGGGAGTGAGGCAATTCCACTAGGCAGCAAAATGCTTTAAAGGGTTAGTACAAGGCTAGACATTGCAGTGCTTAAATCTTTTCATGGATCTAACCTCAAATTACTATTACTCCTAAGAAAGAGAATAGTTTACAGTAAAATGTGAAAATGTGAGATAAGGAAGATATTTTCTTGCTCTTTTCTTGTTCGTTTGTAAAATACAAGGGACAAAAGTATCTTGTTCTGTCTCTAAGTACTATGAAAAATAAAGGAAAAAAGCTTCAGAAATTTCCACTCATCAGGTAATTTTATTTCCCTGGATTACAGTCTTCAATCCTAGTGTTCACTTGCTTTCTTAAGATTATGCCTGTTGGTACTATCTGCTACCGTGTATTTCACAGTTCATCTTGTGGTTATCTAAGATTACCATCAAGATCATGCAGAGAATGTGTTGAAAAATATGGGGGTTTTATTAAAACCATTACATTCTAAAATGATACTCAAACTAAAACAAATTTCAGATCTGCAGTCAACTGTTGCTGGTTAACATATTGTAAACACACACAAGTTGAACCAGGAATCCCTAACTGGAATCAGATCTGCTTCTATGAATGGTAGGATAGAGTATGCCATATGCTTTTCTTCTTAAAGATAATTTGGAGTGCCATTTGTTATCTCTTTTCTATCTTTATATGGGATAATAGTACTTCTTTAACATACGTGGATAGATCTTTTGCTGCTTTTTCAAATAACAGATTCATTTTTTCAAAACAAAGATTTCAGTTTGTGGATATGCTTCTCTGTTTACATAGGCAGGTGTGTCTGATGGGTGAGCCTAGTTGCAGCAATAACTTTTGCTCTACAGCTAAGAGAAAAAATACTCACTTCAATTGTTTAAGGCATTCAAACACCAGTGGGCATTATTCAAAACAGACATTCTTTATGTTAAAGATTTTGGAAACCATAACAAAGAAAATTAGTATATTCTGCCACTAGCCATTATTGATTACTTTTATTTTAGTAAAATAAATGTTTAGTTATACTGATTGTTCAAATAAAATGGACAGCCAATGCAGAAGTAAAACGGGACAATGATATTTATCCAGGTTGCTTTTCTCTTTTCTTTCTTTCTTCCTACTTCCTCTTTTTTTCTGTTACAACTGAAGAAGTTAATGCTGCTGTAAAATACAGAACATAATAATTCCTTTCATGCAGAAGCTTTGTTTCTTTCCAGGCTAACAGCTCACATAATTTCACATCTGGGTTTTATTTTTTATTTAAAATAATTATGTAGATATCAATTTATATAGCCGTTTCAATGGAGAAATACAAGGTAAATATTTTGATTTGCATATTGCATGCTCATGTTTTTTAAATATCCATTTATCTTTTTATTCTCAGTGCATTGAATCTAAAATCCATACCACAATCTTCAGTGCTAAACTCCATCCCTAGAACCTGCTTGCTCTGAGATCTAAGATTAGGCTGTGACTGTGAAGAGATCAATTGACACTTCTGTTGTTAGTGAATAAATAGTCTGGACAACCACATACTTACAAAGCATGTAAAACTCTTCACTGCTCTTACCTTGTGTATATGTCTCAGTTCTCCACCCCAACCAACACATGCAGAAAAAGGAAAAAAGGTGTGCTAGACACTTAGGAATAAGACATTCTTGAAAAGGCATTMTCCTTTCTGCACTGTAATAGATATAACTTTAATTTCATTTTAATGCCAACCATATGTGTGTTATCACAGGGTCTCTGTCAGTCTCACATTTTCTGCATGTGTCACCTATGCATTGATCATTGCTCGAATATTTCAATTTGGCTTTTTTTCTAAAGAAAATGTCTAGTTCAGGGCCACAAATATTTCCTTAAAACTAAGTAATGGCTAATCAATTGTAAGCACCCCCTTATTTCCAGTGTGAAAACACAAAAAGAAAATCTGAAAGGCATATTGACATTGTTCAGCTGTCAGAAGAGAAGATGAGGAAGGGAAGGAAGTAGCATTTTCCTTGTGCCATCCTCTTGCTTGGAGCCTGCTGTGGCTGGAGATGGCACTAGGACTGTTCCCCTGCACTGGAGCTGCTGCCAAAGACTAAGGGGACATTTACTAGAATGGAAGATCAATGACTCTGGGCTTACAGGTGTCTTAAGGTTGACTGGTAATATAGACATACTGAAAGCGATTTTCAGCAGGATGTTGGAAGTCAATCAAGTGAAGAAAAGTCCCAGCAGAGTAGTATATCTCTTTTACATTCCAAAAAAGTAAAGGGGGATTGAGACCTGGGTGAAATTGGTGTTTGAAGACACCCTGCCCTGGGTGAAAAATCCATAATTCAAAAACTCACTAATTTAAATACATGATGTGGTAGTTATGACAGCAACCAGCATGATAGATAAAGTAGTCTCAATTACAATGTCCGTGAATGGGTGTCTTCTAACTAAGCTTCAGTGACCTACAGTGCTTTTATCTGAATTAGTAATCCTAGACCTCCTCTATAATCAGAAAAGAGGAATTTCTGCTTCTAAAGTGATATTCACCTCATTCTAAACATGTCCTAAATTAGGATCACAGAAATGTTTATTTCTATGTACTGATTGGCTCAAATATAAGAGTCTATGTGGTGGCCGTGGTGTCTAAGTGAGATAGACTGGACCGTATGTTTTTGATGAGCTGAACATATACTCTGGCATTAATTTAATATGTACTTTATTAGATGAATTCTAGTTTGAGAAGAAAGAATACTTATCTACGTTTTTAGATTAGTAACACATGCTAATAAAAAACCTGTGAAGTGTCTAAGTCATAGTTAAGTATGCCAACCATGGAAACATACATTCATCCTGCCTATTTATCTACTACAGCTTTGTTTCCTTCTGCTTTAGCTTCAAAAAGTCACTGCAGAAACTCACTCACTCCCTTGCTCAGTTGCCATCATATGTCTTGGCTGGAAATCTTGTCTGTGTGCTGCATGCAGATGCTTCACTTCTTATCTCACCTTCCACTCCTACTTCCTCCTTGACTCTTCATCTCTACCTGTTTGGAGTTTTTTTATGAATTGACAGCTGGTTTTGATTTCAGGCAAATCAAACACTTGTGAGTGTCTCTCATTTTTAATCCTTACAAGTTACACAACCTAGCAAAATGTTTCTAGTGCATGAAACTCAAGTAGTGAAAGTGAATATGTGTACCTGTGCTGGTTTGACTGTAAACCAGCAGGGGAAATTACCCCACACAAAATACCTCGAGAGATTTTAGGTCAAAATTACAATTTTAATAAAAAAGGCTTAAAATAAATGCAGTAATACAGAAACACCGGCTTAAACAAACCGACAGAGTCACGGTACAACCTGATACTCTGTTGACCAGGGTAGTAGCTGTGTAGTCTAGTTAGGCACTGGTCCTGCAGGAAGGCCTGATAGTCCAGTCCCAGGAGTGGAGTGGAGTAGCTGAGTCCAATTCTGAGGAGTGGAGTAGCTAGCTGAATCCAATTCCGAGGAGTGGAGTCCAGTCGAGTCGCGTTGACTAGACTCGACTCGAGTTGAGAGTGGAATGTCAAGAGTGGAGTCCAGAGAGTGGAGTCCCGTTGAGTCGAAGGGTGTTTTCTCCCATCCAAACCCCTTGTTTTATGCTGTGTTTCTTGGCTGGCACCTCCCCCAGGGGCGGGGACTTCCACAATGGAAGAGGATCTTCCCGATGTTCTATTGGTTGCTTCAGTAATGAGCTTGGATGATCCCCAGGGTCCTCCGATGATCCAGGGTCCTCCGATGATCCAAGGTCAGGCTATTAGTCAAGCTGGGTGGTGCTAATGGGCCATTAGCTGAGATTAGATAATCAGGATGGGTGGTACTTGCTGTTGGCCAGAGTGCTTATCTCAGTTGAGATAAGGAGTCTCAGGTGTGTAATTATGAAATTTATCCAGCTTTTGTGGGTGGTAATAGAATATATGACTAACGCAGGACAGTAGCCCATAGGGAATCACAAAAAGAGTGGAGGTGACAGCATGTATCTGCAATGGATTATGTGAGTTTTATGTAAAGCGTGATTCAGCTGCCCTTAACATATTGCTATAAATTGGTGGAAGAGTGGGGAGAAATTGACTGATATTTTTTTCTGTAACATCTTCAGCACCATCAGCTGTTCTGAAAAACAATAAAAAAGGAAAATAATCCCCCAATAAAACGATTTCTGATTTTACAGTGTCCTTTTTGTTGCAAAATACATGATTCTGAACATAGAATTTTCATGTCAACTGTCAGCCCAGAGCAGTTTTATTGATGAATTATAAGCCCCTGAAAACAGGAAATTATAATGTAAATCCTGACAAGATCCTTAGCTATTGTGGTACAAATGACAATAGTAGATAAGTAGCCTACACATATTGTTGTGTTAATAAATATGCACAAGATAAAATATGGCATTTTAATATTCTAAACTCATATAAACAATCTTTTAATAATATTACAATACACTTCTCTGAAATACAGCAATGCATATACAAATCTGAAGCAATATGCTATTAGAATGTCCCAGCTAATTAGAAGAGAAGTAAAGCACATATCAGTATAAATTCATTGATACAGCAGCTCCTTCCTTTTACCTTTTGACCTTGTTTTTATTAGAATATCACTGAGTATCTGGGGTTTTTACTTTTCATAAATGCTCTGGATAGTAAAATAATTTAAAATGTTTTCAAGTACTTTTGCCTGATATCTTATTACAGCTAAACATAAAATAGAATGAATGTAGTGTTGTGTATACTGTCGGTAAACAGCCAAATTCAAAATAATTATTTCAGTAACATTTTGATAATTTTGGTCTAAGAAAATCATGAAGATATTGTTGAGGTCTCTATGGAACAGGTGAAAACTCAGATAGTAATTAACGTTTGTAACCTCAAATGGTTTCCTAATACTGTGTTGTGAAGTAGAGAAATAAAATGAAGTTGTAAAATAGTCTATTTCTAGACATCTCTGGACCTCTACACAACGTTTTAAGGCTGTTCAGAATGAAAATCAACCTATTGTTTTAATCTGACCATTCATTTCTTTAGTATAAGGGGAAGTCCTTATGGCCATGAATATAACACTGGCAATAAAAATTCAGGACTTTCATATCTCCAGGGAATGACTTTTTTCTCTACTTCAGCTTTATTGTCCAAAAAATCTTGTTAATTTAGAAATGCTGTTACTTGACACTTTTCTCATTGGATAGATTAGGTTTAATAGTGATGAGGTACATTACATATATTTAAAGCTTCTGAAAGCATATATGTCTAAATGTTTTTAAATTAAAGTAAGTAAGTATTTGGAGAGTTGTCTATAAAAACTGCTTAGGACTTTTTGCTGTACTGAGTGTACACTTTATACTAAATGTAAGTTTCCAGTGAATGGCATGACACACCATATCAATGCATATGCAAAACATGCAGTATTTTTACATTTCAGTTCAGTCAGTTAAAAAGTAGACTAGGACCTCATTTCAAATCCACCAGCAGTCGAAAGCCCTACAGTCTAAGCTATCTTTATAGCCTTTTGCAGTCTTGTCACCCTCAGGAAAGAATGCAGACTCTGAATCATGGAAACGTAAAAAGCCTGTGCCCTCACCAGATCATGAGAAGAGATGAATTGAAAGACTAGCCTTGGAAAGATAGGGGTTCCACTTTCTGCATTTTACCTTTTCTCAAGACAATATAAAAATATCTATATCCTCAGTAGATAAACTGTATGTGAGTTTTAACTATTCTGTGTACAAATTCCCATTCACTCGTATCTTGCCCTTGTTCAACTGGCAAAGATAGATCATGCAGTCTCTTTCTGTCCCTTCACTCTTTTAATTTTATGGACTGTCCAACCTTCCTAGAACAGAAAGTCAAAATAGAAAGCATTAAAGAAAAAGTACTAGTCCCAAAACTGGGCTGCTTGACATCTGCCTGAGAAATCCTGTTTGGAAATATAAGTATATGGTTTATGAAATACAGGAACATGACGCAGCCCTAAAAAAAAAAAAAAAGTTAATAGATACATTTATTCTGAAGTAATACTTTTTAAATTATACATGCAAAATATTTAGATCATCTGTTAACAAAAGAAAATTAATAGCTAGATAAGTTTAAGAGGATTAATAATTAGATAAGATAATAATTAATAAACCGAGATACTCTTTTGCAGTATAATGCTGTGTATCCTAGCCACATTTTCTTATTCTGTACATTGTCTGAATTTGGTACTTGATTTTTCCCCAGATACCTCCAGAGAGAGCCGTGATATCACCATCTTCTCAATCCGGATAATCTTTCTAGAACTTTAGCTAGTTATACCTCAGTTCAGCCAAATATTTCAATGTATGTGGCAATTAACAGAATTTTGGGCTAGTGGACTATAGTGTTAACATATGAGCTTTCATTAACCTTATAGAAAAAGAGAGTCACTCAGTTATAGCAATTAAGTATAATCAACATGGGAAGGTCCTGAAAGCACTGAGAACCACAGAGTGTGGGGGCCAGCACTGGTGACATGCAGTTGACAGTCAGGAAGAGACTGTGTCATCCTTCCTGTGGAGCAGAGAAATAGCGAGATTTTAAAATGGTATATATGTGTGATTAAAATGTTTTGGTTTCCAAGCTCAGTTTATTCTCTTCACTGTCATTTGGTCTTGCATAGTGAAAGGCAGTCAGCATGGTTTAACAAGTGCTTACTTGTTTAGTTAGATCATTGGTCTTCTTGCTTTCCCCCCTCCCAACATGCTTTTGTGGAACTGATTTTCTTAATGCTGAATTTTCTTTTTAATAGTGTATATATTTCAGTGCTATCTTTGGCAAGTGAACAGATGTTTTCACCGTCATGAAGGAATGTGCCTGGAGGGCAATTATATTCTCTACTTCTCCTTAGGCCTTTAAGGGCTAGACAGCCAATGTAGTCATATCTATGCAATGAACAGGTAAGTAATTTCAACATTTCTGGAAAGCATAAATAATAATACCTGAAGGCGTGTTTTATTCCACCCACCTGCAGTGCTGGAAATAGAGGGAAATAGTATAAATGTACCAGATCTCAAAAAACTGAAATTTGCAGAATTAAAAGCTGTATGTTTGTCAAAGTAATGAAACAGTTTGTGAATTTGGGGGATTTGAAGAAGTTAGAATGAGATTGTTGCATGTTTTCCTACCTGAATATGAGTTTTTATAGTCCTAAATGTATTATCTGGGCTATTATCTGTATTATGTATTATCAGAGAACTGACCACAAAGCTTTTCTCCTTCAGGCACTGTGGAGTGGCCGGAAGGGAAAGGTCAGTAGTTGATGAAACTTGACAGTATGTGCAGACCCATTGATTTAATTTTCTGGCAGTTCTCATGTGAATTTCTGAAAACTACATGCCCATATTAACTTCCTACCTTGCACAAGCTACAGTTTCATTGGATGTTTTTGCAGAGATATAAAAAAATATTTGGAAATCTTTCTCTATATCACACATAAGACACACCATTGCTTCAGGGGGAATTGCTATTCTGCCTCTGTCTTTCTGTACCTAGTGAAAATAAATAAGAGTTTCACTTCTTTACCAGTCAATCTTATACTTTCCATAAGCACTAATTTCACTTGAAAGTGCTCTTCTTTTGTGGAAACACAAAGGATGATATTTATTATAGTATTTTGAATCTTCATTCAAACATGCTAATTTTAATCCTTTCACAAATACTGTAGTCTGTATTGAAAATTGTTCAGAAAGAATTTGCTGTCTCTCAACTGCTTCTGCTATTCATAAAACACATTTAAAAGGAAATAATCCCTAAGACTTTAAGCCCATAGAAAAAATAACTGATTTGAATGTGATCTGAAGAAAAATATATGGTTGTTTTATTCAATTTTCATGCATGCACAACTCCTTGCTCCATAAACCATACCAAATTTTCTTTATTAGTTATAAAAAAACTGTATACCTGGATATTCTACTTTTTAAAAAGCATGGTTCCTGCTTTATTAAAGTAGTTGTCAGTAAATGGCATAAACATTTTCAGAAAAGCTAGTATTTTAAAATAAAGGCACTACACCAATGCCTATAATCAGACAGTCGATAAATATGCATCTTACATTTCCTTGCTATTGCTGTAAGAAAGAGAAATAAAGGACAAAGCAAACTGCAATCAACACCTAATTTCACTAAGAAGAATAGACAGTAGTCTGGTATTTGTATGTCTACGTGGTGTGCTCACTTCGGATGACTCACCACACTGGAAATTATCATATAAAAATTGGCTGAACAGAATAAGTTAGTAAAAAGAAAAATGTGGGAGAATTTAATTTATGTTGAAACTCAGAGTACATAATGAGAAGTGTAAATTTCACAACTTAAAGAAGCTTAAAAAGACAGCAAAATAATATGGGCTCTCAAGAACAAGTTTCAAAAATATCTGTGGTACAAAGGTAACTACAAGATATGAATAAAAGAAGCAGCTGAGGACTGCCATCTTTTTCTTCAGTAGGTTATGATGCAACAAATTTATATAATTAATCATTTGCAGATTCAATTGATCAACAATGCTAACAGTAGTACAAAGAGAATTTCCTAAATATAAATATTATTTTAATATAGTTCTTGGGTTCTGTTATTTAGATCTTCATAACACAACACTTTTATGTTACGGTACTATAACTTCAAACTCATTATAGGGTCCTGCAGATCTTAGGAGAGCATTAAAGTAGGTGTCCTCAATTTTTTTAAACAAAGTACCTTATTTCACTAATGTACATTCTTGAGTAATATATATTTACAAAGTAAAGATAACTGCATTAAAGAGGCATACAGCTGAAGAACAAATTCATCAGCATTCCAAACGTGGTGATCGATTCTCTCCCCAACTCAGTTACAATGAATATAAATTGAGAAAAACACAGAGAAGTAGGCCAGCAGGAGGTCTCAAATGCAGGTGAAATTAAAAATAAATACTGTGGTTTGAAAAAGTCCATTTTCTCATTCTTGCTCTGAAAGAGATTGGAAACACTGATAGCAATTGCAGTTTTCAAGCAAAAATCCACTCAGAGGTTTTTTTGATGTTAAAGTGTATTCTTTCAAGGCTAAAAATACATTGAAAAGTGGTACTCCAGCTAAAATTAAGCAAGCTGATTTGTTTGTTTATCATATGTCTGAGTCACAACATTATCCATTCTGATGTAGGCAATTTAAAAAAAATTAAATGAAATAGATTTTCTTGGCCAGAGGGCTATTCGGAAAGGCAAATCCACAAATAGAACCCAAGTTATGGACACGTTTTAAAAGAAAAGAGCTAATGAAAATATTTCTAGGAAACTAAGATAAGAAAAGAGACAGTTTAGGTGTTCGTGCCTGCCCCACACACATTGCATACTCAGGCAGGAGTCAAGAGCATGTAAAGCAGCTTGATGCACTAAAGCTCAAGTCGCGGAGATAGATGAGCACACATTCAGATGACCTGCAAACCCAGGCCACTTCTATAGCAGCAAATTGAACATTCCTCAGAGTTCTGAAGGCACTGAGATAATTCACAGAATGGCTGGCATCTACCCTAAAAAACTGCCAACACTGGGTAGCTCTGGTGGTGCATTTGAGACAGTAGCTGAAGGCAAACTGCCCATTGCTCATGTTCTCGCAAGCTGCTCTGACTGACAGACCATGTCAGGGAGTTGTTGGGGGACACAAATAGTTACAACAGGCTGAATTTTTTTTAGGAAATGTGCTGAGAATTGCCTAGCAAGGACAATCACATTCCCATGCCCTGAATCATTCCACACACACTAGAACTGACTACTATAGATGCATCCAGGCAGACTGACATAGACAGTGTTACAGAGATACAGGAGCTTGAAGTCTTTAACTCTAGGACTTGAGCTGGGAGGCAGTTATGAACTTCTAAAAGTGATTCTTAGCTCTAATTTAGAGATGATTGTCATTACACAAAATATTTAATGACCGTCAAGCTTTCAAGCTTAACATTTTTTAGTGTGAGGGCAACTGAGCACTGTCACTGTCACTAATGGAGACTGTGGTGTTTCCATCCTTGGAGATATCAAAAATCTACGGACCTCCAAATGACCTCCAGATACCTCTTCCAGCCTCAGCCATTCTGTGATTCTGTAAAATGTTCACACTCTCCTGTCCCAGCGTCTACCCTTCATGAACTGTCAGCTCAACTGCTTATGAGGTTTTGCTCTGAACTGAAACTAGTTCATGGAAATGACGAGTTAAAAATAATCCTGCAACACAAATGAGCAAGGGGTGGAGATGCAGAAACGCCATAATGTTCAGTTATTACCAAAGCTTCTGCATGATGATACTATGGCCTTTCTGAGATTTCAAGTCCATCACATGCAAGAGAAAGATTCTAAAATACTTTCTTCTTTGTACTCTCACCTGGTCTAGTTTGAAACAGAATCAGAGCCCTTGCACTTCCCCAACCAAGCCAACCATGTACAGCTGCTCACAGGCACTTCAGGAAGCTGTGTGGTCTGAACAATTCTGTTATTGCTTCATTTGAAGCACAGTGCCTCGCTGTAAAAATGCAGATATCTGAAACAGATGCTGGCACATTAAAAGTGAATGTAAATTGATTTCATGAAATTCCCTGTTTGAGAAGGAGGGCAGATACTGATGGCCATGCTGAAATACTGATGGAAATGCTGAATAATACTTGTCTTTCAAGTTCGGAATCAGAGTCCAGAATTTGGCCTCCTCTGCACACACTGAGCAGGATTCAGTGTTAAAAGGCCATAAAAAGTGCTTAATTTTGTGTAGCCATGAAGGAAACAGAAAGTAAAACATAAAGGAAACATGAAAGAAAAGAGAACAATGTTCTCGGTCTTCTGCAGCTGAAGGAAATTTAATCTGTTCCTTTTCATCTTCCAGGAATATCTGACTACACTCAGGACCATTTCTTTTTAGCAAACCCAGCTTGCATTCATATTTTGAAGTTTTGTATATAGGCCAAATTAATAGTTAATTTTACTATCTGTGCAAATATAGCTGTCTAGACAGCAACTCAGTTCTAGCTAGGGAATTGGAAGAGAAAACAAAGGGGAGAAAGAGACTAATGCATTTATGTTTCCACTAATTCTATACTTGATAAATAACCTTTCTCACTGAGTAGATAATTGTAATCTTATAAGCATCTCGTGTTTCACATGACAATTTGAAGGCAAGAAGTGAAGAAAAATTAACAAGAAGACAAATGTTTCTTTCATAAGAATATGTGTAAAAGACAAATATAATGACATAAGCTTATGAATTACTAAATTTATTCTTATTTTAATGCTAGCTCAAAAGTGGAATTTGGGTGAAAAATGTATGGAGAAAAGAACAGCTTTGATATTCCATTTGTGTAAGAAAATAATCATGAATAATATTTATTATTTTTTCAAGAGGAAATGGTTGCCTGCATGAATTGAAATAGTGCTATTGAAGTCAATAGATAACTTTTTTTACATAGTGAGGACACAGATAGGCCAATAATGGTCAAAGAAAGACCATATAAGAAAAAAACATTTTTTATTCCACAAATCTCCATTTACATTTTTTATTGTTCTAATTTCTAATTTGTTAATACCCATTTCCTCATTTGTTTTACTTCTTTGCCTTTTTCATCTTCACCAAGTAATTTTTGCTCATGATTCAGTTTTATGAAGTAACCTTGAATTGACAGTCATTTTCAATGGACTGAAAATGTACTTGCAGATTCATTGAATTACATCAGATTCTCTCAACAGCTCAAGTGTTTTTGACAAACTAAATAAGGCACACTAAGTGTATGGATTTTTATCCTTTTTGTCATAACTGCTTTTCCATGTCATTTCACAAAATATCTCTGAATTTATGTATCTATTTTCTAATTTTAAAAGTTATGAAATGATAAATAAAATCCTTATGTGTATAAAGGCAGCTTCAGACATGTGCCAATGAGCAGGTTCTCAGAGCCTCAAACTAAATCCTAAATCACATGTATAGCAACTGACAAATTAAGTGCTATTAGAGGCTTTTAGAATCAGGAGCCAAGGAACTAAAACATGAATAGACATTCTCTGTGACTTGCTTTTGCATCTTTAGATGAGATTCAAAAGAGAATATCTAATTAAGATGCAGAATGTGACACCTATAAATTCTACCATCTTTCTGTAGGGTGTATTCTAATGCATCTTTGTTTATTTCTATGTATATGTATACATTGTCTGTGAGTATTTTAGGGGGTGGGTGAGTCATAAGAGTATATGCAGAAGTTGATTGCTGGGGAGGATGTGTGTGCACCCACACAAGCCACTCAGAGTGAGAACATGTACCAATCTCTCACTGCACAGGTCTGAACCAGATTCTACCCCCTCCACAATTTTGTGCCAGTGCTCCTGATAGTCACACAACCCTGACTCAATACTCCTACTTCTCATTCAACCCTCATGAAGGTCAAAGGATGTGGTCAACAGCTGTTAATTCTTCTCCCTTCTTCATCATGCTCACATGCAGAAGCTGACAAAATGAAATAATTGCACAAAATGCAAAGAACATGCTTATATCTATAATTTTCATCCATACATGTGCAGCAGGCTTCATAACTAAACCAAAGGAAAAAAAAATTAGTCTTTTTAGAATGTGAACTGCATTAAAATTAATGCTAATTTGAATAAGCTGAACAGCAAAACTTTATTTTATCAGAGGTTCAAGCTGAAAGCTCTATCACAACTGGAGAAGATGCATGAAGCCATGCCAAACCATGAGAGCAAACTTCACATTCCTTTCTGGTGGTAAGTCATATTTTGAGACCCAACATATATCTAAAAAGCACATTTAGACACAGACTATCACAGGTGTCTACGTCTGTGTAGAGTCTTCCTGGAAAAGCTTTATTCTGTAAAAAAACTTTGAAGTCAATCCCTCTTTGAGGAGGATCTTGACTAGATGACCTTTAGAAATCCCTTCCATCTTAAATTATTATATGACTCTATGAGTCATACACTGTCATTCAGTTCAGCAGACAATAGGTTGGACAGGTGCAAAAGATGACATTTATTAAAAATTTTGAGTGTTAGGACCATTAAAAAATATGATTCTGGGAAAAGCAATTTCAGAAAAATCTCATAATGAGTTGGTTCTATTTTTTAATTCAGAAGGAGGAACGAAACCTAGAAGAATAATTCTTTATGAAAAAATGTATTTGTTCAAAACAATTTTTTGAAAAAATTGCTTTGATAGATGCCATTCACCAAAATCTTTAAAAAATCTTTCTTTTTCCATTTTTCATAAAAAATTCAGTCAATAACACTGATAATTTTTTTCTTAAAAATATATATTAGATTAAAAGTCAGTTTTCCTTAAAGATATTTTTCAATTACATAATTAATCTTCAATATCTATCACTGCCTTTTTTGGTATGGTTAAAATAGTTAACTAGATAGCATAGCTGTTTTCAGAAGTTACAATATTGGATATTAATCTTTTTTGTCATTTCACAGGAAAGCAATTTTCCTTCAAATACAACAGTCTATACCTGCATAAGCTGGTTAACTTGTGAAGCTGATTAAATGGCAAAGAATACCAATGATCCAGATTTAAATAAGATAATATGATTACATGCCATCAGGGCTATATAATGTGCTGTTCTCCTGTGTGCTGGTGTCAGAAAAAGTCAGCTTTCCTCATGGATTTTAATATATTTCAGTCAGAGAAAATAGTTTTGTACAATAAATATCACAATTTCTTGTCACTTTTACATTATAGTATATGCTATTAGACTAACTAAAAAAGGTAACAACTTAAACTTTCTAGAAGACAGATTTTCATTATGGAGTTAAGGAAACCAATTCAAGAAGAAAAAGTGACAGTGGCAAGCTGGTGACCAAGATCTTCTAACATGTCTAAGAAACAAGTTTTTATCAAACTATTCTTAAGATGCAACTGAATTGGTTCCTTCCTGGTTATTTTCTCTAAGTTTACAGTGACAGGAAAGCATGCCTCAAAAGCCGGAGTAGACTATTATGCTTTGTGACTTCCTCCAAGCAAGAGTATCAGACAGGATCACTTGCAATAATGAAATGCTGGGAATGAAAGGCAAATAATGAACATTTCATGACAGCAGTTGATAGGTTTGCTGAATGCTGCAGATATGTAGACTTCAAAAGAGAACTAATAAGAGAAAAAATAGTCACATATATAAAAGAAGCCCACATATAAAAGGAGCCCACTTCTGGGAAGACACGCTGTCAGTCAGATTCAAGAGCAGGCAATGTTTCTTACCATTCCCAAAGCAGAAGTCCTGTATCAGGTGGCCTCAATACATGGAAGATGAGCCAAATAGAGCTGAAATAGCAACATGAGCATTCTCATAACACAAAAATAGTGCTCAAGTAGGGACAGGGAGAACAATATCTCTTCACAAGAGAGAACAGTAGAGCTGTAAAGCAAGGAGCACGATAACAAGCAACAGTTGGAAACCATGAACAGCATAGAGAAGGACTGATGGAACTATTGTGTAATAGGTACTTTCCTAAAAATGTAGAGCTTGCCCAGAGAATCTGGAGATAACATTGCTGTCATCAGTGTACATCGCATGGTGATTTCACAATCCAAGGGACAGAATATGCTGGGAAAACATACAGTGGTATTCAGTGTTGAACTGAACAGACTATATCTTGCATTTAAAAGTAGCACGAGGCCACCACTGAAGTATTACCAGGAAAATAAAAGAAAAGAAAAAAAACCAAAATCAATTCAAGATAGTATTTATGCAGAGTAAGACAGCTGTGAAGGTCAGGTAAAATACTAGAGAAACTGTACTGGGCATTTGTATTTAATTCCAAATGTAAGTAGATTGTTTTTTCAGATAATTTCATTAAGAAACAAGGATTGATGGTATATCATTAGGTTCTTGTGCGGGCCGGAGACCCCAGTGACAGGGGAACTATAAGGCTCCCTTGGAGGGTGGAACCTTAAGCACGCCCCTGGGGTATCTCATTTCTAATGTATTAATGTATTCCAACTCCGTACCCCCTGTTGGCCACTGGCCTTCCTGCCCCTTTTTGCCCTATATGTCCCCATTCCAGAAGGTTCTCCCTTACTCGGTCCCCCATTGGTCCCTATTCCTTTGACACTCCCCTGATGTTTCCCCATTGGCCCTCGTACCTTGAACCTGCCTTTGTACTGCCCCTATGCCCTCAGATTATTGGACATGATGCTCTGTCGCCACCCCTACCAACCCCATATAAAACCCTGTGTTCTGCCCTGTTCTTTGTCTTTGTCCTTGGACCCCTTCACGTGGTCAGAATAAACTCTGCCCGTGGAATTCCAAACAAAGACCCTTCCTGCTTCTTTATATTGTCAATCCTGTTCTCCGAGTCATCATCTGGTGTGCGCGAGAGTGTGTGTGTGAGGGCCCTCCATAGCGGCTTCCCAGCTGGGGATGGTTTTGGAAGGTTGTGGCACTCACCATCCGCCGCCACGACAAGTGGCGCCCGAACAGGGACCTGATCGGAGTGTCCCTGAAAGCGTCTCCAGCATCCTTGGTTGCTGGAAGTCCGCCTTCGGAGTAGCCGCTTCCCCAGAGAGAGCCTTGAGTTCTATCAGGGTGATCCAAGAGGTGACCGGCAACGCTCTGGAGTCACTGAGGCTCGGTCGGGGATCGACGGACCGGCCTGAGAGTTTAATTTGACCCAGTGGTGAGTTGAGAGATTTTGGGTATTTTTCCGCCTTTTCTGTTGTTTTTTTCTCTCAGGTGTCGGGAGGAGAGGGCGATGAGGGCTAAATTAACCCATCCCCAGTGAGAAGTTTACTCCCAAGTTAAAGAGGCCCTAATTTGGGGAAAATTTCATTTTTCTAGGGGGAATTGAAAACGTTTTGTTCATTGGTTGTTTAAGAATTTCTTGAATGTCTCGTGAGATTTAGTTTTAACTAATAAGTTTTGGGATGATGTGGGGAGAAAGTTATACGATGTTCAGGCTAAAGGGGATTTTTCCGTAGGGAAGTTTTATCCTTTGTTTCACGTTATTGTCAGATGTGTTAAGAGTATTGGGGAGCGTTCGGGTGTTTCTAATCCCCAGTTGAAAAACCCTTCCCCGCTTTCCTTCCCCTGTATCCCTCAACTCTCTTCCCTACCCCAGGAGAGATCAGGAGATGGATCCTGCCCTAGGGCACAGGGTTGCCACCATCTTCCTGACATCTCCTGATATCCTCTGTCCCCTCCCCAGGACGGCACTGGCCATGCCGTCCCGGGCTCTACCCTAATCCCTATGCCTTCGCCCGCTCACCTCGTTTTGCCATCCCCAGTTATTCCCCAAGATGGAGCCGCCAATGTGGCTAGCCCCGCCATCTTACCCCTTTCTTCTCCAAGTTTTCCCGCTCCTAAACCCTTTCCACAAAATGGCATAGACAGTGTGGCAGCAACGGCCATTTTGTTGAGCCTCCCTGCCTCCACCCCAGCCACACAAAATGGCGTGGCGACCATTTCATCACCTTGCGGCCTCCCCCAGTCCTACTCTACGCATGCCATTGCATTGGACCCCTCCTCCCACACATTGTCGAGTGTGTCTACATCGGGCTCCTCCCTTTCCGTCGGGGGTTCCCTCCCTGGTGTAGACCCCGCCCCTCCTCTTAATGTGACCACCCACTCAACCGGTGGCTCCGCCTCTGGGAACCAACCCACCTTCGGTTCCCATGCAGAGGGGATCGGAGGCGGGCATGGCCATGACCGGAAGGATGCCATCTTGGCGTCCTCTGCCACACACCACCTGGCAACTCGGGTTCCTCAGGGGCTCCAGCTGCCAACCAGGCCTTCCCCTTCCTCCTCCTCCTTGGATGACAGTGACTCCCAAGACTCCGATCGGCAGTCTGGTGATCACTGGTCGGTAGTGTGGAGAAAGGCAGTGAGGGATGGTGACTGGGGTCTTTTGGGTAAGATCACCCCTTACGTAGCCCCGCTCATCTATAAGAGAGGGAGGAACACCAAGTGGGAACCGGTCCCCTATGCACAGCTTAAAGAGCTGTGCAAGGCAGGAAAGGACTATGGAAGGGGGTCGCCATACTTCAAGAACCTCCTCAAAGTTACCTTTTCTGAATACATGTTGGTGCCCCACGATATCAAAAACATTGTGAGCTGCCTCCTCTCCAATGCCGAGTATACGTTATGGGAGAGAGCCTGGAGAAAGCAGCTGCGGGGGCTTTTGCAATCATATAGAGGAGATGAGGCCAGGGCCCATCTCACCAGAGAACACCTTACTGGGGAAGGTAACTTTGAACATCCAGAGGATCAGGCACAGGACCTCCCCAAGGCTGTCCTTAGGGATATCAAGAGAGCGGCTGAAACAGCGCTGCTCCAAACCCCTGATGATGCCACACCCATTCAAAATTTCTCTGATATTAAACAGGGGATTGATGAAACCTTTATCAAATTCATAGACCGGTTGAAGGGCTCTATTGACAAACAAGTAGAAAATTTGGAGGCTCGTAAAGAGCTACTATGTAAGCTAGCCATGGCAAACTCAAATAATGAGTGTAAGAAAATTCTGAGAGCCCTCCCCCTCGAACCTGAACTGACAATTGACCAGATGGTTGAGGCTTGTGCAAAATTAATATGCACAGAGCACACCATTGCCATGGCAGTTTCTAAGGGGGTGGCGGAAGCACTAGTAACAACAACAAAGGACAGACAATACTGTCATCACTGTGGGGAACTAGGCCATTTTATTAGGGAATGCCCCAAATACCAGGACTTTCAAAAACAAAGGAACTGTTCTCCCTCAAACTGGCGGCCGCAACAGCCAAGACCTCACCAGTACTACCCAAATCACCCATGGCATCTCGGAAATTGTCAGCCGAGCGCAGGACGGTCCCGTGCTATGACACCAAATGCACAGCTGTTCCGTCCTGCTCTACCAACCATTCCGGAGACACAGATACCATGAGCAACGTTTCAGAGGGTCGCCCAGATGAGGAGCCTTGGGTCACCACGGCACCCCAGTGCACAGGTATCCGAACCCAACGCCAGCTGGTGAGTGCTTCATCGATGCAGTTTGATGATGGTACTGTTCATAAGATCCCTACGGGACAATTTGGGCCTATAGATGGCCCAAAAGATATTTTAATAACTGGTGATGACTTTAATGGGCCAAGAGAACTTTTCATTTTTCTGGAAGTACACACAGTTGGTCCGCACAATGAGATCTTTGTGTCTGCCCTGTGTACTAAGCCACCTTGGTTCCTATGCAAAGGAAGGACTGTTGCACAGTTCTTCCCTTTACCACCCTGCCTGGACTATATTCCCAAAAATCCAATAGTGTGCTGGGTTGAGGTTGTGGGTCCAGACAGGGCCATGGTAGAATGCGGCCTGCTCCATAAGGGTGCCAAATTTTATATCCTGGGGATGGCGGACATGGGGGCGAACGTCACCATTATTGCCCGTTCTGAATGGCCAAAGGAGTGGGAGCTGACTCCAGTCAACGGTGTCATATCTTGGATCAGGGGCGCCACAACCTCCATGCGCAGCAAGAACACTATCGTGGTGGAGGGACCTGAGGGCCGCACCGCTACTATTAAACCCTTTGTAGTAAGGTCGAGGATTACGTTATGGGGCAGGGACCTATTGTCCCAATGGGGGACTCAACTAGAGATCCGACCAACATCATGGGATTTCTAGTTGGGGCCACTGTTGAGCGTGCCACCCCACCACTTACATGGAAAACAAATGACCTGGTGTGGGTGGATCAGTGGCCCCTTACAGCTGAGAAGCTGTGCACACTTGAGTCCCTTGCGGAGGAGCAGCTAGCCAGGGGCCATATCGAACCAACCAATAGCCCCTGGAACTCCCCTATCTTTGTCATCAAAAAACGGGGCAAAGATAGGTGGAGGCTCCTCCACGACCTCAGAAAGATCAATGAGGTGATTGAGGACATGGGTCCCCTGCAGCCCGGCCTGCCCTTGCCCTCCATGCTGCCCCGTGACTGGAGGTTGGTGGTTTTGGACATTAAAGACTATTTTTTCAACATCCCACTTCATCCCCGGGATGCACCCCGGTTCGCTTTTTCTGTCCCGTCCCTAAACAGACAGGCCCCTTTGAGACAGTACCACTGGTGGGTACTTCCCCAGGGGATGAAGAATTCACCATCTATTTGTCAGTGGTATGTGGCCCGCATCCTCTTGTCTCTACGTAAACGATTCCAAGACGCTATATTCCTCCACTATATGGACGATATTTTGGTCTGTACATGGGAGCAGTCCTATTTGGATGTTGTTTTGAGGGACACCATAAAGGCCGTGGAAGAAGCTGGCTTTGAAATACGAGAGGATAAAACTCAACAGACCAGCCCCCGGACCTATCTGGGACTCGGATAAGTGAGTGAACCATCGTATCTCAGCAGCTTACCATCAAAGACAATCCCAAGACCCTTCGGGACCTCCAGCAGATCTGTGGATCTATCAACTGGGTGTTTCCACTGCTGGGGATTACGTCGGAGGACCTCAAGCCACTTTTCAACCTCCTCAGAGGCAGTGAGGACCTCGATTCACCACGTGCCCTCACCCCGGAGGCCCAAGAGTCCATCAACAAGGTCCAGGAAGCATTATCCTCCTGGCAAGCCCACTGAGTCAACCCCTCTCTTCTGTTTCGATTCATCGTTCTGGGTAAGTCACCTAGATTTCATGGCCTCATTTTCCAATGGGACTCTACCATAAAGGACCCTCTCTTAATCCTTGAGTGGGCCTTTCTACATCATCAGCCGACTAAGACATTAACCATGCCGCAGGAATTAATGGCTCAATTAATCACTAGAGCCAGGGCACGCCTCTGCACCCTTGCGGGGTGTGACTTCACATGCATTTATCTGCCGTTAGTCAAAGACCAATTAGAAGATTTATTGCAGACTAACAAGCGCCTCCAGTTCGCCCTGGATAGCTACACTGGCCAAATTTCGACTCACAACCCACACCATAAACTGTTTAATTCAGCCTTTAATCTGGTCCCAAAATCACTCCAAAGCCGCGCACCTCTGAAAGCTCTGACCATCTACATGGACGGCTCGGGGAGGTCCCACAAGTCAGCTATGACTTGGAGGGAGCCAACAACTCAGGAGTGGGAGTCTGATGTGGAATTTGTTGAAGGCTCCCCCCAAGTCGCTGAGTTAGCAGCTGTGGTCAGGGCCTTTCAGAGGTTCCAAGAACCTATTAATTTGGTCACAGATTCGGCATACATAGCCGGGGTAGTTGCCAGGGCTGAGCATTCCCTACTAAAGGAGGTAAAAAATCCTATGCTTTATGGGTTGCTTTTGAGGTTAATATACCTCCTTTCCCACCGAAAGCAACCTTATTATGTCATGCATGTGAGGTCGCACACTGATCTCCTGGGGCCCATCGTGGAAGGTAGCAGAAGGGCTGATGCCCTGGCCATGCCTGTGCAAGCAGCAAACATCCCTGATACTTTTCCACAGGCCAAAATGAGCCACGACTTTTTCCACCAAAACGTGCCTGGCTTGATGCAGCCGTTTCATCTGCCGCGCGACCAGGCGAGGGCAATAGCTGCCACCTGCCCTAATTGTCAGCAGCACCAATTGCCATCCCTAGGTTCCGGAGTGAAGCCCTGAGGAATAAACAGCTGCCAGTTATGGCAAACCGATGTTACCCACTACCCATTTTTTGGTAGATTAAAATACCTTCATGTGTCCATTGACACTTTCTTGGGCGCAGTGTTTGCTTCGGCTCATGCAGGCGAGAAGGTGAAGGATACCATCAAACATTTCCTCCTCATGTTCACCACCCTAGGAGTGCCAAAGGAGATAAAAACTGATAACGGCCCTGCATACATCTCCCACAAGTTGCGGGACTTTTTTAATCAATGGGGAATACGACGCAGTATGGGCATCCCGCAGTCCCCCACAGGTCAGTCCATTGTCAAAAGGGCCCACGCTACCATAAAACAAGTCCTTGATCAGCAGAGGGGGGGGAAATGAGATGGATCCTCCCATTGAGAGGCTCTATAAGGCCCTTTTCACGATAAATTTCCTGAATGCCTCACCCACAGAGCCGACCCCACTGTATTCCGTCACTTTTCAAATTCGGCCAGGGCAAAATTAGATGTAAGACCACCGGTGCTGATCAAGGACCCAGAAAGCCAACAAATAACAGGCCCTTTCCCATTAATAATGTGGGGGAGGGGATATGCCTGCGTGTCCACACCATCGGGCCCAAAGTGGCTCCCAGGGAAAAATATTAAGCCTTACATTAGCCCAGTAAACACTGCTCCCAAGGATTCTAACCACACCGATTCCGAGGTTCACATAGGATCTTCACATAACCAAACCGGTGCAGCGTGGAAGTGACATCGATGCAGGCGATCCATTTGAAAGTTGACGCACCATCCCAGGATTGATGTCGCAGAGTGATAAGTTGATTACATAAACCAACCCCTCCAAAATACAATCCCTCTAGACTGTCATAACCTTCCTCACCCTCAACCCTCTATGTCACCCTTGCCCCAACCATGCTCCCAAATACCCTTATCCATTACACCCTCTCCACCTTGAGAATTTGGTTTAGTGGGGCTAAGGGGGAGCTCGAAAACCATGAGGGGGGAAGAGGGGAAGGACCCGCTGGAATTACCCTTTCCAGGAGTTATAACCTCTTTTTAACAACCTCTGTTTGTGAACCCTAACAGACAACACCAGCCGAGACCTATGCCTACATTCGCAGCTATGCTGTTCGGAATTCACTCCGTCGCTATCTGCTGGGTCCTGTTAACCTTGCTAACTGTGGATGCGTGGATGGTAGCACAGCCCAAGGAGAACGTGTGGATCACCCTGGCTAAGGCCATCAACCAGGACAACATATGCCTATCCATGGGCAGTGCAGAAAATCCCTTGACCACATGCTTGGTGGGAATTCCCCTCAAACCCAATGAACACCCCTTCACGGGGAAGAGACCCAACCCGGTGGACACCTGGGATGAGTGGACAAAGATTTACCCACATGCACCAGAGGAACCCCAGGAACTGGACTTGCTGGGGTCCTCCAGGTCTACATACTGTATTCGATTCTACTATAAAATAAGTGAACAAGAAGTGGCAGGATTGGGACACCATCAATCTATTTACGTGAGGGATGTAACTCCCACTAAGAAGGTTTACAATTCAGTCAGTTGGTGCAATTACCCCAGCCATATACCATCTGTCTCCACTCGCCACCCCAGAGTGCTCCCCCGAGGTGTATTTTTGATCTGTGGGGATAGGGTGTGGGCTGGAATTCTCTCACGTCTCAGAGGAGGACCCTGTACCCTTGGCCAGCTTGCTGTCCTTACCCCAAATATATCACTATTACAAGATTGGAGATCAAGAAATGAATTGGCCCGTAAAAAGAGAGAGCTTGTACAATTAGACAAAAATTACAACAGCCAAATAGATGATTGGTCAAAACCCAAGAGGGTCGCGGTCTCCCTATTTCTCCCATGGGTGGCTGCTGCGAAGGCCCTTGGTGAGCTTTCTCACTTGGGGTGTTGGCTTAGCAAGCAGGCCAATTTGACATCTGCGGCACTAAGCAACCTCCTAGCGGATGAAGAGACGACCAGGCATGCTACTCTCCAAAATCGGGCAGCTATAGATTTTCTGCCACTTGCCCATGGACATGGCTGCCAGGAATTTGATGGGTGGTTCTGCCTTAACCTCACCACGCACAGCGAGAGCATACATACCAGTATCCAGAAGATCAGGAACAGCATCTAAGAGCTCAAGACAGAGAAACCACCCAAGTGGTTTGAAGACTTATTAGGACACTGGGGACTCACTGGATGGCTAGCCTCCCTGCTAAGGACCATGTTGTGGGTTCTTCTGATTGTTTTCATTGTTTTATGCATCCTTGGTTGCTTGAGACGCCTGCTTTTGAGATCCTTGGGAGAAGCGTTTTTAATTAATAAAGAAGGGGGAGTTGTGGGGGCCAGAGAGCCCAGTGACAGGGGAACTATAAGGCTCCCTTGGAGGGTGGAACCTTAAGCACGCCCCTAGGGTATCTCATTTCTAATGTATTAATGTATTCCAACTCCGTACCCCCTGTTGGCCACTGGCCTTCCTGCCCCTTTTTGCCCTATATGTCCCCATTCCAGAAGGTTCTCCCTCACTTGGTCCCCCATTGGTCCCTATTCCTTTGACACTCCCCTAATGTTTCCCCATTGGCCCTCGTACCTTGAACCTGCCTTTGTACTGCCCCTATGCCCTCAGACTATTGGACCTGATGCTCTGCCTCCACCCCTACCAACCCCGTATAAAACCCTGTGTTCTGCCCTGTTCTTTGTCTTTGTCTTTGTCCCTGGACCCCTTCACGTGGTCAGAATAAACTCTGCCTGTGGAATTCCAAACAAAGACCCTTCCTGCTTCTTTATATTGTCAATCCGCTTCTCCGAGTCATCATCTGGTGTGCGCGAGAGTGTGTGTGCGAGGGCCCTCCATAGCGGCTTCCCAGCTGGGGACGCTTTTGGAAGGTTGCGGCACTCACCATCCGCCGCCGCGACAGGTTCTAGACATATTGAAGAAGCCTGGTTCACCTTCATGGTAAAATATGACTTGGCAGAGGCTGTTTAAACAATTCATGTGAGGATGAGCACTGCTTAGGCTAAGTACGAAAAAGACAATCAGCAACTCAAGGTGCACTCTGATATCTGCATCTGGGAAATTGAAAAAATCAAAGAGGTTGATAATATGAAATTAGATATCACTTCGTGGAGTGGGAGTAGATTTAATAAGTGCTATGAAAGCATCAGTCTTCACCCTCCCTTGGTCAAGTCTCATCTCCTGGGATGAGGGCTGACACGTGGCTGCAGAGCTCCTGGATCCACATGCAGGCTGCACTGTGCCATCAAAACACAATATTTATAGCAACAGCAAAACGTTTCCTATTTTTTATGTACAGAAAAATACTTATGCATGGGAAAAAACATATGCTTTCTACAGCTAATTAAACAGTAATTCTGGCATCAGATATCAAAATATTCTCAAGACAAAAAATGACAGCAGGCTTTTGAATACTATCTTTTGTAACAGTCCTAACCAAATCTGGAAGATACTGCTTCAATGAAGAAATATTTTCCAAAGCTAAATAGGTCTCATCATTACAGTATTGACTTTTTTCCTAATGCAGTCTAAGGTGTGGAGACTGTAATGGATTATTGAACGCAACTTTTTAATTTTTCCAAAGGCTATACTTACCATATGACTAGGCAAGGAGTAGGTAACTTAGGAAGTATGTATGCAGTATGCAGTATGCAGTAAGTATGTATACAGGAAAAGCCAACAGAAGTATAACAATATCTGTTTTATTTTAGTGTTAATACATTTGTGATATTCAAGTATCCTTTAAAATAGCCATTTATTTGGGAAAGTGTTACCTATATAATGCTTACATAATAAAACCACTAAGTAATCATCCAATGGTTGTAACATAGGGCTGGTGAGGAATTCACAAGAAAATAAATGGGAGAAGTATTATCCCTGCCTATATCGACAGTGTTAAATGGACTCTCCATCTACATTAGCAACAGATACATCTTTTAGTGCTTTTAGAGCAAGGCTCACTCAGAGCAGCTATCAGTAGGCTAAGAACCTCCTTCCCTTTCATTCACGGTACTTCACAGATACCACTCTACTCTTATTGAATTAATAAGGACTGAAGAGAGCAACCATACCAGATTCATATCCTAGCCATGACATAATGCTAAAAACACACCTAAGCCAGCCAGTTCTCAAAGGTCCCCTGCAGCACTGCATTCTCCTCCCTCTATCAAATATCTGAGTAATCCAATAGCTCATTTTCAAGTGAGACGCATTCAAATCTCTCATTGGCCAGAAAAACCTGAACTGAGATTTCTACCCACCCAAAAGAAAGTAGTATAGAGATGTATGCCTTCCTGGACATGTGGAAAATGCTTCTTCTTGAATGGATTCTTAAAACATAGCCAGACAACAGATTGACTCTAGGTTCTAGAGCTTAGACAGATGAAGAAAGTATTCCTGTCACATATAAAAGGTTTGTTAAGAAATTTGGGAGGCAGACCCAAAGAGACTCTCATAGTTAAATCACTCTCTTGAAAAAGATGCGTTCAAGTGCTCTTAAGGTGAGGGGAAGGGTGAAAAAGAACCGGACTTCTATCATCTGCATCCATAGCGAGTGCTCTAACCAGCCTTTCTTGGCTATGCTGTATGCAGAACATACTCTGCTCAGTGTGCAGTAAATAATTGTTGAGTCAGACTGTGCAGAAAAGCTAGAAAAGGTCCCTAGATTATGGCTCCTGGTGGGTAGCAGTATAACAGAAACATCGATCTTCTCCCCACTATCAAAAATTGATTGCTTTTGGAAATTTTACTGCAGAAATAGACCACTTTCAGCACCTCAGGAAACATTATGGCAACATTAACTTAGGGTGGTTATGTGCTCAGGATCCAAATTTGAGACTAGTCTGGTAGAGAACTTAGAACAGCCCTGACTTGGCATACTGACCGGATTTTTCTACATAAATAAGTAAGTAAATAAATAAATAAGATACCACAAGCCCTAAGGTGTCATAATTTCATTCATAACTAGTAGGTGACCTTCTGCTACAGATGTAAATGGCCCATATGGAACAGCTGCAATTTTCTTTAAAAAATGGAGCACATCTCAGTCAGGGTTAACACACATTGTATGGAGAGCTTCAGTTAAATAGCTTCTAATGGAAGTTGAAAGAACAGTGGGAGTCAAGCTCCATACCGACTTAATGAAAGTTAACAATCTCAGTATTAACCAGCTAATAGTGAAACTGCCAGCAACTTAGATGTATTCAGTTAAAGAAAAACCACCACCACCACCATAACAACAATAACAAAATAAAGCAAGAAGAAAAAAAGCACTCATTTTTCCATAACTGTTTGCATTAAAGGAAGCAAATTTCTGACAGACCTGCTGTTACATGGGTTGGATTGCAGTTACCTATATGCAGTTGATTGCATGACTGTGGAAGGACAACACATTTTATTACAGTACCATATCCTAAAAGCAACTGTTTCAGAAAAATAGAATCTAGCAACTTGTTCAGTAGTCTGACCTGAGCAGGTAAATTCAGGCTCTTGTACAGAATGTGATATATTTGAAATGAAGAACAACTACTATACAGCATAACCTGACCATGTTTTTTCATTTGTTTGCTTTCTGGATTGAAATACATACATTTGTTGTGGCTGATCATTTCTACTGATATATAATTTGCAGAGTTTGTAGTAACTGCAGATATTCAGGCCACATAGAAAGCACAACTGATATTTCCAAAATATACTGATTTTTCTTGATTTGATTTCTCACATTGATTTTCAATGTACTGCTCAAGGCTCACGGCTTTTGCACAGAACTTTGACTATAATTATTTGTCTTGGAGCGATTTATTATGATGGCCTATTCCATGATCCTCTGCCTATGCCCAAAAATGCTTCCTGTACCTTTAAAACCTGAGGCTGGAGGAGTGTGGAGCAAAGTGCTGGGGGAGGTTTCCCGCTTTTGCTGAGTGGGCGGTTTGAAGCCTTGCTGCCCAGGCTTCCCACGGCTCTGTGCAGCGTGGTTTCTCTGCTTGGCTGACTTGGTTTTTGGCCCACACAAAAATTTTTTCCCTTCCCTGGCTTGGAGAAACTGAACTAGCAATCTTTTGGCTGCTTTGAGCTGAACTGAATGGGCTGCTGCTCCGAGACCAATAGGATCAGCAGGAAGTGGGGCCACTCTGTTCCAACCCAAGCCCCAGCGAGCAAAGCTGGGGAGAGAAAGCACACCGAAGGCTCCAGCCCAGCTGTTTCATCTGCCGTGACTGCAGTGGAGAAGAGGTCGACACCAGGTAGCCACTGAGGTTTCCCTTGCTGCTGGAATTCCTCCATGGGGGTTTTGCTTCCTTCATGTGAGAGCCGGCGCCATCTGGGACCATGTGTTGGGAAGGAGTATTCCTCCAACACTGGGCCCATTCTCTGGACACCTTTGGGATCTTTGTTCCTCTGTGTGTGTGTGGGGAAGTGAGTTTTGACAGTTTAGTGTTTAACAGTTACTTGTTTTCCCTTGCCTTGTGGGTGGGCATTCTGTTTGTTAATAAATGGTTTAATTTTTTTTTCACTTTCATCTATTAGTATTCATTCCCTATTGGTGGAATGGGATTTTTGGAACCCTTTTGGAGAGAAAGACTCAGTCCAGAGAGTCCTCTCTTAAATTTGTCTCAAAACTGAGACATTATTGCATTAACTGAAGAGCTGCACTTTTATCATAATTGTGGGGATACACAGTGAGCAGCAAAGACTTCAAGAAGACTTATAAACTCAGTTTGTGTAGTGCATGTAAGGTCATCTTGATCTTCCAGAAAAAAAATGTATCAGAAGACAATACAGAACTTATTCATCAGTTATTAATTTAATAAAACTTTAACTAACTCAATATTCAAAGCAGTTCAGTGCAAGAGACACCAAACTTGCGGAACAATTCTGAAATCAACAGGACGCAGCTTGCACAAGTATCAATTTTAAGGCTAAAAAATCACTTTCCTAATTAAACTGAATTCCTACACAACAATGAAAGGCAGCAGATCTAAAAGCAACTTCTAAACGGGTTCAGACAAAAGTTCTTGTATACAGCCATTCATACTCTTCAATTCATAGCATAGTCCCCAAAAGACTTTTGACCTGTGCCAACCAAGACTGTCTTATACAGTGCCCAAGCAGCATTATGGAAAAGTCTAGGGAAGGGACTATTCCCAACAGGTTGGATGCATGAAGCCTCCAAGAGAAGGGAGCAAACTATGTGCAATTTGCCATCATAGATTGGTTCTTGGACCATTTTACTTACTAATATAGCTGCTACTAGAAAACATTGTGTTGGGAAAATCACTAGCTTTATCAGAAAACACTCCAGAGAAACTTTTCAAAACTGACACATGCACAGAAAGGCCAACAGTTTTCTGTGGAAAGCCTTGGGTCAGACATTCATTTAACAAAAATGAGCACAGTTATACTGATTTTGAATGAAGTCATGAGTACTATGATGATTTCCCTGTGAAAGGGATGTGGCCTTCTGCTTCAGAGTACAAAACCATCTTCATACGAGGTCTTGGTTTAAACAGTTCTGAGAGATTTCATGTTTCTGGAAAAATATCTTCTGAACTGTGGTTGGTTTGTTGGTCTATGTCCCTAGATAATAAAAGGATTAGAGCTTTAAAGGCAGAGAGAAGTGGAGCTATGTTAAAACTATAAAGCACTTCATCCATTTGTTCCTATAGAGGATCACTAAATGCAATAAATCAGATGCTATTAAAATCTTGGGGGAACTGGTTCAGAATTTTACTAACAGAATCATGATGTCTGCTTCTTGCACAGAGTAATATAATAAGAAACAAATGCAATGATGTAGGCCAGAATTTTGAAAAGAAGAACACAATTTTAAATTGCTAGAAAGGAAAAATATTTTAAAGTAATTACTTTCCTGTGTATTTTTAGACATCTGTAATTGAAAACAGAGTTTTAACCTCTTTTGGGCTGCTAATGACAGGAGAGGTAAAATGACAAGCCCTTTCATGGGGTTTCAGACCCAGTGTCCAGTCACTAGGTGCCAGGAAATACATGACTTCAGAATTACTTTATTGCTTAGCTAATATAATAAAATTTTCTAATATAAACATTTTAGAAAACTGACGCATTCTGAGCTTTTTATGTATTGACTATTGCTGCTCTATAACTATTACATAGCCTATAGGTGCTCTGTAGTTTCTCCTTTCTTATGGTTTTTTGGTTTTCCTTTTTCAAAGTGAGAATTGCCTCATCTGTAAACTTTCAGTTGCACTCTATTGTTTTTCATGTAAACCTACATTATTCCAAATGCAGATTGACACTTCTGTCAAAGACAAATTTGAAAGGAAAAGTGACTTCCAAACTGGCCCTCAGGAAAAGGGAGTCAAGGCTAAGAAGGGAGAGTGTTTTCTCATGCATTGGTAATAATTAAATTTTCTATTGAGTTCTGTATAATAAAGGGTAATAGAAGAATGCACGAATGTTGAAAAGAAAATAAGTGAAGTTCAGTAGTTTTTGGCTGAAAACTAGCTCAAGTGAGAAATTCACATGGTCTTCATGTGGGAGCTCTTTAAAAGAAGGTGGGACTCCAATAGCTTGTCTATCATGACTCAACAAGACTTTCTGTTTGAGCATCACATTTTGGGTAACTCATTTGGCAAGGATGACTAGAGACTGACGTCAGAAGGTTCTGGTAATGGTGCTCAGGGAAAAGAAGGATTCAAAAGACCATCTAATTGAACAGTTGATTTTGCAATTAACAACTGCAGCAGCCTCTTGTTGTCAGAGCATTCAGATTCAAATTTCTGACTTGGGTCAGAACTGTGGACCAGACTCTTCCTCATGCAAAGAACGACTTGACCATGGGTATATAACATGGGCAGAACAAGGAAGAAGGATGAAGCTTGCAAATATCTAAAAAATTCCTTCACAAGTTGCTGCAAGATCATATTTGTATTTTATGGCTTCATTTCCCAAACAATTGTGACCATATTTTGTGGGTAGGAAAACTGACTTTCACTCAGACTTATTTGGGAGAGAGAATGCTGAGATTTGCACACGTTCTCTAAGCACAGAAAGCAGAGCTACATCTCCAAGAAACTGCTCCATTTGCAGTAGCTTCTACAGATATGCTTCACAATGTGCAGTGGTGATGTTTACTCTGTTTCATCAAACATTCATTCATTCACACACTTTCTAGACTAACTAGTCAGATCATGGTCGAACTTGCATTTGCTGACTATCCATTACCCCCTCCATTGTTAGTCAAAGGACTTATCTCAACTATACTAAAGCACTAACAAAAAAAATCCTGCAAAATCACACACTCACCAGCAGGAATTTATTCAAACTGATATAAAAACCAATTCTAGTCTCAGTTATTGATCTCAGTTTGTATCCTTTAAGGTCAGTTTATCCTGGAATATCTAGGAAGAGAATTGGTCCACAAATAAGTGTTCTTACAAATAAGGAAACTGGCATATTTTCTTCCACATTATGCAACTGTACTCTTTGGGTTATTTCAGAACGTTTATCTAAACCTTCAGATAGTATTTAATCCATAGTTAGTGAAGATGTCTTTGGTAACCTTCAGATCATGACATATATTTCCAGTAACCACTTTGGGAGTTTATTTCCCAGAGAGGATACAGAAACATCTCAGGAAGGCATTGACTACCTGGGAACTAACTGAGGCAACTAAGTCCATTTAGGCCCTTCACTTACAAAGGATATTAAACTCACAAAGAAGAGAAACAAAGAGGATTTTGCTGGCTGGAAAGTCATTCACAGAGCAGAGCTCTGGGAAAACAGCAGGAACCTCAAATACCTCAGTTTTTATTTTGGGGGAGGATTTCTGTTTGTCACACTAAAAAGAAGAAATAGGGCTAAAGAAATTTACATGTGTCAAGCTGGATAAATTCAAAACCCTTGTTATAAATACCTAACTGCAAAATGAGTTCAAGCCTGAGCCTTGAGTGAATTTTCTTCTTGTTCTGCTCCTGGCTTGCTTAAAATGACATTAAAAAAAAAAAAAGTCAGCAAAATCCAGATACAGAGAAATAGGATAATACCAGAAGAATGAATACACAAAAAGCTTTAAAAAGGATCTTAAAGAAGTATTGTGATGCTTGGCTATGCAGTGGTATTTTTTCTTGAGAATTTAATAATCTATTTGCCACGGGCCAAGTTTAAATCTGTTTTGCACCTCATGTAATGAAGAGCATTTAGGTTGAATGAACTTCCAAATTGGCTGTGGGATGACCATATGAGCCAGTACAAAGGAGATAAGGTGATCAGTATGAAGGCTACATTTGGGTATGTACTGACTTTTAGTACCTTACATATCTGTGGCATCTTATTTAAATTGGTTGTTCTCCATATTGATTCACTTCGGAAGTTTCAGTCAATGAGAAATTTGTGCTTCTCTACCGTTTTCCACCTCCTGGCCTCCAGCAGAAAGGCATCTGATCAGACTTGCACAGACTGCACCAAGGGAACAGAATCACTTAACACGTGATGTAACTCGTACCTCCATCTGCTTTGCAACGGAAGTGGAAGATGTCAGTATGTGGAAGGAAGATTTGGAACCATTTCCCTCGCCTTCTGAATTCCTCAGGAAGCATCTGGAGCCAAGACCCTTAGACAGATGACTTTCTCTCAGGGTGTAATCAGTGGTGTAATATGTGTCTCTGCACAGAGCAAACATTGACCAGCTGAATTAGGATGCTCTTGCAGGTAGATCATCCCATTTTTACTTCCCTAGTCAGAGAGAACCATGATTACATTTAACCGTAAGCCTCTTGCAGACTTTCAAAACCTATCTGAAAAAATGTAAATTGCAAATTTATATTTACATTAAACTGTTTTATAAAATTACAGTAAATATTTATGTTACTATTTAAATTTGTAGAGAAGAGAAATAATCATTGGAAGCTAATTGCAATTATTGCAATCCTAGACTAAGATTTTATGTTCATAGAAACATGAAAGAAATTCCCAAAGTAAAATGTTCTTTTTCTTTAGTAATTACTGAATAAAAAGTCTCACACACAAAAACATCCACTCAAAACAACTTATTCCATAACTGCATGCATTTATACAAAGCATGGATTTCTAACTACACTAACAGACTGACATTTTCACTACATTTTCAGCCAACACTTTTTGTTAATAAAGTGAGGTTTTCCCATGTTACACTGAAAAACTTCAATAAGAAACTAATTTATCCAGGCAGATATATGTGTTTAGGTGTTTGCATAATCAAACAGCTTTTTCTCCTAAATATTTCATACATCTACTTTATTCTCTGGTCTCTGTCCTTCTAATCACTAACAAGCAGTGTAAATAATGTTCTCAATAATAGAATATTACTGAATCTACACAGCTCCTCAGTTATCTTAATGATCATTTGGAAATACACCTGGTTTACTTCTAAAAAGAGTTATACAGAGAGGTAGCTATTCAGGGATATATCTGTATGGATACAGATGTACAAGCAGACACACTGCAAACTAATTTGGGACTCAGAAGATACTGAGTCAAATCTAACTTCTGACCATGATTTACTGTCCTATCTTCAGAAGATCATATTCCTTTCTTTTTGTCATTTCCCATTCATTTCCCATTATTTGGAAGACAGAGATAATGACCTCTATTGCTGAACAAATATATAATAAAAAAGCAAGTACTTTTTGCCCAGACAATTTTCTTCAATCTTCTACTATGAATTATTGGAGAAAATTGATGAGTCAAGACACTAGGAAGTTTAATTTATCGTGAAAACATCTGGGTTACTTTGCATAACTCCTCTTTGTTCAGTGAAAATACGCACTTATGTATGTAAGGCTCAGTATTATCAACCAGTAAAATCTCTGCATTGGCTGATGTAGGTGACTTACAGGTTTCTGTTCAGCCCTTCAATGTTTGTGAAAAGTCACATTGCTGAGTTGTATCAAACTCCTGTAAGGAAGCAGCTAAAAGGGCTAAAAGTTTGTGTTGAAACCACTGTACCAAGTATGTTCCAAATGTGAAGGTTTTGCTGTTGATGGATGCATCTAAGTAGATCCTTTCATGTCAGAGAAACTACAGGGCCATTCTTCCCCACCTTTACCTTATTTGTGTGACTCCTTTTCAATTCAAGAATAGAACAAGATGTTGAAAACATAAAATGGTGAAATTATATATTCTTTGCTGAAAGATGTTACCTCATCTTGCCCAATTCTGACTTCAGCCATCTTACCAATTTCTATAAGAAAAGGCTTTGAGGACAGGAATGATATTTTATGCTTCATATGCGAGATAGAAAACTGGGGCAGCAATGACTGTGCCATAGAGCTGAGGGAATCATTCAGAGTTAATAATTTATTTGCTGAATATAGCTTCCTTTCTTCCTTTTTGAACAGTTGTGAAAAAGCATCTTCCTTTCAGCTGCAAGACAGACAATGGCACACTGGAGTGGGTGACTCAGGGTGAGCGAAAGGCCATAATACACCTCGCACTGATGTAGCCTGCCTCCCTGCTGAAGCCCTTTGAGCACATATCTTTACATGGTGACCCTTTGGTGTATGGCCACTTGTATTTGCTGATTTGTGACCCGTCCAGGCTGACATGCAAGCTATAGAGCACTGGAGGAACCTGGGGTTCTCTGCTGCACACACCTGAGACCCACAGGTCTGGGTCAGGCATCCACAAAGCAAGAATCAGCACTGTGAGACTCATACATACTAAAAGGTACAGCTCTGAAAATCTCATATTAATTTAAAGATTCATAATATAACAATAGCATTTATGTATTTATTTTTTAACATTAGCCAAATTCTCTCTGAAAATATACTTGATAATAGCGTAGTTAGCAATTTACTACAAGTATGGAATAAAAGTGAAGACTAATTTGATTTTGACCTCTTATTATTTATCTGTAGCAACAAACAGGGCTTTTGTTTGATGCACTTTATCATCTATGTGAATACTAGTCTTGCCACAAAAAAATCTGGCTTCATAAACTTCCCATTCTACAAATATTTCTGCCCATGTGTGGTCATATTATAAGACAAGTTTGACTACGCATTAAGTTACAAATATACAAAATGTTTGTAAGAAGATGATGTAGTTGATGATGATGTCATTGATGATGATGATGATGTGTGACTATAGTTCAAAAGAACAGCAGGAGATTTTAGGCAAATCATTGCAGTTAGCATATAAGCAGCAGTCACATTTTCTTCTTCATTCTCTGCAAAGCAAACCAGAGCTTAGAACTAATAGCTTCTTGTTCATTTTCAATAACTGCATATTAGAACACCAAGTATGACTGTCTTCGGTACATCCTCTATTCAGTAACAATACATATTTTAAGCAGCCTCTCAGTAAATTAGTTTCCTGGAATATTCTTGGAAAATGAGCATAAAATGAGTTAGAATATTGCCACGGAAAATTCACTATTTCATTTAAATAAATATTTGCAGATTTCACCCCTTATTATCTGCTTAGCTATAATCATCTATAAAAAGGAAACTTATAAGTATTCCTTTTTTGTGCATCAAAACTGAAAATTCAGTTAATATTTTTTTAAGGACTGAAAGTCTTCCTGGAAAATGAATGGGAAGAAGAGAAACACAAAACCCTGACTTTTCTGGAACTCTTCACTGTATGCAAATGTAAATGTGTATTCAAACCATAGATATACATCAACAACATGTGTGTGTGTGTGTGTGTGTGTATGTATGTATAGGTACACCATGTATAAAAATGTACAGCAACTGAAGCAATAATAGAATTTCCTTAAAAGACCTATATAAACTGTTCCAAACAATAAGTTTGGAAATTCTTTTGGAGACAGTTATGGAATGGCTGCAGTGAAGATAAAACTATTGTTCAAGTCAAGACAAGTATTACTCTTGCAAACTGGAGTAGCTTCTGCCCTTTCTTCCTTTTCAGGTCCTTCAGCTTGTGAAGGTCTCTTCACATCATCATCAGCAGCCTTCACCAGAGAAATGAACTACTAATCTGTGTGGACTGCCTGCCTGAAAACACAGAAAAGTGTGTATTTTACCCAAAAGACTATCTTGCCAAGATCTACTGGAATCATCTGCAAGTGCATACATCAGGGACATCCAGAAAGCCCCTTGGCTGCTTTACCGTTGTTATTCTATTCTGAATGCTGCAAATCACTAGATAGTCATAGGATCTGAAAGCTGAGTATAAAACAAATCACAGCCACATTGTACCAATTTTGGCCAAAAGTCTGGGGGTTACTGCACTATATCATCTTTAGAATATTTTTTATCCCTTGCTGTTATAAATTAGAATATTTTTTTATTTCTTGTTGCAATAAATTTAGCCTACCTTTGATTCACTAACACATGAAGTATGATTATTTTAGATTTTGATGACATTTTAAACTCTACCAATCACCAGTTGGTAGCATTGACAAATGTTCTGTTTCATCTTTTATTTTTAATGAAGCTTAAAATAATTTTTTTTTCTTTCTGTCATTGTTTTTGCACCATTGATGGTTTCATTCATGTCAGCACAACTCATAAATGAGTTTTAGATGAGTTGAGCTACTTTTGCTGACTAAATTTGCAACAGCAAACATAAGGCATTTTAGGCTCTACAAAAGCAGTCTTTTTATTATTTCTTATTGAGAGACTGGTGTTTTAAAAAGAAAATAGATACATAGATTTCAATATGGGTTTGGTTTTTTTTTGGTAATCTTCACACAATGAGGGATTTCTCTGCACTAGAAAATTATCATACTCTCTACAGATTTTATAGAATGTATATAGATTTTTGCCATTTGGCACCTGCAACACATGCACAGTACCATATACCTAAAGTGTACAGCTGCAATAGTCACATAAGATTGTCTCTACAATAAAGAAATACAATACCCAAGTGAGCAATATATGTGTATATAGAAGTCATATATATGTATGTGTGTATGTATATGTATACATATATTCATTCACATAAAATAGTTATTTTGCAGTCGGTGTTGATGTGTTCTGTGGCATGTGCCAGTTCTCTTGGTGAAATTAAATGCACATCACACTTAGTCTTCTCAGCAGTTGCATGCTGCCTAGTTTTCAGTTTGGCACCGTCTAGGTATGCTGTCGCAGATGGAAAGTCAATACGTGTGACATGCTTTTCACCTGCCATAAAATGCTGAACTCCCGCCATCATTTTGTATAAAAAATTTGCAATTCTTTTAGTTCTTACACAGGGAATTCCAAAATAAGTCAGTAAAATGTTTACTATTGTCAGTACTGGATTTTAAAGCAATGAGAAAGAAATACAGTTTTAGAAGCTTTTACACACTATAATTTCCAGATCTGTAACCTACAGCACAGGATGAGGGATTAAAATTATATGAGGTTCTGCATTTGAGTCTCTGATATTACTTTTATGTATTGACATCTGGAACAAAAAGGATTAGTTGTATAATTTAATCCTATCAAAGCCAGTTGTAGTTTCCCTTTTCTACACTGCATTAAATGCACGGAAGCTAAATGCAATAGCATAGGACTGTCTAACAGTGATTACATGACATGGAAGGGATGGTGACTTAGGACATATGATATAAACAGCTTTGCAGCACATCAGTTGATTTTTCAATTTGAGGCCATGATTCATTTTTCAGTACACAACCTTTTTTAAAGAGTAAGGAGTATTTTAAGGCTGTCATCTTGCTCTCACAAAACAACCTTTGATGCAAACAGCTTTACAGATATCTCATAAAAATCTCCTGGAATCTGTTTTCCTATTTTTCTTTTATGCAGTAGTATAACAAATATTAAGAGTAAAGAAGAATATACTGAATGATGCTACAAGTAAAGATGAGATGAAATTACTTGCTTTTATCAACAATACAAGAAGCTCAGAATACTATCTTGAAATAAATTCTTAATTTTAAGGTGGTAAAACTTAGATGAGATGTATCTCACCTTGTAATGTGCCTTTAAAGAGCCTCTGCATCTTCAGGTTGCTCCCTGGGGGTGATTCTTTATTAACACTGAGTAACACTTCATGTTGCTAACAATCTTCATTATAACCTTTCAATGCCATCAAATACTCATATGTCATCCCAAAAATTACCCTTTGTATTTTACCTCATGAAATTGTTAATATTGGCACATATCAGATACCTAAAGATCAATTGGACAATAAATCAGTAGTTCATGCACAGCACACGGTACTAAATATTAGGATTTTCTATTGTCATTCACAAAAATACCTGTTCTTTACCGCTGACATTCGTAAACTTATTGAGTTATGGGTTTGGGGTTTTTTTTTGTTTTGTTTGTGTTTTCCTGAACAACAAATAAGGTTATCTTTCAAACTTTTCTCTTAGATACAACCATATGATAAATGGACGAAGTAGCATGTGGACAAGAGTGTTTAATTTTAATAATTTAGGCCTAAGTTGTATTCAAGACTTTACATATTTAGCCTACTTTGAACACTGTGGGAGGTGTAAGTAAGCATATAAGATTACAAATTAATCTTACTTACACAGTAGGAGAAAGATTTTATGTCAAGAAGTAAGAGTTAGTGAAGTATAATCAGAACACTTATTGGTTTATTACATATATTAGTCACACTGTGAAACATGAAACACTGAGCCAGCACAGAAATAGAGGTAAACAGTGTCCAAGACACAAGTAAGTTTTCACATAACCATTCTGAAACTAATGCAGATATACGGGGTGGCTCTTCAGGGTCAAAATACCTATTAATGAGTGCAATGCTAATCATAAATGCAATTACTGAGAGGATTAAAGCCTAAAAAACATTCACTTTCACGATTATAGACTTAACTGAAGAGCATAGCGCAAAGCTGTAAGGGAAGCATGCACCTTTTGCTTCAAATAACGGATTTTCCAAGTGGCTACTAAGTGGCAAGTTCCTTTCCTAAAACAACATTCACTGTGGATAAGTTCTTGTTTACAGATGGGTCCTTGCACAAGGAATCGCATATTTTAATATTGGGCCTTGGTCCTTCAGTAGGATTTCTGCACTGAATATCCCTGTGCCCAAACCAAACCCTGCTAAAGCCTTGCACTTATAAAGACAGCAAATTTTGTATTAGCTGTTACTACAGATCAGAACCAAATGGAGGATATAATTTTAAATTCCACTTTAGCAGAGAAATCTGTATCACAGACTAAATTAATTAATAAGTTTTGAAAAGTCTAGAGCAAATAGGAAATCTATGTTGTATTACCTTTTTTTTCTCTGAAAAAAAACCTTGGGGTCAAAATAACTTTTAACAGATTTGTATGAAAGGGGAAATCTGAAAATCTGGGGTTTAACATTTCTTTTTCATTGTTTTGAAATGACTTTTTGCTTTGTTAAATGCCAAAATTGGGGAAAATTTGAAAAATAATGTAAAAAATCCAAATGAAATGTTTCTAACAACATTTTATGAATATGTTTATTTGTTTTCATTCTTTTCCTTCAGTGGCACCGAACTTTAGCTCTTGGCCAACACACAACAGTGTTTTGGGGGTTTGTACTCCTTCTGTTCAGGCAATGAACTAGAAAAAAAATGAAATAAAAATAATTATTTGCAATTCTACTACTCTACTGTCAACCATAAAATCTTTTATTTGAAAAGCTACCAGCTTGTCAACTACATATCCAGTATAAAACAAAGAAAATCAGAAAGCAATAACAGTAATTTATCTCTCTTTCCAGTTTTACCATGAAAAATGTACTTCTCTATACAAAACTTTTTTAGATCAAGCATGAAATGACACAAATGCACATTTCTTACTTTTCTGAGAGTGTATGCATGTACAGCTTTCTCCATCTGTCATTTCTATTTTACGTAAAGTCATGATATTTACATTTCAACAAACCAAATGGCAAAATATCTATTATTCAAACATAACATTGAATTTTGTAATTTCCTAAAAGGTTGCGTGCATTTAACCAGATACCATACTTGAGCTTTCCATATGTAATGAAACACAATAGGAGATCATGAATTCAGAAGAAAGGCAGGCACACTTATGATGTGACATTATAATTCAGAAAAAAAGAAACATGAATTCCTTATTGCACTTTGTTCCTCTTAGTCAAAGAAAAGAGATCAGGAGAACATTTACGATAGAAAAAGTATTTCTTTCATAGCAGAAAGATTTCTTCAGCAATATGAATGATAGCAACCACTAATTCTACCTTTGAAATAAGCATTTTTCATAATAAACCAGCAAATCATTGTGATACAGAACAACCTATACTGTGCTTGGTTTTATGATGTTCTCTTAAACATACACACACATGCACACAAGTCTATTACAGAATGCTTTCCTGAGATCCCTAAAAGCTAGAAAGTGCTTGAGCTGACATGGACTGGGGTCTAAGAAGGGGATATGTCACTAAAGAACTGGTGTTCAAGAACAGCTGCTGATCTACACACACCTCTGGCTAGTAGTTGCAATTATTTATATTAGCAGCTGTGGAAAAGCTGCACAGGGATTTACACTTCTCAGTTTAATTCTTTGATGTAGTTGAGGATTATGGCAACCAGATAAAAGCAACCTTTGTGCTATGCCTCGTAACTGCCCAATGTAACCAGAGTTTCACCTAAAGGGAGAGAAATGTGAAAGTCCACTGTAAAGAGAATGAAAAAAAATGTGTCCAGATCCCTCTTTTCTTGAGTAAGCTGGTCAGAAATTCTCAGAATTAACACATCAATATAAGAAAAAATGGCAATTTGTAGCCTGGTTTTCTAGATAATTGAGTAAGTTTCAAAATAGAGTGAATACAGTCATTTCCCACGTGACTCTGTCTGTCAAACTCACACTAATTCTTGAATGTCATTTTAGAGGGGTAAAAAGGCTAAAGATAAGCAGTTTTTATAATTTCATGAAAACTGGCAAGTGGCTGAAGAAGAAACACCGTACTATTATTCATTGTGAAAGAAGCTGGTGAGATCACCCTTCCTTAGACATCAGCCAGGTGGGAATTCAGACATCAATAGTTGTGCTGCACAGTGCTACTCTTTTTTTTAAAGCTTTCCATGTTACATTACCTTCTGCCCTAATCGCTATAACTGGAGGATGAAATAGAAGAGTCCGGTAAGGGGTTTTGAAGGACTGATGTCCCAGCTAGACAACATTTCCATTCAGTATAACAGATAAAATTATACGACCAAACTCATTGTGAATTATAGGACTGGTTTGCAGAGGCTAAAGAGAGCAGAGCAGAAGCTGCAAACAGACTTTGACCATTTACAAAACTCTCACTGATTTTGGTATCTTTAGCTAAACAAGCAGGTTTAAATAATTTTTTCTAATAGAGCTGTATTTATAAAAATGTGTCTACTGCCTGGTGTTTCACCCTTCTGCTTTCTATTGCTTTAACATTAATTAGATTGAACAGATTTTTTTTTTAATTCACACAGTGTATATCAAATATGTACACTGTGCTGTATTCTTGAGGCTGTTTTATGTTATATCATATAGCAATCCTTTTGAGTGACTGGGAAGTGCTACATACACATCTGGAAGACAATTAAAGATCTGACTTTGTGATGATTTGGTTTCTTATGGTTTTGCCTTAAAAATGTGATAATTCAAATTAGATATTTTCTTGCTATTTGATTTATGAACAATGAAACTACAGCAAAATAATGTCTTTAATTGGTAAATAAAGCTATAGCCTTCTATGAAGCAAGTATGATTCCATTGAAACATACTTCTTTTAACTTGGACAGCAATAATTTTGTGCAAACTGTCAGATTGTCTTAGCAGCATAACTTATAACTGAATAGCCTGTGCTGAAAACAGCCCTCAAGGTGAAGTATTGCTAATCAGGCAATAAAATATTTGTTTAGTTTTGTGATGAAGCTAAATAACTAATAAATCTAATGTCTCTCTGTGACATGTATCTTTTGGGAGTACGTAGAGCATAATGACACTAAGTTTAGGACAGTTTTCAATTGTAACATCCTGATTTTATGACTGCTAGCACCAGATGACATCCAGTAATACCATGACATCAAGTCTGAATGTTTCTCAGGACTCGTAAACTGTCCACTGTGCTCCAGGGTAATAAAACAGTTCTGAAAAAAAATGCTGGCTTTTCTGATTTGTATTTTTTTAATTGTTTTTTCAGTTTTATTTTTAAATTAATTTCATGCAAAATAACCCATGAGTAATGTTTCACTTTTGTCGACAGACTACAAGACATTTTATTTCCTCCTTTCTCCCTATTGGAAGCTTGGACTCAACATTCACCACAGCAATGCCATGAGGAACACTACAAAAGAAATTATTTCCTCCCTAAGCTGGAGGAGTAGCTTGCTCTAAATGACTGCTTTCTCATTGCTGTTTATGCAATTAGAAAGCAATGATTAACATAAAAGAAGGTTTCTATTTCCTGTTCTGAACTGTGGTACAGGGGCTATTAGCAATTACTGGCATAAAAGGTACCCCTACAGGCAGCTCTCCAGATGTTCGCAGTTTTGAAGAGTTACCAGCTTCATGCCAGTCTCTGTGACCTCAGGCTTCTTTCCTTGCTAAGAGCTGGCTGGACTAAGGAACTGATTTGCAATGGAGGATAATAACTTTATTCAATCTACTAACTTCTGAAAAATGTTCTATATTCATCTGTGCCAGTGAATGACACATTATTTCTATTAACTATATTTTTGCACATATTCATCTCTTTCATATAGGATTCCTATAAAGCTGCTGAAACTTTAAGTGATGGAAGTTTTGCTGGAACAGAAACCAGTTATTAAAAATGGGTAGGACACAATTCCAGTCACTCTCAGTCAGAGCTGTATTACCCCTCTTCGGGCACCCTCCACATAAGGTATTGAAGAGCAGAGCCAATCTAGTAACAAAACAGTTTAGAAAGGATTCGCAGTATAAGAGAGATGGGACTAATTAGGCAAGGAGCCAGTGATCGTTGTGAGGTTTTTGAAGGAGCAGAGGAAGGTGGCTGGCATCCAAACCCTACATTTCCTGGAATACAAAGAAAAAAGGAGTATCTAAAATGGTAATGTTTGGATGCAAATTGAAAGATTGCCATGATGCGAGTTTGTTATAGAGAAAAAAAAAAAGACAGTTTAAGTCAAAAACTGTGAAGTAAAAAAAAGAATTGACTTCATTTTTTAATGTCGTTTGTGGAGTAAAACAGGAGTGTTTGATGACATTGAAGATTCTGCCTGTCCTTAGGAATGTGGCTACAGCAACACACAGTAAGTCTGGAAAGAGGCATCCTTGTCAGAGACTTCCGAAAGTGCTTCAGCGCAACCAGGAGTACAAACTTTAGTCCTTAATTAGTTTTCTGCATTAATTCACTCTTAGTTTCTGTTTCTGAGGCTGTGACCTTAAAGACACTTGAAGTCCAGGGTAGTTCCTTTTGACTTAGCAGATTGGCTCAGGCTCTAAGTCTCAGGAACATTCTGCTTAATGCAACGTATCCTAATGCAAAGACTCCTAACTTAAACATGGTCATCCCAGACTGCCTTTTATAGTCAATGGATACCTGCCTACACACACTGAGATTGTAGGTAGGATAGATTGCTTTCTGGAGTTGTTTCTCCCTCTGTTGACTCCGAGAACTCAGAGAAAGTAGGCTCTTAATTAGGAAGCACAGGTGTTTAAAGCTAAATTGGTTGAAATTTGGTCTCATTATATAGATGAAAGAGTTATTTGTTTGAAGACACTCTATGAGACAAAACATAAATTCAAAATGAGAAATATGTATTTATCTAAAGTAAAATTTAAAAGTTATTTACTATTTCATTGATGGATAAAATATCAGTAATCTGAAGAGGAATTCCCAGAGCTTAATATGACTAATACATAGTTTAACAGAATTAATATTTTATATAATATCCTGTACATCAAGAAAAACATATATAATTACTAAATCAGTATTTGTTGGTTTAAAGCAGATAAAGTACAAATATCTGAGATCAAATCAGTCCCTTCTTGGCAAGAATGTAAGGTTTTCTTGAGTATTGACTTAGCCTCACCTTAAGAAAAAAAGAAACCACTGTGCTGACAGCTTAACCTTCATGTTCCATCCTCTAAATCTGTAATAAATACATAAAAAATCTTTCCCACAGAAATAAAGGTCTTTTTTTAGGCTAATGATGGCTATACTAACTCTCAGGTTGACTTCGGAATTTTAAAGAAATGGTACATATGGTGCACTTCCCCCCACAGTATGTCTTAATCCCTGACCAGTGAGAGGTCATTTTTTAATGTCCAGAGCAATCCATTTCGCCACATAGAAAGAAGGACGCCAAGCACTTGCACTGCGGAATGACCTGAGCCTATTTTAGCAAACTCCCAGAAAGATGGCTTTTTGTCTTGGGAAAATTATCAAAAGCCTCCCACTTATTCTGTCTGGCCCATAGCACAAAAAGCAGCTAGATTTAGACAAAACAAATCTATGAGGGGAAGGAAACTGCAGACTATGAACTATATATTTGGACTGATTGCATGTTTGACCAAAGCATTATTTTTTCCATTTGGAAGGTAGAATCAAACATTTACCTTTGTGAGACACAATCACATGACCTAGTTCTTCAGTGGGGCCGCATTCTAGAAATCCTTATATTGGACTTTTGCTGCTTAGAAGGTCTCAGGAATGTTCCCTTCATTTAAAAAAAAAAACACCAACCAAACCTCAAAACAAAACACCATCAGCAGTGTTCTTTTCTCAAAAGGAAAGACAACTGTCTTAATACTAGAGGAATTAAAAAGATGGGATGCACATGCACATTCAGTCCATAAAGAAAACTTGCCATTTCAAACATTCTAAATATTTCTAAAAATAAAGAAAAAATTAAATTCATTAATATAAACATTGCATCATAGCTGCTATCTTCCTTAATCCTCAGAGAGTTCTTTGTGCCTCATGACTTTGAAAAGAATTAAGAAACAGCTCATCTTAGAGTCCATTGTGCATTCCCCTTAGTACCATTTTCTTCTTTTTCTACAATTACTAGGATTTATTTTCTTTGCTTGAAAATAGGATTTTTGTCTCATTTGAGTCCCTGCTATTTAATTCCTACTTGAAGTCATAATCCTCCCTGTCACATCACACCAATCTCTTTGTAGCCAATTCTGATTTCCCAGGCAGGATTTTGACTTAGGAAGAACTGATTATTTAGGTACACCTTATGTACCAGGATTTAGTCTTTCTGAAACATACAAAGTAGAGAATACTGCAGCCAGACAATCTCAATGAACTAAACATAAGGTACAAGCTGTGAAATTTGAGTTCCTGGCTATCACTTCTCAGTAATATATTAATTAAGAAGTTTAAATAGAGTTTACACTTTCCTTCCAAGATACTGCTTTGGAGAGATGCCTATCTGATATGCAGGCTATCTACAAAAATTTAAGGTGAGGTGATCACTTTTACAGTCAACGTTGTCAGAAAAGTCTCTGAAACTTGACTGGTTTCAAACCTCTGACTAAAAACAGACTAAATGTTAAAATGCTACCTGGTACCCACTTGTACAAACATATGGGGTTTGTTTGGGGTTTTATTTTCATTTTTTGATGAAATGTGTAAATCTCTGAAACAACTTTAAGATTGCAACAGGAATCCAAGTGATTTTGGAATGGAACCCATTCTCATGGGTTCTCTCTGTGGATGGAAAATCCTTTGTTGCAAGACTTCCATTCAGGAAAAACTTCAAAGAAAAAAAGCAACTTAAAGCAATAAAGCAGTAACTGTTTTTTGTAAAGCTAGGCATGTAAAAAAATAAGAGCAGTTATTCATTGCAAAAAGAATCTATAGCTGAAAAGGAAACCTCCTGATTTTCAGGAAAGGAAGTCCTGTATTATTGTCTCAGTGCTGAGCTGACAGGATCATAAATTGGGATTTATTAATTCTACAGGACTGCCTTTCTGTAGCACCAAATAAAACCTCCCATCTTATACATGAGAAGAATATCCAAATCATTGAAAGCTCAATACCTATAGCTGACCAACTAATTTCAATTTAATGGATTAATTTATAGGATCTCATATACTGAACATTTGAAATAGAAAAAAAACCCAAAAAAAGCAACAAACCAACAAACAACTTCAGTATATATACACAAAGTATCCTTTATTTAATGTGATATTTTATTTCAAGTAACTTGATATACGTAATTGGTCATCATCACAAGTTTTCCTATGTTAGAAGTTGCACTCAAATGTTTTTAAACGTTTTCTCTCTGTGCTTTCAAGTATTACTTGAAGGAACCACTTAGAGGCTACAGTACTGAGACTGTTCATCTTTTTCATGGGAACTTAGTCAGAAGTGAATATGTACTGAAGCTGAATATGTTATTAAAATATAGAAAAGAGTTAACCCTCAAGCTTCAGTGTGTATTTGGTTTATATTTGCTTTGGGTTTCTTTGGCATATACCTCAAATAGCTTATCAGAGTGGAAGGTTTGGTCATAAGATTTCACATATAAAGGAACCTATTTATTTCGTGATTCTTTTCGAAACGTCTTACTACCAAACGGAAACACACGCAAATTAGAAGGAGGAATACCTTCTGGTATCTTCCTGCAAGGTCTGTGAAGAAGACACAGAGTGGTTTCAGAATCGTGATTGAAAAATATAGACCGTTCCATCTATTTATCGGCACTACCAGAGCGGCACGGAGAGCTCGGGAAATTACGTGCCCGTCTACCCCGGAGATCCAGCGGTCCCACGAGCTCGGCAGCGGCTGGAGGCGGCGGCGGGGCCCGGGGCGGGCGAGCGGCGGCGCGGGCAGTGCGGCAGGGGGACGCGGAGCGCGGGGGGCTCGCCCGGCCCCGCAGCGGCACCCCGGCGGGAGCCCACTTCCCGTCATCCACGCGCCATCTAGCGTCGGGAAAAGGGAGGCGGCTCGGCACGGGAGCGGAACGGAGAGGAGGAGGAGGAAAAGGCTCCCACACCCGTCCCAGCTCTCGCCGTTCCCGAAGCTGGTAAGAGCCATTTGGATATTGCAACCAGCACTCCGGAGTGGCTCGGGGCGGGTTGTGAGGAGCATCGCTACACTGCACTCCCAGGCATCTCATCCCCATTTTTTTTTTTCAGTGAACGGTTCCCCTTCCATTGAAAGCAGCTAGCGCTCCCCAGAAATCCCATCGGTACCTCACCTAAGCCATCGCCGCAGCCCGATCCCTACCCAAAACACGGCGAACTCCAGAGGGTCTGTGCGGCGCTGCCGGCGGAGGGGTTGGACCGCACGATCCCGGCCCCGCAGAGACACACACCGACACACACCGGCACACACACCGACACACACCGGCACACACACCGACACACACCGGCACACACACCGACACACACCGGCACACACACCGACACACACGCACACGCAGGCACATCCGCGCTCCCCGCCTGCCCTGCCGCCGCCGGCTCAGCTGCCCGCAGCCCCTTTGTTCCGCCGGCGAAGAGATGTCCTGCCCGCCCGCCCCGCGCTACCCCGAGCCCGCTCCGCCGCCCGGCGCCGCCCGCCCCTGCGCCCCTCGCCCGGGCGGCGGCGGCGCGGCGGGGTGGCATGGCCCGCCCGCCTTGGGGGAGGCAGCGGGAAGCCCCCTTCCCCGCCCCCGGCCGCGCCAGGGCCTCGCCGCTGCCGCCCGCAGCCCGCGGCAGGGCAGGGGCAGCGGCCGCAGCCGCAGCCGCGCCTGAGAGCGGCCCCGCGCCGCAGGATCCGCGCCCCGCAAGGACGTGCTCCACGAGCTGCCAGGCGCGATTACGTTGTTTTTTTCCCCCCACCCACCCCTTGAACTTGTTGCTTGGCGCTCGGCGGTGGCGGAGGGGGGTGGGGGTGGGGGAAAGCCTTATTATCGATGTCCCTTTGGATGCGATCAAGCTTTCTCAGGAGCAACTACTTCCCCGCCGTTCCCGGCGGGGCGCGGAGATCTAGCGGCAGAGCTCGTATTTCCAAAAGTCTCTATGCAACTGAGCGCTCTCGCCAGACTTTCACAGGTAGGTGCAGAAGGCTGGGCACGTCTGGAGGGATTCGAGAACTGAGCCGAGGGGAAGGGGCGAGAGGAAGGAGGCGGGGGGACGAAGGAGGAGGGGGGGCATGATCCACCGCCGAGCCGCTACGGCACTCCGCACCTCTGCCCCGCGCCCCCCCGCCCGCCCTGGCCCCCGGCCTCCGGCCTCCCCCGCCGCCAGGGCGCTCCTGACCCGCTCCCGCTCCACGGCCAGCCTCTCTCGGCTTCGCCTTTCGCCGCCCGCTCGGGCGCTCCCAGGATTGCCCCGTGCACCCTACCTTCTGCATGTGTCTCCAAAGTCCCCCCTCCAACCCCCGCCACGACCGCCGGGGCTCTGCCTGGCCCCGGTCTCCTCGCCGCGTGTCAGCCGCTCTCCGTGCCCCGATGCCCCGTCCGGGGGAGAGACCCACTCTGCCCGCTCCCTCTCAGTGGGGCGCTCCCCGCTCCCGGCGCCCCATCCCCGGCATCCCTCTGCCCTTCAGAGCATTTCCTGCACGGAAAACTTGCCTTAAAGTTTAATGCTGCCGCCCGGAGCTCCTCCCCCTGCCCCGCCGGCTTCCCTGGCCCCTAGCCGGGGTCTGGAGGAGTCCCCGGGCGGCGATTAAAGGTCAGGGAGAGGATTCGTCCCGCCGCTGCTCCAGGGCTGCCGCCGGGAAGAGGGGCGGCCCGCCCGGCCCATCCCCTCCGCCCCGCCACGGCGAGCGGCGACGGCGTTGGCGGCCCCGCTGCAGCCGCCCGGGAAGGGCTCCGCTGGCTGCCGCGGCCCGGCTCCGGCGGCGGGCGGGGAGCGAGCGGAGGAGGGGCGGGGGGACCGGCTGCATCGCGCGTGGAAGAAAATCTCCTTCCAGGTGGCTGCACAGCTGCACCAGAGCTACTAGTCGGCTCCAGGGGCTAGTGCTTTGAGGACTAGTGCTTCCATCCGGGGGCCTCGCATAGAGACCTTATATCCAAAGGATCTGGCTGTTAGAGTAGCTGCTTTGAACACAGGGATTTCCAAGTGCCCTCGTTTATTGTCGTTTATGGTCCTAACTGTCTAACCAGCGCCTGGAAAGCATATTCTGGGGTGAAAAAGTGGAGGGAACAAAAGGAAGCAAAAAGGTATTTAGTTAATGGTGGATATCATAACAATGTTCAGAAATTCTGCTGCCTCAAAAATGTGTGAGAATTTGTATTTTTCTTTTCCCTCTCTATTTTAGTGGCTGGACCAGAACTGTCTTTAGATTGACTCCCTTAGCTGTAATAGGTGTTTGGAACCATGGCAGCAGGAGTAGCAGCTTGGTTACCCTTTGCCAGGGCAGCGGCCATAGGATGGATGCCAGTGGCTACTGGTCCCATGCCAGCTGCTCCACGGCAGGAGAGAAAGCGAAGCCAGGACTCTCTGATTGTGCTGAATGTGAGTGGCATCCAGTTCCAGACGTGGCTGGACACCTTAGAGCGCTACCCTGACACTCTGTTGGGCAGTTCGGAGCGGGACTTCTTCTACCACCCTGAGACCCAGCAGTACTTTTTTGATCGGGACCCTGACATTTTCCGCCACATTCTCAACTTCTACCGTACTGGGAAGCTTCATTATCCCCGCCAGGAGTGCATCTCAGCTTATGATGAGGAGCTGGCCTTCTTTGGCATCATCCCTGAGATCATTGGCGACTGCTGTTATGAGGAGTACAAAGATCGCCGGCGTGAGAATGCTGAGCGCCTGCAGGATGATGCTGATCAGGATCATGCAGCTGAGAGCTCCCTACCCTCAATGACAGCTCGTCAGAGGATGTGGCGGGCCTTTGAAAACCCACACACCAGTACCCTTGCTCTGGTCTTCTACTATGTCACTGGTTTCTTCATTGCTGTCTCTGTTATTGCCAATGTGGTGGAGACAGTGCCCTGTGGGGTAAGCCCGGGTCGCATCAAAGAGCTGCCCTGTGGAGAGCGGTATGCAGTGGCTTTCTTCTGTCTGGATACTGCCTGTGTCATGATCTTCACAGTTGAATATCTCCTACGTCTGCTCGCAGCTCCTAGTCGGTACAAATTTGTGCGCAGTGTCATGAGTATCATTGATGTGGTGGCCATTATGCCATATTACATTGGCCTGGTGATGACAGATAACGAGGATGTCAGTGGGGCTTTTGTGACATTAAGAGTCTTTCGTGTCTTCAGGATCTTTAAGTTTTCCCGCCACTCACAGGGTCTGCGCATCCTGGGCTATACACTGAAAAGTTGTGCCTCGGAGTTAGGCTTCCTCCTCTTCTCTCTCACTATGGCCATCATCATCTTTGCCACAGTCATGTACTATGCAGAGAAAGGTTCATCAGCCAGCAAGTTCACCAGCATCCCTGCAGCCTTCTGGTACACCATTGTCACCATGACAACACTGGGGTAAGTGCAGCTGGTGTTTGGTTACAGCCAACATTTCAAGAAGTGTATTGACATGAATGGAAAATACTCAATTTAAAAGAATGGTGATAGAAAAAAATGCAAGGGTAAGTTTTTGTTACAGAACTTTATGGATACAACTTGTCACTTCGGTCTAAATGTTTTACGTGTGTCAGAGTTAACAGCATTGCTGAAATTAAAATAACCCAAATCTGAAAACTGCAAAGAACTTGACAAAGCAAACAACAAAACAAAGCAAAAAAAATCTTGAAACTGTTTGGTTTTGGACAGCAAAATTGGAATATTTTATTAATATCTGTGAGTTATCAGTGTATTTTTAATGGAGTGTTGTCTTTGCAGGACTTGTTACAGTGTTGCTAAAGTAGTAATATTTATAAGGAGAACTGAAGTGCAAGCTTTTAATATGATCAGTATGTGGATCTGCCATTTTGTTTGAAGTCATGTCTTGATGTAGACTTGAATATTTAGTTTGGTATTCCAAAGTGATTTGTTTTCATGAAAATCATGCTTTATCTTCATTAAAAAATATTCCTGATTGTATTTAAGACACTGAACACATTTCCTTTGATTTTCATGGACATGTAACTTTTAAATGATGAGTGTCAAGCTACACTAACTGGAGACACACTCTGGGAAATGATCTGAGGAAGTGTGAGACATATGACAGATCAAGCATGTGTCTTTAAACATAAGTCTGTTGGCAATATAATTTCTTTCAGAGAATTAGGGGTTAAAAAGTGTCATCGTTGACATTAGAATTCAATGCAGGTTAACAGAAAGAGAGAGTTAGTATTATTTTATAAAGTCGCTGATACCAAAATCTGATTGTATCAGCTGATTCTGTGCACCAAGTTGTAAAATGCATTTGTCTGTAATTATAACAGGGATTTAGAAGGTTGACGAATTTGAGATTACAATTTTTCCCTATTAATTTTGAGCTGTATAGTACCATCTATGAAGCTGAAAATGTGTTGATTCCTTAGAAACTGACTAGTTATTTAATAATTACAGATACTAATTGACAAACTTTGCACTTTCATTAAGGCAAAGCCCATAATTTTATTAGCATTTTGCCACATCTTGTTGGAATTGTTGAGATTTATGAAACATGTATAACTTTTAAATTTAACAAAATGAAAGTGCATTATTAAACTATTATGAAAACCTTGATTTATTATGTGCAATTGTAATTTAGTTGGGAAATGCACATACAAAATATTGAAAAAGATAAAGGGAATGTCTTATGCCACCATTTTTTATACAAGGCTTTTATCTTCAGTGTGATATAACAAATGAAGATAAATATAGTGCATTGTAAATATTTCATACTTCTTGTAAGGGCAAATTATGCTAAAAAGGAGTGACAAGAGCTTTGGGGATCTTAATCTGCTTTTTAGGTTCTGGGGGGTTTTTTTTGGCTTTCATTTTCTTCTGCTGGTGACAAATGGAAGGGACCAGTTAGCAGAAGAAACAAGTTATACATGATAACTAGTTCCACAGTCCTATATTTTCTGATGCTGATACTTTTTACCATTACTTTTAATTAGAACTGTGATAGTTTCAATAAAGAATTCACTGGTATTTAGACTGTATAGTCTTACTATAAAAGAACAGAAGCTGGTCTGTGGGGTTTTTTGCAACAAAAGGTACTTTCTGAGTAAGTTGTTTCTGCTCTCATGCACAATGAGGAAAGTGCTTGTCCATGGTACTGAACAGAATCTTTTCTTGTTTTATGCCCAAATTACAACTGGTTATGACACATGTATGGTGTCTATCTGGTGTTAATATGATTTCTTTGGTTTTTTGACACACACGCACACACACACACACGCACACACACACACGCACATACACACACACAGAGTATTATTCTGTAGTTCCAGGTTTTGAAGTATTATTCTGAATAAAATCTCCAAAAGTACTGATGAAAATTGAACATAATTTGAAATCTTTTTGAATAGAGCCTAGGAACCTATTTTTAAGTACACAGCCACACAATATTTTGTTCCTGAGAGGAACAAAAAGGGTTAAAAAGAATCCACTCATGCTTGACTCCTTTTTCAAATCAGTTTGCACAGAGAAAGTTTTAAGCAGGTTGTACAGAGATCCAGTCTCACCCTCAGGAGTTCAGGTATGATACAAGTTCAAATATGACAGACATCAGCAATTTCTATGAAATCTTTAATCATTATTTATGATTAAATGATTTGTATGAAATCATAATTAATGTCCTTTTTATAATATCATGATAACTATATAAAGATTATGTTTAAATGTTAAATATATATGTGAATAATTTAAATAAAATGAGCGTAATAAAAGCTTTGAAATCTTTTTAGTTGGTGGAATAATTACACAAAAGGAGAGGGAAATTATGAGGAAAAGCATCAAGGGTCAGTGAAAGCTGATTGTAATTAGTACTGATACCTTTTCTATGTGCTAAAGCTTATCACCTCTTTACTAATACAGAACTCCTGTTCATTCGAACTTTGGTTTTAGCTGAAGCAGGGGTATATAAATGAACTCAATAGGAACAACTTTTCTGTTTTAGGAACAAAGCTTGATGAAGTCTTTATGTTTTAAATGACAGTAGCACGCAGCCGGTTATGTGAAATATTACAAAAGCACGTGAGAGCTAATAGTGAATAATAGATTAATATAAAATTGAGTTTTTGAGTCTTGGTGTCATTGTCATATTTTTCTAAAGCAAGGGTATTGAGTAAGCGACCTTTGGAATTTGGGGAGTTATCACCTTGGAAGCACAGCTATATTTCTCAGTTCTGCATGATTGCTGAGCAATTAAGGTGCCTTTAAAAAACATAGATTACATTTTCCTCTGCAGAGTGCTAGTGGCTTCAAATATTACTACATTTTTGCCTCCAAGGATATCCCAGCTATTAACTGCTCTTGACTGCTCAACTCAAGTAGTACATGTGCATGGAAATGTTACATGAAATAAATGAAAAAGAAGTTAAAGAAAGGGAAGAAAGGAAGAAAGAGAACATGAGAAAAAGATGAAGAGAGAGCGAGAGAATGAGAGGGAGAGAGAGAAAAGAGAAAGTTTACTCTAGAATAACAGCATGCACACTTCCAGAAACTGAACTGTCTGATTTTAAACGTCAAATTGGTGTTTTATCAGGATTAATTGTAGCAAAAGTAAAGTAGGCACAAGAGGAGAAAAGAAAATAAAATTGAAAGAGGTCACAAAACATTTTATGGAGATTCAAGATAACAATGGAAAGCGTAGAAGGGACATACAGGTCAAGAATCTGGTTAGTGTAAAACTTGGCAGAGAAGAAAGCTCAAATCTATTGAACTGGGAGTGGCAGACTTCTGTGGGTGCTTGTGAGCATCTACACCCGTAATAACAGTTATGTCACTTTCTTCTGTCACCTTATAATGTGATGATCTAATAACTTTCCTTCTTTCCTGTCAGTAGCCAGCAAATGAACTGGAATAGCTGGTAAGGTTTTGATGGTGTAAGAATAATGTTTGTTCCCAAGTCAGTCAGAGCTGTAGTGTAGTTTGTGTTTTATGAAGATATTATACTTTAAATGGGAAACATAGTGCCCTTCTGTGACTAGTTCTAAAGCAATCTCACTGCTATGTTAAAATTCTGGTTTTATGGCCTTTACATTGGGTAGCTTTGTCAAGTCACACAGTGCTTCTGTAGATAAGCACAGGACTTTATGAAGGGAAGCTTAAACACAACAGTACTCATTTATTTGCTTTGATTGTATAAACTAGAGGTGTGTCTTCCAGAAAAGATAAAGCAACTATTTGTTTTCATTATTTGTTAATATAGCCCATAATGTGTGAGGAATCCCACTTAAGATATATCAAATTCCCTAAAGACTTTATAATAAACAGATGACTAGATGTGATAATGGAAAACCTCAAACAGTGAACAAGGGAACAGGGCAATGGATCTCCTTTTCCTGCACATTCAGATTTTTTCCCACCTTCACTCCTCTTTCCATTCTTTTTCCATCACTACAGGTATATTCTATTTATTTCTTTTCTCCATTATTTATCCAAACTACCACTTTCCATAGTTTTCATGTTTGGGGTTGGTCTACTGGTTGGCACCTTTCCTCCCTTCTTCAAGAGAATGTTAACATTCATAATAAGACTCTTCTGGCTTTATTTTTTCTTCTTCTGCTCCTTTGTTCTGGATTCCTAATTCATCCTTCACGAGTAGATCAAGTCTTTCGTTTGTCATCATTGTCATTCATTTGACCTGAACTTTCCTCAGAACGGATTTTTTGTTCTGACCTTTGTTTGATAGATTTTTCCTTATGAGCATCATAAAATTTCCACATCATCACTTTTTTTCTCAAATGCCACACATATTCTCTTGTTTTCGTTTTCTCACCACTGTGCCATTTTCGGTGCCTTTAGTTCCTTATAGTCTCAGCATTTTAGTTTTAAATAATCCATCTCTTCCGAACTTTTATTAAAAATTGAGTTTAATAAAATCTGACAAGAGAGAACAAAATTCAAAATCTTTGTTTTGTAAAAAATTTCATTAAAAGTTTGGATGTATTCTTATGATGAGTATTACAAATGTAAAGATTCACAGAGTTAGAGTACTATTTCTGTATCTTGTACCTACATACTGGCTCATTCATTCATTTTTTGTTTGATATTTTCAATGCTGTTTCAAATAGAATTTTTCTATTTTTTTCTCCTTATATACAACCTAGTGAATTTTGTATTTTACAAATGTGTTTGATGTCTCAATCTATTTTCTCTTCACAGCGGAGACATTTAGCCTATATAACAGAGAAGGGACAAAGTGTAGCTGTGATCACCTTCAAAGTACATTACTAGATATTCAAAAAGGGCTCCAGGGAGAATTTGTAATACTAAGGGTCATTTTGATGGCAGTAAAAAAAAATTATTTGTTCTGTAACAAAAAGATTACTCAAACTGTATTGGTTGACAGAATCACTGTATTCTTATTTAGTTGTACTGAGGACCAACTTCCATCTTCAAAAAATCCTGGAGATCTCTCAAGGGAAAAGGAGTTAGCTTGTTTCACTCATTTTCCTTGAGCATGAATTTTCTTAGTTCCGTTATGAAGAGCATGAAGGTGATGCTTAACAAAAAGATCTTTCTTCTCAGAATCAAATATATTTACTCCTTTGGTAGAAACAGATGGAATTTTGTTTCCTTGTTGTTACTGTGAGACAAGAATAAGAACAATTAGATTAGTGATGATCTGAATGTAGCATAGGAATATGCTTAGCACAGCAGAACAAATCATCTTGGAGAATAATTATGACTAGTGCCTGATCTATTAATTAGGTCCTATCATTCAACTAATCATCAGTGAATACTGTCATTTTAGCAAAATCTTCAAGTGATCAGACCCAAGAAGTTCAAATTGAGTGATGACAATCCATATGTGACTCACATCATTGTGCCTAAGACGAAAAATTTGCAATATAAAAGCCATATAAATCTATGAATACAGTATTAGAAATAGTGCTACTGTGCAAAAAAAAAAAAGAAATCTGGAAATGGAAACTGTATTTCTGAACAGGGGAATATAAATACCACGGAAATAAAATGATTATTCAAAATAAGTTGAGAATATCTTGCAACTACAGGGTGACAATTAATTTTTCAGACACTTGAAAGAAAGTCTAATGGATTACTCCTTTTACTCGATTTTTATGACATTATAGTCCATTGGCAGAAGTTCATAATTTGCATCATGGTAAGCTAATGAGAGAAGAATCCTTATCATCAGGGGTTGAGATTATAGATTGTTCCATAGAGGGAGTATAAATTAGAAATACAGAAACAAAGTTGAGAATCAGCCTTAACAGGTTTCATCAGTTACCTGACAACAGAACTGACAGAGTGATGGAAAAGATTCTGTGTATTTCTGTACCTATCATTTTTTGGGAGATAGATAAGAGCACAGGTTTTTCTGGAAGACGTATTCTTTAGGACTTTTTTTTTTCCACTCTATTGTTTGTGTAGCAAAGAAAAGGCTTTTGAATTTATAGACAGTGCTTTAAAATGATAGCTCTATGCTACACTTCCAGGAACAGTAATAGTCACCATGCTTGAACTTCGACCCCTATCAGAGTTAGTAGCCTAATTTCTAACACTATTTCTTAAATATTTTTTTATGAAGCATATGATTTTGATCTTCCTGTGCCTCTGGTAACATTTTATAAATCTCTTGTTAAGTAAAAAAGCTGTGTCGTTTGTTTTGACCAAAAAAATCAATTTCACCAAAGTACACAATGAAATTTGCATTATTTCCACAGCGTAGGCTTAAATATATGTGAATTGAGATGAAATAAAAACTAATGCTTTTGACTAGAGCGCCTGATGTGCAACAGGTATAAGTGTCCTGTAGAAAAATACTGGATACGAAAATTTACTTAGGTATCTGGTGTATGAAGGCTCAGGTTTAAACATGAACACCTACAAAGATCATGTGATCAAGGCATAAAAAGAATAAAATCCAACAGGATTCAGCTCTATTATAATTCAAATGAGACTGCACTCCTTTTCTCATAGCAGCATAGACACAGATTAGGCATTATTAGAAGATACATCTTAATGTACCTAGTTATCAGTACAGAGTTCCTACTACCGTCAGTTCAAATTCTAGCAGTTAAGTGTATTGACAGAAGCTAACAAAACAATAAAAGGCTGCTATCTGTCTGATTATTAAAGATATAAAGATATAATTCATATAAGCAATTGTATTTTTTGTGTATTTAGAAAAGCACTTTCCTTTCTTATGTTCTACTGTGCAATATTGTTCCCTGCTTATCTGCAAGTCTCCATCCTGAAGGTGAAAGCATTAGGAGCTACTGTGTAAATGTACTTAATTAAAGTTTGATTCTTCACAGTTCCAGAAAATGTGAGGTTGCCAAAAACCCTACAAAAATGTTATTAGTATGAACAAAGCAAAATTTTGCGTATTTAAAGTATTTAGGAATAGTATTTTGCATTTCATCCCTGTTTTTTCAGTTTCATCTGTGTTACTGGTTTCTTTGATCTGGTTGGCTTAACTGAGAGGTCTTACAGACACAGAGATCTCCTAAGTTTATTCGTTTATAGGAGCCAAACACTGCAAGGGAGAATTTAAATACATATACGTGTCTGGAGATGCAGATAGGCACTCAACTTGAATTCTCAAAGGAGGCTCAGTTGTTAGAAACACAAGGGAGAACAGCTGAAGGCAAATCAGCTGTGCAACTAGGTACCTAGTCACCTTAGGAAACATAGTCTTATGTACACAGGAGTAACTTCTAGGATAAGCGTAGAATATTGTAGAATATACCAAAAGGACTTTGGGTATGTCCCAGAGTCAGGATCAAATGCCCCTATGAGAATCAAATGAATCCTGCTAGGGTTCAGGTCTTGTTAAAATAGAATATGCTCTATTTTCATGTAATACTGTAGGAAGGAGATAAGTGTTGTGTGTATGGTATTCTTTGGAAAGAGGAATGAGTAATTCTAGTAGACGAAGAAGGGTAACTGAAAGAGTAATGTAAAGCATCCAAGGGATATATTTTTCTGATCCTAGTTTTCTGTCTCTGTGGTCTTCAAACCAAGAGTTCAACATGAAAAGAAACGTAAGAAATGGAAGCTATGATACGCAGGTATTATTAAATTAATGAAAATGTTTTTAGAAACTGTGAAAAATTGTAAAATGGTGTCAGGTAAGTGATTCCATTTTTCAAAGAAACGTGCAATCTGAGGATTTATTGGTTTCAATTGGTCTCATTTAGCTTATATACAGTAAATTTGTTAAGATGATGATGTGTGGTAAGAAAAGGTAAAAGGTAATTCTCAGTTTTGACCACTGCAAATTCATCCCCTTCTCTGGTGTGCTGGCAAACATTCTTATTTTGTGTCTATTTGATTTTTTAACGTACATTGTTTGTATACTTATGTAGGAAGTTCGAGAAGTACTTTCCCTGCATTTGGGTTTTCTTTTTGTGCAGTAATATGAGCTTTGTAAGCACAGTCCATAGCTCTGCTAGTTGATTTTTACCTTAATCTCTGTTCCTAAATGAAGCATATTTAAAGCACATTTTCCTGGTTTCGCCTGATTCTTTGCAAAAAAAATTTATTTCCTGGGGTAAGCATCTTGTATCACAGTTCTTTGTCTTTGAGGTGGCATTGTGATTTGTGAGCTGATTTTTAACCAGACCGTGTCTAGCTCAGCTTTGTACTTACTACTGCTTCCACTAAAGCTTCATATCAAAAAATAATATAGGAGGCAAAAATCCCAATATGGAAAACACTTGTATAATTTTTTAAAAATATGATCTAATATCAACATTAAACCAAAAACATCATAAAATATGTATCTGTATCTGTATAAATAGATGTAAAATTCAGCTGTTTGATTATTGAAGACTCTGTGTCCTTAGCTAAAACTTCTTACGGTATAAAAGGCACTATAAACTTCTAGGATTTTATTTAATTACTCAGAGTACTTTGGTAAATTAAAATAAAGTAAGTACATTTCAATACAGTTTTAAATCTCTTGGATTAAGAGAATTAATCTTGGATTAAGAAGTAACTGTGAACCTCCTTAAAGGTACCTATAATGGTCTAATTTTATGATAATACATTAACATGCTTTGATTAATTATTATTTTGGAAAAAAAATATTTTGAGGCCAAACCCCAACTTTTTTCAAATGTATATCCAGAGATATGGGGGTTTTTTATGAATTAYACTGGCGGGTTCTCAAAATATTTTGGCTGATACACATGGAACAGTCTTTCAAGTTATCACTTGAAAGCTTGTCCATCCAGGCATTCCCTGTAAATGGCTGAGAGTCAGACTGTGAGGTTGTGAAGGAATTAATTTAAGATTGTGTAATAGCTACAGTCTGAATGTGTCTTTTGCATCCTAACTCACTGCTTCTTTCAGGAAGACGAACTGAGAGAGTTTTGTGTATGAGAGCATTTGGAATATGAGTGGGATCCTTAACTTTTCATTGTTGCTACTGTTCATATCCCCCTTTTTTAATGCCCAAAAGAGGAGTTTTATTATTGTGTGAGTGGCCTTACTTTCAGTTTCTGCAACTTTTATCTCTTCCACTTGCAGCCACTTAACAATTCTCTAGGCATCCTTATCAGCTATGGGCAGCAACTACTGCACTGTGCAGAGTTGCTTAGGAACAAAATTGATGCTCTTTGACATGGTGGATTACAGCTGCAACATGCTGGTCCCCAACTCTCCTTCTTCCCACAGAGGAATAAAAAGCAGAGAAGTTGAAGATGTTTTTCAGATCTGGTTGTGAAGAGCCTATATACTTTTTCGGTTGAGGGTATCTAATCACTTTGTTGTTGCTATACAGCAGGTTAAGAATTGCGACCTTTCTATTGGAGATACAGCAATATCAAAAAATCTTTAGTAACAGCTCTTTTTAACAGCAACTTTGTAATATAAATACAACAGTATCTTGTACCACTTACAGAATTGAGAGTTTTTAGTTTTACTAAGCTTTTTTGGTTGGGTTTGTTATTGATGCATTTGTTTGTATCAGTTGATGAAATCCAAGTTGAGATATGGATATCATGGACTAGAGACAGGAGAACTGGACAAACAGAGTATACACCTATTCTCACACACCTAGCGAGAGCTATGGCTGCAGCTGTCTCTTGTGTTTAATTGATATGTATTTATATTAAAAGAAACTTTCAATATTTTGAACTCTACATTGTTTGAGAATTTAGGTAGAATTCACCATTTTAGCATATGGATGGAAGCTTTTAAGAGTACAAATTGAAGCTTTCCCACAGAGAGGTACTTTAGTCTATCCACAGATTGGCTTAATGATTTGACATGCTTAGTATTAGTTATTTTACAAATGAAAGAGAAGCTCAAGTTTTATCTGATTTGCTTGTGAACAAAGTAATCAATCTATAGTACGCTAATTTGTGTCATAAGGTGCTGAGTTTTAGAGGTAAATATTATAAAGGAAGCTCCTTACGAAAAAAGCTCTAGGTAATATGTGTTATGTACACTGTCCTCAGACCACATGCTACTTCTGGCACCTCTCCTTTCGTCCCATCACAGTCAGATCATTGCAGAAATTGTGGCTACTGAAAGGCTGTAATCATCGTCATTCCTTTAGCCTACAGTTTCTTTCCTTTGAAGGCCTAAGTTTTTGAAATTTAGTGCATTAAGTAGTTCAGGGGGGAAGCAATGTTGCTAGTCTTGCTGGTGAACCCTTCAGCACGGTTCAGCCTCTTGCCACACTGACAGAGCCACGACAGTCTCTCTCCTCCCCTGGGGACAGGCACAGCTGCAGACCGGAGATTATGCTGACTACTTGTGTCTGGCACACATGACCGGTGATTTTAAAATATAGACACCTTTATGCAGCAGTGCACACATGTAAGATAAAATCCTTGTTGTGGGAGGGGGAGATAGGAACCAGTTTTGTTTCAGGTCTCCAGAAGACAGAAGAGTGCCTGGAGTGAACTGCCGAAATCCCTTTGGATGCAACTGCCGTTTGGCAACTGTCTGCCCTGAGCCCTCTTCACACCTTGAGTACAGCACAATGTCTGTCAGGCAGTCATCCATGGAGTGGGTTTACAGTGAGCTAGGTCATGCAACAGGAAAGAGGTTTTGGGTCTTGCAACACTTTCCCAGATGGTATGTGAGCTTTCCCTATTACTCTATGTAGTCACCACATTTAGTGTGCACTGCTTGCTACGTCTTTGCAAACAAATTAAGTAAATAAAGAGCAAAGATGATTTGGAATACTAGACAGAAAAATTGATGGAAATATGGACTTAGATCTACATAAGTGGTTTTGAAAGATATTCATGTCGAAAGACTGAAAACAGGTTGGTTCATCTCTTTAGTCTCAGTGGTGTATCTTCTGCTTTAATATACTTTCTGATACCTGTTTTCTAGCTCACTAGCTATTCCCAGAGGTTCCTTTGTTTTCAAAGCAAGCAAATCCAAATGCAGCAGAAAGGTGTCCTTAAATAAACCATTCATGTTGTCTGTACCTTGTTAGTTTCCCGGTCCTTATGTTAGTGTGGAAGGATATAGCTATAGAATTTAGAGATGGTGTCTTAGGTGTGTGGTTTTTAAAGAAGACAATCAGGACATACAGCTATTTTAAAGGAGACAACTAGGACATATCATACAATAGAATTATTATGGAAGAATCTGGAGGTGGAATTCCAACTTATTTCTCTGCCAGTAGCTTACTGTCTCTGGGAGATATTTATAGATCTTAACTTACTCCTCCAAAAGCTAAATAGTTCTGAACTAGTCATCCTTGTCTCACTGAGAAGGTAATGAAGAGAAGCAGGCATCTGGATGTGCTCATTCCTCTGCACTGAGTATAAATGAAATTTATTATAATTAGTGGAGACTTTAAATACCAAGTGGAAATGGATGAGATAAATCTCAACCTCTGTGGGTAGTTGGCTTGATCTACTTTACTTGTTCCCAGTTACATAACTGTGAAAGGCCCATAACATATTCCTTTCAAAGACCATAGCAGAGTACATGCTTGGCATTTGATGGCAATTCCCACTTTATCAAAAAGGCAACGTGTCTGCTACATTTAAACTCAAAATATTCATGCTTTGTGTAACCCTGAAGGCCACTTCAGTGCTTTTGACAATTTTTTGTCCTTTTCCAAACAACACAACAAAAATTTTAAATTAAAAAAAAAGGAGTTTTAATGTTTCTGCTGGTTTAGAAGAAACCTCTAGAAATTTGAAAGAAAATTTAAGTGTCCACTATAATTTTCTGCGTGAAAGAAGTCATTCTTCAAATAGCAATGCTTTTGAATTAAGATATGGAGAGCTTAATTACTTTGACTTCAAAAGGTTGTAAACTATTTCTGTTCTTCTGAATGGGAAACCTAAAGACCAAGTCACAGGGTGGTTGTGTTAGCTGTTTCACCAGTGTTCATTTCTAAAGTGTCCCAATAGAGACATATCAGAGGTATCCTCTCATGCTGCTGTTCTAATGTCTTCCAGGAGGTCTCAGAGCTCTAGACTGCAGTTAGGCATAGCCAATGCATAGCTCGGAAGCAGACTGAAAATTTTAAAGACACACTAAAATAAATTTCAGTAGGGACACTCTACTCATTGAAGTAGTCGTTTTCATATTTAATTCAATTTAAAAAAATACCATTTTCTCTAAAGCTGCCTCCACACTGAAGCACTACAGAAGTTTGAAGGCCATGATGTGGTATTATGGTCAAAACTGCTTCAGAGTTTATGTCATTCTCATTTTCCTTCTGGACTTTGTTCACTTCTATGCAAATCATACCAATCTCTCTGATGAGGGAATTCTGTAATTTGGTATGAAATCCTGTTATCAACAAAGATTTGGTTTAACTCATTTTAGTTTGTCTTCGTGATCTGCTTTTCCAGAGCAGCCAATCTCAAATTTACCAGCTAGTACAGTTCTATACAAGTGTGAAATAACAACATTTCCTTCAGTATGTTTCTTTTTTTTTTGTGTAAGAGTTCATGAAATTATGCTCTTTTGTGCATTAAGTGGTATATTAATTTTTTTTTTTTTTTGTCTGTGGAAAGAGATGAATGAACTACAGAAGAAAGAATACTTCCTCTTTTTATTGCCTGCGAAATGGCCAGCTTTATCATAAACTTCCAAACAAGTTTTAAAGCAAAAGTGCATGCTATCCTGCATAAATACTGAAAGTTTGCTTCTCCTTTAAGGGGAAAGAGTGGTTATTTCATAATTTGGGGTAAGAATTTTTATTTACTACTTTTTAAAAATAGTTCTCTTCCCATTTGCTGTTCAAGCAAATGCTTTTGAAAAACTTGAAGAATGATGATAATGATGGGAAAGAAGCTCTTTCTTAAGTTTCTTGCTTACTTCTAAGTTGTCCTTGAAACAAATTCTGGTATGAAGACAAGTTTTTTACATACTTCTGAGATTTGAAGTTATATTTTTAATATGCCAACCCCTTTTCTACTGCATTAAGAAACAAATTGAGAACAGCGACCTATGAAGCATGTCTGCAGAGAAATTATTTACCTAACTAGTTTGCTAGAGAGAAATACATAAATAGAGTGTTAAAAACTGAACTGTTAGTCCTTCAAGAGAGCAGTCTGATAATGGCTAGTGTTCCACACCAGGGTGGAGTGGTAGGATGTGAGGTGAGAGAGTGGAGATGCAGAATTCTTTCTGAATCTTGACAAGAAAGGCACAACAACAAATGGCTTAATAAAATGGATGTTTTAATAACAGAGAATAAAGAGGAATATAGATAGTTAGTAAATCTTATACCCCTTCAGATGCTGGGAACCAGGCATTTGGTTAGCATTGGATGAGCTGGGGGGATTTTTCCACAGCATGATGCACAGATCCTGTGCATGCGGAGATCTTTCTTTTTGGTCCTTTGTGGTATTGCATAATTTTTATTTATTTTTTGCAATAAAACCACTCTATTCATAAAGGATGTTTTCATGAGAACTTCTTGTTGCACATTTAGATGAAGGCAAGGTCATACAGGTGGTATAATGACCGGTATTGAGTTGCCTGCAGGCTCCTCTTGTACAGTGGTTCTGGTCAGGTTTATCCTGCAGACAAGGTGTTTGTGCAACAGAGCACAGCCTGAAGGCTGGGCTGKACTTTCAGCATGGTCTGCTATACTTTCTCAGTTTTGCTGTTATGTGTATCACTAACTCTCCATTGTACTGTAGTCTTTCAGTCAGGTTCATTACATGTGTTTTTCAGTCAGGTTCACTACAACGGGTTTGTGGTGTGGGATGAAGAAAAACACACCTGTTCACAAGCTTTCATTACCATAGTATAAGAATTGGTAACTTATTTACTGATTCTGGTTACTGACTTTGATCAGAGAATTATAAAAGAGCCGACAACTTTTACAGTCAGACAAAGGGAAACTTCACTCCCATTTTCAAAAAGGGAAGAAAGGAGCATCTGGGGAATCACATATTGGTGAGCTTTACCTCTGTGCCTGGGAAGATCACGGAGCAGATCCTCATGGAAATAATGTTAAGGCGTGTACAACACAAGGAGGTGTTTTGAGACAGCCAACATGGCTTTCCTAAGCCAAATTTTGCCTGACCAGTCTGGTGGCCTTCTATGATGGGAGTGACTGCAATGGTCGACAAGGGAAGATAGACCAATGCCATCTACCAGACTTCTGTAAGGCCTTTGACATGGTATGGGAATACAACATCCTTATCTCCAGGTTGGCTAGACATGGACTCAAAGGGTGGACTTGGGGTTCTCCTGGATGAAAAGCTGAACATGAGCCGGCAATGTGCACTCACAGTCCAGAAAGCCAGCTGTATCCTGGGCTGCATTAAAAGAAATCTGAGTCAAGGGTCAGAGCAGCAGGTCAAGTGAGGGGATTCCACCCATCTGCTCTACCCCCGCGAGACCCCACCTGGAGTACTGCATCCAGCTCTGGGTCCTCAACACAAGAAAGATGTGGGCGTGTTGGAGAGGGTCCAGAGGAGGGCTGCAGAAATGATCTGAGGGGTGGAACACCTTCCCTGTGAAGACAGGCCAGAAAGAGATGGGGTCATTCAGCCTGGAGAAGAGAAGGCTCTGGGGAGACCTTTTTGAGGCCTTACAGTACCTAAAGGGCCTTATAAAAATGGGGGAGAGTGAATTTTTACACAGACAGGTAGTGATGGGACAAGGAGGAACGGTTTTAAACTGAAAGAGGAGATATTTAGATGAGATAGTAGGAAAAAAATCTTTACTGTGAGGATCGTGAGGCACAGGAAAAGTTGTGGATGCCTCATCCTTGAAAGTGTTCAAGGCCAGCTGGGATGGGGATCTGAGCAGTCTGGTCTAGTGAGAGGTGCCCCTGTCCAAGGCCGGGGGACTGGAGTGAGGTGTTCTCTAAGGTCCCTTGCAACCTGTAACGTTCTATGGTTCCAAGATAATATCTAGATAAGTTGAATATGTTCAAGTAAATATCTAGAACTTTTTCCCAGAGAAACCTCATATTTCTTCTAAAAGTTTTACAATAAAACATCAAGAGCTCTTGGAATGTAAGGTAATAAAAAATCTCTTCAGGAATCTTTGAACTTTTTTTCTTATGTGAGACTTCGATGAAAGTAAAATGTAGTTGGAAAATATAATTTATGAATTTCCTGTTTCCAAAAATATATGAATGAAACCCACTTATTTTTTATTAATTTTCTTTTAGAAATGTAGAACAAAAACTTAAAATAAAATTACACATTTGGCTTGTTTGATTTCAATTGCTTTTGGGATTTCAGTTCAAAGCAATTTTGAATTTTCATCCATGTGTGGAAAGGGGAATACTTTTAGAAACAGTGCTATGAGAGTACAATTTCATCTAATGGTGAAAGGCTATGATCCAGACATTACTGGCCCATTCTTTTTTTGACTGAAAAAACAGTGAAAAAATTAATGACAAGATATCCATCAGTCATGTAAAAAATTAATGGCAAGATGTCCATCACCAAGTAAAAAAGATACAACTTCTGCCTTGGGAAGTCCTTACGCTGCAGATTGCATTGTATTCTTGCCTTTGCTTTTGTCCTATCCATGTCCTTTACTTCCAGCCACTGATAGGGCTTTAGTTTTACCCTAATTCATCTCCTACGTCTCCCCCTCTCTTGTTCTCAGGTAATGGAAATGACTTAATTGTGGGTTGGATCAACCTTAGATTAGGGAGATACTTTTTTTCCTAAATACTTTTTAAAGAACTGTGGACAATGGATATATTATAGCTGTTCTTCAGTACCAAAGGTTCAGAGGCTCCAAGAGTATCATAGAGCTTGAATAGTGTGCAAATAGAAAACAGATGTTTTAAACTCACAAATAGTTCTTACGACTCTTACTTTCTTCAGCTATTTATATAATCAAAGCTATTTATATAATCATAATTTACAAGGTGATGAGAACTTTTGTCGGCTGAAGAACACTAAAACTTAATAAAAATTTCAATGTAAAATGCATAAATGCTGAAGCACCTGCGAGTCCCTGAATGCCTTGCAGGATTTAATGCTATTCACTTGATCTAAAATCCATGGAAATCAAACAGAGGCTTGGATTTGACCTGAGAGGGCTTTTCATCAAGCTTTTGTATAAAAAACTCTAGCAAGGTATTGACCAGGACAACAATTACAGTCTTGAATTATCTCAGACTCTAAGGATTTTATCGCAAATCTGTGAGAGTGTTAACAGGCATTCTTCCAATACATGTATTGCTCTCAGAACCTTATGCAGACATAGGGTGGAAAAAACAAAAGATAGAGTTCAATTATATGTATTTAAGCATTGTTTCATCAACAGGAAAACAGTAAGATAGTACATTCCCACTTCTGATGTAACAGGTTTATCTTTCTGCAGTTCATCAAGAGGAAAATCTTAATGGGAAGCAAATGATACAGCATCTCCTCTGCTAACATGGATGTTGAGTCATATGTGGGATCTCTCCTGGAGTACTTCACAGAAATGGTCATAATCAACACTGGAGAAAGGAGTTTGCTCAGAGTTTCTTACAGCTAAAAGGGGAACAAGTAGGCTTTTTTTTTTGTTAGTTTATCAAAGTTTTGCTAACTTACAGAAACTTTCAGGCAACCTTGAAAGTATATCACGCACTAATATTGTCAGAGAACATGACAGACAGAGCCTGATGTATCTAATTTTGGACTGGTATAACAGTGCTATTTAGAGCAATAAAGGTTTTATCTTTTGGTTGATCTGTTTACTGAAATAGTCAGTGAAAAATGTGCCACATATTACATCTCCTCATTATTCTTTTGGCATAAAGGACATTTGAATGGAGAGTTCTGTCTATATTTTCAGATTGTCGTGCTGACTATATTAGGATAAGGTCATATACTGTACTCGGCACTGGTGAGGCAGCACTGTGTCCAGTTTTGACCCCTCAGTACAAGAAAGATATTGAGGTGCTGGAGTGTGTCCAGAGAAGGGCCGTGGAGCTGGTGAAGGGTCTAGAGAGTAAGTCATATGAGGAGCTGCTGAGGGAGCTGAGACGGTTTAGCCTGGAGAAAAGGATGTGGAGGCTCAGGGGAGACCTTATCACTCTCTACAGCTACCTAAAAGGAGGTTGTAGCCAGGTGGAGGTCAGCCTCTTATCCCAAGTAACAAATGATAGCACAAGAGGAAACAGCCTCAAGTTGTTCCAGAGGAGGTGTAGATTGGATGTTAGAAAAAAAATTATTTACTGGAAGGCCTCGAGCATTGAAATGGACTGCCCAGGTTGAGTCACCATCCCTGAGTTGGCTAAAGACTTGTAGATGTGGTTCTTGGGGACATGGTTTAGTGATGAACACAGAAGTGCTGGGTTAACAGTTGGACTCAATGATCTTGGTGGTCTTTTCTAACCTAAATGATTCTGTGATTCTATATATAAAATGGGCATAAAGAAGAAAAACTAATTTACCTAACAAGAATCTGTCAAACCATCAGTTAAAATGAATGACTGGCTGAGACTTATCAACAGCACAATGGTTATTATATGGACTTATATGCTTGCTTGCCTTTCCACATTAAAATCCATCACTCCTAATGATGATCACACTTCCTTAGGTTCCTCCAATACATAATAACCATTAGCCAAATAATTTGTTTAATGAAAAGCAAATAAACTTGCAGTTAATTTTTTTCTGATGTGAGACACGAATGCCAATAGTCTCAAAATCCTGTAAGGTCTGAGAGAGACTAGATTTTATTCTTTGATTTTATTCCATTTCAGAGAACATTGCAGCTTTGTTGGCATGGATGGACTGCATGAGTGATTTTATGCCTATTTGCAACTGTTTCCTGGAAGGAAATGGCTTATTAAACAGTAATCATATAGCATGTGTAAATGAGTTTTGTGGATAAACACATATCTTTATCCTTATTGCCTGAGTTGTTGACTAAAAAAGTTTTTCTGATGACATTTACTCTTCAGGAATTTCACCAATCATCTTATGTCTGATTTCCTTTTCTGCCCGAGAAATTTCTTTTTCCTTATGTATAAACAATACTGATTTTTCTCTGTTTCTCTTGAATTACATGCTTGAAGAAAAAAACCTGAATTTAGGAGTGTCTAAGTATTAACCCAGGTGAGATGCTCAAATGTATGTGTCTACTTTCAGGCAAGTCTCTAGACTCAATGACTGCAGTGGGAGCTTCAATACTAACTCATGCACAAAAACCTACATACATATATCAAAAGTGTCTTCACTTTCTACTTGAATCCCATTCCAGGAGAACAAAATTCCTTTTTTATCCCCCTTTAGATATGGGGGTTCTGCTCTGTTTAATGATCAGTTTAACTGTTCCTTATTCCATTTTCAAGCTTCTTTCCCAAGGTGCTTTTCCCTAATGACATTGTGCACTCAAACAGAGTGACAGCAACTTGCTCAGGAGAAAGGGCTCAGAATATTTTGAATAGGTCACCTCAGAAAAAACCGTATTCCTTCAAGGCATTATGGTTATATTACAGTAGCCTCTGTACATGTATTTAAAAAGTCTCAGATAAATATTTTTCTGCCAATTCAATAAAAGAGGAAAACCATAAAAAACTGACAGCATTTAAATCTGTCCTTGACATTTCATTTAATAAAGAGTGGAAAATGCAACTGAAATTTTTGTTCCAACGTAAAATATTGCTAGAAGAAAAGAGATGTACAGGAATATTATGAAACTGTACTACAAACTAATGAAATGAAATGAGAGAACCTACAGTGAATGAAACTAAAGAAATATGCATTATGAACACTATATCTTATGATAAAAAAGGCCAGTAGATACTACAGGGAACACTCTACTTGCTTTATTTGAAAAATATTGTAAATATTTTGCCTTTTTAAATAGTAGTTTCTTTCAATTTGTGATAGTCTTATTGATCTAATAAAAAAGAGAAACATTTTTTACCTGTGCATTTTTTTTATTAAGCAGCAATGTAGATAAATGGGTGTAAAACTTAATGATTTCTACCAGCATTTGGGGTTGAAGGCAAACCCCACAGGAGCTAATGGAAAGGCTTTAGTTTTCTTCAGCAGGCTTTAGATCAGGATTTTAGTTATGTCTTATGGTATATAATGTAACATTTCTATGTCATTAGTTCATTCCAATGGGAGTGTCAGATTTTTCCCACGTGAAATCCAAGGTAAAAGTTTTGACCTGCTTTTCTTATCAGAAAAGAAGGCAATGCTCTTATGATAGACTGGTGGAAATGTTAATGAAAACTGAAAACACTTGTAGAACTTTTGTTTTTTTAAATGTTAAATGTGTCATGGAAAGGTTTACTTACTTTATGTAATCCACTCTAAAATGTGTGTCTCAGCCGTCAGGTTGGAACATATCAATGTGTAAAAAATGCAATTACTCTTTGGGGACAAGGTGAACTCTAATAGTTAGATGCTGTGCAAGCTGCTGAGACTAGACACCGTGACGATTTTGTAGGCATCTCATTAACGAATTGTAGCACTGCACCATGCTCTGCTTTACTTATTTATTGAAGAGACAATGGGAAATAACTGGTTTCTTTGTGAAGTCATAAATAATATGACAGAAGGATATTAAATGCACTGAGATGTGACAGAGAAGCTAAAAACTTGTGGGGTTTAGTATTTTATGGTGCCAGTTCTCCTTTACTAGTACATGTAAAACCAATAGATATGTTTTAGCTGGTTTTGTGAACAATTACCAATTTAGTGTGCTAGCTACTGACAAGTGGGTGTCTTAAATCATAAACAGTATCTCTGTTTTGCAGTTACATTCAGAAGTTACTAAAGAATAAATCTTCCTCCTCCTCTTTTTTCCTTTTTTTTTCCTTTAAGTCTTTCTCCCTTATTTTATTTTTTTTTTAATACAGAGACAGTCTTTTTCTATTTTTAAATTCCCAGTAGGAAATATTGGTTCCACAAAGTATGAACATTACTAGCATTCATTCTTTGCATATTTTTTTCTTGGTGGTAGTCTTGTCCTGATACTGCACACAAACTTACACATGGGGTCTGCTGTGGCTTCTCAGTACATCAGACTCTTGATTAAAATAACAGCTACCTTCCCCCCCCCCCGTGTATGTGTATGTATGTGTCTGAATTAAAGAGAGGAAAATATGTTTTATTCTGAAGTTCAGACACAGCACTGACATCCAGATTGAGGCAGCATTGTCTCTTCTGTCTTCATTCCTGTTCTTTTCACTATGAGATTTATCTTGCAGTATATCGAGAATGTCCTCAGAGACTGTGGTGATTAATGAAGCAACAATCTCATTGGCTAGTCTTGGGAATATTTCTGAGTATCATGACCCCGCAATTCTGTACCTTAGGTTTGCCTCTACATTTAGCATGAAGCTAGTATAGAAGACAGAGCTCCACAATGATGCAGCCAGTTTTAGTTAGGTTCCTATATTCTGTCCATCCTCGTGGTACCTAACCACCTAAATTGTAAACATCCTTCTACAATTTGAACAAGTTATTTTTCCTGGAGCAATAAGAGTTTCTTCTGGGCTGGTAGTTTAGACATTGTTGCAGCAGGCAAATGTTGAGGTCACAAATGTGTGTATCTCAGCCACTATGCCAGCGTGAGCATTTTATGGTTTTATAGCATCTATTACCACTTCATCTAAAGATTAAGCTTATCTTCTAAAACATGACCTTTTTATTGGAGGAGTTCCAAGCATTTCCATATGGGGTGTTGAGGCTTGTTGTTGTTCCTTGCTTATCCCAGTCACATCATTTTATAGCAGTGTAAATCTATTGTTTCACAAGCTGCTCGTAGTTTGCAGTAATGTGAAAATAGAGTGAGGCCTGATCTGCTATGCTCAGCCTGTGCGCTTCCAGCCAAATACATTTTTAATTCATTTGAAGTGGGAAGTAGTGGGAAGTAAGAAACAGGAGAAGCAATTCTATTGCGACTCGAGTGATGTGTATACAGAAATGTAAGGTTAGAAACAATTTCCATCAACTATTCCAACTATTATGTGATGATTATTATTGTAACTTAAAATTTCTCTTTGGAGCCAGCAGTGCCATAATGACTTAAGAGAATGAAGTGTTTATTTTTCATTGACCAGTGAAGTGGTGACTTGGATGAAGTAGAGTTTCATCTACAACAGTTCAAGTAACTGAGAAAGCACTGATAAAATATCATTGAGTTCTGCAAAAACAAGTTAGGGCCAGTCTTTCTCACAATTTTTAGGAAACTACAAACTACTTGATCTTGAAGTAAAGCAGATGACCCTCATGTTGTGATCATATCTGTCTGTTTCTGCTAGCTGTTTCATAGGAACTAGTGTTAAAACTGACCTTCCCTTGTTTGCACATTTTGGATCATCCATCTGAGAAAAATATCCCCAAACTACTGGTTCTTCTGAACTTGGGGTCTGATTTTGATACTGTGTGTCATTGTAACTCTCTTTTTTCAGCTGTTTGGGAGGTCTCTGAGAGACAGTGCTTTTAATAGATTATTTCTGTCACCAATCCATTCATCTATGCAGGCACACATGAACAATCAAGGATAATAAATGGAGACCCTTGCTTGGAGTTTCAAGCAAAAGAGGTAATAGATTGGATCACTGTCATATTTTACCACAAGTGGCTTGCAGTAGAATAATTTTGCATTCATTACTTTTCATGTTTAATAATATTACAAGCTATTTTGGCAAATAATTCTGTGTTTCAGAAAGAATGCACTTAACAAAGTTTGCTAAATTCTGGGTCAATTTTTATTGAGAATAATACTAGATATATGTTAAAATGCCATAAAACAGTTGTGTTCCTCACAAGTAGTAGATGTTCATTAATCTTATCAAGTATTAGGTGTATTTTCAAAATACATTTTAAATACATTTAAATGTATTTTTAAAATACAGTTTTCTTTCTGCTGAGATGGTAGTTATAGGCACAGATAGCCCATATTCACATTGTTGTGTAGCTTAACCTAATTTCCTCCAAGCAGGTATAAGTTTTGAATGAGCTACTTATAAAAAAAAAGAGAATAAAAACATTATTTTGTATGTCAGATTTTACTGTTGCTTAAAAGACATGAAGTGCAAAGCATGTCTCAAGTATTTCTTGTTCAAGTGCATTGGAGGAGTTTTTGGTTTTTTTCAGTATATATTGTGTAGTAAATATGTAGTAAACACTTATCCATGAACCACTTTGTCAGGAGAATTTTTAAATACAAATGTTAATTTTTTTAAATAAAAAAGTCAATAAAAGACTATTGCTCTAGTATTGTCTCTGTTATGTATAGAACACAACTTGAGCAAAAAGTTAGGCTGTTCAGCTGACTGCTGGGATCATTCYGTTCTGTTTCCAGTCCTGGGAAAAGATCTGATCATCAGGCAATATATCCTTGCGAGTCCCCTTCTTTTGCCTACTGCAACTTTTTCCAATTGCATAAATATTTAATAGAAAAGGGCCCTAATTAAAAATACTTCCTCCTTCCCTTTCTAGTGCAGAATTGTTCTGTTGGAGGAGCCTGACACCCTCTGCTCTGATGGGAGGAGAACAGGGATTGCAAGGATTCACAGGATCTTAATCTAAAGGGTGTTCTTAGTTTATGTTCCTAAGTGGTGTCATATCTTCCTACCCGTAGCAGATATTTATTCCTTCCAAAACAACTAAGACTCTTGCTGTTTTTCCTGAAAAGTTTGTGGTTTCCCATGCAATTATTTTCAGAATTAATATGCTATTATTTTCCTGGCTCTTGAAAAAAACAAAAAAATGCAAAACCCCAGAGAAACAAACAACCCATGTTTGAGGTGTCTCAAGGTTAATTTAGTATCTATTTGAATTTTCTTCTTTACACATGCTATATGAGTTATATGAGATTGTACTATATATTTTAGCATTATACCTTACATATACTTCTATATCTACAAGAGTATTCTAATCTTGAAAAGTGCTGCTGCTCATTTTTGTCTATCTGCATCTTACTTTTGTCTGCTACAGAAACATTTTTTTGAGTGCTTTATTTTTTCCCCATTTAATTTCAGTAAGGCTTCTTGCATATGTAAGGACTCAAAATGTAAGGCCTCTGTTTCCAGATTCTGACTGAGATACTAGCTAAACAGCAACATCTTTACCTTGAACATCTCTCTTTTCTTTTGAGATTGGCAGGGAGCCCAGAAGTTTCCTTGATCGAAGGCATTTCACGATTTTTTAACCTACTTTCATGCCAATTTGTTCTTGTAATAATAAAATTAATCAAAATCTTTTCCATTGTTTAAAACTAAAGCCAACATTTTTACAAAATAATTTGGGAGGATTTGGAATAATAATCAAGTTGACTATTAATGACAGAAAAATAGCTAAAGTTTTGTCCTTTAGGCAAATGGTAAGTAAATTAGTAGCTGATGCAAAAATCATTAAGGATCCTGTTGTCTCAATAAAGAATCTTTACTAGAAAAAGACCTTAGAAAAGAGGAAAAAAATAGGCATCCTTAGAAGTATAAACTGCATCACAGTCCAATCTTCAGCCATAGCAATTATCAGATTTTGGCAAAATTTGTGGGGAAAAAAAATTTCTTGAAAATGCTTGATAAAGGAGTATTTTATGATCTACATGTCTCTTTAAAGTTGTCCTGAATTTTGTAGTCTAAAATATGCATTTCCAGAAATACTTTTTTTCACAGGTATGCTGCATGTAATGCCTTCCTCCTTTTATATCCAGATTATTGCTTTCTGGAATTCTGTGTAAAATCAAAAGGAAGCTGGTCACGAAAAATCAGTTCTGGAAAACTGAACAGAGTTTCCCAGGCGGTGTAATGTGAAGGAAAAAGAATGGAGTAATTTCAGAACAAGAGTCCAAGAGCCAAAAGTGTAGCTGAAAGTTGAGGTACCTGAAGAAACATTTGTTATGAGAACAATTTTGAAAATTGCTGATTCTCTTCCCATGAACAGAGGAGGAGATCAGGCTCCGTGCAGGGCAGCAGGGCAAGTCAGCAAAAGGGCAGATGTCAGCAGGTGGTGCCCTTGTCCACTGTGGGTCAAGTTTCTGTTGATTTGGTGTAAGCATTTGTTTAGTCTTTGGAAGACATGAAGAGCTGTTTTAGTTTAGTGCTGTGCATGAAGAAAGTTCCCGTTTTCAACTGGTTTCAAATTAGCAAACAGTTCTGAAAAGAATTTGCTTTCCAGGAGCCACTCATCATGGTTGAGGTTCAGGGGGAAAAAAGGAAAAAAGATTTTTTTGCAGGCTATATCACTACATTTATTTTTACTCCAGTTAAATGAGAGGACAAAGATAAAAAGTAACACTGATTTGAGTAGAAGAAGCCCTGGGAGCCTATGGTATCTGTGTGTTTTGAGCAGACTGATGCCATTAAATATTTGCAAGGGTTGTTTCGATGCTCAGTCTTTCAAAGCGCTGTAATTAAAATATGAAAAAATAACAATGCCTTCCATATTGAATGTTCTGCAAGAAGCCTGGAGAATTATTCCATGAAATTTTTTAGTTGTTAACTTACTCATCAATCGTATAACATCAACAGTATTCATCAGACATACTCATGATTAGGAAGACCTTAGAAATGCAATAGAGGGAACAAATATGATGAAGAATGTGTTTTCTAAAATTGTACTAATACAGAAGAGCAATAACATATATAATATGATTATATATCAAATTACATGTCGGCTAAATGGTAGGCCAAGCTACAATATCTAAGTTTAAAAATTTAAGGGTAGTTCTTTTATTATTTTATTTAAATGTAGCAACTTTGAACATTTTGCATGTTTCTAAAATTTTCAGCTCTGCTATTGTAAAGTCTGTGGAAAAGACTTGCATCCAAAAAAAAATTTTCTGACAATGTTAGATTTTTTGATTATCAATGCTTTAGCGTTTCAGTAACCCTTACTTTCATCCTGTTTTAAGAGGGTTTGTAGTTCTTAGGAGTTCAACCTTTTTCTTAAGATTTTTGACAGACTAGAAACTAATTGAGCTCTGCAGAATCTCACATAATAGATGTTTAAAAACTTACTTTTATTCAAGGGCATACCTAGGCAAATTCATTCAACTGAAATTCACTGATGTTTGTAAGTACATAGAAAAGCAATCTACTACATAAAATCCCTGAACTGAAAATAGATGGAAGATGAGACACTTAAGGGAAAGCATCAAATATGTTTGCTCTGTTTTTACTCTTTTCTATGCAGTCAGTAATGGCCAGAAGATCCTAGCCTAGATGTATCTTTGTTCTGACAAAATGTATGAATTCTTAAGTCTTTATGTCACATCAAAAGCAATAGAGCAAGAAATTGCAATGTTTTGGGTAGGTGCATCAAGACTATGTGCTATAGATTCCAAAATTAAAAAAATGTCCCTAGTTTTACTTTGTATGAGTCACCAGAAGTCCTAATATTTTCTAACAAAATATTTTGCATTCAACACAGTCATCACATTGTCTCATCATAAATATCATATCAACAGAGAACTTTTGCCATGAAGTTTCCAGTTAGTAATATGTATCTGTTGCTTGTTGCATACTTAGTCAGAGTAATTACTTTTGGTTTTAATTATAAATTATTATCTGTGGCATTTCTATTTTTAGCAAGAAGTTAAGAGGTGTATTGGACAAAGAAATGGGTGAAATGGATGTTATAATGAAAAGTGTTTCTAAGTCCTCAACCATTACTTCCAGTGATTTCTTGGAAAATTTTACTACTGAAGAAAGTTGCCAAAAATGTCTTGAAAATTGAATAGCTTCAACAGGATACCAGCAATGTGTATGTAACTTTTTTGTTTATAAGGCTGTAAGAACTGAGTTAATGCTTGCAACCATAAACCTAGTAATTTTGAGTATCTGTTCAAAAGACTTGTAAGAATTTAAAGCTATTAAATTCTTAGAAAACTTACCTCTAACATTTCAGAACACTTGTTAGGCCAGGTAATTAATAAAATAATTAACATTCCATTACAGGAGCTTGTTTGTACTATTGTAATTTTCTAGTTAAAGCAATACATCGCATGGATACCAGTGAGAAGTTAGTTTTAAAGACTCTCATGAATTACCAGACCTATAAGTAAGTCTTCTGATTCTTTTGAAGTCCCCCGACTGTCTCTTTAATCAGTCACAAATTGGAGAAAATCTGGTTTATCATTAAGCCCACAAGGAGCACTACAATGTGGGGGATATAGCCTTACAGCACATCATCTTTTGTTTGAAAAGCAGAATTGCAGGATTGAGTTGAGGTTAAAGGGGACCTCTGGAAATTGTCTTGTCCAACCTGTCCTGCTCTGAGGAGGGTCACCAAATGCAGGCTGCTCAGGGTCATGTCCAGCCAGCTGTTGAATATCTCGAAGGGTGGAGATTGCACAGCCTCTCTCGGAAGCCTGCTCCAGTGTTTGAATACTCTCAAAATGATGGGTTGTTTCTTACATTTTAATTGAAGTTTCCTATCTCAGTAGTGGCTTATTGCCACGTGACCTTTCTCCTGAGAAAAAGCCTGGCTCCATATTCTTAGCTTTCTCATTCATCAGTTGTTTGTATGCATGAGCAAGATGCTCCTGTACATCTTCACTAGGATGGACAAAGCTGTCTCAGCTTCTCCATGTAGGTCACATGCTCCAAACACTTCATCATCTTCATGGCGCTCAGCTCAACTCACTTCCATATTTCCATTACCCTCTGTACCAGGGAACTCAGGACTGGACCCAGCACTCCTGCTGTGGCCTCTGCAGTGCTGAGGAGCAAGGAAGGATCACAGTCAACCTGCAGGTATTGAGATCCTGTTCCTAATTCAACCCAGAAATAGTTACTGGCTCTCCTTGCTGCAAAGGCACATTGCTGGCTCTTCCACCAGGATTGCAAAGCTGCTTCCCAGACAGTCAGTCCCCAGCCTGTACTGGTGCACATAGTTATTCCTCCTCAGGTGCAGGATTTAGTATTTCCCTTTCTTGAATGTTTTGAGGTTATTACTGTTTGCCCGTTTCTTTAGCCTGTTAAGGTTCCTTTGACAGCATAAGATCTGCTGTGTCAAATATTCTTCCCAAGTTTGCAAATTGTCTGCAAATTTGCACTCTATCCCATCGTCAATGTAATTACTGAAGATGTTAAACTGTACTGGCCGCAGTACTGACCTCTGGAAGTGCCACCACTGACTGGCCTTCAGCTGGACTTCGTGCTTCTGACCCTTTGAGCCCAACAGCTCAGCTCACCTCAGTGTCTGCAGATATAACCGGTGTTTCATCAGTTTGTTGAGGACAATATAGAATCATATAATCACTAAGGTTGGAAAAGACCTCCAAGTCCAAACTTTAGCCAAATACTACCGTGCCCGCTAAACCATATCGTCAAGTGTCACATCTGTCTGATTTTTAAGCTCTTCCAGAGATGGTGGTATTATGGGAGGCATTGCTTATAGACTTGCTATATCCAGGATGAGCAACATACCCTCATCCACTGAGTACTGTAGTCATTTCACCATAGAAAGATTTCAGAGTCTCATGGCATGATTTTCTCATCATAAATCTATGCTGACCACTCCCACCTTGTCCATCATGTGTTTGGGAAGGGCTTTCAGAATGGTTTTCTCCACTACCTTCCCAGGGGTCAAGGTTAGGCTGACTGGCTTGTAGTTACCTGGATCCTTCTTCTGCTGCTCTCAAGTTAAACTGATTTATTCTAAAGATAAATACATTAGCTGGAAGGTTCATTTTAATATATAAATGTAATTATTATATGAAAATACAATACAAAATCAATATGTATATTTATGCTACTTTAGGACTTTTTTCAAATGAGCAAAACAATTTAGAACACTTACTGTGAGTGGGTGTTGGACTCATTAACTTTGCTTCAGAGAGTTAAGAATCTTTGGGATGTGATAATATTCAAACATCACTAAGTGCCGTTTAAATTTTAAAAGATACACATTTTGAGAAGCTTCTATGAAGACAGCATTTCTAGTGAGAAAACTTAAAGTCTGCTTGGCTGTTTTTGGGACTCATTGTGGTGCTGTTTCCAACTGCATTGTGATTTTTCATGTACTGAAGAAGTCTGGCAAAATATCTTTGACTTCCAATTGTAAAAAGCCATTGCCTTGCCTCTAACCACATGCAATGACAGAGTATATGTGAACAAGAGAGCTTTGAATTGCTGTGTATCTTTAATAGGATGTTTACTGCTGAAGTGCATCAGATCAGGTAGATGCCAATAGATTAGATTTAAAATTAAAAAATCTTGTGTAATTTATAAGTTCACACCAGAAAAAATATTAGTTTTGTCCAGTGTAGATAGCAATAATACTATAATTACTAATTATTTGTTGATAATTTAATATCTATTGAGAGCAGGCCTGAGGAGAACGAGTTTAGAGTGGGCTGTCCAGGGAGGTGGGGGAGTCACTGTCCCTGCAGGAGTTTAAGGAAAGATGTAGTGTGGCACTTAGTGCCATGGTCTAGTTGGCATAGTGGTGTTCGGTCAAAGTTGGACTTGATGATCTCAGAGGTCTTTTCCAAGCTTAATTATTTCCAAGATTAATTATTTGATTCTGTAATTCCGTGACTTGGGGGTGTTCGTTGACAAGAAGCTCAACATGAGCCAGCAATGTGCACTTATTGCCCAGAAGGCCAACTGCACCCTGGGCTGCCTCAAAAGAAACGTGGGCAGCAGGTTGAGGAAGGTGGTTGTGGCCCTCTACTCACCTGGAGTGCTTCATCCAGCTCTGGGGCCCTCAACATAGGAAGGACGTGGGCCTGCTGGAGTGAGTATAGAGGAGCACCACGAAGATAATCAGAGGGCTGGAACACCTACCCTGTGAAGACAGGCTAAGAGAGTTGGGGCTGTTCAGGCAGGAGAACAGAAGGCTCTGGGGAGACCTTGGAGCAGCCTTTCAGTATCTAAAGAGATACAAAGAGAACTGGAGAGGAACATTTTTGCAAGGGCATGTAGTGACGGGACAAGGGTCTGTCAGCCTGTTTCAGGCTTTAGACTGAAACAGAGTAGGACTAGATTAGACATTTGGAAGAAATTTGTTACTCAGAGGGTGGCGAAGCACTCGAACAGGTTGTCCAGAGGAGTTGTTGATGTCCCATCCCTGGAAATGTTCAAGGTCAGGCTGGATGGGGTCCTGAGCAACCTGGTCTAGTGGAAGGTGTCACTGCTGATGGCAGGGGATTGGAACTAGATGGTCTTTTGTCCCTTCCAGACCAAAGCATTCTCTTATTCTATGAGATTGGACCTAACTGAGAAGAAGCTGATCTTTTCAGCTGATCCTTTTATCTCTATAAGTCATTTTTCTATTTGCCATGAAAATAACTTCTAAAAATTTAATATGTTTGTCCTTATTAAGTGCATGTTATACAGTATCACTTGGTGGTTTGCAGTAGCTATACTGTATTTGTTGTGCTTTGGAACAAGTGTAACAGAACAAATAATTCCTTAATTCTTTAGCCAAAATAGCTCTAGAACAAAGGCAATTCTACTTCAAAAGAATGTCCGATCTCAGGTACATATTGAAAAAACTACTAGAACCTTCAGAATATTTTCTAAATAATGTTGTTTCAGAGAATGACACAACTTAATGACATCATCTCCATATTTTGGAACAAAGGCTAAAGACGGCTATTCACCTTCCTTGTTTGTTTTTTTTTTTAATTTATTTTGTTTGTTATCATCTTGAGAAACAGGTAAAGACATTTTTGAAAAAAATCTCTATCCTTAAAAATCCAGTACAGCACAGGAGTCACAGAAGTGCCTTCAAACCAAGCAAGGGAATTGAATAATTTGGCATCAAATGGTAAAAATTACCTTTTTATCCTGTCCTAGTCACATTGAACTCAGTGTCATAACTTCCACTGAACCTTGGTTTTATCCAGAGCATGAAGATAAGGACATGTGAAAGTCATTGCAAGGCTAAGCATATAGAAAAAGCATAGGAAATAATTATCTGATTTTAGAAGAAACTGAATACATAATTTTAGTGAAATAAAAGTCAGAATAGGAAACGAATACATTTCAGTATTGGTTTGAGTAAAATATCAGGAATGGAAAAAGTCTTAAGGGATATGTGAAATATTAACAACAGCTGTGAATATACATTTTAGTGACTGATAAAAATTAAGGTTCAAAGTTAAATAATTGCAAGAGAAAACCGTATGAGAAGATTAAACTATAACTATATCTATATAGATATAAACTATATTTATTTACTGATTTCTTCAATCACACCTTGAACTGGAAAGATAAAATTCACTTTAAGAGAAATACAGTTCTTCAAGCAAAGGGGTGATTAGATAGTCTTATTAAAAATTGATAACTTTGCATGATGTGGAGAGAATTTGAAAGAAATTTTAAATGTAATGCTAGGCAAAACAATGTTGCTAATCTTTGTGAATTCACGCATTTGCAAATCCCAAAGACTTGGTTTGCAAAAAAAAACCCAAACCATAAAACAAATAAATTGGTTTTGGTAACATCTTGAATTGAGTTTGAACATATGTAAGTCAACACAGTGACATTTATTTTCACTCAGGTGTCTCCCATGACATAACTCCTTATGCAACTAAATTATAGTGTCTAATTATGATAGTGTTGGGAGCCAAAGTAATTTTTTTTCCAATTTTTGTCTTTGCTCTTTAACACAAACAAAAAACTACAAAAAGCAGGAAAAAAAGCCAGTCGAAGTTCTGTATAAACATTTACAGAAGGTTATAAAAGTTAACCTGCAGAGACAAATTTTATTCTTATTTATGGAGCATTATGTAGCTGAAACAGTACGACTCACTGGGTCCTGTACTACCTGCTGGATACATTTGAATTCTAGAGCAGCCATATCGCTGCCGTCATACCAGGAAACTGTTTGACACTAAGCAGAGGTTGATCTACCTCTGCCCCTTCAGGCGGTCCGGAATTATTTGATTTCTCTGTCTTCATGGTCAGAATCAAAGCTCATCACATACAAATGTTAACGGAGCCAAGAATATGGAAGAGTGGTGAAAACCCTGAACGCCCCCTCCCTGTCTTTAAAACTTAGGAAAAGGGCAGAAGATTACTTAATGCTTAAAAGTCAGAAAGACAGATTTCCAATACAGAAACAAGAGAATAAGAGATAAGCAAAGTTATTTTTTCAATCAAACTTCTTCCATTTTAAAATTGGCTTTGAAACTATTTTGTGTGATTCTCATTACTCATAGGAATTTAAACTTTTTCTATAAGGGGAAAATAGGTTATGGAAAGAAGTAGATCTTTCTCATTGGCCATATTTAGGTTACATAGTGATATATGCCCAGAGCTAAACATGTCCCACATGGTTGTAAGCAAAAGCTTATATTACTACTTTGAAGTTGAGAGTGTGAGTATCTAAAGCACCTCTGGACCTGCTTCATGCTTCTGAGTTTAAGTAAAATACTTCCACATAACTACAAAAAAAAAAAAAAAAGAAGGAAAAAAAAGGTAAGTTGAACCTTCAATTTATCATGTAAAGTTTAAAATGGTGGATTTAAGACATAAAAAGTTGCACCTGCAGTATGTCTAAGAGTTTATAATACATTTTCTAAACTGCAAGCTCAATTAAAAAACTGAAAAAGAAGAGATTTGAGAATGCTGAAGATTCCAACCAGAGCCAAAAATATTTTCAACTAATAAACGAATTAAGGACTTTGATGTTAAATATGTGATGCACTCTGTCACATTTATAATTTAGTGTGGTTACAAGCCTGAAAACTTATTCATATTTTAATGTTTAGATGGGAGAGAGCATTTTTATGTTCTGTGTTAGAACTCCTTTGGCATGAGCACAGCTTGTACTGAAGTCTACGTACAGTGAATTCTTTCAGCACTAAGTAGCAAATTCTGTAGGCATATAATAAAGATTGTGAAATGGAAGAAACTGGGTTAATATGAAAAGCAGACAACAAAGTTCTCGAATTTGATTACATGTGACACCTGGTCTATTTCCTACAATTTGCTTTCTAAGACAGAAGTGAATACTTGTGTTTTGGATGGATGAAGAAATAGTGTTGTCCAACCCATAAGGAAAAACACTGCTATCAGGAAAGGATAAAAGAGTAATGCATCTGTGAAATGCAATTACAACAATTCTGTAAGAATATCAAGACCATAGTATTAGAGGTTTGGTGACATGAAGTTATTTTTAAGTCTCCTATCTTTTTTTTTGAAAAAAGTCTATTCATGCAGTCTTAGTAAGGGAATTAATTATTAACTATTTTATTTCAGAGCTCAAAATTGAATTTGAAGAGCTGAAGTAGAAATAAAAGACCTAGGTTTGGTTGTGCAAATCATGAGACTTGTTTCATGGCACGATTTTAAAGTAGCAAAGTTGAGCTAATGAGGAAATGTTTCTGCAAACTCCTTTTTGGATTAAATTAACTGCAATCATTTTTTAAGGTCAGATAAGACCATCGTGATCATTGCATCAGGCCTCATATCTGACAAAAGGTAAAGGAGTATTCTGAATTAGTTCTGGTTTAAATTTGGGAGCACAGTATAAGAAGTGCTTCCTATTCTATTTGAAGAGCCATCAGTGAAGAGTCCGTCACGGTCTTTTAATATCTGTTGAAAGGTGTGTGACATTTCTAATATGAATGAAGGAGCTCTTCTCACCAAACTTTAATTTAGATATCTATCTACAACTGAGCAAGTTTCCCAGTGGAGAGTGATAGGTTCTTTAGAGCACAGTTCATTTACCTAGCATGAAAAAAAGTAGTATGATAGAAATGTTCACAGCTGTCCATAGACTGTATAGAGAGTCAAGGCAAGTTTCATGAGACATAAAGACTATGGAAGCATGCTGTCAGTGGCATCAAATATTTGTATTGTGCCTTAACAATAGCTGCTGTAGGTTTAGTGGAGCTTTACAGAAGTTTCAAGTAAGACGGTTGGAAAACTTGTATATTTCACTGAGCTGTCAAATTTGAGATAATGGAAATAAAGGAATATTGTATGCACTGAGAAACATCATTCTTGGTAATCCAACAGATTGTGTACATTGCATATTGTGTACAAAAGTGAACAAACCACAGTCTTCACTTAAGTCTTCATCTTAATTTGATACACCCTGGAGGAAGGTCTTAGTAAGGACCTTGTCAGGCTTGAGACGTGGACCTTTGTGGATCCCCTGAAGTTCAACCAGGCCAAGTCCCTGAGTAGGTACAGTCAAAGCACAAATACAGGCTGGGCAGAGAATGGATCTACAGCAGCCCTGGGAAGAAGAACTTCGGTGTGTGTGGACAAAATCTCGGGATGACCTGTGTTTCCCCCATCTTCTCAAATTTTTTACTCACTGCCTTTCTGAGCGATTCTATGCAGCTTTCATTTGAGCTTTTGCTTTCAGTGCTTGTTGATTCTCCTCTTCTAAGCTTTTCAAGGTTTTTCTAAGCTGAATAGATAGTCCAATGCAATTGCTCTTTTCCTAGTTAAGGAATTTCAGGTTTTGCGATGGATTTCATGCTTGGGAAGTTGTCTTTTATTTGTTTAAGTGCTTTTTATGATGGGCTGGTATTCAGAACTCTGACACCTGCAGAGATCCCTTAGAAATCACCTCAGCTGAAGCTCCTAAACACAAGTTAGTTCCTAGAAGGTATTTTTGTTCTGGATGAACTGTGTTTCTTACCTTTGAAGTAAATTGTTACGTAAAATCTCTCTTTGAGGAAAAAAATGTTAGCTGAAAATTCATCTCTATTAGTGTAATAACTGTAAAAATAATAATAACAGGTATGTATGTATGCATACATATGGCTGCTTCTGTAGAACTGTATGACAGGATGACCATCTTGGCTGACCTTGCTGATCATGTACTGAGAAATGTAAGAACTAACAGCTGCACACCTCAGAAGGTTGAAGGAAGGGCACGCTTTAGATTTGGTTCACAGGTGAGAGATGAAAGCTCGTCCTTACATCCCCTTCTCTTCTAGAAATTTGGGCTAGATTTGTCACTGAGCGCCACAGCAAATGATCATGTCACGTCATCACCCTATTGCCTCACATCTGCAGAGGGTTTAAATGGTCCCAAATACCCACACCTGCACAGTTCCACTGTATGTTCTGAGACTCAACTCTTACTTGAAAGACTATCCATAAGCTGTATGTAATGCAAGATCTGTGATCGATACCAGACAATAGAATTATTGCGGGACACCAATACTGATTGCTGTATCTCACCTTTTGGGTAGGACATCGTAGTTAAACATCTTGCTGAATCAGCAGCAATATTCTGTCTGAATATACTGAAAGGGTGTTGTGTACAACCCTGATTGAAAGATTGAGCATCAGTCCTAAAGATACCATTTGCCTTTAACCTGAGTTTGTTATTGTTAACTAGATACGGTTTTAGCATGTAAACATGAGATAGTCTTAAAGATGCTCATCTAGATCAGCTCTGCTCTTTCCATTTTTGCACCTACAGGCAAGCTGTTTCCTGTCCTTGACAAAGAATTGTTTTCAAGTACCAAACTAGGGCAATTACAAAGTTATGATATATCCAGCACTAACAATCCCCTTTCACTTGCTATTTCTCCTCAGGCAGACTCTATTGAGAGGAAACAATTCAGTAACAACTGTTTTCTGAAGAAGTAGTGGTAATCAGCTCAAGGCCATCCAGAGTATATTGTCAGAAATATTATCCATTGTACATAATGTCCTACTCCATTCTGGATGTCAGGCTACAAGAAGATCTTTAACAGAAATGACATTGACACAATGCAGAGCTTTGCCTCTAGTCATGTGGCATCCCTCCACTCCACTTCATAGCACAGAGTAGCTGTTCATATCCAGCTGTCATGCAACAACAGAGTGAAGTAGTGACTGTTACTCTCTGATGAAATTAGGCAGTTCATGCTTTGCAATGGCTTAAAGTTAAAGGTCTGAGGAGACAGCATTTTGTGCCTATTTTATGGTGCATGTAATTAAAGATTTCACTGGATAAGTGGCTTTCCCAAACAAATGTGCATTTCCCAGCTTTTTAAATAAGTGAAAGTGAGACATTTTTTGGCATGGGGAACACCTGCTCATAGATGTCAATTACTCTTTTTCCGCCTTTAAAAAATGAACTATTTTAAATTGAATAGCCATTTGAATGTAGTATTAATTAATATTTCATTGCTTTATGCTGGAGAACAGATCAGGAAAAGGGGTTTTTTGTTCATTGACATCTGGTTAAACAAAGCTAAGTGGAACCTTCTGACATTATCAATGGAAAGATCTGAAAGGAAAGCTGTTCTGTACAATGGCCTCCTTCATGTATTTGTGCAACTGTTCTGTTCTGGTGTGTTACAAAATAATACAGTTTGTGATGGTTATTTTTTATCTTTAAAAGCAAGCTGTAGTTAGAGTGTGCATGAGCTATTTTTTATTGGTTTTAGAGCCAATTCTAATGCATTTGCTTATGTTTACATGATTTCTGAAGCCTTTTTGGACTAAGCTGATCTTGCCTCATTGAACTGTTAGTTTGGCCACTGACTAGGTCAATCTTATAATTCTTTATGAACTCAGCCACAGTAAGTCATCATTTATTTCCATGAAAATCCAGTTACCACCACCACCTACTGCAGCTCAACCACAAATGTGTCTGTGCCTTTCAGATGAACAATAGAAGTTCTTAATTTTGTTCTGTAAGTTGTTTTCCTTATGAAACAAACTACTCAATAAGTAGGGAATACAAACCTCCTGGTTCCTGCATGGTACAGCATGAGCCTGAGGATGTGTTTTTCCTCAACTAGTCTATTCTTAGAAGGAATTGCTGCTTTCCCTTACACCCGAGTTTATGCCTAATCATTCAGGTACTGCAGCCTTCTCTGATGGCAGGCACATCCAAGAAGGCGGCCAAGGTCAAGGGCCCAAGCTTAGCTCAATTTAAAGTTCCTGTTCATAATGCTATCTCCTTCTCACACACAGAGACATGCACACACTGTGTTATGCAAAAGAGCAGTGTATGCTTACTTTTGATTTCATATTCTGAAATCTTAAAAAGCATGCGTTTTAAGCAGTTAAACATCTAACACCAGTACTAATCCTACTAATTAGAATAAACCAAATATAAGATATAGAAAGCTATTTGCAATGAAATATTTCTTGTAATGTTTAAATGTGGCATTATATACGATAGCGGAGGAATAAAACATGCAGCTATTTGAATCAGTAAAACGGAAAAAAGTGTAGCAAATTGAAAACCTGTCTGTTAATAAATCTATCATACTGAATAAAAATTTGACTAAATTGAATTACACTTTGCAAATAATGAAAACAGTTTCTGATCAGGAAAAGAGTTTTGTGCTGCCCGTAGAGTTGACAAATGTAATGAAATCTGATAAATTTCACTGAAGTTTTATATTCTTATCTAAGTGAAACACAGATAACATGAAGCAAGACAGTAGGTTTTGGTCTTGCAAAACACAGGAGAGAGTAATCCTCCCTCCCTGTCTTTGGCCATGCACTACGTATACAGCTGGAATACTGCACTTCTCTGAATTGATTTTAAATAGTTTTACAAATTCGAGTGTTTCTTTAAATACTTTTAATACTGTTATAATTGGTATGTTTGAGCATGAAAATTCAGTAGTCTTTTTTGCTACATGTTATTTTCGTCACAGAGTTGGTAAATTTATATCATAGTAATTCCTACAGGAAGTTAAATATTTGAGTGTATTTAATTTAAGATTCAGTTTATCTGTCAATATGTCCACTAATTAATAAACATAGAGCTGTTGTAGCATTATGAAAAAACAAATATTATGAAAACAGCATGACAATGAAATTACATTTGTTAAGTCCTTTCATAAGCTGGTCCCTAAGAGATTAAAATCCCTGGACACTGTTAATGTCTGTAATGACAAAAATGCATATAGTGTTGATATAATTTTTGAATAATGTAAATCCTCTGTATAAGCCAGGTTGTCAACTCATATTTTTCTGTCTTCAGCAGTGAAATAAATCAGATTTTCTATTTACCTTGCGCCAGGTACAGAACTGAGTAAAATAACTGCAGCGCTTTATGCTTTATGCATATTAACAGTGAATGTTACATGCAGTATCTGCTTTAGATTCAGAGCCTGTAAAGAGCCACTAGCCTGACCTGCTGAAAGATGGAAGCTGTGGCATTCATACATTGTCATATTGCTCATGATCAGGATTTACACTGCTGTCACTTATCTGCTTTGGTCATACACCACAGTACTGCTCTGCTAAGGTCTGAACAGCAGCACAGATAAAAGTAACCTCTGCTTACAAACCATGCCTTTCCTGGTGCATTTTTCACACTTACCTGTCCTATAGTTCTGCAAATACAGCAAATGTATGAATTTAGAGCCTTGCCAGAATTCTTTTTCTGTTACTGCAACAGAAGGTCAAAGGCCTTGCTGATACTGCCCATAGAGCCAAACCATGAAAATTCACTTTTAGGGCAGCAAAGAACTTTGAGGAAAATGGGCATTCAAATCCTGCCCTGCAGTGTCTGCCCTCTAGGCGTAACAGAAACACTCTTCATGTTCGTCAAATAAAAGCCCCAGCTTGGCAGCCCCTTCTTTCAACTCGTCTGTGTGTTTGCCTCATTGAATACTGAATGTAGACATCACATTTAGCTCAGGGATAACACAGACTGCTGAATATACCTAAGAATGAGTCTTCATTTGACTGCAAATGTACTTGTCCATATAAATTTACCAATGCTAGATTTCCCTTCTTTTGAGAGAAGCTGAATGTGAGTGATTCATTAAGTCAAATATATGGGTTTAGCAGTAATTCTAGGGAAAAATATCATTTACAACACAATCAGTAGCTGTTTAAAATCTCATGAGCCTGTCCTTGTACCATACATTGAACAATAGTAATTATATGTTGAATCAAGGATTTTAGAGTTTTTCAGGCAGTTCTCTCCCAATATGTGTTTGTCTTGATAAGCTTGCAAAAGTGACAGACAGATAGATAAATAGATATATAGGCAGATAGCTTGATTTACTAAAGGGCCTGAGGAACAGTAAACAAGTCACAACAGTAGAGCAATTCAGCATAAAATAAACGATTACAGATATTTTATGGTTTAGAATATTTTTTCTGAAAAAATCTGTCAAGCTTGGGATAAACAGCAAGGATTCAGAACTCCTTTAAGTCACCTTTCTTTATTCCTTGAATTCTGTTTGAAAGATTGGAAGTACTGCTTTTTTACTATAGCACTCTGGAACATTTATTTGTTATCAGACCCTGCTACAGAATCTCCCAGATCACAACTTTGCACCAAGATAAACAGGGAGGTGTACCTTTATCCCCTTCCTGTTTTGCAGCAAGGAAGATACAAAAAAGCACCCCATTGTGTGCACTGATCAAAGCATTTTTGTCATAATCAACACGACATGAGGAGGACAGAGAGCTCATTTCGGTTCTCTGAAGGCGGGTGTGTCCTGACTGCTGTGTGTGATACCCTAGAATTTCAAAGGCTTCCACACAGGGCTAACAGACAGACATCTGTGACCTACAGGAGGCCTTGTTTTGGAAAAGCAAATGGACAGGTCAGATGCCCTTGGCCCTCTTACACAGAACTACTTGCCTAGGTTTAGTCAACTGAATCACCTTTAGAGAGTCCATAAAGAAAACTGCAGTGCCAGCTGAACTGGGGAATAACCCGAGAAGAAAATGCAGAATGTGTGAAGTTCACACTAAGGCTAATGTTAGGAAAAGGGCATTAAGTCTGTATTGGAGATGTGGGGGTTCGAACTGGAAATGCAATTTCCATCTAAAGCTGTTAGTACTTGATAGAAATACTGCTTTTTTTAACTTAACATGCTGTTTGTACGTGTGTCTAAGTCTTGTGTTTCAAAGTCAAATTTAAGTGTACCAGCCTTCTCCACAATATATGGCATAACATAATATCTAGTTAGTTAAGAGCAATTAAGTTTAACTTAAACTATATTCAACCTTGAGAGTGTGTTAACATAGTGATGTAAAACATTGTATGTCATTGCCTGTAAATTATGAAAACTACCAATTATCAAAATTGGAGATTTACTGTATCTTCTTTTGCAGAATTTTTTTAAAGTTGCCATCTTAAATTTGATTAGAAAAAGCCTATGCATAAATATTCTTTCACAGCCTTTATTAATCCTTTGTTGAAAACACTGCTCTTGAAATTTTGCTGGGATTATTGGAAGATGAAGGTTCTGGAACATGTAAATAAAGATATTATTTCTTCTGTGGATATTTAACCTGTAATGTTACAGTCATAGTATTTTTTTCACTTTTAATAAACAATTTTGGAAAACAAATGCTTTTACACTGTTACAGGCATACATCCAACAACAAAAAACATGAATAATTTAACAGTTCCCTGGTGCATCCATTGAATTAGCTATAAAAACACTTGATTTTTTGTTCTTTTTAGCTCACTTGGAGCCACCATCACAAATCTGTTAAACCCTCATAATTGTATAAAGTTATCTTCTTTTAGAAATAAAAAGTTAAACTAGTGCATATTCAACAGAGTCGTTGTTTCTCAGACATAGAAGTGACTTTTAATAGCCTTTGTCCTTCACAGTAATTATCTAGTTTAGTCTGTTAAGTCCCACTTCAGAAAAACCTTTGTTTTAGCATTTTAAACTTCTCAAGTACTTAGTCCTTCCTAGAAACAAAAGATTTATATTTTGAAAAAAAATTAGTTTTCGAATGTGACCAAGATTCCCCACATATTTTATATATTAAAAAATAAACTATTGAACTAGGAACTTTGAAAAGAAATAGTATTAACCAAAAAAGGTTTAGTTGAGAATACATAATTTTCCAAAAGCAATAACAAGAAAGCTAGTTACATTAATAGGTGTGCTGGAAAAAATTACATGAGTCTTCATGATTTATTACAAATAAAAAACCCCACCATATGAAACCAAGATAGTAAGCAAAACAGGAAAAAAAATGATGAAATAAAGAATTTTAAAAAACTAAATTCCCATTAATGGTTAACAATGGCTGAAATTATGGACAAGCTATTTGACTGTAGCTTGTTGGTATAATTCCCTTAGTAACATTACATTTTCGTAGGAATAACTATAGAATAATTTCTTGTCATGTGATTCTTAAATGATGAGTATGTCTTTGCAAAAAACATATATTTTCTTCTCTTATAGAAGCTTTCTTTGAAAAAAGAATCTTGCCACATGCTGAACTTGCTAAATTTATCTAGCTGTCACCATGGCTTCCCATAAATCTACCTGTTCTGAAGTTTCCCTGCAGTGTACAGCAGTGTAAGCATTATGTTTGGGACTTTCTAAATGGAAGTTCTGACAAGGAACAGTGTCATTTGCAATGCCCTGTAAGGGTCTAATCTGCAACACACCAGAAATATTCTCACTGACATGACCAGGCATTGTTTGGGGCCTGAAGGGGACTCCGTTAGCAGCATCCTTGTTAAACAGACAGAGAATTAAGTCTGATTTTCCAAAATGGGACTTTTGGAAAATGGGTCTATTTTTTCTTAGAAAACAAGTAAAATGTTAGCTTTTACTTCAGATGAACTAGTTCACCAGGCTCAGGAAGAAATAATACAGTGACTCTAACCTGAGGAGAATTGAAATGAACTTGTGAATTATCAGTGAGCTTCTGTGTGCTGTATTTGTTTTTAAATCTTCAAAGCTTAAAATTTTCAAGTCCGTAAGTCCTCAGACATCAATTTTCATATTCAATATTTAATTTTGAAGTAATGATTCTATTTGAATTTCCTATCTTAAGATATATTCACTCTTCTCTGGTGGAATATACCTCTAAACTGGCTTGATTTCTACTATCAAAGTTCAAAATTAGAAGCAATACTACTTGTATTTCAGCACTTCATAAGCTTGTTTTCTGTGGTGACATCCCCTCTGAAACTGACATTTCCTGACATTATTTATTGCTTGTTTGTAGTGAGATTTCTGTACTGACAGTAATGATAATACATTTCTTCCCTTTGGCTAACTAGAAATTTGCATTTTATTCTAGTTGATCAACGTTGAAAAATAAGTACATACTCATGCTACAATTTTTTTATGTGGAGAGTGGTATGAATCAATTTTTATGCCGATGTTAATTCTTGCATATGAAGGTATTTGCATTTGTTTTTCAAAGCTGTTTTGGAAACTTGAATCAAAATAGCAGTATTCAGAGAAGAAATTTTCACACTGGTTGAAAGCAGCACAGAAGTCAGTGAGAGTTCTGCTTCAGTGGGGCTAGGATTAAATCCTATTCGCATATAATAGAATATTTCTCCTATCCTTTTCCATAAAGCTGTCTAAAAAAGAAACAACGGCCCTCTGGCTTTGGCCTGCAAACCAATAGTATACTTGCAATCAATAACATGTTTATAGTAAATTATCACTGTTAATTTAGTAAAAATGCAGTTCAGCCATGGGTTTTCTATGTGAGGTTTTTCCTGTTGTGGATGAACTTTTCTTATTACGCACGCAGTAATCATTTGGTTAAGAACCTTTCAATTTCACAGCTTCTTCTTAGAAAAGCTTGTGAGCACGCTAAGCAAGAGAGGTAGACAGTAGGGAGAAGGATGCAATATCTCCCATTTTGTGGAGAAAAATCTGGTACCTGGAGAATAAGTTGCTTGCTGACATTTGCAGAATTTGTTGCAGGCCTGGAAACTGAATACAGGGCTCTGGTAATGTTCTTTGGAGGTTACTGTCTTCTTGTCTGCCTGCACACAGGTGCAACTCTGGGTTCCACTTGGTCTGGTCTTCTCAATTTACATTACTGCTCTCTACAACTGCCTGAAAGAAGGTTGCAGCAACGTAGGGTATTAGTCTCTTCTCCCAGGTAGCAAATGACAGGACGAGAACAAACAGCCTTAAGTTGTGCCAGAGGAGGTTTAGATTGATATTAGGAAACATTTCTTTACCAAAAGAGTTACTAAGCATTGGAACAGGCTGCCCAGGGAAGTGGTTGGGTCACCGTCCCTGGAGGTATTTGAAAGACATGTAGATGTAGCACTTAGGGACATGGTTTAGTGGAGAACTTGGCAGCATTAGTTTGATGATCAGAGTTAATGATCTTAGAGGTGTTTTCCAACCGAAATGATTCTATGATTCTATAAAAATACGAATGTAAAGTTAATATTCTTTTAAACTTTTACATCAGACAAAAACATTCCTTTGTTAATTAGAAAAAACCCGCAACTTGAGAAACCTGTTACAAAAATTAGAAAACTAAACGATAAATATTGCTGTCAGTGATGAAAGAGACTAGCAGTACTTTTCTCAAGACTTTGCTTCAGTTACAAAAACCAGACGTTGCCATCACCCTATTTGGCACTATTTGATCTTTTACACTCATTCTTTATTAATAGAGTCCTTTGCCCCTACATTCCCTGAAATGCAGAAAAGTGTCTTTTAGTTGTTGGAAAAAAACTGACATACAAGGGCCATATTTTATTTTACATTTACAGTTCATTTTTAAGCTTTAACACTTGTTGACTCCAGTAGACATCAGTGGTAGTCATCTCTTTGTATTACTAATTCTAGGGATACCACCTTACATGAATACTTTGTGTAATACACATAATCTCAGTGAACCCATTTCGGCCAAAAGAAATGAAGGAAAACATTCCTGAAAAAACAGGTTTTGACAACAGTGATTTTTTTTCATGTGTGTAAATTTTAATGATGTGGAAGATGGAAGTGGGATTTTTCTTCTGTTTTATTTATGAAATAGTCTCAGCTACTCATTTTCTCCAACTCATAAACACAATTCTTATTTTCTGCAAAGCTTAAGAAGTATCACTTTTCCATGCAGCTGTATGTATAACATTAGTGCTTCTGGAGCAAACTTAAGGGCTACTCCACATGATCAAACACTGCAAATAAGGGATGTTTTTATGAAGAACATTGCTTTAACTGCTGTTTTGTACAGTATTTCTATGCAGGTGAATAAAGAAATCCTTCCTCTTTTCTGTTTGCACAAATGAGGTTTATGTTTTCAAGTGTTAACTGCTGATGATGCCAAAGTTTTAGCAATCACAGGACTGATTGAGGCTAAGAAAAATATGAAAGATTTGGGATAAATTTTGTTCTACAAGGCTGTTCATAAAGAACAGGTAAATGAATTATTTTGTCAAAACTTTTGAGTATCTTATCAACAAAAGCATTTAACATGTCCAGAGCTTCTCTAAAAATATTTCTAAAGAATAACAACAGATATTTCTCAGAGGAGGAATCATGTATTTTTTCATGTCTGTTGTTTGTAGATTAGCTTCAATGTGTGTCTTCTCTCTTCTGAGCTATGGATGTCTGTCTTCTCTGTGCAAGAGAATCTAGTTTTACCCATTTTATCATATCTGTTGCAGCTTTGAGTAGGAGGTGCAGTCTATTTTTCAAGGTTTGTTTTGAAATGCACATCTTGTTTTTGTGTTGTCTTTGAAATTCCCATGCCCACTTACCTTTAGATAAAAGAAAGCTGTTCATTTATGCAATAAGATATGATATAGGATGTATTCAGGAAAGATAATTGCACTTTTTTTAAAGTCTACAAAGGCATAAGACTGAAGATCATTTTTTTCAATAAAGATATTCTGGCCGCTCCAAAGTGATTGAAACAATTCTCTTGAATAGATGTTTTCTTTCTTTCACGAACTGAACTGATATGGGAAAAAAAATAATAGCTGGTTTGTCTGATGAGTTCCCACTTTTGTGTATGTCTGCGCATCCAAAGTGAATCAAGCCTTTCTTGTTTTCTAGTTTAAGATATCTCTCTCAGAAACACCCACTGGGCCGTGTCTAGAGAGAACTACGTTCCCCAGAGTCATCACTGCTAGAAATGACAATTTATCAGAAAACATTTCCCTGAAACTCTAGTGTTATACAGGGTCCTAAGGGTCTAAAGATGTTCTCTGGAGGCACTAGCTTTTTTTCATAGGTCTCTCCTATGGGCTTCCACTTTCCCACAAGAATCCTTGGCCCAAGTAGCTTCTAACAGAAATTGAGGTGTAAATCACCTGACTATCTTGCTTTGGAGTAGACAAAAAAAACATAGTCAAATCTGAGATATCTCCAGTGAAACACTTCAAATTCAATATTGCTGTTTCATTAGTGAAACTGGTTTGCTTTTTATTGCTAATTTTTTTAAGTGTCATACTCCAGATGTAATAATCACCCTTTTGTACTATTTTTTATTCTTTGATGTTCTTTTTCCTGGAGATTGCAACTGCTGACTCCACCTGTGCTCATGCAAATCACCAGTGCAGCTGAAGAAACCTTTCAAAGATGCGATTTACTCTGGTTCCTTTTACCCTTTTTAAAAAGAGGGTAAATTGCACTAAAAACAATTTTAGACTACACTCTATCTGTCTTGATCCATGCATGCTATAAAACAACACTTACATGCATTGGGAACCCATGAAAACCCTAACCCCGAATCGAGGCACTGGAAAGCCAGGCTTATGGAAGTTACAAAGGTGTGCAACTAAGCCCAGAGCTAAAAGCTGAAGTCTGAACACATTCTGAGTGTGGAAAAATAGTGATCTCTGACTTGGCAAAGTAAAAGAAATTGAGCACAAAATCTTAGTAACCAAATATGCCAGGGAAATTTAATATCAGTTAGTGCTGTTAGCCCTGCCCAAATTTCCCAAAGGTGTAAACAGCTGCAGCTGACACTGAAGCTAACAGGAGTTGCCTCCACTTACAAGAGTGGATTAATTTCCCAAAGATAAAGCAATATTACTCACCCCACTGCCCCATTTGTTTTTTCTCCTAGCTGAAAGAACAATAAAATAGACTTCTAAAAAATGGTAAAGATAAAGGCAATGATGTTAAGAGGTAAATATGATGAAAAAGGAAGATATTTTTTTATTACATGACAAGATAGCCAAGCCAAGCCACACAAATTATTGAAATTCATATCACCTGTAGTCACTGATTCTGTGAATTAATGAATAATTAATCCAAGAAAAATCTACAAACTGTAGAGGAATTTCACTTTGAGTAATCCAGCATTTTAGTTCACCAATGGCTCTTTGATTTCTAAACATTACTAAATGCGTCAAAGGAGCCACTTAGATTATGTCTCATTTTCCTCAGTGCCACTGTTTGATGTTTCACTTCTGATGTAGATGAGTCTTATTTTTTATATTTAACCAAAAAGTCAGAAGTATACACTGAAGGCAGAAAGAACCTTTTTTAGGACTAAGTGTACAAATTAAAATGGAGTTAGGGTTACATCATAAAACATTTTTGCTTGTTTTAGGGTGAAAATAGGATGTGAGAAATTATATTTCTGTCTGTTAAAATACCATTCATTTGGAGTTCTGTAGTTAACAGATCATCTGTAGGCATCATACTGCATCATCTATACTAAAGACAGCATTAACATTTACAAGGTTCTAAAAAAAACTTGACTGTCCATCATTTGGTCCATTTACATTTTATTATCTTTGCTTTCTGAACCAGTGCTTGTTAGTTATTAACTGCCATAACTGGCTGTCAAGTTATATACTGGATTCATTCCTGGCTGTTAAAAATTCTACCTGTAGCTTCACTGCCACAAGTATTCCTTTTAAAGATAAATTAATTTATTGTTTGATTTTTTTTTCCAGTACAAGGGCCAAATTACTGTGGGTGATTTGTCATCCATAAACATATTTAATTTACATGAGTTTAAAGCTTGGTATTCTAGAAAGTGAAGTTTATTTGAAACACAACAGTATGAATTTAGCATGATCAAGAACTACTATGCTATATCCTTCAGGAAACTTCTGGTAGGATACAAGATTCACATACAAAGCATTAGCAGACAAAACCAAATTTAAATATATTACAGCATGTTCATATGCATCTATATAAACAGAAAGTATAATCTAGATTAGAATATTTCTCCTTTAAAATATGTTACTGAATTTGCTAGTGGAGTTCTTAAACTATTATTTTATTATGATAATTTTTCATTATTATAGTCCTTAGACTACTATTTTATACAGTAATAAATGTATTGCATTGTCATATTTTCTAGTGGTTCGCATTCAATCTTCTTCTTTCAAAAAACCAAAATAGACAAAAGTAAAATTAAATTATTTTTGTAAGCATTTAAGCCAGCATTCTTCTTTGCCTACTCTACAACACTGAAGCAATTTGATTTTAGAGGAATGCACATGTGATAGTGCATTCCCTGTATGCTAGTGTGTCTAAAGGTATACACAGAAATAAATATATATATGTTTATATTTATATCTGAAATAAATATTCATTAGTTAACATGATTTGTACTTTGACCCTACCCTACTTGTCATGTTGATGAATCTTTTCATCACAGAGTCCATTGAGCTTACAGGACAAGAGGAAGATCACAAGATTAGAATCATAAGATGAAAATGTTGTAGTTCAGGAAGAACATGTTCAATATATATGTGGATGTCTTTATTACAGAATTCTAATACTTGATTTAACAGTGAGAATATATCTTCAGGTTCCATTTTTAAATGTATGAATTAATTTACCATTTCTGGAAGTTATTTTCTTCTTTTTCTAGTGTATCTGAATTGCTATCGAGTGTAAAAATATCTTCCTGCTCCTTACTACTTCCCCTAAATCTGATGAGAAATATTTTCAGTCTCCATAAATCAAAGTCCTCGTTGAGAATCGCGCTACTCTCCTAGTCAAGGGAAATGGGGATTTAGCCCTATTGTTTTATTTATCACTTAGAGGCTTAGATCTCTGTCCTGCCGGCTCAAATGTTAAAACAGATTCACAAGACTGACGAAAGTTGTAAGGCAGGTTATTAAAGCAGAGWCATTATTTTATGGCCACAGAAAAGCTGTAGAAAAGCTTTGTATTCATAGTATAGACTCGAAGAGACTAAAATTTTAATTTTAGTTAAAAAATTAATTTTAATTTTTATGTTGCTACAGAGGTTATTCATCTCAGTTGAAACTGCACACAAAACCTTTTACTGTAATTTTTACTAATTACTTGGCATTAAAAAGCACGTTTTAATGACGATAATCATGAGCAAAGAGCCATAACCCTCAAGAGAGAACACTGATTAAGAAACAAGATGACAAACTGTGTAAAAGTTCTGATTAAAATATACCTTAGATGAATATGCAAGGTGCTGTCAATGCAGAGAGCCCCTAATGTACTGAAGGTGCGCATTAATCAGCCCCTTCACACGTTTGATTTAGATTACTTCTCTGCATTTTTAAATCAACATTTCTATGATTAAATAAGAATCTTCCTCATAAGTTCTCAGTAGGCCCAGGAGACCCTTTTGTAATTGTGTAATATTTTGAGAGAATAGTTTGTTTAAATAGTAATGCAATTAACACAATTAGCGAGGGTTTGGGTTTTTTTCTCTCCTCTTTGTCTTGTATGGTTAGATGTCTTCATTTGTTTTGTTATCAGGACGTATTTTGTCGTCAAGTCAGCATTTATTTGCACTGTCAATAGCATGTCAAATCAACTTTATAGTGGCAAAATATTAGCAAAAAAAAGCTACGTCCTGCTTATGTCATTCACTGCAGGAAGATATTGATCAGACTGGGGGGAGTAAGTGGCTATGGCCACTTTCAGAAATCACAAGAAACAGAAAATCTGTTCATTACCCATCTCAGTTGGGACTATAACAAAGCTGAGCTAATGAATTTACAGTATTCTGACAGACATTGCTGATTTATACTTCTTTCATACATCATATTTTTAGGACTGCACTTTAAGCACACTAGCAATTTGTTCCTGTTCCATAAACCCAGAAGACGTTTTTGCCATATTTTGTCCAAATGTGCTTTTCTTAGAGTTTATATTTTCCATGGGAAATATCCCTTCTAGATTGCAAAGACATTGTTTAGTAATAATTTAGAGACGTGTGGGAAGGCACTATCCCAACCTGCTTGAGATATTGCTCATTTGCTTTGATCATTTCCCTTTGATCATTTGCAAATTTAGGCCCTGCTACTGGTATCGCTCATGGGTTTAATTCTCCTGTAGATAAAGGCTTGTAGCAGTAAGGTCTTGAAGGTTTTTTTCTCTTTCCGTCCAAGACTGAAGGCTCTGATGTTCTTGGATGAGAAATGCTAGATAAATATAAAAGATACAGGACTTTTTCCCCTATGAATTCCACTAGAAATTTCCTTCCCTCTACAGCTCCTCTCCCTTCCTCTTAACACTATTAGGCAACATGCCCAGGCTCTTTGCTACCACCACACACAGTCTAAGTACTTACTTCTCTTACARTCAGATATAGCTGTATGTGTCCATTCACATAATCCAAAATGGGATTTTCATAAATCTAGATTTAGGAGAGACACATAGGAGGAGGTTTCTTAGTGCCAGTTTGGCATTTCCCATAACTTATCTCTTAGATAGGCACTTCTAAATTGTGCTGAAACTCTGAATAAAACCACAGATTATTGTCTAATAGAAATAAACAAGAGATGATAATACATTACACAGCTGAGAAGAAGCTGTACCTGCCACATATCCCAAATTCTCAATAGATTGTACCTTGTCAGAGGGTATTTCTGGGAGAAAAAGAAAAAGATTAAAACATAAAGCTTTAAGACTGTTATGTTCTCATTTCAAGGTGGTAATGTGCAGGTACCAAAAGCCCAAGAAGAACTGGAGACATCCTGATCTGATATGCTGTCCTAGGTGCATAAAAGAAATTGTTCTTTAGCACAAACCCTGTGCAGAATAAAGCAGTATGCATACCTTCCAGATTCATCAGAGATCATACTGAGGCTTTAAGTCAATTCATCTGGGTTATTTTTGGGTAATTCAGAGGGATGCACCCTTGCAAAATTGAGCTGAGAAAACTACACGAAACTTACCACTGTTGTTCCCACTCTACCAGCTGAACAGACACTCGAGTAAAAAACCAATTCATACTTCTTTGCTTTGCTAAGGAGAAACAAAGTAAAACCAGCTGCAGAAATGACATGTGCTTCTGACACTTCTAGCAATTCTTTTGCAGCTTTACAGTTGGAAGTTTAAGTATATTTTGTCTGTTGTGTTGCTGTTGGAAAGAGCCACCACAAGGGAAGACTGTCTGGAAAGCAGGTAGTGACTGCTCTTGTTCAAAGTGATCCCTGCTGCTTGTGCCTGGAGAGCCCTGCTACTGTTAGGAGGGTTGTCTGCTGACTTCTTTCCTTAACCAAAGCAGAAAACCCAATCTGACCTTCCAAGAAAGTGGAAGTAGCAATTAGCTCAGAGGTATAGTCAAAGCTCTTTGAGTTTCCAACCTGTGCTGCTTCCGAAGTCAGAAGAATACAGGTGGTGGAGCAGTTTGCGTATTTGGCAGTCACATTCAAACCAATAGGGGTGTGTTGCAGGGAGAAAAATGCCAGTTTGAAAGGTGGTAGTTACATTCATCTTAAACAAAATTAGGCTTTTGAAAATTTGCTATTTAAAGACCAAATTTGGAATTTGCAGTTCAGATGTTATTTTCATTTTAACAAATGGATGGGAAGGATATAAATCCATTAAAGGTATAGACTCAAGTCTCATTTCTTCCTAAAGCAAACACATTTGAAAGATGCCTAATACTACCTTGAATCAATGTGTAACAAATGTTAATAACACTGGTGTTCAACAATTTTTTAATCTAAAGATATCCACAAAGAAGGTGGAAATACGTGGGAACTGTGGTGAGAATAAAGGCAGGGATCTGTCATGGTAGGTGTGCCATTGGACACCAGAAGAATCATGTAAGTGGACAGCGCAAAGACTCATTCTGACCAATGTTATTGAGAAAAAAGAAGACTTCTGAGACTGAAAAATGCCCAAATGTAGTGAGTGATTTCTGACAGGCCTCATTTGCACAGCAAGCAACATTTAACAACACAGGAAAGACTCAGCTTCAGGTGTTAACTGAAGTTTCAATTCATTTCCCTAATAAGAATCTGTTAAGTGCTATGAAAGTTGGCAACATACCTTTAAGTAAAACAACAGTACTGAAAAGCTTGATAAAAAATTTTGAAGTTCTGTTAAAAATGTCAGCTCATTCATTTCATATTCAGTAACTCCGCTGCATTTAATGTTTTTACAAAATATATCACATCCTTGTATTTTGAGTATTAAAGTTTGGCAAATGTAAGTATGCGTGACTTCTGAGAAGATCTAAAAAATAATGGAATAAAATTACTTTTCTCTAGAAAATAACTTGTTTATAGTGGATGTTAAATTTATATATGTATACTACATTTTTTTGTGTTTGGTACTGTTATGGGTTGTCATTGGATGAAGTTTTGGACCAATGAACAGTTGTGTTTGCCTAGTGAAATTTGCATATTGAGGAGGAAGAAGACGGAAGTGACGCCAGATGTTCATCCATCTAGGCTCTTGGCTCTGAACTGGGGGGAGAAGGCTGTAGCTCCCAGGGGGCTCCGGCCCCTCTGGGGCTATAGCTGCCTGGCTCTGCTGCCTCCCTGAGGGGTGGCAGGAGCAGAAATGTGCATTGGGCAGTGGCAGCACTGCGCCAGCGGTCCCTAGGCCCTGGCGGGACATTCGCCGCTTTTGGAGGCGTGGGTTCATTCCGAACTGAGACCTACTATGCTRTGGGAAAACACCACATCGGAGACCGCACGCCAAGAGAGAGAGATAAYGAGGACTTTCTAAGGTCAAGATTCTTCAGGTATATACTATGAGATACTAGCCTTTCTTCCAAGTGGGAGAGAGAGAGAGAGAGAAGACCTGATTGCACCGACAAGAGACAACATGGCAGGGCCATGTGACCGGGGACCTATTATGGAGACCCCGGAGTCAGAGTAGAGAAGATACATCATATATACAGCTGGGACTTTTTTCTTCTGTAAGCCTTGGTGAGCTTTAAATACAACTTAACCAATCTCTGGTAAGCCATTGAACATATTTGGGGGGATGGAGAGTTGTTTCCTACACCGCGGAAGGAGTGGCCCATTAGAAGTGTGAAGATACTGAGATATTTGTGGAAATTGAAGAGAAGGACCTTTTACCTTTATCTAGATTGGAAATAACTCATCTTATCCTTGAAAATACACCCCATGGACTGTTTCTTGGGAGAGGGACTGATTTTTCTCACTGCAGTAAGTTTTTCCCAGGCAGCACTACTGCCTGAAATGGAGTTGTAGCAGAAGAGAAAGACTTTGTTTCTGTATTAAGAAGGACCCTTAAAAATCCCATGTTTTGTTTTAACTTTGTGCATTTGGTAGAAGGTGATATTGATGGTATTTGGGAGAAGGCAAATGCATCTTTATGTATTAATACTTGTATTATTATTCTTTTATTTTTAGCTTGTTAGTATTAGTGAATAAAACTAGATTACCTTCTTTTAAGCTTGCAGCCTCTTTTCTGCCATCCTATATCCTCTAGACAACTCTTACTGGGGGTCTGGGGTCTTCTCTCAGGTTAACCCATTACAGGTACCACTTGAAATCTACAAACCTTTATTTTGGTTACAGCTAACAAGCTTTTTCTTATGTTTTATTTTATCTTAGTGTCTCAGTCTCCTTCTGTTACAAAACGCATTATGTCCATGTTCCTCTTGACACACCAGATAAGTATTTTATTCATCATTTGCAATCCCAAATTCTCTTTTGTGTAAGTTTGAACCATTTAAACTTGCATAAAGTAAAAATGATTAATGTAAGTAGAAGGCTGAATATTGATTGAATATTGATTTAGAGATAAATATAGCTACATTTCCTCTCTAAACTTTTTGGAAAGATTAATTGGCATACTGGGAATGATCAATATTATACCTCTTAAATAAGATAGGATGAAATGTTGTTTGACAAGTTCGTTAGAAGGAAAACAAAGTGGCTGAAAAAGCTATATTTCAGGTTATATTATAGTTATATATAACTATTTGGTTATTCTGTGTGTAGATTTTGAAGTGTTCTTCCATTAGATTTTTTCAGGAATAATCCTTTGATAGATCATAATTTTAAAGGAAATTCTCTTACTCACCTCGGACTTATCCTTTGTTTAGTAAGTAGGTATGTATCTGTGGCTGATGGCATCATGAAAAAGAAATTCATTGTTCTATTCTGTTGATCAATTTTGCTAAAAGGAGTTAGTGGGAGTTAGTATTTGGTAAGAATGATGATTTGGAGTTCTGTAAGGTATTTTGGATGATATTTCCTTTTCTTTCTCAACTGAAGCAAATTAAGGTCTTCAGAAAAGCATCATCCACCAGTTTGTTGTAACCGGATGGTCTGTAAGCATACAAAATTTACAGTCATAGAAACAGTTCAATGTCAATACAAAACATCAACAACAGCAAAAAATCTGGGTGCTATTGACATGAGTAGAGGATTGAAACTTGGGAAATAACCAAGGTAAGGCACTGACAGTTCAGTTCAGAAGTTGTAATACTTACAGAGTAGCAGAAGTCTTCTTGGCACATGTTTTGAATAGTTTTGGCACTGTTTAGCTGGAGCACCGAATCAGAAATAGCCATGATGAAGAAAGCCATGGAGCATCCTTGCAGGATCTCTGTAAAAATATTCCTTAAAATTAGTGGTGCTGGAAATAGTCATTTTGGTGCCTGCTGTTATCCTGAAGTATCAGAATGCTAACGAAAGCCACCTCATTGACTGAGTGTATCTTCATATGACTTAAGCAGAGACTAAATTCCACCTCTTTACATGATTTCTAAAGTCCCACTTAAGTTTCTTCAGACTCTGAATTGCATAAAATAAATATGTATACAGTGACAGCGAAAGACGTTAATCTCTATTTGCTGGCAAATGGGCCTGTTTACTTGCTGAGTAAAGCAGGATGCGTAGAAAAGAGTGCACTTGTTCTTCTGGCTCGTCTGTTGTCCTCTTAACCCTGGAGAACATACGAATATATAGGAGAGAAGGGGTAGGAAACAGTTTTACCAGCAGTCCAACCACCAGGGAATCTATGACACTATGAGTATCACCTGCTGGTGAGATGTTTTCCACTCCTCTGTGCCACCTGGTAGGTTCAGACGGAGAGAAGTAGATGAGAAACCAGACCCCTAACTGCAAAACTGTAAAATATTGTTCTCATTTCAGACATGTGCAAAGCATCAGAGAATTAAGGTTTATTTTAAGGAACTGAAGGAATACTGTGTGAAAGGACTGTGTCATTAAATCTGGTGATAATTATACACTGGAAATGTAAATTGTATTTCTCAAGCATTTTTTTTTCAATTCATTTCCATTGTAAATACTTCAAACAATGAAGCCTAATTTACTGCAGAGAATGTGTGAAATGACATGCAATATGCTGTGCAACATCTGTCTGCACACATCACATTTCATTCGCCAGCAGTAAAATAAATAATGGTTTTTAAATAATATTGGCTGACCATAACCTTCCCCTTCTGGTTAAAAGCATAGCACTATGCAATGCCCAGCTGCAAGTTTCAGTTTTTAGTTTATTTTAGCACTGTGCTGATGGAAATTATGTTCATTTATACTGAAAAAAAATTCAAGACACATACTCAGATTACAGAGTAGATCACATGTTAATAATTGCATTAAATGCTTCTCTATACATTTGTGAGCAGCAATATTTTTTCGAGTGAGTAAAGGTCATTTGCTTAACAATATTTGCTTTTATAGTAGATTGAACAGCCTATTCTTTCCATTGTATTCTGAAGGCATTGGCATGGGGCAGAGCCTCCTGCACTTAACACAGTGTCAAGATTCACTCTTGCAGGTGTGGACTAACAGTTATTGCCCAGAAATGGCTCTTTGAGGCTGGTGGCTAAGCTTTCAGTGCACATCCTCATGCATTGTATCTACATATGAATATGTCACACAACAAACGTGACTGTGAGCAGTCTTGGGAGGACATGAGATACACACTTGAGATACGATGAAAACATGACAAAATTTTTCTTGAACATCATGATGACAGAGCAATTCATTGCATGTTGCATGAAGCAGCTATATTCTCAAAGACAGTTTCTAACCAGTATCTCTGTGTATTTTGTGCACCGTTCTCTGTCCAGTCAGCATTAGTTCATTAACTATGAAAGCTGGGTTGAAGACCCAAAGAAGGGGTCTCCTATTGCTTAAATTTTGTGTTTCTCAATATACATTTGGGGTATATCTTAGGTCTGGCAAGGTATTGCTGAAGCCAAAATCCTTTCCTATGCAGGAGTGAACCCTTTTGAAAAGATTTCAAGGATCTCAAAAGGATCCAGAGTGTGTGTCTCAATATGCAAACCAAAGAATTAACAGACATAATTTCCTACCTGCTCCTTGGTTCCAGTTAAGCTGTAGATGACACATGGCGCTGAATTCAATGGGAGGAAGGTCTGAACTTTCATTAATACGAGACTCAACATCAAATAGCATCTTATTTGTTGCTGAATGGTCTAAAACATAATTGCAAAGTACTTTTCTAATTAGTTATCTTTAAAATTTTGCCTTTAGCATGTTACATTCGGCAGCTTTGTGAAGTGTAAAAAATGTAAAATAAGTGGATAGTGTCTGGGGAAACAGCTACTTTTTTCTAATCCTAAAAAAAACAACAGCTTGTAAGGGTCAATCTTTTAAAGTGTATGCTTCACTGAATGCAATTATTAATCATTTCCCTTCAGGAAAAATATTAAATTAAGTGTTAAAGTACAGATCTAAACAGTGTTAAGTGCCCAGAGCTACTGAGTTCATAGTTTCAGCTATATTTCAGTGTGAGATAATTGACCTTCCACAATGCAAATGTAGAGTTGGCACTGACTGATACAAAATGACTCATCCTGTCTCAGTATTTTATCTCCTTGCATTTATTTATTTCTGTGTCCCTCYTCAGTTGCCATGAAGGTCTTTGTGGGTGTGCTTCAGATTGAGTCCTTAGCTTTCCACATTTCTAGTAAGCGCACAGTTTTCAGGATTATTTCCTCTGATATGACAGCAAATAATATGGTCAAGGCTTTTTTTTTTTCCTGATGACTTTACTACCTTCTAAGCCAGCTGAATTTACTGAGAAATAAAATTGTGTTTGTAAGCTATGGTTAAGATAATTTTCATAGGTAAACAAATGAAATCCTCAAACCATATCAATCAGGCACAAAACCAAAAGAAAAAAAAGGTAACATAGATCTTTTTCACTGTGCTTGTGGCACTGAAAAAGACCTGTAATATTCATTCTAGTGTTTTATTATTAAAGTGCTTTCTGTAATTACATTTTAATATGTTGACTGACGTCACTAATTACAGATTATGGCTTTTCCGAAGCAATACCCAATTGCAGATGCCTTCTCAAAGTATCATGCTGCTAACATCTAAACCAGGAAAGATACTGCTGGTTTGCTGATCAGAACCAGCAGATATGAAAAGCATTTTTAGTTGAAAGAGACAAGGCTAGGGCAATTGGTAGGATCTAAAGCAGCAGTGTCCATTATATCCACCTTAAATTTAGTGTCTTTGCATGTGTGTATGTATAAATCTGAGTACATAAACACGTGTACATAAACACATATACATACCTATTGCTGTGCCGCTAAGTACACATGTATGTGTTTATCTTTGTCCAACTAGTCTGAGAAAGAGAGCTTCTCTGTTACTATCAAAATATGTCAGCATGAATTTGCATTGTTTTGTATCTCTGGCAGCATTTCACAGTGGAAGAAGTGTTGCTGAAAAACAGTGACTTTGAAAAGTGAGATTAGGAAAGAAAGACTGTTCTGGTGGGAAAGATTGTGTCCTGTGTGATCTGAGCTTACAGGTTGATTCATTACTCTTTCACAAGACATAACTTCAGACAACTCAGTTATTCTTATCTTATACAATGGTAAACAAATACTTTATGTGAGAAAATCCTTTTATCTCAGCTTGCAAGAAAATTATAAAAATGTCTAATTTTTTTCCATGTGCAATTTTTTTTGTCTGTTGAAAGGCTTAATTCTAAATACTGGTGTGGATTTTCTATATATAGAAATCTCAAGTATATTCCGGACTGAATTAAAATTATGAAAAGCATCTTTTTACCAGCAAAAAACCCCTCTCTGTGTTGATTTGAAAGGGAGAGAGGTAGGAACTAAAAACAAGTCAGGATATTTGTTTGTTCAGGTCAGAGCTGATATTTCAAACTCAGTTTTGATATCTGGTTCCCAGCCGTCTAAGTGAAAACAGAGATTCTTATGTAATTAGTTATACAATACAGAAAGTGGCATCTGAAGGGACTGATCACAATTATCTATATCATCTGCTGCCACATCTCCTTCCGTCCAAACGCGTAGCAGCAGAAGTGCTCAAAGGAAACATGGGATGTATTGTCCTAACTTTATGTCAGTGATCTCTCTTCCAGGGAGGGCAGGAGCTTCAACATGTGTCTCTGACCTCAGTACTTGGGTTGTAGGGCTGTAGAATCTCCTTCTCTGATGTAGTCATTTAATGTAGGAGAGTTCCAACAAATGACCTCCTTTAAGTCAATGACTTGAAAACCCATTTTTCTACATCAGTCGTGGTTGAACTGATAAGTAACACAGTTGTGTGTTCAGGACTTATTTCTGCTCTCTGTGCTCTGGTACTCAGTTCTAGATATAAGGAACCCGTCCAATGAAACTCAAGTCAAATCTAGTATATTCATGCAGAAATCTCCAGTTTTGACAACAGGCATTTACATATGGGGTGATATTCTGCCAAGGAATAACTGAACATATACAACCTTTTTAACATTCTTGAATGTTAAATGTGGTTAGCCTCCCTAGAAGAATCAGAACCAGAGAGTCACAGAATCTGTATTGGCAAAAGCACCGTCTAGACAAGATGGCCTGTCCAGCTGAATTTTAGAAGTCTCCAATGTTGGGGAATCCACCACTTCTCTGGGGAGATTATTCCAGTAGCTGATTGTTCTTACTGTGAAAAATTTTCATCCTGTGTCCATTCAGAATCTCCTCAGGAGTAACTTATACCAAATACCACTCGTCTTTTCCACGTGACTCCTTCTAAAAAAGGAGTCTCCATCTTCTTTGTAGCCACCCCTTAAATGCAGGAACATGGTGCTAAGACCTCCCCAAAATCTTCTTTTCTCAAGGCTGAACAAACCCAGGTCTCTCCGCCTTTTGTATTCTGGCAGGCTTTCTGGTCCTTTGTTCTCCTTTGTGGCCCTTCTCTGGACCCTCTCCAGCCTCTCCACTTTTTTTTTTTTTCATGATAGTGAGGACCAAAACTAAACACAATATTCCAGGTGTGGCCTGACAAGTGCTGTGGAGGGTGGGATAATGACTTCTTTATATCACTCTGCTTTTGATGCCCTTGTTGATGCAGTCCAGCATCCTGTTGGCTTTCTTTGTTGCAGCATCACACTGTTTATTCATATTGAACTTTTTGTCCACCAGAGTGTCTTCTCTAAACTTTTATCTTGCTTTTATTCCCCAGCTACCGACATAATTTTGAGTTTTCTGTCAGGCTGTTAAAAGGCTTTAGTAACTTACTCTGTATATAATTCAAACATATTCTTATGGGTTTGAGCCTTGTTCAGGTAATGATACCAAATTTTAAGTGAATGCTAACCTTCTTTTAGATTTCCAGACATTTTCAGCTGACTGTTCTGTTAGACTTGTGTTAGAACCATGCACCACCTCATATCTGCTAAAATTTCTTAATCACATAGCAAAGCTGTCCTGTACACTACTAAGTGGCCCTATGAAGTGACAGTAAAACCATAACCCAGTGTTTCAAGACATGATGAGGCTTCCAGCACTTGATCATCTTCCATCAGAGCTGTGTTTAGTTTGGAGAGAGAGAAACAAATGTTTTTCCATGAATRCTAGTTTTAATCAAAGGTTCCTGGCAACTGTTATCTTCAGGCTTTGGAAAACATTTGTTTCAACATTCATTCTGCTGCTTGCTTTACTCCTACCCCCATTCTCTTTTATAGGATTTTGCAGAAGATACAGCTTCTGAYGGAAAATGGGAGCAAGTTCTGAGTATTGCAGCACATGGCTGTTCCTGAGTGCATTGCTCCAAAGTCTCTATCCCCTGAGAAAATGATCAATTGGAAACTGCACAAGATGGCCCTTGTACCTGGAGTCTCTTCTCCTCAGCTCTTTTTAGCTTTTGGAGTGCATCCATTTATATTTTTTCTACTTTATGTTAAGACACTCAAGATATATTAATTGTCCTCTGAGAGCAGATCAGAATCTGTCTGACTAAAATACTGAGCGTCTGTTTAAGTTTTACTTCTAAAAAACAGAGGTGCAAAATTTGTTATAAAGTGTATTTGGAGAGCTCACAGAGGAAGTTAATCCTATTTAATTTTACTCACACACCTCACCTTGAGTCCAGACTCTGTGTCCTTGCCTTGAAAGACCCTCAAAGTTTTGCCCCAAGCTATGCTGCTAACCTTACTCCCTATTGCATTCCTCTTCTTTATGCCACCAACACCTGTCTTCATTTATCCCTGATCACTCTCTCCAGGCTTTTTTCCATGCCTGCACATTCCAACTTTCACTTCTTTGCCAAGTCACAGTCCTACTTTCATTAAAGTCCATTAGCCAAAATAAAAGTAATGCATTCTTTCACCAGATTTAAAGTGAGTATGGAAAGAAACAAATGAAAAGCCCACCCTAATCCTGGTCTGAAGTAAAAAGCCAGTATCCCATTTTCTTGGGTCAAAACTACTTGCCCAGGAACTTGACGAGACAGAAAAAACTGCAGGACTTGGGACATGATCCTTCTCACAAAAAGAAATTAGAGCAGATTTATTTTAAGTCTGCTACATTGCTTAGTCAGTATCACACCAGTATTGCTTACTTAGCCAGTAAGTAATTTCAGTATTTAAATGTTTTACGTGGCTGTCTTTTTAATATTATTTCCATGACCCCTACATAAAGGTATCAATGCAGCCTGCTGAAATAGCTATTCAATGAGAACAGTAATTCTCACCTATCTTTAGCAACGTCTCATTAAGACAGAGGTAATGAGGGATAGATTGTGCCATGAGGAAAGTTGACAAAGCAGTAAAAACTTCACAAAGAAAATTGAGGATTTTTATGTGGCCTTAGGTTTAGTGTCCCTTAAAAAGAGACGGGCAAAGTTCGAGTCTGATCTGTGCTTCTCCCTCAATTCGGGAAGCAGTTGGCACTGCTCCTTTTGCTGGAGTTGCTGGCTCCATTTCTGCTCCATATAAGGCTTCCCAGTGCTCATCCACCAAGAATCTAGACATCTTGCAGCACTACCTGATGTGGCTAATATCTGCCTGATCCTGGCACTAGGGAGGTGTTTCAATTTGTCTGAATTCTTCCTAAAATGTGAACTTAATAGAAAGAAAAGGAAAGGAAAAAAAAAAAAAGTCAAGCAGAAACATTTCCTACCCACAACTTTTTGAGCTGCTGAATTTGAGATTTTTAGTTGAGGTCTCTGTTCACTCTTTGCTCCTTTCTACTCAGGAAAACACTAGCAGTGGTGGCAGAAAGAGCAGGTGTCTCCCTACCCCTACCCCATGGACACAGGTATGGTGTGTTCCATCCACTGCAAATACTACCCAGGCACACTGCAGGGTTCACAACTTACTCTTTAAATGTTTGATTTCTTTATTAATTATTTACTTATAAAAGTATCATGGAATTTAAAAACATGCTTCACTGAAAATCTGTCCTAAACTTTATTCGTTCTGAGATGTGAAAGTGGACACATAATGCATAACCTTTAAAAGATTAAAAAATTTTAGTTGAATTTCACTCAAGAAGACCCTCTCCCTTGCATCTTAATACTGCAAAGTAGGTTGGCAGAGAAACAGAGAAAGCGCTGCACCAGAAAGTTTGTTTCCTAATCGTTTGACAGGCCTCTTTTTTTTTTTTCCTACAGTGTTCTAGAAAATAGACCAAAAAAAATCTCAAACAATGTAAGTGCTAAACTTAGCACTGTCAGACAGTAAAAGATCAGAGCTATATGTTGTAGTCTGGACCTGGAACTGCTGTCAAAGATATTCTAACTAACTCTCTGCTTAACAGCATGAAAAGATTCAAGGGGAAAGTGGGTTTTTTTCTGTTTGCTTTTTAAAGTTGATTAGTCTAGTGGGCATTAAATCTTTCATTATGAAGTTTCCTTTCAGGATAAAATGTTTATTTTCAATCTTGAAAAAAACCCCACGTTTAATCTTTAAAAAAATCCCATGACTTTTCTAGATTTGGATTGCATATGTTATCTTTTAACGATACACAGGAAGGTCCCCTAGGAATTCTAGTGTTGTTTGCCAGTATTCCATGAGGGATTTACAGGAATGCTCGCAGCTATTCCTGCCTCATCAATTATTTTCCTCCCAGATTAAATTTTATTTATCTGTAAAAAGATTTCTTCTTCTTTTCATGTTATTATCCATTTTCTCATTTGTCCTTATTTCCCTGGTTGCATCAAATGATCATGAAGAAAGCAACAGCTGTGCTGAAAGCAGCAGGGCTGAGGGGAAGAAATACATTCTTGTCCCGGTTTCTTACTAAAAATGGGAAGTAAGGGAAAAAGAGGCTGTCAAAAAAAAGAATAAACAGGAATTTTGCATTTCAAAACTGACCTGTTTTGTAAAGACACACCGTTACTGTCTGCACATATATAGAGGAATTTTAATACAAATGACATCACTTTCTGGATTGGCTTCAAGGGCATTTAGAAATGTCACACTTCCTTTAATTTCTCCATAGTGCTAGAAATTTTTTTATGATCATTCAGTCTGAGTCTAGCTGAATTCAACTGACAAAGAACAATTTCTCCTCAACAAATATAAGACTTTTCAGCCTTTCAAATATCCTATTCAAACAAAAGCTTGCTAGCAGAGAAGTGTGTGTTTCAAGGGAGGCTTAAATGGTATCTGTAATCCTGTCAAAATTAACAGAAATGTGTAGCTGAAGTGTAAAGGATACTGGATAATGGTTGTTAATCAAGGTTTAATCATTACATGCATTCATTGTTTTAGTATTTATGTATAGGGAAAATTTACTATTCCATGTTAAAGCTGAATAACATGGAATAGTATGTAATGTAATGTTCTTCATTATAGGTGAATGTAATGTTCTTCATTATAGGTGAATGCCCTCACTGTTCCAATTTCTGCCTGTTTCTTCTTGCCCTGTCATCCGTGTCCACGTTCTTAACTTCTACCCCTACCAGGTATTTATACACATACATAAGATGCCCGTGATGTTTAATCTCTCCAGGTTGAACAATACCATCTCTCTTGGCCTCTCTGCATAGCTCGCATGCTCCAATACCTTCATTATCTTTGTGGCTCTTCACTGGATGTGTTCCACTATGTCCAAGTTCTGCTTGTTCCAGGAAGCTCAGCACTGGACTCAGCATTCCCTATGTGACCTCTCTAGTGCTGAGGGGAGGAGAAGGGTCACACTCTCAACCTGCAGGCAATGTGACGCTGTTCCTGATGCAGCCATGGAGAGGCTGTTGGCCCTCCTTGCCTCAAGGGCACGTTGCAGGCTCATTGTCCATTTGGACTGCCAGAGCCTTCTCTGCAAAGCTGCTTCTCAGCCAGTCAGCCCTCAGCCTATAGTAGTACATGCCATCATTTCTTCCCAGGTGTCTGTTTCTTCAGGTTACTAACATCCCTCTGAATGTCAGCATAACCATGTGGTTCATCAACCATTCCCTTCAGTTCTGTATCATCTGCAAACTTGCTGAGGGTGTACTCTGTCCTGTGGTCCAGGTCATCAGGGAAGATAATGAAACATATTGGCCCCAGTATCAGCCACTGGAGTACACCATTAGTGCCTGGCCTTCATCTGGACCTCATACTTCTGACCACAACTCTTTGAGCCCAAAAATTTATCCAGTTTTCAAAACACCTCACCGTTCACTTATCTAGCCTATATTTGATCAGTTTGTCTAGGAGGGTTTTATGGGATGCCCTGCTGTAAGCTCTGCTGAGGTCAAGACAAATCAAACCCCTCTCCCTGTGTGCCCCAACCCAGTCACCTTATTGCAGAAGTCTTTCTGGTCAGTCACGAATGCTTCACAATTTCCATACTGGCAATTCTCTCTCACTTTCTTGTCCTTTATATGTTTGGAGATGGTTTCCTGTATTATTTACTCCATCACTTTTGCAGGGATCAAGGTGAGGCTAACTGACCTGTGGCTCTGCCGATCACGTTTCTGCCCTTCCTAAAGACAGGAGTGACCTTTGCTGTCTTCCAGTCCTCAGAAGTCTCCAACATTTGCCATGACCTTTCAGAAATTGTTGTGAATGATCCTGCGATGACACCAGGTATCCCTCTCATCTCTCACCATTCCTGGGTGCATCCCATCTGCTTCTGTGGATTTTACTTTGTTTAAATATTTCCTGAGCAGATCCTCCTTCACTGAGGGCAAGTCTTTGCTGCAGATTTCCCCTCTGTTCTTAGGGACTTGGAATTCCTGAAGTCTTACCTTTGCTTCAGTAGACACTGAAGGAAAGAAGGCCTTGAGGCGTTGGACTTTTCCATGTCCTTTGTCAGCCTGACCCATCCAGCAGCTTCTGCGTTTTCCCCAGTCTTTTTTTTTGCTTCTTATATACCTGTACCATGTGATGCTTGCTCAGTTTTTCCTTTTACGTTTCTGTCTTTCTTTACCTGGAAGAAAGGAAAAAAAAAAGAAAAAATAAAAGTGGTATGTATTAAATAAAATACAAAATGCTTGAGTGAACCTTGTACTAGCTCCTTTATGCATGATCTGATATTACTGCACTGGCTTTACTATGGATAATCACTAATATCTCTTCAAATGTAGTTCTTTGCCCAGCTATGGTTTAGCACTGCGTGCAAAGACTTTGCATATATGTAGAGAAAATTCTGGAATTCCTGAAATTATTTTTAAGTTGTTATCCTACACAACCCAATTCTTCTTTATATTAGTGTGAATAAAAACATGGCATTGTTGTATGTAAGTACATTATTTTCCTTACTAGCATCCAGGATCCCAAACACAGATTCTCACATATCTTCTTAAAACAAAATAAGAGCTTTACTGACTCTAGTATAAGATGTTGTCTGCTTGGCTGGTATAATTTAAGCAAGTAAATCACACATTTTGGTATGTACACTCAGAACTGTAAGGTTCTTGTTAGAAACATTATGAATTTTATCTCGGTCACAGATTTCACAGTCAGTACCCTGTTCCAGTCTCATCAATCTACTTTTCATATCCCCATCACTCTTTACACCATTTATGCATTCCTCATCTTCTGCCTCCCATATTTTACCTATATTTCCTACTCAGAATAGTCTATCTCTCTCTCTCTTTCATCTCCACCTTTTTTCTCTTCTTTTTCCATGTTAACGCTTCGTTTTCAGAGATAACAGCTCAACTCAAATGGAAATACTTTCTTTCCCTATAGAAAAGTAGCTAGAGAGATGAACAAAATAGGATTTCAACAGAAATGTTTACATTTCCTTAAAGTTGCAGCAGCTTTATTACCTAATATTCTGTGTGCACAGTCATCAGTAGTCTGATTTCCGAAAGATTCAGTGATATTTTACTTTGTTATACTTCCCTTGAAATCAAGGGAAGGAGGCTGTTGGAGGGCTCTTCTGTGTTACCATTTCCTAGAGTTTGCTGTGCTTAGAGAGAATTTTTCAGTGAAGTGTAATGATGTCAATTCAAATGCAATTTCAGCTGGAAATGTGTCCTGATTGAGAGCGGTTTCACTGGCAGATGGGGGGTTTCTTTCTTTTCAGGCTTTTCAGTGAGGAGGTTGTTTATGACACAAGCACACCACTTTTCTTTTTTTCCTTTTTTATTTTTAATGGGGAAAACTTTTCTCTGTGGTTCATTAAACTACTGAAATATTTGAGTCACATATTACTAAAGTTTCATGAAATAGGATATTCTTTTCTCTCCTACCTTCTTATACTCTGTGTTGTGCAGAGTTATACAACTATGTTGATTGTTAGTATTATACACAGTTTACAACTCGTTTTGCATGAAAGTTATTTTCTTCACAAAAAGCAAGAAATGAAAGATGGAGCTCTGTGTCCAGGTTATTTGCAGAAGATGACAGACTGTTCAGAAGGTTTTCAGGAAATGGATGGTAGAATAGAAACACTTATGTCATCTTTCCTAGAATGACTGAGCTTGCAGTTACAAGACTAAGTTAGGACTGGCTTGTGAGCTGGTGTAAATCATTATAAATCCTGCTTAGTCAAAGCTATGCTGAAGTAAGGATCATTCTTCTTACTGGGTGGCAGTATAGTAATGAACTGCTACATCAGATTGCACTATTAAAAAAAAAAAATCAGCTGCATGAAGAGTTTCAATGGCATTTGAACTAACCAATACCTTTCAAAAGTCACTATAAAGGTSATGTGCCAAACCAGACTATAACAACCCATTTATAAATTAACTTGAATACACAGAATGTGCCAGGACCAAATAAATTAATAACAGTCGATACATTTTCACCTTGACATAATGCCACAGGAAGGAAATAAAACAAAGTTAATCTTAAAATGAATTCAGCCCAGCCTACCAATTAATCAAGTGTAACATCAAATAGGCTTTTGGCCTCACACAGAGTATCCTGCTTCTTATCTAATTCTAAAAATAAATGTCCAATCACATACATTCAATATCCAACAAGTGGATTAAAGGCAGATCCTTGAATTTAGATCTAGGTTTGAAGGCAGGACTCTAGAAGAAAGCCCAAGGTACATGAGGGTCTTTTTTTGTACTCATTTTGTGTCTTTCTACTGCCCTGTTGCGGTAACCTCAAGTCCCTTCCATTCCGCTTTAATTAACAGCTTCATTCCCTCCTCTGTCAGTGTAAAGATTTAGAGCTGCACCCAGATTTAAGTGTAAGAGCAAAAAAAATTACCTCGATTCTGAATTCCCCACCTTCCCAAACCAGGAACCCATTCTTGTGCCTCACTATCCTTTCTATTCTACTGCGTACTTCAACTCCCTTGAAGCAAAATCCCAATCCAGTTTCCTGTACTTTTTCCCAACCTTTCTGGTATACTTTCTTTTATATCCTCTGCTCCCTTTTTCCCGCTTTCTTTGCAATTACCTAAAACCTCAGAAATTAGCTTGAACTTGTTACTGTCCAGGGTGGTAGATGAGTTTTTGCTGTGAAGGGGGACAGCATCAAGAGGAGAGAATAAGGTGAGAGACACAGGAGTCAAAAGGTGGTGCTTAAGCCATCAAACCATAGCTGTTCTTGCTATAAAAGGAGTGAGCAGATGCAAACGGGAAATATGAGAAGCAAGTTCTTTACACATTGGAAGAAATTTTCAAGTGAGAGAAGACTGCATGGATCCATAAAAGACTTTGTTTGTCCATGTTGAAACACATTCTTCTGAAGTAATAACTTGCTAATTTTTTAGTAGTCAACACTGTATGACTTGCTATGCATAAACTCATTCCCTTCCACAGCATCTTAGTTTTGAATGTCTAGTAGAAGTGTGTATTTTTACAGGAAAGCAAACGTATGTATATTTTGCTAAAGATCAAGTAAAGGTAAACTTTGAATCTGGATGTGCTCTCCCCTGTGGTGTGTAGGTCTTGTAGTATTTCATCTTTAAGATATAGGTGAAGAGTATCACCACATCTTGCTTTTACTGAAGAAAAATACTTGGTTTAAGAGAATGATTTTGATATCAATAAAAGAAAAGTTAAATCATTCATAAAACATATTCAAAGTTCATTCTTTTATTTTTGCTTTAGTGCTAGACCTAGAAGTCCTGTCATCCTTATTCAATCTTTCATCTGCAGCTGAATTTTATGACAGAGATAAGAAAAGAAGCTTTTTAAACCATAACCGTAAAATTAGTAAATCAGTTTTACCGAATGACTTAAGGCTTTATTTTCATAGCTAAAACAGCCAACCCTTCAATTTTTAAAATTTTTTAATTTACCAAGCAATTTACAGAATGCTACAGAATTCAGAAGGCTTTCCAGCTGGCCACCTAAAGAGAAACATAGAGAGGTAACATGATTTCTGTAAGTACTGTCACACCATATAATATTTTGAAATACTGTTCATATATCAAGAATCTAAAGAGGGCTTTGGCCATTGACCAAAAGTGGAAAGGAAAAATGCAGGCCTTATGTGTGCATTCAAAAAGAAAGAAACTAAACCCAGAAATAGTTATTTTCTCTACCTAGTAATTACACAAACACATCTTTTATTTATAAAAGTGTTCTCTCCTTGACTCCTTGGAGTGCTACATAAATGCTCAGAACAAAAATATTGGAAAGAGGCCAGGTGGAAAAACAAAATGTCCATCAGAGGTAGAGCAAATAAGAATGGTGTACTTTAAACTAACATTGCTCTTCAATTCAGAGACTGAATTTGCACTCAGGAGTACAGTTCTGCTTTATGGGTCTGTTTGGATTTTCACAGTTTCTTTTGCAACAAGAGAAGGCAAATTCTTTTGCATCACAGAAGGCAAATTCTCAGCGCCAGGTTATATTACAAAGTTTATATCAACTTTTTATTAAACTGAGTATACGTAAATTAGGGGCCGGGGAAAAACTATCCAGGAATTCCAGGTAGGAAATCTTCACTGTTTTGGAAGTCTTTGTTTGGAGGCATGAGGATTGTTTGGTTTTTGACTAGCTGGGAATAAAGGTGAGAAAAGTTGGGAGGGGTGGAAGCAGCTTTCCCTCCCGTACACACTTACATTCACTGCTATGTAAATCATCAGGATCATGAAATTAGGCTGGCTGTACATTTTCATCCACGGCTGATAGTTTACCTGGTGATTCATCCACTGCACAAGCCCCTTTCAAGTAAGCTTCTCACCTCAGTGTGTTCTCCAGGATCATATTTGGTATACTCTGCTCAGCACCATGTGGCCTCACTATCATCTTACAGTGCCATGAAGGTCTGAGTCCAGCAAATGCCACAAGCTGAGAGTCAAGGGCCTAGGCCTGCTGAATACCCACAGCTTCAGCTGTCTGTAATTACATGCAAGTGATTATGGTGGAGAGGAAGTAAGTGTAGCCAAGTCAAGTCAGTAATGCTTTCAGCCTCTCAACAACTTCAACCATGGGTTGTGTTCTTCACAGCCATCATCCTAGCTTCGAGAAGAAACATGCCCTTCCTCTAGGTAAAAAACTACAGTGGGAGGAATAGCTAAAGGAATTTAGGAGAAATGAGCTCTTCCCTGCTTACCTGACCCAAAACAGGGCTTTGAACAAGCAGGATACCGGTGCCCTGGCCTCCACAAACTGTGGTTTCTTGCTTGGTGGAACTGTTCCTTTTTCTGTAAATATTAAAGAGTGAAGGGCGGGCTTATGGCTCATCTGTAGAGAATTTCCCCAGGGAGTGGCAGCCCAAGTTCAAACCTCTGTGTCAATTGTTAGATAATTACTTAGACAAAACAGAACTGCTCCAGGAAGATAAATCTAAGCACGTCTTTAAAGGACAGAAAATCAGAGGGGAGGGGATGTATAGAAAAAGGTAGGAAATTGGAGTTTAGGACTGCAGCAAAGCAGTTCTGTTGAGATTTAAGGTGAAAACTGCTGAAGCCAAGCCAAGTGCCATCACTGAGCAGCAGCAAACGTGCTGCTGCCCAGCTGTGTGAGTGGGGAGACCCAGCGTCTGCACCGGGGGGCAACAGGAATACACACACCAGGACTAATTGGGTCTTGAGAACAACTGTCACAGCTGGACAAGAGTGGACAATCAGGGCACATTCCTGAATCCAGTTCTTAAGAGCAGATTTCAGTAAAGGCCAGTGGGGCTGAGGTTTTAATGATACTGATCTACAGAGACACAAGAAGCTTCCCCTGATGTCCTTTAATTTAAGGTAACTGGTTTTCTTAGAGAATTTAGGCTTTAACTGCTATTCCAGCTAGAGCCAGGATGGCTTTGTGAAAGCCTTGTTAAGCTGGTCTGCTTTTATTTTTTTAGCAGCATTATATGACTATTAATTAAAAAATGTCACTTCTCAAATATTAGTTTTAGGAAGGAACAACAAAACAAAAATAATAAAATTCTTTCCAGGATCAATGATTACAATTAAATTGCATTTAGTTATAGTAATTATTAAACCTTTGGATTCTTACATTCAAAGAGTAAAATGGCATAGGCTGTCACAATTTCTCACAGAAAATACCGATTTTTTTTTCTATCACTTTATGTTTTAGCTAGAGCATCAAAGTTTTGGCTGTTATTTGGAGTTGTCTTAAAACTTCCTATATTCTATGTTCTCACCTCTTTTTTTTGAAATCACCGTTATCAAGTTTAGCTGTCATAATAACTGTATGACCTACTTTAAGTCTTTAAGCATCAAGGAATTATTAAACACATCTTTCCGTTGGTAAGGTTGGTTTAAAGCATTACTAAAACACAATGTCCATAACACTTTCTTTAAAATATTGGAACCGAATTAATGAAAGGAGGTGGGTTTTTTATCTACCCAAAAGGTGGCAGAACAGTATTTTGGGTAGGCTAAGATTACCTCCTGTATGACATGGGTAGTTAAACTAAACCTAATGAACTGTGGGCTAACCTTTGAAAATCCAGTTAAAAAGTTTTCTCCCATCAGAAGATTGCTCATAATTAATTAAATCGTTATCTCTTTTTTTCTTTTTTTGGTATTGTACATATACTGGAATTATTTCTACATATTAGAGAAACAGTTTGCCATGTTAGAGTCAATGCATCATGCTCAGAGAGAGGTGGCTATTCACTTAGATGAATTCACTTCAGATGAAAATTCTGAGGCAAGAAATGCTATACATGTGGGAGGTACACTTTCTCATAATAGTCTTTCATATTTCTGTATCAATTATGTTCCACTGGATTTTGAAAAAGATTTGCAGACAATGGTTACACAGTTTTCATGGATTTATCATTGTTCAATAAGATGGAGGATGGCCTATGAATTTTTTTCTATGTGTCTTGTACTATGTCCATTGTATAGTATTTAAACAATCCAAGAGTACTTTAATTGTTATCTACCATTTATAACATAAATGTAGGTCATTAATTTTCAAATCATCTGTCAAGAGAGGCAATTATTTTTTGTTATTCCATGTCTGTTTACAGGATGTCAATCTGTATGGTTGACCATGGTCTTCATGTTACTCCACATCTTCAAATTAGCTCTGAGATATCTGCTTTCATGCAGACAAGCTTTACCCTTTTTCTTCCTATTTTTTTATACAATTTACCTTTTTTTATATACTTTACCTTTTTTTCAAAATGTACTTTTCCTGTGAAAGAAAGCAATCTACTACAGCCACAAACTGTCGCGTAATGTAGCACTATGCCATAGTTTACATATACATAGTATAGATATATGCAATGCAATGAAATTTTAAAAAGTGCCTAAGATAAGGCTAGAACCATATTTTACTGTACACATTGTGGATAGTTAACTTTATTGTAATGGGAGATATATTAAAAATGGAGGCAGAATTGGTTGGACTATTTTTCATATTAGCAGGGCCGCCCAGGGCTGGATATCTCTGAGTACTGAGGTCTTAGGTAGTAAGCTGGCTGGTGAAAGTCCACTGAGAAATCCCACAACTGCTCTTGACAAAAGAGAGAGTTAGCTCTACCTCTGAAATCTTGTTGCATATGAGACCACAGAATGGGAAAGAGTTGGAGAAATTTAGTAGGTTCTACCATAACAGCTGAAATGAAACAAGAAAGCTTATATAAAAGTAGAAACTAGAGAAAGATAAAATCTGTATACCCTAATAACTACTTCTACTTTGATACAATATGTTTTCTAAATTACTGTGAGGTCTTCATAGGTCTAGATAATTCAAAGTAGAAAGACTATGAAATTGGCTAGCATGGGACTGGACCTGGTTACAGAACAAATGTCTCCAATATTTTCATGTTTCCATAAAATTTACCTTTATAAAAGTATAACTGGTTTTTAACATTAATTTTAGCCCTTAGACAATGAAAAAAAATCCTCACAATGCTGTATTTCTTAATATTCAGCACTGAGTTTTGAAACATGCCGAATCCCAGGGCCGACATACAAAATGACTGAAATTGTAAATCTGCATGCTTTACTTACAATAACTGTCTCCGTAAATTTGAACATTTTTTCACAAAAAGCCCAGCTTGCCTAACTACTTATGGTAATTCTGAGTTCATATCAGGGGCTATGATTTTGCATATTTTGCGTGTCAATTTTACATTGATTTAAAAATCAGAACTTTGGTACTTATTGTACACAGAAAATAACATTTATTTCAGGAAAAACAGAAGAATAACATTTAGAGTTCATGATACACGTTAAAAAGTCAGCACAAGAGTGCTAAAATAATCCACTGACCTAGCCTCCAAACAGAATGCCAAAAAAAAAATCCAAAGTCAATGTCATAGAAAGACCATAACTTAAACCAAATTAAACTAAGCACTGGCTATTCTTTTAACCTTTTTAGCAGTTCTAGAATCAGATTTCTTTTCCTTTTCATAACTTTCCTGTTCATAACAAAACAAAGAACACAAGAAGCTCCTAAGCAGATTAATGAGTCAGTGTCTCTCTGTCATTCTGAAGATCAAATCAAGTTTCAGACTTTAATATCCCAAGCAATCTTGAAGTAAATCTTCATTTGTCTCAAAATAGAAATTGTGATACAAGTTTCTATCAAAGCCACATCCATACAAGCAGACACAGTCTTGTCAATAGAACTGGCACATGATTCATGGTACATGAATTGGTACATGATTTATGCCTGTAACTCATTTGAAGTTTGGCTTTTCAGCCCATGCTTCAGAAACCTATAAAAAGAAATGTAAATAAGCTTAGTAATATACAATTTCATGGCATACTTAAGAATTTAGCTTCAGGTTTTAGTTTGAGGTTAATCTCAATTAAAATTATAGATATGGGTGTAGATATTTTACGTAAATCATGAAAGTTTTCAATCACTGAAGAAGAGAAAAGACATCTTATGAGGGTACATATTCATTTCATTACCCTCTGGAAATACCTGTTTCTCTCCCTTGGTTATATAGGGAGCATAGATAACTGAAGTTTATGCAGTAACTAACTTCAGGATGATTAAAATTATGTGAAATGGATCCAGCCCTTAGGGTCTGATAGCCTCTTGCACTAAGGATCAGTAAGATTTACATTGCATTCAATCCCAAGAAGGACAGTAAGAGCTGTCTCACATCACCTCCTTTTCTATTTACCAAGCAGTACTTTGGCCGTTGTGAATTACTGAGTGTTGAGCTTAGGAAAACACAATGAAGAAATGAAAGCTGTCAAGATAGTAGAGGAAAACAAAATGAACAGACCATCAATTTAAATCTAGATTGTTTTAATTTTATTTCAGTGCTCTGAAAAAAAAATACAAGAATGCAGGCATCAGAGACCAGTGGAGGCAAGAATTCTTTACTCGTTCATTTGTTTTTTAATATACATACTATCATGATTTTACTCTAACATGGAAACAGCTATGTTTAAATTTTATGTGAGAACAGATTTCAGTGCAGGACTTTCTATTTCAGAAGGTTTAAATCCATCAAGAAGGTTTATTGCATGGTACAGGTCACTTTAAGATTTTTCTCTGAGTCCTGTAAAATGCGGAGTTGTTACTGATATTGGCTATCTTTGTTTTGTGTTGCAAGGTAACGGTTCTTCTAAGAATAGAAAAAAAATCTCTGTCATAATCCATGTGTTCCTTTCTGTAGCTTCAGACCTCAAGGAGTTTGGTTTCCTGATTTTGAGCAAATTGTGTTTAGCTCATAAGTCATATTTCTTGTGCTCAGTAAAACACAGCACATGAACCCATATGTTAGTGTTGCCTAAAGGTTTCTAGATTGAAAACAGCACAATTACTTCAGTGCTACACAGGCAAATAACTAATATGACCTTCACTTCAAGGCCAGCTAACTCAATACCTCTTCATGGTGCAGAAACACACCATCATTGCTTACCATCATGGTTCCAGGCTGTGTGGAGCTACATTCTTGTGTAGAGTTCATCCAAGCAGACCTAAAATGGCAGTGCTTTTTAAGATATGCAAGTAAATTTAGAAATGCAAGAAAATTAACTTGCATCCTGAACTAGATATCTGCATGGGATTGAAATCCATATTCTGGTAACAATCACATGGATGTATAAAAGTCTGTGATCCATTTGAGAATGGATAATTGAATCACTCTTTCCTTTTAAAGCACTGGAGCACAAAAAAAGTGGAGACCGTGTGTATGCATTTGACTAATGCTCTGGATTTGGTCATCCAAGAAATAAGGCTTGGACTCCCAGGCTTGAGGACTTTCTCCTCCTTTATATCTGGCCTGGCACAGCAGAATAGGGTGTTTCTAAAGCTAAAAAAGGAGTGAATGGCAGGAATGTCCATCTTTTGAGACATTATCATATATCTTCTGTTGTCAAGTACCGTGAAATTCAAACCAAATGTACTTCTTCCTGGACAATGCTTATTTTCCCCTCTCAAAGAGTGGTGTTAGCTGATTGATATTTTGATAAACATGTAAAATTATTAATAATTCTGACATACTGAAAGGCTTTTTAGAGACTGAAGGGGTGATATAATCATAGTTGTAATATTACATTTCTCTGAAGTAAATGGTTCGTGTCTTCTACTTTAATCTGTGCAGAAAATTTATGTCAGTTTAAGTGAACAGCTCATTTGTAGCTGAAAGTAAAGTAAAGCTGAAATAAATGGCTAGTAAATTGTAATAGTCACTTATAGAAAGTAAGACAGACTCTTCTAAATGGAAAATATTTAGTTCCAATAATTTTCAGAAGGTTCAGCACCATAAGGTTAACTGCTTTACCAGGGGCTAAAACAGTCAAGCCAGCTCTGTTTCATTGTAAACTGGATCACTGGAGTGATCAAGATAAGTAATATAAATGTAGATTTGAGCATTTTCTAGCATTCATTATTTCTGATTAAAGAGCTTCTCTTGAGGTTGTGCTGAGATTTGTAGAACCTTAGCAGAAGGTTCTTAGAACCTCTACAGGTGAAACTATTCCTCTAATTATATAAACATGAATGCAAAATGGATCTGAAGATCACTTRCAGTGAAATCTATCTGATGTTCAGGGTATTGACCCTTATAGTTCTAACTTGAAATGTTTTTCTGAAAACTCTGATGTGAAAACTACACAACAGCAACAGTCCTAGGTATCCATAAATATACATTTCTGTGGGCATATAAAGGTGTTAAATAGTTCTGTAAGAAATGTGTAGCCAGGTATATTGTTCATCACTTATCTGCTATTAGTTCTTGTGTAAGTTCCTGGCAAATATGGTCCTATCAGACTCTACAGCAAAACTGTTGATGTTTGTGGATCAGAATTTTGTGCTGAGACACATGCAGAGCCATGTTTTAGCATGTGAAAGGAGTACAGCGTTGTACTTCCTTTACAGAACAAAACCATCTGCTGAATGTTTACATGTTCTCTCACACCCTAGAATTTAACAATATGGTGTGAATCGAATAAATTATAAACTGAAGTTAACAAACATTTCGTTTACTAGTGCCACAAAACATACATTAAAAACCGTAACTTTCTTATTAGTAAAAGCACTGAGCTATAAATGGTGCACACTCATGTCAACACCTGGTCTAGTAATCTAAATATCAGAAGATATATAAAATTGCACTCTCATTTTAAATGTATTAGAGCTTTTTATGGGCATCATTTTTGAATGTGAACTAACATATCTCTTTCAGATTGAAACTACATCTTGAAGAAAGACATTTTCCTATAATGAATTAGCAACTCTACAAAGTTAATAATAATTAAATGTGAAATTATACATTCAGTGCTGCTGTTTTCAATTTCTATAACTATTTTTATACATATAATTACAGAAAATTTATGCAGTTAACTAACCATGAACTGGGTATGGTTCTTCAAACTGAACAATCAGTACTTTATGAGTAGTTGGCCTGTGAAGACATGTTATCTTGACAGCCCCAAAGTCTAGCTGGCCTGAGAAGCTCATGAGCTGAGCACTGTGGTGAGTCACTGGCTTTCCGGCCTCAGACCTGGAATGGGCTTCACCTGCTTCACCTTCAAACTGTTCTGACTGCTCGCTGAAGCCAGTATATATGTGCAAGCATGTGTCATCCCACCAGGCTCTGGCTATGCCTGCCACCACAATCATGACATAATTATTGACAATGCAAATCTGGTCTTTCAGAAGGTCTCAAGATGGCCCTCAAAATGCACTGAAATCAGTGAGGGTACTGTGGCCAATAAATCCCAGCTGTGACATTTTCTGAGGTGTTCGAAAATACAGATGAGGATCTTCCGTGTCATTTCTACTTTTTCCTTTGTTAGGATGTAGGTGTTTTCAGGCAATCAAGAAAATATTTTAGGTATTTAAAAGTGCATGGTGTCTCACCAAAATTTAAAACTGTCAATATATGAAAGCAGAGCTGAAAATGTGATTATCATTTGAAGAATAATCTGAGTCTGGCCTCTTTTAAAGGAAAGAAAGAATGAAGTTACTATTCCCATGTCTCTTAAATTTAATACTTTTGTGAAGTATACAGAAAAGAGCTGTGAATAAAACAAATTTAAAAAGTAAAATTTATTCTTCCACCATTGTCATGTGTGTTTAAAAACATTACTTTGTTACAAACAACAAAAATTCCAGTAATAACTTGCTTGTTTTGCAAAACATGTACACATTTCTTTAAAGAGTACCAAAGACGGAAGTATTCAGGAATAGAACAGATTTTAAATCATTCTATTAATGACGAATCAAAGTTTAAAGGGTCTATGGAGCAGCTGAAGGTTATTTCCAATCAACTTTATCTCTGATAAAGCGATTAAATCTCTGACATAAACTTTTAAATTTTCTTGAAAATTTAGAATTGGATAAACTTCAAGGTACATAAACACCCTTACTGCTTATTTTCAGACAATTAATACATATTGAGTTCTGTTAAAAATTACATTCTACTCTTGTATTTCTGAGTTCTCACACTAATGGAGTTGCCAAGCACAAGAAGTGCTTGGCAAAAAATGAATTCATTTTCATTTATTAGCCAACCTGCAAAATAAAAAAAAATTATTTTCAGGTTTATTGAAATATTTATGACAATAACTGGAAGTTTCCCTTGTTTTGAGTGAGATTCATACCATCTTTAACTAGTTTTGTTTGTCATTAAAAAATCACATTTAATTCCAGTAACATATTTTTGGTGAATAATATATCATTAAAAGGTATTTATAGTCAACAGGTAATCAATTGATTGAACATAATCAGTAGATTATACATTTGAAACATTTTGCTCAACTTCACTCAAAACCTACGTGAGTGACAATTTTAAAAGTACAGTTCCTTGTTTACAGATGGAGAAATGAAATACAAAATAGATGGTCTTATTCCCTATGTGATGATATGCCAGTTGATATCATCTGAGCTACATCATGATCGTGTTCAAATTTTCAGAATACAGAAAAAATCCAAACAACCCACACAAAACCAAGATAAAAACCCACCAGAAAACCCAAACAAAACCAAACAAAAAAACCTTCGAGCTTAACATTTATGATTCTGGATTTGGTCTTGCCAAATAGGAGTGGGAGGGAAGATCAGCGCATACTGACATCTGAGGAACCGGCAATTTACTTCCTCTCTTATCCGTTATGACAAGCTCCAGGTCAGTATCTTCAGCAAAGTAGGAGTACCTGCTACCTTTAAGTGTGGCAGCTGGGAAAAAAGTACACTGTTCAAAGGCGCGCCCCTCCCCTTATATTTCATCTTAATTAATTTATCCAGTGCCCAAAAACCTTTTATGCTTGGTAGCCAAGCCTTTGCTGTGTCGCGAGAGCAGTGCAAAGACCAGTCAGACCTGCCTGCCTCAGCTGTGGTGTTGTGCAAACCTTTTCCAGCCTCTTCAGGCTAAAGTAGCAAACAACGTTTAATGGCGTATAATTGTGCCCTTCTTGGGATTATTCACCTGTCACTTCATAAAACACACACAGGAGCCCCATTAAGATTTGTTTTATTTGTCTCAGTAGTTATTGACTCTGTTCTTCTTTATGATGATGTAAATCACTTTTCTGAAGGGAATTATATTAGTTTAAAAGAGCTTGGACAGGAAAATCACGGTTGTTCCATTTCTGGAAAACGAACAGTACTATGTCTCTCTAAATGAGTAGGCAGGCTTTTTTGCATTGATCCAAACTTCTGTAAGTCTCATCTTTCTATATTACTGTAAATGTAAAAAAAAAAAAGAGGGCAATACACTACTTATCTAAAGGAACTGATGCAGAGCTGCCCATCCAAAGCAGGTGCTGTCCACAAACAATCCTTTTCTTCAAGGCATTATGGTTTAAGTCCTTTGGGCATAAGACAGCCCTATTACAGAGATTCTCAAGATCCTCTTCTGTCCTAAATATTTAAATCATGTATGTGCAAAAGACTACATCATGTAAAACAGATAAATCCAGCTGAACCCATACCATGATATATAGATTTGTTTATTCAAGCTTTACATACGGTTGCTACATTTTGGGATTGGTGAACAGCTGGAAAAGCAGCAGGTTGCCACAGACATATGGGGAAAGAACAATTTCATATGTTTTTTGTATTACACACAGGGTTCAGCTCAGATGCAATGCTAGATGGGATATCTGAACTTTTGGAGCGGTAAAACAGAATAGGTGTTGGGACTGAGGTGAGGCCCCTTTGGGCATGTGCCGTGAAATGTTACTGTCCATTTCATCAGCAACTTCTCACTATTTTCAGTAACCTCATCTGGGCTGTTCATGTGAATAATATGAGAGGCTATCACCCTAACTTGATTAGTTTGCACCTTCAAGGAAATTGGCTCCTTATGTTCCTTTGCTAGAGGCAATCTGTGTTATATTCCAGGCAGCTACACAGTTGTCTTCCCTTCTGTCCATATCCCCTTTTAGGTTACTCAGGAAAGTAAATTGTGCTCTAGAATTATTGCTGCTCTTCTCTAATGAAAGTATAGTTTTTATTTCATTTATAGGTTAATGAAAGTATAGTTTTTAAGGGGAACAAGAGGTATCTCAAGTACAAGTAAGAACAGCTGTGAGTCTCTTTGCTCCTGGTTGTATTTTTGAGATTTTGGTTGGTTGGTTGGTTGGTTTTTTTGTTTTCATTTTGAGGTCTACTTCTCATTTAAATTGTCTGAGAAACAGTATAAAAGCACAGGTTGGTAAATATTAGAACTCAGTTTTAAGACCTAGAGATGTAGTAAGTTAGGACATTGCTTCTACTTGGGGTTTGACTTTGATTAAGAAATTGTGAATTCACTCACATAGCTGCATGTTTATTCTACTATACTCTAAAGAGTTTTTCCCTTTGTATCCTTCAGGTATGGAATGTTCTAATGTAGTGCTGAAGCTATTTAAAATAGTTGTGCTGTGGTTGCTGTGGCAAAGAAGTAGAAAACTCTTCTTACAATACAAATTGCTGGAGGAGGGCAACTTCATTTTGCTCTCAAGAGTAAGCAATATGAGGAGGTCACCTACAGATGCATAAAGGAAGCGTTAGAGCCATTATAACAGTCATTGGGTTACAATGTCTCAAAAATTACATTAAGAAGCAAATGAGGGGGTGTCTTCTAAAATGCTGTGATTTAATAAGATATCTCAGAGTGAGGTCATTCACACTGGGACTGATAATACCGCTAAATTAAAGGGAAGGTCACTTTTATGTAATGTTAATCATACAAATTCCTCAAATATGACTGTTACGGTAAGGCATTTTATGGATCTTTGCATTCTATGACCTTTATTTGTGTTAGCATTATAGCTAAAAATCCATTAATATATGAGAGCAGAAAAAGGTCACCTTTTATTTTATTATTTAAGGGTTTGGGGGTTTTAGCACATGTTGTATACCATAGATTCACTGTAAAACATGTCTTACATGTAAAATATCTTACAGGATATTTTCTTCGTAGGATTGCCTTTTATATACAGTCAGATTAAAAAATGGAATTTCTAGACTTGGGTTTGGAAGGAAAAGGAATATTTCAAGGAAAAATATACAATTCCCTGCCTGATTGCTATCCCATATTATGCCAAGTGGACATAAAGCACCCATTCCTATAAACTGTTTTCAAGAGACCTTAAATCCTTGCAATAGTATTTCCGTGGGGTTTTATTATGGAGTCGGTTATAAAAACAGCATGAAAGCATAACTGTTTTATAAGGAATGACTGGGGAGCTTTTTTTTTTCCCCTCAAGATTACTTTGTTGACGTGACTACATAAGCGCAGATGTTTTTCAAAATACTGTAATAAGATGGGAAGGACAAAAGCAATTTTAAACTATAATTTTCATACAAATTTTCTAGAATTTTTTTTAATATATCTCTGTGGATTTTCCACAGGGAACAGAAAGTCCAGAACACCTTCAAATGTTTTGACAGTAGACTTTTAAATGGGAAGCCTTCTAGGAAAATTACTCAAGACACACATCTAAACATTGGTAAAGATCAAGTATCAATTACTGCATGTTTTTCACTGTTTTTCAAGAATGAAAAAATATCTTTCTTTATCTGGAGTGGGAAAATAGTGTACCTCCACAGCGTAGATTTTTTTTTTCCCTCCTGAATGGTATAATATCCTCTGAACTCTTAATGACAGTCATGGTTGTGGTACCCTGCAGAGTGTTACACAGTGTATACAAAATAGGACCAGTTATTAGTGGTGCCATTGAAACAGAAGTGCTGCTGGAGTCAATGGGTTTCCAAAATTTTATGCTATCTGAGAATCTGGCCCTCGATTCTTAGTTGTTAGTGAACTCATGCTCTCAAACTAAAAAGACCACAAGAGATGAGAGGGATAAATATCCCTACATCATAGAGGAAATTAAGGATTACAATAAGGCATCACAATTTACCACATGACTTAGTTAACAGCCTTGCAAGTTTATAGGAAAAATTCGTGATGGATTTTAAGATGTTTCTTCAAGGGTACATTTTTCTTGTCATGGCAAGACATACTGTTTTAGATTGGCTTAAATAATTTTTCTTTAGATGTATGCAGTTCTATTTTTTCCAGTCTTTTCCCTATTTTTTCTTGAAGTCTCACTCAATTCCTTGGCTTCCTATCTCTTCCTGTGCCTACCATTGTCTTCCTCATAATACCCGAGATAAACTAGAAGGGTGAGTCAGGATAGGGAGCATGCCAAGGCTCTGAATGCACAGCCAGGAGTGCCAAGTGCTTCTGAAATAGGGTACAAAGAGCTGGCTGTGTCTTATGTCTGATATGAGCTATTGTAACACTTCGTTTTCCTCTTCTTTACATGAGAAAAGATGCATCAATAGTTTATTACATTATTTAATCATTAGGCATCATTCCAGATGACCATGTCTTTTTTTTTTCTCCTCAAAAATAATCAGCACAACCTTCTGCTGTAAATAGAGGGTATAAATTGGTGATTATACCTATTTTCCCTCACAGCAGAGCACATAATAAGGCATAAGTCTTTTTCACCCCTGTCCCCTTATTGGAACAATAACAAGATGAGCCTTCAGGCTTCTGAGGCTATAAATCATCTAAATAGGAACCAAGACTCATGTTTTTCCTAATTTATCATATTGTCATTTATTATAGATACCCCTTCATCTAAACTCTCCTAGCACTATATCTTGTTCATCTTCTTAAGGCAGCTCTCTCAATTGCTGTTATGCATCTTATATTTCTGCATTTACTCATGGCTATTCTCACATCTACTTCCCCAACTTTGTCACTCCCACTACCCCCTCTCACCTCCTGCCTACTGCTCCAGTGTTTCCTTTCTGCTAGTCCCACCTCCATATTCAGGGTGAATAATATCTTAGAATACTTTCAGGTACTCAAATTGTTGTGCTGCAATGCATTTCTCAGCCAAATTCAGCCTTTCTTATCTTACCTAACATTTAAGCCAGTATTAAATTTTTAATAATTGATGCAGATTACCTGTCACAGTCTAAATTACTAATCTCTGTTCTTTGTAGCTTCGTTTTCTTCTAGAGATCATTTTTATTTTCTTTTTCACTAGGGTAAAATTTACTTAGATCATTCAATAAAATCTGGTTGTGTGAACATCTGAAGATTTAAATATAGAACATTTCAAGATGATTGCTTCATTTTACTTCAGGTTACTGATAAACTGAGCTCCTCCATTTCCTACTGGAACATTTCCAGAAAGATACAAAATTATTATCTGGTGAATGCACAATCTTCTATTTGTGTTTCTTGAAGCAAGCTATATCAGGTCATCATTCATTTTTTACATTAATGAAAATTTCTGACTAAAAACTGATATGTGATATGGTTAAATAATTTCATAAATGAGCTTGAATTTTGGAAAAAAAATCTGAAAGCTGGGACACTGAGTAAATTGATAAGTTTTATATTTGTCAAGTTTTTCACTAAAGAATTGAAATTTTCAGCTTTTTGAACAGTGATGGTCGTTTCTATATACAAGATGAGAACCTGAAAAAGAAGTAAAATTTAAGTCTCTCTTTCTCTGTGAAAATAAACAGCACAATCCTTAATGTCAAAAACATACTTCCTAAATATGAGATATAATTAATTTGACTTTTTAAAACATTTTACAAATGTTAATTCTTACACTATGTAATCTAAAACCTTTATATCCTCTACCTATCTAAAAATCATTAAAATAATTGAAAGTAGCTTAATATCAAAATACCATTTTTAAAATTCAAATGTGTTCTCCATGGTGCGGTGCGCATTGAGAGCAAATATTTTCAGGTTTCAGTGTTTGTTCTAATGTAAGAAAAAAATGCATAAATGCTGCAGAACTAGGACAAATATGGGTCTATAAATAGCAATCAGTCTCAGTGAAGCACAGCAACTTAATCTCCATTTGCAGCTATTCTGAGCACAAAGTTAGGTTGAAGGACATGAAACTTGTTTTGGTTCCCACTGTCTTCCCATCACTGTTGTCACTCCAAGCATTGCCCTGTTCTCCACCTGTCCTGTACTTCTCTAATCTCTCAAATTTATCTCTCTGTATTTTTCTCATCCTTGACATCTCAGATTCTTACTTTCCTTCTTCTGATGCTCAACAGAGTAGAGTCCTCCTTGAATTTTCATCCTACTGAGAATTAGATCTGTTATCCTTAGGCTTCTTGAAAGAAGCACAGAGAAAACACTATTTTAAAGGGTAGGAATATCTTTATACTTGCTGAATCTTTCCAAATAAAATGAAATTTTTTTAGCTAGAAGAACAGCTGTTACTCTTTCCTAATCCTGCTAAACCAGGTAGAGCTTCTTGATGGCGTGTAGGAACAAAACATATAGGAGTATAATGTAATATATGACAGAGAGTAAAGGAATATAGTACATATAATAGCACATAGGAGCATAAATCAAACTGTGATTGGGAGCTGTTAGGTAGGCATGTCGCCCTTGATCAATATAGCTCTCACATGAAGTTTCTGTCTACTACAGTCTTCTGAGGTTGAGTCAAATCATTTGTCAGAAAAGCTGTGGCAGAGTGGAAAGAAAAGGGACTTCCTTAGAGTTGCTTTTTGTGTCATTCCAAACCATTTTCTTGAAAGGTAGCAGAGCTTATTCTCAAAATAGAATTGGCAAGAGTCCTCAGCTTATACCTCATAAACACTCTGATATCTCTCAGAGCTTAATACCCCCTAGAATATGATTTAAGTCTTCTCTCTGGGGCAATTTGGCTTAGGATGTATGAACCAGTGTCTGGGGGATTTAGGATGATGCATTATTATTTTCCACAGTCACCTACACAGCACCCTGAGGTAAGATGCTGATGTGTCTAATGTCATACAGGAAAGCAATGTCAGAGCTAGGATTCAAATTGTTTCCCAGACATATTTCTGATCCCTTCAGGTGTAGAAGGCTGTCAGTCTCAAAAAATATTACTCTAAGTGGTCAGAGTAACCAGTCGCTCAGCAAGAGATTGCTGTATGCATCCTGTCAGAAGCAGATAAGGAGGCAAGCAGCATTAATGGGATCAGTAGTAGCCCACAGCTCTGTGGTGCTGGTTGCTGCCTGGGATAGCATGGAAAGGAAGGGAGTGGGAGTGGGTTTCTCAGTATTTTGTAAATTCTGGCTGGGTACAATTTCTCTGCTGCATCTTGGACTGATGTTCTTTTCTGAGGTTTTCAAGTCCAAGCACACTGAATAGTTTGGTGTGCAAGTGGGCATGACTGACTGTCTGCAGATTGTCCTTCAGACAGAGCCTGGGCAGTCCATGGAGCATGCAAGGATTTGAGGAACCCCTGCACTCATCTATCCAGTGAAGGACAGACAAACTAACTCTGGGAAAAACCAACTGCCTTTGTTCAAGGGAGCCAGCTTGTGCTTGGTTCCTGTTACACGCATCTAGAGCAGCAGATACCAACTTTATCTGCATCATAGAAAAGTCCTGGAGTACAAGATCAGCCTGGTTTGTTATCATGGAGTCCATGCTACTGCACAGAGGGAGCTAAAGTGATTATGAGAACAGGAAGGCATTATCCTTCCCAAGACACCACTACTTCATCTTAATCTGCTACTCTCAGTATTATAGTTTCATGGTTTGCTGCTGGTTTTTACTGCACTTACTTTAGGTCTCAGGGCTGCTGGGTGGCCAGGACAAAACAGCAGACCCGCAGGAAGCAACAGCACCAAGAATTAGAAAGCTGACAGGGAATAAGGACTTCACAGAGGCAGTTGCAGGGTTGGATAGTGAGGAAAAAAGAACCGGTCAGCTACCAGGTTTATAAGAGAGGTGTTGGGGAGTCAGTGTCCCAGAACAAGCTAACTGATTCAGATTTGAAGGAAACTCATTAATTTATAATAGGGGATAAGCCTAGTTCTTGCATTTTCTTCATGCAGGATCCTGGTTAGATACTGCTTTGCCCTAATCAAAGTAAGTTTCTTGTACCCACTATCTCTCACAGCCCTTTACCCAGAACCCTTTGTAAGGAGAAGAAATGGGCTGAGAAGCAAATGCACCTTACCAGTGTAAATGTTAATGTTGCTATGTTCTCAGTTTAACAAAATAGTCAAGAATTTTCAAAGCCTTGAGTAGTGCTTTTTCAGTAGTAGAATTCATCAGGTTTTTATCTTCTATATGTATGTTCTTCAGCTTTATGTGACTTTCCTGTAAGGAAACAGGCTCTAATTCGTATGCTACTTCTGAAGCATGACCTTGGTGTGTCTTGCGTATTGATTAAGACAGTAGAGATACCTGAGTATTTGAGCTCTATCAGGTCATTTCAGTATTATGTCCAATTTAAACAGCTTTAATTTGGTTTTTATATAAATGTCACATCACCAAATAGGGTTTTTTTTGTCTGTCAGTGTAGTTTAGCCATGCAGGGCAGTTTGCAATTAGCTCATATGGTGTTCTGGAGCTCTGAAGGCACAGCTGGCATACGCAAACAACCTTTCTTTCTATCCCTGCCTTCGCCAGTCCTGTCTGCCAGAAAAGTTGGCTCTGCACACAGACCTCATGTTCACTTTGCTATCCTCTCCTTCCCTTCCCTCTCAAGATCTGCTGGTCTATGAAGGGGGAGCTGTGGTTTTGCCTACTTTCTTGTACACCATGTAGAAGTGGCAGATGAAAAAATTAATTGTAGATGAAGATATAAAAGCCCATGAGCTCTTCTCTCTGAAACCTTTCTCTGTGGCCCTTTTTATCTCTTAAGGCCAGAACTCCATATTACTCCAAGAAATGACTGCACCTTGTGGATACAACCAAACCTTTACTAAATAACCTTCAGTCATTTCCACCATCTAATTCCTTTACTTCTAAGTTTTATTTTTGCTGTTGTTAAAAAATACTGTGCTACAGTGTCAATGACAGAATTTGTTTCTGTTTACCAGTTAACCTGAGTTTTGGAAGGCGAGGGTTATATATGATCAGAAACATCAGTCTGATGTACAAAGTTGTCTTTGCCCTTCTTGGAGGCATTAATATAGTGATTCTGGGGTAGGCACGTTTCCTTCTAAATGCACATGGAGGTGCACACTAAGATAAGTGACATCTGCAGTAAGAGAGCAGGGTGAGAACTACTGTGCTTGATGTGCTTGTGTTGCTTGAAGCAGAGATAACCAAATAGAGGCGATTGTTTTGGTGCATTATAAACCTGTGAAAGAGAAGGTTGAGAGAAGGAAGGGGAGAAACCTGCTTTTAAATGCCTTTGTCCCCCGAATGTCCCAAATGTACAAGGACGTCCTAGAAGAACACTAATCCCGTGACTAGTCTTCAAGATTTTCATGGGACCACTGATGCTCAAAATTAAATATGCCCTTAGCAGCATGTCTTCAGGGAATAATGCTAAGAAGCAGCATCTCCCATTGGCTGCTGACAGTCATCTCTTTCTCACCCTGTGTGCCTCCTGATCATGCAGAAAAATGCTTTCTGTGAAGCAATGATGTAATTCCGTCTCATAAAAGAACAGCCCTTGAGAGAACAGCCACAACGATTTTGCATCACACAAAAGTGATATATAACAACCTCGTCAGTCAACATTTTAACTTTCATTTACACTGCCCTGTTGCAGCAACGGTGAGGATTTTAAGCTTTAAAATAAACTAAAAAGATGCTATATCACATCGTAAAAGCTGTCTCTAAATAATTTCTAAAATAATGTTTTTATTTTTTCTTTTGAAAATACATAATGTAAAAAGGAATTAACAGTACGTTAATAAGGATAATAAAGAAAGCTTCCACAAAGAGAAGGGAGGGTTATGTAAGGGAACCCTGTGCACCCCCTGAAATGTTTGTGCATCTAAGATATCAATCTGTCGCAGGCAGTATAGGCTGACCTTGTTCACTGGGTAAAGCTGAAATGGAAAATTGAACTGCAGCTTTGGGATCATAGGAGCAGCCAAAGGTCATCCGCCACTCAGGAACTGCCAATGCATATTCCCTGCTGACTCCATCTAATCCACGGCTAGCTGCTTTCAGTCACCTAGATAGGATCTTTACGCTGCAGCAAAGGCCTCCTTCAGGGGAGCATCTTCCTAAGTAATTTTCTGCAAAACAGTGTTTCTTTTGGGCACATCTTGAATCCTGTTTAAAATAAGGAAAGCAAATAAAGTGTTTTGAACATTGAACATGTTTTTCCAGTTTATAAAGATCATGTATATCTGGCTGTGCCCTATACTGAATTCCTGCTAAGGAGTAAATACACCATTACAAGCAGACTTGAGCCAAAAAGACACAGGATAAAGGCTTGAACTTTCAGGTTTTCTTTAAGATCCTGTGCTGATCTCATCACTGATCACATAGTATGGCATCAAAACATCTAGCAGTGCTTTTCACAAAACTACAAGACAGTCCAGATACAGAACTCTGATTTCATTTTTATCAGGATTAATGGATTTTTAAGAATTTTCCAGTGACAGTCTTATTTCCTCATTAAAGAGGATTCTATCAAATAAATTCAAAAGAATAAAACTGTGAAGTCACATCTGCCTTAAGTGTAGGATACCTCTTGATCCAGACAACACACAGACTATATATATACACCCATGTCATTAAAGAAAGCAGAAATATGTGGTATCCATCACTAGACACATGTTGCCAGAGTTCCTGCCTCTGAGCACTGCAGCCTGTCAGAGGTTTATCCCTTTGTGCGTCAGAAGGACTTGCATCTTCATAAACTGAAACCACATGCACACACACACACACTTCTATTTTTCTCTCTTCCTATTTATACCTCTTCGATTCTTTGAAGTAAGAGGTCTGATCTTTTATTATATCAAGCATGAATGTGTCTCCTATATTTAGCAACCTGAAAAAAACTTTGCACAGGTGCATCCCAAACCACTCTACTTTCTAGCTGTTGTTATCTATCCCAGTTTTCTTCTAAATTGTATGGCATTATGTTTCCTAGAGACATTTGAATGTTGTCTGTTTCTTATTTTGTTCTTATTTCAAGTTAATTTTGGGTGTTTCTTCGATATTATAAATGTGTTGATGCTTCCTACATATCCTGATTAGAATAATTTTTTTTTCATATTCCAGTATCTCTAGAGCTCTGCACTTCATGTAATCCTTTACATGTGTCAATTGAAAATGAAATACTACTATAAAATCAAAAGAATGACTGTGAACGTTTGCATTAGGTTCTATACACCTATGAATTGAACTTTAATTATTCACATCACCCCAGCATATGGAAGGAAAATGGGGACATCTCTGTATTTCTTGTAAAAAATTCTAAGCTCTTTGAAGTCTTTTGAAAGATATTTTTAGGCGAGAGCTCAGTTTCTGTCAGTCACAGGTATAAAAGGAAAGCGACTGTGCATGTGTTGTGTGCATGCGTGTGCGTCCGTAAACAAACTTGTTTAAGAATTCTCAATTTCCCAGCAATATTGATTTCTGAGATACTGATTATCAACTAGGGTTGTCTGTCATACAGAGAATATTCATTACTTCACAAAGACATACAGAGCGTCTTCATGGGTTTTGACTCAAAATATCTGAAAGTGGTTTGCATAACTTCATGAATTAACATCACTCAGGACTGTAGTTTCATTATGATACAGGTATGATTTTAGAATACACATCACTCAAAATGGAAATTTTTGAGCATAATAATAATTCTAAAGAAGAAGAAAAAAAGCAATTTAGTAAGTATTTCTGTTCTGGAGAAAAAGCCAAATGTTCTGGTTATATCACAGAATGAGGAAAAGCATTTTCTACTTGAATTGTAACTAGAGGTTAAACAGAAGCTACTGAAGTTAAACAATTTCAAGTTACCATCTGTAGTTACCTTGCATCTAAAAGCCTTGAAATCAAGGAGCTCTCTGGATTATTGATAGTGATTTTTTATTTTCCTTGGAACAACTAGAGAAATTCCATAAGCATGGAAGATAATTGCTGTTACATCTAATTGCTATTATCTGAGAAGAGTAAATAAGCCAACCTGGGAAGTATAAACTTACAGGAAAAGCAAAGCAACAATAAATGGGCCTCAATTAGGAAAGCATTAACCAAACTTAGTATAATAAAAGACAATCAGAAAAACAAAAGAAAAATTGTTCCCTTCAAACACAGTTTCATTTTAATAAGAAGACAATTTCTTTTGATAAATATGGTTCATATTTTATATTTAAAATAGTGTAGGACAAAGATTCAGCATTGTTAATTATTTTTATATGAAAAGTGGGGGAGTTAAAATTTACCAATAAATCAAAAGGGCTAAGTACTAGCTAGATAACATCTCTCAAACGAATATGTAGAAGGAATCTTCTGCTATTCTGAAGGGGTCAGTCTCCTTTTAGTTAGTGTATAGTGAATATACATATATATATATATATATATATATCTATATAAAAAGTGTTCAGTTGACACAGAAATTAGAGTACTGATAAATGATGAAATAAATAGTACGTTTTATAGAAAGTACTGTGGCAAAATCCAAATAAGGTCCTCAGCCTTTATGCACAATCTATATCAGTCACCTTAAGGCCTACAGACCTATATCAATCCACGGGTAAAGTCCTTCCATTGCTTCAATCTGTAGTGTTGATAAAATTCCCCTGTGATCCTGTACCCATTTGAAAACTAAATGAAGAACCTTGATACAGAAACAGTACAGAGAAATTTCATAAAGTGTTTAAGCAAGTGAAAAGTAAAATATACATTAAAAGACTGAGGAAGCTCTTTATAAAATAAAACATAAAGTAAAATTGTCCATGGCAGTACTGAGGTTGTGGGTAACAATCATTTGTTCTGAATGACATTTGGACAAGAACTAACCTCAGGGAAGCCCTGAAATCTGTGTTATGTAAGCAATAACGATTGCTGAGGTTGTTTTGGGTTTATGAGCTAGGAATTTATGAAAACCTGTATCTTGGCCAGGATACCATCATAGAAATCAATTTCTAAGGCTAATACCTGAAAAACCTAGAAGATTATACTGAAGACCAGGTAGGGGTGAACTGTTCGTTTTATTGGACATCATTAAGCAAAGAAAAATGTATTTCATGTAGCTTAATTCCTTGGTGCTGAAATCTCATCATGTTTTGAGAAATCCCATATATCTTAAGTATTTTCTTTCCTGTTTCCTATACTAACAAGAAAAAAAAAATTCTAATTTAATTTTTTTTAAAATGTTTTCCTGAGAAATGGGAGACCTCTTCTCAGGGTGAATGGAGGTCCTCTTCTCAGGGTGAACGGTGAGAGATTAACATGGTCCAGAGGGTGACACTTTGCTGGAAGCATTCAAATTGGCTTTTCTTACAAATATCAACAATACACAACACAGAAACCAGAAACAACCTTTGTCTTAGGTTAAACCTTTATCAAACTCTGCAACTAGTATGTCTGAAACTTTTCCTCTCTGTGTACTGGTAAATAATAAAACATTTTTGGAACTTTATATAGATGGATCTCAGAATATTCTACAAAAGTATTCTTCTGACATTTGAGAGATATGTATAACTCTCAACTCATTTTACAGCAGAGGATACCAAGTGTGAGAGAAATTGAGTAATTTTCTTCATGTCATGGAAGAAGGCAATGACAAAGGTGCGATGAAATATCGGTGCCTGTGATACTGATGTGGACTGCTGCTGCTGGCTGAAAATCTTATGCATCTGGCCAGCACAACAAGGAAACTATTGCTCATCCTCTTCACTGATCTAGTTGTTTCCTTGATTTCCTTCTGGTTAGTCAGAATTAAAAGCCGTTTGCTTCTTAACTCAGTCCAAAACTGCACACACGATTTATGGACCTGCACCTTATTTCATTTAGTATTTTCTCTTTCAAGAGGATTCAGGCCAATTCAAAGGTTACACTTTCTTTATCTAAATCTTCCAAAACAAATGGTTTTATGTATGGCCTCTGATTTAGTTAAAGAGGTTCTTTGACAAGTCCCTAAATATTGAACTGAAAGCCACTTAAAAATTGATAATCTCAATTGAACCCAAATAATAGGGTCCTGTCCTGAAATTCTAGGACTAATGTTGAAATAAATTGGCTTTAAATTAACATCACAAGTTTCTTTGTAATTTCTGTGTCTCACCTTTAGACTGCATTCTTGCTTTGAAAATAAATGTAGAAAGACATGGTAAGGTTTGTTTGTTAAGCAATTGAAATTGCTAAATGTCAGAAACCAATAATTAGCTTAGGCTAAATGTTTCAGTTTTGAAAGAAATCATTAGAAGTAGAGTAAATTGTACAGTGGAATTAAAAATATTTTTTAAAAACCTAAAAATATATTATTTTTACTATCAAAATACTCTCTCAACTGTTTTATAAATAGTAGTATGGGCTGTAGAATTAAAAATTGAAAATGGTCACTAATGTTGATGGTGAAAGAGAAAGACTGCAATGATACTGTTAGAATAAGAAAAAAGTATACATTCTTTTTTACAATTGTTTTACTTTAAAAATCTCATTTCATGTTCATAATTCGAGTATCCATTGTAACTTTAATAATAATGTCAAGAGACACAGCATAGAAGCTAAAAATTCTGGGAAATTTTGTCTGGCCAGTAAATCTCTTTTATATTTATCTTTCTGACATTTGTAATGACAGATGCCTAGTATCACCTGTAACTGGATCTTCTCTTACTGTACCTGCCAACAGGAAGTGAGCTGTTCCCAAATTTACTAACAGCAGTATGATCAACATGACACCATAGTGAAACTTGGGAGAATATTAAAATAATATGTTAGACCAGGAACCATCATTTGTGCTATGTAAGCAGAATATTGCATTTGTCTAACTGTTGCCACAGAGAATACAGCAGGGCGCTTTGTTCCTCCAAGGATTGCTCATGTAACAGTGCAATCTTCTGATTTAAACCCTCACAAGCATGGCTAGAACAGCTTGTGGCATAAAGCATGTTGATTAAATAATTCAAAGTACTGTAGAGGGAAATGATGTGTAATCCCTGTTCTTGTAATAACTCTGCTTGAGATCAGGCAAGGTGGAGCACAGCAGCAGATAGAAATGCTCAATCTTTTTAAGGCCCAGTGCTGGGAGGTGCAGAGCTTCTCTTGAAGCTCTCACTGGAGTTGCAGTGAGTGAGCAAGTCTCTGGAACAAGCTTTCACTTGCCAAATATAGACATACAGCATTTTTGTTCAGGACATTTATATTAATCTTCTCTGCATTCTATACATAGCTGCTGTTCCTTTTTATGGCTTGTTCTCTGAGGGGGGTATTCACACCATCCAACTTCTGGCATCTGACTTGGGAACCTAAATTAAGATTGTGGTCTCCATACTTAGTGTTGCTTCAACAGGCAATTTAGAGGTAGTCAGCCCTAAATATCTGCTATTTGAAAAATGTGACAAGCAACTAGAGTAAATTGTAGTACAAGATCTTTATTATTGTAGCAGAGATTGTATCAAAATACTGTACCTGGGTGAACATACACATTTTTATGAAGGCATAAAATCGCAAATAAGAAGTGTCAAATACTGAAGACAGCTCACTTTGCTAGAGGTAGATTGATGGAAACATATATGTGTAAATACATGTTTATTTATATGCAGTATCTCTGTAATAATTAAGTTTTACACACTCACTGCTTAATTTCAAAACACAAATTTTATATCAGAAAATAACATTTAAATCAGTTGCTAATAATGTCATTCCTTTTAGTTATTTTGCTGTGTTTTTTAAGGCTACTTATCCTCTTTTCAAATGTTCTCTTGTGTGTTTGGCTTTAAAAGTGTGTTGTGCACACCTTCTAACAAAAAAGCCATCACTGAGGTCAATGAGAGCTGCTAAAGTGCAGTGTCTCTAAAAATTGATCCACCTTTATGCAAACCTTTAGGTTATGGGGTTTCTCATTACAAGTCTACATGCAGACCTACAGTTTATAATAAGCAGTGATAGTGAGCTCATGGCATGCATGACAGAATTAGGACATGGGATTGTCCTCAACAGCAGAGAAATAGAGCCCTGGCATCTACCTACTTCTGCCTGCCAGGTGACAAGTGGCAGGAAGGGGCTGGGGAGGCTCTGGGGAACAGCACTGGGGACATGAGGGATGAGAGGGAATTCAGAGGCCAAAGATAATGACACAAGAAATTAAAACAACCAAACCAACCAACCAAAACCCCAACCCCAAAAAAGCAAATACCCGCCCCCCAGTTTTATGTAAATCCTATAAACTGGGAATATAAAGCATATTATATTAATATTCAGGTGCAAAAGTTCTTCTTACTCTAATTTCAGCCTTCTTACGTGAATGGAAGAGGGTCAAATATAGGTAACTTCTAGTTACAAAGGAAAATTCCAGGTCACACTGGAAGAGATCTGGTGAATATAAGTGGTCTGGATCCCATCCTTATTACTGAGATTTTTAAATGCAGAAATGAGAAAAACTTTGAGGTACTATTCTCACACAGAGTCACAGATGGTTGAGGTCAGAAAGGACCTTTGGAAGTCACTTGGTGCAAGCCACTTTTTCAAGAAAGGCCAGTTGTCCAGAACCACTCCAGATGGCTTTCTAATTTCTCCAACAATAAAGATGCCACTATCTCTCTGGGCAAACTCTGCTGGTGCTTGCTCATCCTCACAGATAAAAGATCTTTCCTGGTGTTCAAAGGGAGCTTCCTATGTTTTGGTTTGTGCCCATTGCCTTTCATCCTGTCACTGGGCACTGTTGATATTACTGTTTCTGTTTCTTCTGTTGTCATATTGGGAGTTCTTTGCTCAGAGTTTGGAATGAAACGCAGGAGGTGCTGAGATGTTTTTCTAATCAGGTTGTTTATTAAATTCTTATCTATAGCACAGTAGCACAGAGCGTTCTCCAAGTTAGGAAGGTGGAAAATGGCCTCAAACCGTGAGTTCTAAGGTTATTTAAAGCTTAATTTACCCAATTATAGATTGCCAACTAACATATTTTTACTTATAATCCAGTCACTGTCCATTTAGCATCCTCAATGCAGGCTTTTTGCACCAATGGTTAAACTACTTAGACTTGTGAAGAAGAAGGAAGAAAGAAGAAGTATAAACCCACACCCAAAATCCTCCATTTTGTTACAAACTTATAAACTTAGTTTTCTACATTTCTATATATTTCACCCAGTGATATAACAAGTTGCTTTTTAATTACACAGTAGTAATTCTAGTGTTATCATTAGATAAGGGGAGTCTTTCCCAAGGCCTCAGATCAAATACCATGTGCTTTTGAAAATCATTACTTGTTAATACCAAAAATTATGATTATTTAATGTCAGGGTCCCAACAGGGCACCACTGAAAGGAGCCTGGCTCCATCTTCTTTATACTTCCTTTCTTTGGATATTTGTACATATTTATGAGACCCCCACCAAGACTTCTTTTCTCCAGGCTAAACAGCCCCAGCTCCCTCAGCATCTCCTCATATGAGAGATGCTCCAGTCATCCATGTGGCTCCACATATCCTTGTCCTGGGGAGCTCAGAAGTGGACACAGCACTACAGGTGTGGCCCTGCCAGTGCTGAGCAGAGATTCACACGAATGCTGTGAACATAGAAATCTGAAAGATTATGAGGGTATCCAGTATCCCACTGACTGGAAAACAAAATAGATCACAGAAATAAACACAGAAAGAATCTGAGCTACAGTAGTAAGTTCAATCTTAATTATGTTGTTACATAAGCCTCATGTATTTGACTTTCAGAAGAGAATAACATTCCTGTAAGGCAGTGTGAGTTTCTTTTGTGTCAGATTTCTCAAGTTTGAAAAGTAAAGTAGAGTTATAAAAAAAAATGCTATGATCTGGAATAACATTGGCTCACCCATGATTTATTCAGGAGGTTTTGAAGGTGTTCAAGAACATGGGAAATATGTCATTAGGATTTCTTGTTTCTCTTAAGAATGGAGAAAGAGGAATCCTGCCTCAATATGGATCTCTATTGTATGTATTCCCTTATGCTAAAAGCCCTACAAGCCGTGCTCCTCCTTTATAGCCCTGTCCTAGACTGCTTCAGCTGCTCATACCAGCTGTGTATTTTCCCTCTCAAGCTATTCCTCTTGATGCAAGCAATCAGACGCTGCATCCGTTGTCATCATTCCACATATCTGCTCTCCATCTCACATCCCAAGGAACTGCTTGAGTTCCCCTCTTTATTCAACGCTGCTTGCAAAAAGACCTCAAACAACTTCTCCCTCTTATTCTTCGTTCCATGGTCCTTCCCTCTTGTCCTGTCAATAGCATTCATTATGAAACAAACACGCAGCATGGAAACTGTTGACCTGTATTTTGGCCTCAAATTTTGTTAAAAAACACTATAATGTACGAAAACTCATTGTTATCTTTGTTCCAGAAACGTGTATTTCTGCATGTGGCCATATAAATTTCTTATTAAAAATCTATACTGTGTTATAATAAATTCTAAAGTATTCAGAGTATCTGGCCAAACCTAGGTCACAAATGCAGAGAATAACTTAAAATCACCAAAATTCCATCAGATAGTTACAAAAATGATTTGCATTTTATGGATATATTCTCTTTCTAGAGGCAGATCATGACATATATATTAAATAGAAAATGGAAATAGAATATGAGGTATCTTTTCATTGTAAAATTTTAAATTTCAGGGAACAACCTCATGGGAAATATTATGTGATAGAAGGTGTAAAACATGCATTCAGCCTTAATTGGTTAATTTCAGGGCTTCATGGATATTGACTTATGATTCAAAGAGGGTACATGCATTTGTTTTCTATTTGTTTTCATTTTTCATTCACAGGTGTTCATTTGGGTACATTTGTCTTCTAAAATGCAAAAGGTTTTGTTACATCTGGCTACCCCAAAAAAGAGCATCCCTTAATGAAAGAAGAGTCAAAATCATAATGTGATTTAATACCAGTTTAATTATTTCAGATCTATTCAGGGATGTAAGGGCAGGAACTACTATAAAGCGCTAAAATGGGTGTATCCTACTGTGTATCCTACAAATACTGAAATTTGTCTCGGTCATTGTGCAATATTGCCTTGCACAAACCTTCATTACTTGCAATATAGTTGAATAAGGAATGGTCAAATACTTAGTAGTTCAAAGATGTATGTGGTCATCTGACTTTTAAGTGAAAGAGAGTTCTGTCCTTGCTGCTAACAGAGAGGATTTCTCTTGTGGACTTGTTGATCAAAGTGGATCGCTAAATCATCATGGGTAATGTCATATCAAATATAGGAGGGAAAAACTTCTGCCTAGGAATTTCTGAATCCAGAGTCTTATAATTAAGGTTTAACATGACTGCAATGGGAAAATGTATTTTCCTCTTTATATTGCATCAGTATTTTTTGATAAACTAGGGCAAGGAGGGTCCATATCAGTCAATTAATGTAATTGATGAAGTACATTATTTTTTTTAATTTGCTTCCTTAGTGCAATGTTCTGGTTTCTGTACTAGTGGCATAGTGGTCTAGTGATCACTGAGAGAAGAATGATAGTGAAGTGTTCAGCTCTACATTTACATATATTAAGAATTTTTATGGCCCAAATTTTTCTCGGTGATGTTTATTTGTAGGGAGAAGCTTCCTACTCAGTAGCTATTATGTAAATCTTCCTGGTTAATCACCACCTGACATTTTGCCTTGACTGATGGGCTGATGCCTTTGCTCAGTTGATGTCTGTAACTTGCCTTCTCAGTGTCACTGTGTTTGGACAACTTTTACCATGAACAAAGACACTGAAGGAAGGATGTACACATTGGAGGAGTACTAAACAGTTATTTTTGGCTGTTACGCACAACAGAAAATCTGGACAAAAAAAAAGAAAGGTGAATAAGTATTAATATGCTTACAATCCCCTGTAAATCATGCAACAAGTCTGTGCTGTCCAGACAGCCTGATGGCAGGTGTGAAAGGGTCAGCCTCCTCAGTGCTGCTGATGTGCCATCTTGATACCTTATGTCAGTGTTTTTGTCTTGGAATCATAGAGATGCCAACTATCCCTGTCTCAACAAACTCACCTCTGCCTGTCATTTTACCCTTCTTTTCTAGCTTAGTACTTTTTCACAGCTCTTTCTCACAACTTAGCATTTTTCTCAGAAGTTTGAGGCAAGATTATACAACTATGTTGTGTCAAAAGCAGTCCTTGATGAGAGGAACCCTAGGAGAGAGGTTACACACCAGCGACACTGGGAGATGGACACTATTTAGTGAGGAAATCTTCTGTGATTTTCAGCAGGAAGGATGTAGTGCTACTCATCCTGGCCATACAAGAGTCAAGGTTATGTGAAATTAAAATGGCCAGACCTCCCCTTTGCAATGGCTAAATTTTAGAGTGAAACTCCAGAGAAAGGGGGAAATAAAAGTACCTCTCAGCTTCCCCTCAAAACATTGCCCTCAATGCGCCATATATTTCAGAACCCGCCATTTTTCTGCAAATTCACCTCAAAGAATTTGACTGTCACACATTTGAGCCTCCTCTTCCTAGGAGATTAGAAGACCATCTGCTCAGGTTTAGACAACACAGTACTTAAAATGCTGGCATCCCTCCTGCTCTAGCACTTTCATGACTGTTGCAATCAAAGGAGGCGAATAAGAGATAGCACCTCCACGTGTGTGAGGTGAGGGAGGAATGCTGAACACCAACAATATGGTAATGAGTAGGAGAATGTGTAGATGGAGAAGGGAAAGACTTAGTTGCTGTAGCAGAATATCAAGTGAGAGGCAAATGAAAATATTCTGTCCAAAAATGAAAGAAAAAGAAATCAAATTCCATCGACAAAATGAGAAAGTGGAAAAATGGAATAAGCTGAAAGGAAATGAACTGAATGCTGTAACTGCGTCAAGGCTGCTTGTGAGAGGGTCCAGAGGGATGAGAGGTGTTCACCTAGAAGAACTGAAATGTCCAGAGAGGTCATAGATTATGCCTAGAAATTAAATGGGGGGGAAAAAAGTAAGAAATAAAATGTCCTAGTATAAAATATTTGTACTGTACCATCATTACCATGCCAGAAGAGTAGGTTTCTTATATGCAGTATAACTCAAGATAAGGAAAGATAGGCTAAGATATGTATGTAGAAGCACATAGAGATAGGTATCAGAGATTTAAATCATCAGTGAATATACAGCAGGTGAAATTCACATCAGGCAGGCTGGATGCCATCTGTCACACTTAGGTTTCCATGGGATGATTGGAAATAGATGTTGACAGCTTCCTGGTTAAAACTATCTATTTGAATATTCAAAAAAAAGTGTTTCTGTGCTATTATAATCACCATTTCAGTTTACACTTTTTGCATGTAGACAGTAGAAATATATGAGTATATCCTTAAGAAGCTTTGTGGGACAAGAAAGGTTCTACTTTATTCTTGAAACTGATTTATTAAGTTTCAAATCCTTCCTAAGTCAATTTCCTTTTTCTGAATAAAGAGTATGTAGTCTCAAGCTCTGTTTCTTTCTCTGTGCACTAAACCTAATATTGAGGCTATCATTCTCCTTTAGTTACAGGAGAAATAAAAATTTAAAATAAAGAGGGTTTTTTTAGATAAACTCCTTAACCTTTATGCAGAGAAAAAGCACTTTAGTGGACTAATATAACAAATGTTTTATTAAATTCATTAAGCATTTAGACAAAACATTTTATTGTTCCTAGCTTTGTGTAGTCAAAAAATATAAACTCAAAAATACTGTGTTGCTTTGGTTCCTATCCAGAAAAATCTTTCCCATTAGCAAACAATGCTTTGATTGATCTATGGATGAGGTGATATGGTGTGATACATGAATTAAATAATGAACTACTGCATTATTTTTGTGGCAACTTTTGGTTTCATCCTGTGCTATGTATTTTAATAGGAATTCTGTACACAATTTCAAATAGAATAAAGCCAATTAAAATTAAGAAGGGGTTATTTATGATGCCTGTGTATTTTTGCATTAAATATCAGCCAATCCATAAGTCACAAATACTGCATTTTTTGGTTTTCTGCCAACAAGAAAAGTTATTAGAGCTTTTAGTTTGCTCTTTTAGTTAAGCAACAATATATTACAGGATACTTTCTCCAGAACAGTAAACTCAGAAGTCCCCACTGAGTGCAGTTATCATAAGACAGAAGCTGTGGATAGTTTGATTTAAAATTTCATGTTTTCATTTAAAAAGGAAAAAAAAATTCTACAAACCATTGCTACCAGGATAGCAATGTATATTGAAAAAACTGTTTCATGTTACTTTTTGTGTCTTTTTACTGTAAATCTGAAATTGTTATTTATTCTGATAACCATAAATATACATTCTTGCCTAAAGATGGCACATCTTATATTTTCTGGCTGAGCACTCAGTAATTTGGCTAATCTATTTGTATATGAGAGTATATTTGACATGTATATAGTTATTTATACACTAGGTATTCATTGGGTTGTCTGGGAGGTGTCCCTGCCCATGGCAGAGAGGTTGGGACTAGGTGATCTTCAAGGTCCCTTCCAAAGCCTAACGTTCTATGTTTCTATGATTCTATGTAAGAATAATACTTAGTGGTGTACTTGGATTCCATGCTACAGCTGTAGGATGAATTCCACAAAACCATGGAAAATTCAAGGCCTTCTGCAGTTACGGTCCAAATTTTTTTTGACCTAACAAGCAAACTTTAAAGAAGCAAAAGCTGCACTGTGGTATAATTGCTGAAAGGATAATTATAAGTCCAATTTCATTCTTGTTCGGACCACAGTTTCATGTTCAGAATAGAGGCTCAATATTCTCCATGAGCTTTTGACTGATACCACTATAGTTGTATCAAGAACTTGTGGGCTCTTGCCTGTCTTGGAAGGTACAAACTGTAAAAAAATAGACTAAAATTAAAATGTGTGTATATACATATAAGTATATATAATTTTTTTTAAATCTAAAATTTAGCAACTAAATTCAGAGCAGCTATAACACAAAAATGCACAGAAATTACAGCATAGAATGTGGTTCCTGTAATAGTACAGTATTATGAAATGGGATTGTAAGACAAAGAACATGCTAGCACATCACAGTATTCAGTACATTCATAAAAGTAGAAATCAACACACATCTAAGTGGAAGAAAATTAAAACTACATGTCTTGATTGACTACAAAATAAATACAAATCCAAATGTTCAACAAGAAACATTATCTTTAATGGGAAAAAGTTAAAAGTAGATTTAAATTTCATCCCCTTTAATACATTTTAGTACCCAGAAAAATAAATAACGGCTATTAATAAGAAGACAGTTTAAGCAAGTGATATACATGGAAGTTTTAGAAAACACATATAATTTTTATTTTGTGTGGTCATGGTCTTGTGTGATAAGATCTGGAAGATCACTGCTTTAAAAAGAAAACAGTAATTTTTTTTATTTTCTCATGGATACTTTAATGCTGACTTTTTATAGAATCACAGGAAGGCTTGGATTGGAAGGGACCTTAAAGATCATTTCTTTCCAACTCTCCCGCCAGCACTACCACGGGCAGGGATGACACCCACTAGACCAGGTTGCTCAGGGCCCCATCCAATCTGACCTTGAACACTTCAATGGATGGGGCAGCTACAACTCCACTTCTTGTCCAGCTTTTCATCCACAAAACCCCAAAGTCCTTCTCTGCAAGGCTGCTCTCAATGAGTTCTTCTCCCACTCTGTACTTGTGTCTGGGATTTACATGGGTACATTTCCTGTCATCAGGTTCTCATGGGCCCACTTCTCAAGTGTGTCCATGTTCCTCTGGCTGACATCCTATCCTTCTGTTTTGTCAACTGCACCGCTCAGCTTCATGTCACCTGCAAACTTGCTGAGGTTGCACTCAATCCCAATGTCTATGTGATTGATAAAGATATTAAAAAGCACCATTCCCAAGAAAGACCCGTGTGGGACACCACTCATCACTGGCCTCCATCTGGACATAGAGCCATTGACCACAAATCTCTGGCTGCATCCATCCAGCACATTCCTTATCCACCGAGTAGTCCACCCTTCAAATCCATGTCTCTCTAATTTGGAGATAAGGATGTCGTGTGGGACCATGTTGAAGGCTAGGTAGAAGAAGTCTAAATGACATCAGTCGTTCTTACTTTCTTTGTTGACTTTTAACCACTTCACTTTGATTTTTCTTCAGGGTTCTGGGAATGTTAGAACAGAAAGTGGTAGGACAGACTCTCTAAACATGATTATTAGTTTCCAGCTGCAGCACAGTAGTACTCTTTGACAGGTGATTTCTTGGTGTCATATAAATATTAATGTTTATGGTGTTATGGAACCAATATGTACTTTTGATAGTCTGGATCATAAAACTGGGCATACATGTGAGCATGGACAAGGTCATCCTAGTGTTTCCTTCACTCTTTCTCCTCAAACTGAGTGAAATTAGTGTCAGATAATTTCTTCACACTAAAGAAGATTCAAACTTCTGTCATCTTTTTTAAATCTAAGGGTATATTAAATTGCTAGGATTTGGTGTGGAGATGTCAGTTGAAATATGAGTAGCTTCTTGATGATGCACTGTTTTACATCTTTCTGTTACATATTCTACTGACATCAGTCAGGACACTGATGAAAGAAAATTGCTTTTTCATGTCTGAAGGAGATAAAAAGTGAGGAGATAATGATAGCATGTGGGTATTTTGGCAGTCTTCCTAATCTAGAACATTTGCCAGACACTTGGACAATAAAAACAAATAACGTTTTCCTACGTTTTCAGGTGTTTCAAGAAAATCTAATGAAAGCTTTCCCAAATAAAAAAGATAAAGTCTAAAGTTCTTCTCATGAAATACCATGCTGTTTTATATCTTCTCAGATATGAACCTTAGTAGCACAGCCCATGCTTTTGCTATCTTTAGACAAGACTAGTTAAATATTTTATTGTGGGCTACACTGAAGAGTATTTGGCGAAGAATCCAGTGTTGACTTGCTATTGAGAATAGTAGAGAGAAAAACCCCATAATCCACATTTTGAATGATAATGTTGAAAGAACTAAATAATCTCTCCTATTTGGAAGAAAACTTTCTTCTTTCTGCGATTGCTGACTCAATTTTAATTTCTTGTTCCCTTCTGCATTACAGGATACAGACAGGTTCCACAGTTAAAGGAATTCTTCTATAATATGTAAAATCATTGGCTACTATGGTAGTTTTCTTTAAATACTTTTTAATAGAACAAACATACAGAGAAACAAACTAAAAAAAAAAAAAAGGTCAACCATAAAACCTCTAAATATCATCTCCTTAAATTTCACCTATACTCAAGAAAATATTTCTTCCATATAAACAGGATCAGTATTTTTTTTATTGCAAAACAGTATAATGAGTAGGGCAAGAGGCTCTGAACCACGTGAACGTCTTGTTCTTTCACAGCTCTTAGGATTCATGTGAGATTTTTTTCCCAGTTGTCATGGTTTAATCCCAGACAGCAATTCCAGGAATTTATCAAAGGAATTGCCAGCTGTGATCCAGTAAGAGTAAATGCATTTGTGTGAAATGATCAGTGGAGCCTAGCTACTTCATTAGAATGTGGCCATACGTACAGCAATAACCTAGTGAGGAGTCAGTATTAAATGCAGAAAGCCCATAGGAGACACAGATAGAAATTCTGTGAACACTAATATTCTTTCTCCTGAACTAAAATATCATACACTACACAGTTCCATGATAATATCTGCTCTATATTCATGCTATTTCTTCAAACTAAACACAAGCAAAAATAAACTAAAAATACCTAGGCACCTCTGGACTCATAACTGAAGAAGTAAATGGCCACATTCCTGGAGTACTGAACCACACAACTCTGACCTAGCTCATTACTAGAAAAAAAAATAGTTTAAGTCAAATCCTGACAAACTAAAGTTGTTAAGCAATTTCATCCTGCTTTGTACTGCAGTTCAATTGTACCATAAAATCACTGCCACCACTTGCCAACTCATTTCACCCTATCATAACTGCACAGCGCGGGAGAACTGCAATTTCCAGCAATGGGCTGTCATCCGCTGCACTCCACCAAGCACACACTGCTGTACCATGTCCCTGGCTGGCTGCCAGACTGTTTCAGCACTCCACAACACTCCATGTCCAACTCATAACTCAGCCTACTAGTACCAGGACACAGTAATGGACATCATTGTGTGAAGAAGGATTTAGCACAGCTGTAGCATGATGCAGTTGACACTCTCATTGTGATACATTACCTTATAAAACCAGGAACATCTACAAGAGGAGAAATAGAATTGGCTGGTCAGATGAGAGTGTAGCCAGCTAACCCCTATTGTTCTCTAAACCTCTGTATTATACTAAGAATCAGATTTCAAACTGGATTTTGCAAGCTGAAAAATATAATGCAACATTTCATACATAAAAACACCATAAGATTCCTAGATTAAAATCTGTCATGTCTTATACTCATGTAATACTGTTGAATTTACTCTGTGCAGTTAATGCCCAGGAGCTGTGCTAATTTCAGCAAAACCCTGCGTCAGGTGTTGCAGCCCTCCACATGGGCTGTAATGTCACGCTGCATGGGAGGAGACACAATCCATGATGCACTGAGAAGTCTGTCTTGGTTCTCAATTCGATCTGATGTTCTAATGAATGCAAAATAGGAGGTCCACCAGAAAGTAAGCAAAAGCCAACAAAACAAATGCTTTTTAATTCTGCTGTGTGTGAAGAATGAAAATGGATTTACCAGGTTAAGAAAGCTGAAGACTACATGAGCGAGTTTATGAGCCAATGTGGCTTAACTAAGGAATTGGCACCCAGACAACTGGATGAGGTTATACAGCCCTAAAATATCCAGCATCATCACTAGCAGATGAGCACTCCAGCCTCCCTTTGGCATGGGGCTGGGTTTTACACTCTGCTAAATCCATCACGCAGGTTGGCCTTTGAAGGACAGGACTAGGTTTTTAATTTTGTCATCAAATGAGGAAGGTAGGATTTTCTACCTTTCTAAGAGTAAGGCTGGAACCTCCATGAGGCAGGTTATTTCAAGGTGATGTCTGTGTTTCATACATATCATTGTTTCTGGGCATCCACAGGTGGAAGTAGAGATAGAGGAGTCATTCTCCCAAAGGGCGGAAAAAGGTGAAAAATGTTACAATTAATGCAGTTCTGCAGAGATTAAGAGAAACATGGTGAAGGCTGTGATGTTCTTAGTTGGAATCAAAGATGAGGAAAAGATTGGGACTTGCCTCTCTTCTTAAAGAAGGACTGTGCAGACATATATTTATTATATCTTTTGACAGCATGTGCCTCACTGGATTGAATGAATGTGAGAAGGAAGAGGAGGGCTGTCTGCACATTCACCTTAGTGAATGTTCTCAGTGAATCTGTACTTGGAGCAGAGATGGCAGCCTCCTGAGTCTTTCTTCTCACACATTAAGGACAGTTCTTCTTTGACATTTGGTCTCCTATGATCTTCAGCTGCTCCAGATTCAGGGTGTGACTAAAAGCTAGAATCTTATTTGGATGATAATATATTCGGGTACCACACCCATAGACGGGTGTATGTTATAAAGCTTAGAGAGCACTCAGGAGCCAGGTAGTCTATACAAAAGTAAAAAGCACTTTTACTAACTCAACAAATGTTCATTTAAAGCAAATGAGTTTTGGCTCCAGGAAACCTTCAAACTGTGATTCAAGGAGGTATTTAAAAAGGATACCTAACTCAGTCTAGGCTTATGTCCCATTAGTGAACAGTCTAAGAAAGTCTTTAATAAGCAGAGAAGTTATGTCATAAAATTCTATCCTTTAACTAACATATACATTGAATTAGGGCACAAACTGGCTGTCCCAGAATGTTAACAATATCTCTTGTAGTATTGCACTCTTCTGTGAACACAGTCCCTCCTAAATTTGTAGTGTGGCTATCCTTTCTGCACAATCTCTCAATTACTGAGATTTGTAGGAAGTTTATCAATACTCTGAATGAAGAAAATGCCCAATTAAAAATTCTAGATTGTGTCTTAAAATAGTGGTTTCTAAAAGTACCAAAATCATCTTTCTCCCTTCTGACTCTTCGCAATATTCTCTGTATTTTTACATTTACAAAGCATAACCTCACCTTTCAAAATGCAAGCATGAATTTGTAGATGTTTAGACCTCATGCCTATTTCATGTATGAACTTAGACCAAATGGTGTAATTATAGCTGTCTCTTTATATTTTGTAAGCACTTAAACATTAGGCTAAGACAAATGATGATCAGTGTTGAAATCTAAAGGAATTAGGAAATAATCATCCAGGAAATGATTAGAGGTGATACATAGCCAGATCTTGCAGTACAACATTTTTGGATTTGCAAGCTGTTAAAAAAAATTTTAAAAAAAGTAATAAACTGTGTCTCATTTGATGTTCCTGCTGCTTACACTTTCAAACTGTATTTAAACAGCTAAACAGCAACAAGACATTACATCCTCTCAATTGTCCAGGTAATTACTCGTCTTTGTGTGGTCAGAGTTACTTATGTTAAAGTGACTGCTATAATGGCTTGTTCTGGGCAGGATAAGGAAAGGCAGGAAAGAGAAAATGTATTTGTAAAGGATGGCTGAAAAGGGTTGTTTTGAAATAAAAACATTGTATTTAGATGACAGTTAATCCTGACATTTCATCATACTAGCCCTGGGATATGCAAATCTAAAGTTGTAAGGAAAATAATTCTCTGTTCTGTCAGGTGGCGAGGAAGTCATGCTGATAGACGGGGAGTTGGTGGTTTCCACTTAACAAATGATTGTGGAAAAATTGTGAACACTCCACTTCCTTTAGGTATTTGCTGTCATGCTGAAGAGATCTTGATAGCAAGAGCCATTGAACATACAGTTCTAGTCCCTTCTTTGGTAAGGGCAGAGGCACCTTTGTGCAAGGGAAATCTTTGTCAAGGACAAGTAGGAGCAGAAAGAGAAAGCTAAAGAAAACAAAACAAAACAAAATTAAGTAGAAATTTTATCCTTTCATAGATGTGATATCAGATTGAGTAACAATTTATGATAAACCGTGTCATCCTCATGCAACATTTATATATCAGAACACAGGAAATATTGTGAGATAAAATTGTACATCCTTAGTAAAAATGAAGAAATTATTTGATTGTCAGAAGTATAAATGGATATTAAATATTATTTTAGGTTATGAATATTAGGAAAATCTTAAAAGCTACTGCTCTTGCTTCTTTCATGTAGTTGATTTGACTTTAATCTCCAGGAAGTTCAGTGTGTAATACTGAATATGCATTTTTGTAGAAAGTGTGTAGCAGCAGTGTCTGAAATGATGCTCATCTTAGATCAGGTCTCCTTAGAGCAGCTTGTTTCAAAGAACTTGAAAGGTGCAACCGTTAATTTATATTTAATACTCTAGATTTCCAAATTCTAGAACAGTAGAAGAATGGATACACAGACAACAATGTAAGAAATTGTTTTATAATTGCAACACGTGACTTGCTGCAGGGCTGTTAAAGATGAAAAATTTTCAATTTACTCTTACAAAAGCAAAAAATTCTTGCTTTTCCAAAGTACACATTGGCCACCATTCTGGATGCCATGTAAATATTCAGACCCAGCATAAAAAGCTGCATTTTGATGCAGTTTGAGTTGAGTGTAGGATACTTGTGTTCTTACGTGAAAACTGTTGCTTCTTAACCCTATCTCAATTCAATGCAAATATCCCCTGCAGTTTTATCAGAACAAGCCTTTTTCCTTTTTACCTCTATAATTTTGAAACCCTACTTTTCAACTATGCCTGCTTTAGCTGAGGACATGTGTTCTCTCAGTAAAGTGCTTACATTCTAATTATAATTAGCCAAATTCCATTCAATCCCTTGCTAATTCAGAATATTAGTGTCTTAGCCATCTCAGCTGATCAGCCTCTAATTACCAGGATGTTTTTGCTTTTTGCCTTCTGACAATTGGCAGCAGTGCTTTTTGTCAACCATCGTGCTTATTAGGAGGACTTTAGCTGCATTTCCACTGCAAACACAAACATTAAGCAAGTGTAAGGATTTGGTAATCCGCAGTTTTGTTCGTAACCTTCACATATTTGCATGCCAGACAGCCTGCCTGTGCTGCAGCCAGAATTCTGGCAACCAGGGATCCCTAGCCCTTGCTCTACTGCCTGGGCAGATAAGCAAAAGGGCAATCATATTGTGACAAGAAGTGTTGACACTTTGTTTCCAAACCAAACCATTACTGGAATGCCATACTTTGAATGGAGTTTGTGAGAATTTGTTCCAATGCAAGGAAATGCCATTCCCAAGTGAGTCAAATTGAGTCCTGTTGTCACAAAGAGCAACATAAACTGGGCACTCTTCATGGACAAGATAATAGTTTTTCTTCATTAAACTGGTTTTAACCTTCCATCTTCACCTCAGCTTGCACATCTTCTGCACACACTTACACAGCTGTGAATTCTTGACTATAATAATGATCTATTATGCCCTGAGGAGAGGTTACCATTATACTTTATATTTACCTCTTTCCTTTCACCCTCTTGGAAATTACCCAGCTGTCAAAGAGGAAAAAGAATTTCACAATCTGCATTTTTTTCTCCTGAAGTCACTTCAACATCTGCCTACTTTATCTTCATCCTGTATCTAGCTCAGGCAGTTAGGGGTGGTGGAGATGTTTTGAAAGGAATTTTCATTTTCAAGCATAGAGAAGACTAATAAATATTTCCTCTTTCATCATAGCGGGTAAATACACTTTCCTACCACCCCTGTGCCCCACTTCCCCTTCCCAGTCCATCGCCAGGATATTCAATTACTTTCTCCGACCCATTTCATAGTGACTCTCAATATGGATGGAACGCATATCACCAATTTTGGTACCCATAACACGCATGTTTACATCTAGCTTACACATTACTTGTGGTCAAGAAAAAAGAGTACTCAGCAATGGATTTCTTTGCCAGTCACTCTGTCCTGGGTTAGTCATGACTGTACCTCTGGGTAACATTCCTCTCACCACCTGCAAGAAGTTTAGATGGCTTGGTCTGTTGTAAATCATCCACATGGTAAATGTGTAAATTTAAGTGGTAGGGATCTCACCCTTCCCGTCTAAATTATATAATTCTTTGGGCTCTGGGAAGCAGAAAGAAATAATTTAAGTGAACAGTTAGTTTTACAGATGCAGTATGGGATCTTTTGCCTGCAGTAGACATACATATGTATGAGTAGATCACTCACAACATGCCTGAAATGGGCAAACTTCATTTATGTTGCTAACATGAAAGTTTTCATTGTTACAAAATTGAATTTGTGCACTGGTGGACTTGTTTATTGCTTAAGGTCCCACACCTTTAATCAGTTTTATGATTTTGATGGTGCTGGAAGAGTACAAAATTTTCTCAATAGAGAAAAGTGTTTTCTTTCCACTAAGTGTTTTCTTTCAAAAGAAAATACCTGTAATCCTGCTTCATTGCGGTCCTGTGCATAATTTTTTTACTACAGCACATTAGTGTAAGCAGGCCAAAATTTGCCAAAGTGAGATTAACTAATTCCTGGAGAAAACTACAAGAACCTGCTAGAGTCTCAGATGTCTTTCAGATCCAGTCTGGATTCTTTTCAAGAAGATACTCTTTGGCCCAACTCAATTTGTACTTCAGCACAGCAGAAATGCTTGGCTTCGGCATATACCGGTATGTAAACTTAGGAAGTGATCTAACGATCCTTTTCCAGTGGTAAACCGAATGGAAAGAATATGGCCACACAGTCATATTATAATTGTTTTAATATTTTTTGATGGACAATATTTGATGGAATTTGCTGAAACCACATAAAACACTAACTTTAGATGTTATAAACTGATACCTGTACAATAAATATTTTTCATTTCTAAATTCTGTTTTACTGACTCTGCAAAGAGAATCACATAGACCGAGACTAGTTCAACATTTAGGGCCTGTGTTCTCTATATAACTTTTCTACAAAGAGTGCTCATGCTATTTTTACTGCAAATGAGGATGAAGACACAAAGATAATGTATGTATATACAATATATACATATTTTTGAGAGAAGATACTGATAATGCATGTCTGTACTTGGTACTGAGACCATTTCTATTGAGCTACCATGTTCAGTTGTCACCAAAATTCCAGAAAGGCTTTCGAAATTAGTCAGCTTCACTGATACGGTAAAGGGACAATTAAATTAATGGAAAACATACACAGAAAGAAAATGAAGGGTCTTAGTCCATTAATGTTATGAAGAGGAATACTTTGATCATAGTTTGCAATAGAAATTCAGAGAAATTTGATAGTGGGGAGTATTTCAGTCCAGTGGAAAAAATTATAACAGATTACAATCTGAGAAGTGAATACTCACAAATTTAAACACCAAATAATACTGCCTGAGGTTTGGATTTTTTGTTTGTTTACTAGTTTGTCTCCTTTTGGAATGTGAGTTATGGGGTCTGGTTGGAAGTTCACCTGAAAACTTGCAAATGCTAAATCAAGCCAACTGCTAAGAGGTCTTTTGATTCTCACTGTGCTGATGGAGGCACAAAACTGCAGGAGATCTAACTTCAATCAAGACTTTTAGGTACCAAATTTTAAAGGTGGCTGTGAGTTGAGTTCATAGGGGGCCAGTCTGGTTATTATTTTAACTTAGCGTTTTCTAGATAATTTTTTCACAGACATTTTTTCAAATAGTCTAGAAATTAACTTTAGAATGACTTAGCAAAATGTGTAGTTCATGAGATAGAATTTGAAATAATGACTTAGCAAAATGTGTAGTTCATGAGATAGAATTTGAAATAATGAAATGAGATTCTGTTTTTAAAATGCACCTATTTCAACCATGGCTACTGTAAATACTAGGAATAATAACAAGACATAATCTACATTATTTCTGTCATTATATTGATGCCTTAAGTATTAGCTTTTAGATTTTTCTAATCCTGTACTGTATTGGTGTGTGATTCTGAACTCCATATTATGTGCTAAGTAAGCTCTTTTCACATGCTGGTTAGACAAAACAATCCTTTCCAGGCCTGGGAACCAAGGTCACCATCCTAGGCCTAAGTAAGTATAAACAAAAGTGAATTGGGAGGGGGATGAATGGGGAAATATTACTTCATTACCTGGAACTGTAATTGGACAATTAACTTCTGATATGCAAATGTACCAAACCTGTGGGGAAAACTCGTGATCATCGTCCATCTTGTGTCCAACCTAGCTGAAGCTTCAGCCTCGGCCAGGCTCTGTACTGCCCAAAGGTGTACCAGTTGAAGGCCTTCAATAAATTCCTACCTTCATCCACTAAATTTGCTCAGTCTCTGTTTCAGGTACTCCTATTTTAGGCATCAATATTAGTCAGGATGTAGGACTAAATGTTCACCATTTTCTCTTTGCCTGAAATTATTTTAACTCATGAACATGCAGCAATTTTTCTTTATTTCAGTATAGTAACATTTGATTGCAAAAAAAGGCGCTATTGCAAAAATGAGATTAAATCAGATATCTAGGCCCTACTTTCTGGATGGCTTTTCAATTGTATAATCCCAGTGGTTATTATCAAGGTGCACAGTTAGAAAATCAGCACAGAATTTAATTCTGAATAAGTTAATACTTTAAGAGTTTTTAAAGGTCTTTAGTGTTCTTCTTTGTTTGGCTCAGAAATCTTATATTGCTAACAAATAATCATGCCATTAAGTGAATTTTCATAATGATATTGTAACAAAGAAGATTGTACTACTGTAACATTGCTGACACTGCTCTTGATTCATTACTACCTGCTGAAATTGATTCTTTCTTTGTTGCTGATTCAGTTTCTACTACTTCTGTGGATATCAAGGAGAAAAAGCTTAGCTTTAGTGTCCAAGAGTCCAAAACAGTCTAATACTTGACACCCAAAGCAGAATTCTACAAAGAAACATTGCTTTCACTTTCTCTATGACTGTACTTAAATACAACAAGCTGAACCTGAGAACATTAATACTCAGTAACGAAACTAGAAAAATGAACTAGGAAAATAGGCTGCGAAAAGAGGAAGGAACACACAAATCCCTTAAGGGCTGCTTTAATACAGAAAAGATCACAGGGTTCTTAAAAAATATAAAGAAATCTTAGCTGGAAATTGACCTTCTGTAAAGGTATCACCTTGGAGATAAAGATGTCTGGTCAGCAAAACAGCAACTCTGAAATTTGCCCTTAATTGCAACCTCCCTTACCAACAGGAAACTTCACGGAAAGGTCTTTTGAAATAGCATGTTTAAAATAGGAACTCATCATAGCAGTTCTAGACAAATGTATTCTTCTAAGAGTAAAGCAAAAAGCAGCAAAGACAGAAATGAAGATCCCTTTTCACTGTTGGACGTCCATTTGCCCATTACATGTCCAGTGATGTTGGACATGCATCATATTCTCTAAATCTCTCCGAAATGGGGTAGCAGTCAAGCACTGGCTTTTCTCCAGTCGCCATGACTCACCACTGCTCAGTTCCCTCCCAACTGCTAACTTTAACAGTTAAGGGATATTTCCCACCTTTTCCCACCCATTATTCATAGGTTGAGTGGCCATATCCCACCTGCACCCTCTGAACCACAGCAGCATCCTGTCCATGACACCAGTACAGGTGTCACATCCCACTCCTAAATGGAAGGGAACACCCAAGATTTGTAGATGCCCATGGTCAAAAAAGAATGGCAAAAGCCAGAAAGATCCAAAAAAGCTCACAAAGCTATACACTTGGCATAAAAATTGATACATGTTTTGCTCCTATCTTCTAATAGTAAGAGAAATAAAAGAAGTTTTCCCTGCCCTGGAGCAAGTGTTCTCATTTCTCGTGCAAATGAGTTAGCATGCGGAGTCCATTCCCCAGGATCCTTCTAGAAATGGGTCAGAGGACCTTGAGGGTTTTTGGTGGTCTTGATCCCCCACTACTGGATTAATCCTCAGTCCATGCCACGGTTCATGCCTGCTTGATACCACTTCTGCGCTTGTGTTGTCCTTTATGTCGGGTGGTCACCGTGGACTAGAATGGGGAAGTAGAGCCCAGAAAGGTTCTGTCCTACCTCTGTACAGTGACATCCTGTTTTAACTTGCCCGCTTGAATAGCTACCAGTGTTTGAGGCATAGAAACTTATCAACTACTTACTGTGCAGGCTTCTACACTGGCAAAATGTTATATCTTCAGATTCTGCTTAATGGTAATAATTTGCTGTCTATCCACTCTTTTCACCTTTAACAAACACAATTTCTAATCGTATGTTGTTCTTTCTTAATATCTGATACTGATTTTGGACTCTGGTACCTGAGAAATGAATCTCTGCTAGAGATTTTATAGTACAGATAAATAGCACAACATATCTGTTACAGACCCAGATGCTCCAGTTTATTGTCAGATCTCAAATGTGAAGGGGTAACACCTCAGCAGAGGAGTGAGAGTTTGCTGTTGCACAAAGGTTCAGTGTATTCTGTAACTGCATCAGGAAAGGTGGATAATGATAATGAATTAGCTTTGCAAGCTGGTTAGGTACCTTATTGTGTGTTACTGAATATTTTATACAAGTATTTCTTATCCTGGCATGAACATGCTCAGCTAGATGTGGTGGATTAGCCAGCACTGGACACTTTTAAGATTCAGCTTTACAGAGTGCTGGACCATCTTGTCTAGGCTGTACTTTTGCCAAGAAAATTTGAACCAGATGATTCTTGAGGTCCCTTCCAACTTGGTATTCTATGGTTCTATGATTCAATATTTTAAACATATGGATATCATTTGAGTTCCACGAATTACTTAAGTAAAGGGAAAAGGAAACTAACAAATGTGATCAGTACATTTGAGATGAAACAATGAACTTTTCATATAATAAGGTATACTATATAATGGTATTATTTCAACTATTTTTATTTTAGAGTACAGTAATTCTGCAATCCTTTTCCAAAGACAGTCATGGTTCTTTGGCTCAGCTGCAGATCACAGAAGATTCAGAACTTGATCAGTACCAAAGCTGATTTTATTCTACCTTCTGTAATTATCTGTGTACAAATTTTAAGAGAGAATATACCGCTTTGTTTAGAGAATGCTTCACAGATTTATCTGGCTTTGAACCATTCTGCACTTCACTCTGTAAATTCCTTAGATGTTGAGCAGGTATAGAACATGGAAGTAAATGAATTATAACCTCTCATTTATGGAGTTCAGTGTTTCATCTCTGTCATACCACTGTTATAAAAAAGACGTGGTTATTAGTCTTCAAATAGTTTATCAGATGTGTGTTACACACTAAAATACATTTAAATGCTGTATAATCACATTGTGGTTTCATTATTGCACCAGTACGAGGTGTTTTACTTCAGTTCTGTTAACAGCTCCTGTAAAATCAGACATCATAATTTCTCTCTTTTTTAAGTACATGATTTGTAAAAGAAAAAGAGCCCAGTACAACTCTTCTGAAAGATAATGGCAGTCTTTCAGTCAGGGTGCCTCATTAGTCGTCTGATGTGAGGAATGGATCTCACCACTTCAGGCACTATTTACACAGGATTTAATTTATATATGGAACACAGTTCACGAAAGTGTTTCATGGATTTAAAAAAAAATAAATTAAATAAAGTAGCACCAGATATTATATAAATAGCCAAAGGATAAAATATAATGGTATAAAAATAAGGTGAACCACTTAAAAATAAGTGCACAGCATACAAAAATTTCTTATTTAATGAACATATCTGTCTGTCCTGGGTTAACCATAAAAGGATGTATTCTATCACCACCCACATATTTTCCTTGATAAATTGGATCGTTCAGAGTTACACACCTGGTCCCTGAGGCTATGCTCATGTGAGGTCGGGTGGTACTCCTTATCTCAACTGAGATAACCATTCCAGCCACAGCAAGCACCACCCATCCTGAGTAATCATCTCAGCTAATGGCCATTACACCACCTGCCCTGAGTAGATTATCTCGGTTAGTGGCCCATGAACAAACTAGACAAGCATGGACAAATACAACTTCAGAACCGTCCTGAGTGGATTATCTCGGTTAATGGCTCATTGCCGAACCAGACAAACACCAACCAATAGAATGTCAGAAACCGTTTGACTCAGCTCATGCGAAACAACCAATAGAATGTCGGGAAAATCCTTTTCAATTGTGGAAGTTCTCGCTTCTGGGGGAGGTACCAGCCAAGAAACACAACATAAAAGCAGGCTTTGAGATGGGAGAAATCACTCCACTCTGCTGGACTGGACTCGGCTGGACTACCAGGACTACTCCACTCCACTAGACACCACTCCACTCCACTGGGCTCCACTCCGCTGGACTGGACTCGACTGGTCTACTGGACTGGACTACCAGGACTGGACTACCAGATTACTGAACTGCCAGATGACTGGAAACCCAGAAGACTCTGGACCAGTGCCTAACTGGACTACACAGCTACCATCCTGGTCAATGGGGTGCCAGGTTGTACCGTGACTCTGTCGGTTTGTTTAGGCCGGTGTTTCTGTATTCCTGCATTTATTTTAACCTTTTTATTAAAATTGTAATTCTGACCTAAAATCTCTCGAGGTATTTTGTGTGGGGTTAATTTCCCCTGCTGGTTACAGTCAAACCAGCACATTGTCACAAAGGTTTGATGTTCAAATATGTTTATAAATCATAGCTCAGTATCTAAATTCACTTCTGGTTTAGAACATTTTCTGCTACTACTGGAATTTCACAGGTTCGAGTTTGTATATTGATCTCCATAACCATACATAGCAGTAGTTGGTTTTGGGATTTTTTACATATTGTATTCTATTTAAAAAATGTTTATGAGACTGGATGATAGAACAAGAAGCAGGCAAGCAACAGTATGACACAGCTTTGGAAATGTTAGAAAATTGAATTCTATTCCTATATGCTATAGAGGTCATTGACTTTCTGTTCACCCTAAGGTGTTTTGGGTTAGACATTTAATCATACAAAATCGATCTGTTGAGTACTGTAACTGTCCAGAGACTCCTGGTAACTACCTGATTTCATGTGAGCTCTGAGTTATGTGTGAGTTTTTAACATATCCCTAAAATATTTTCCAAGTAGTAAAATGACAAATAGAAAGAAGGAAAAGCAGACTAATAAAAATAACTAGGCAATAATTTTTAATTATATTATTCCAGATTAAAAAAGCAGACTTCTTTACTAATTTTGCTTTGCTATTTCATCTCAAAACAAGCTAATTTCTCTCTCTCTGCTTAGTATTGTTGAAGGATCAATATAACATTTCAGTGCTTCACAATCTTTTTTCAGTCGACCTGCCCATACTCCTGAAACAAGACATCTTTATTTTCCTGTGACAGTCTGATTTAAAATGAGATAAAGGTATTTGATCTTAGCAGACGGACAAATAAGTGCTATTTTTCTTGACTGGAATATAAATTAGGACATATTAAAAGTGTGGAAAGGTGTTGCTTTAGGGGTTTTTTTGGAGGGTTGTTTTTTAGGAAGAAGACAGCAAAGACAAGGAAGGAGGGGAAGGGAGGGGAGGGGAGGGGAGAGGAGATGTAATATTTTGACATAAAATGACAATAATGTTTAGAATCAAGGCATTTTCTAGAAGTCTATCAGAATTTCTATCCTATTCAGAGAATACACAGAAGGTTTTTTAAAGTCTGAAAACATTTTAGTGAAACATAAGAGACCATTTTCAGATATTTCTATTGAAAATCTCTAAAAAATGTTACAAGATTTTATCTGGATGTTGAAAAGAGAATAATCCCAGTCTGTGTGAGCTTAAAATATAAGATATGTACTTGCTCCTTCCTATGCCTGTGAACTAGGCTTAAAGGGGGCTAAGATGGATCTCAACCATTTGGTACTTCCATCCTTGAGGTTACACTGCAGAAGCATATGAAATGCGAAGATTGTGTTGTAGGAAAAAATGCAGAAAAGGCAGCTGCCAGGGTACTCATCTGGGAGCAGCAAGCCACAGATTCTTGCTCCTGGTGCCTGAAAAGGGAGATGAAAGATCCTAATATTTTTTCTTTCAGTAATATTTGTGAAAAATAGATCTTCTGACAACTTTTGGATAACCATGGCCTTGTGGTACAAATACCTGTCTTATTTTAACCTGTTCAAACAAAACCCAGTAGAAGTGTTACTTCAAGCCATGTTCTATTAGAAAATAAACTGCAATGAGGTAACTGTAATATGGAAAGTTCTAGTGAGTAAGTCTGAAATAGAATGTTTATGAAACCTGCCTCCTCTTTAAACCTGTCCTGAAGCCTTGCTTTCTCATCACCAATGCCCACTGACTGCTTGGACAGCAAAATCTTTCACACCTTAGAGGCCCAAAGAGACTTTCCTCTTGGGTCACCAGAAACTCCTGGGGGATCCTGTGCTGTGTGCCAGGGAGCACTCCCAAAGCTTCTCATAAGTTGCCTCCAGGAAAAGAACAATCCCTTGCACATTTTAATGTCTTCTTCGTAACCTATGACAAAGAAAATGGGTAGCTGCCTCCTTCCTGATGGTTCTTTTAGAGAACGCTGTGCAGGGCACATGTGCGGTAAGAACAAACTAATATAATAGATCTCACCTACCTCATTTGCAAGTCCCACCTGACTAGAAATATTCCTGAGATCTGAAATGCAGAAAACAGTTTGGACCTCAGATACTATAGGTTTCCTCATGCTTATGAAATCTAAGTCGTACCACTTGGATCATTGCAAAGAGAAACAAATGAAATTCCATGAACCTCCCACAATGTCCAGGAGAGCGACTCTGTCCCAGCATCGAACAAATTAGGCAGCCCACAGCACATTCTTGGTTTGTTATGTGTGCTCATTGACTCCTCCAGCTGAAATCGATCCAACCTGTCCACATTCCATTTTGGTTTCTGTTTTCAAGTGACACTTAGTATTAAGGCCATGGTTATATTCTTTGACTTTAAATTTATTATAACAGAGAAGAAAAAGATTCACAACTCTCACTCCCACAATGAAGCTCTGCAGTTATATAATGTAAAAAGCAAAAGGTGAAATCACATTCTTTAAAGATAATGGGAGTTTTTCCATTTGTACCATGGCCTGAATGTCAATCAGTAATGACTGTGGAAAGAAGAGTCACACAAATGTTCATGTGTTGGACCACATCACAGATGAGTATTACGGGGTCTTTTTTCCCTGTAAGATTTGCATGGGCCACCTCTCCTTTCAGCTGCAATTGAAATGCTTTTGTAGCAGCAGCTGCAGCAATTAGTGAGGTGGAGGAGTAAGCAGTAGAAAAGTATTTAATAAATTTCAAGTGTTTGCTGATGGCTTTGCTCTCCACAGAATGGCCTGTTTATTCTCAGGAAAAGGAGTCTGAATCATAGGGCTGTAAACATTCCTTTCAATTTTTTAACAGCCTTCCAGGCTCTTCGTTGTAAATCAGAGCCTGAACATCAATGAGCAAGCATGGTTTGGAAGCCCCTTAAATTAATTGGAAAGGCGTTTGATCACTGATAGCAACCACACTGCCTGATGACAGTGATCTTTCCCTACCTGTTATGACAGTAGACAGCAGGATTTTCAAAACAGTTTATGTATCTTCATCCACAAAAAGAATGATATATGCACCCAGTTTACTTATTTATATCTAAATGTTGACATTTTGAGTATCTGTTCCTATGTTCTGATGTCAGAGGGGTGCAAATGCAATATTAGTAACCATGTAGCAATTGTTTTTGATGTAAAAACTATAAATTGCTAATTTTTACCACCACAGATCTACCAACACACTTTTTCTCTCACTGTATTCAACTCTCTCTATTTCTCTATTGCCTAAATTTCTGTCAAATCTCTAACATGTTCTGTGCTTTCAACCACGTAGAAGTTGAATGCATCTTCACACTTTACAGTTTATTTGCCTTCCACTCCGAGGTTTATTTAAAATTTTCACCTCGTTTGCTTAGCAATATCTTTTCCCCAATGGAATCAGAGAGCCTAGATTAAGTATGTTTGTTGGCCAGTCATCTGACACGATTACCTCTAATTAGCAGATCTGTTTACTCCTAAACATACTTTCCAGGTAGATCATAACTCACATGACTGGCAGTGCATATCAGTAGGTCTCATAAATCTTTTACTTTTATATTCAATGTCAAAATAGTTCACTAACACTTAAGAACAAAGCATTCTCTTCTACTTAATCTTAATGCTGATTACAGCATTATGTGCTAGAGTTTAAGAGCAAACTCAGGCTAGAGTTCTTGTTTCCCTGCTCTCCTTTTTGGATTTACTACACTGACATTCAATACCTACCATAAGGATAAGAAGCTTAAACCTTATCATATCCTTCATGTAATTTTATTTTAAGTATCATGATGAAAAGTGTTCCTTAATGGGTTTTGGATAATTAATCAGTATATTCTAGGCAGAATAATAAGATCAAGAATAACCAGATTCATGTATAGCAGTCAGTAATAGTGAATGCACAATGAATTGCACAACACTTCAGTACAAATTGGTGCTATTTTCTCCGACTATAGATTTGTTTGTCATGGGGTTTGGTACTCTAGGAAAATTCAGGAGTTTTAGATGTACCAGAAATTAAGAGATCACTCTTTTAATGGAAATACTACTCTTTAAAAACTGTATCTATTGAGTTATATACATAATTCAAATCTTATTTCCCTAAATATTATGGTACGTGTTAAGTATCTGACATTTTTCCATCATGTCACTGTGTAGGTACTTCCTATTAAAGGCTTCACGAACACCAGCCCAATGTAATTTCATAACAGTGACTCTGATGTGAAAGAAATTATATTGACATACTAAGACTTGTATTACATACATTTTTACCTTGCAGTACATGAACAAAAAAGAAATATTTAACAAACGACTAAATAATATTTTAACTTTAGAATTCATAAGAAAATCCTATTGGGATTTGTGTCAGCCCTATGTTTGCTGCAGGTTTGAAGTCACACTGTGGTTCCTTTCTCTTCCATAGATCACTTGATCTGTGTAGCACAGGCACAGGTCACTGCAATCAGCCTGTGCAGCTGCTGAACCATGGAAACCCTTATTCTTGGCCCTGCAAGCACTCTTTTCACTCAAGCTGAATCTTCAAATGCCCTCTTAAGTTCCCAGCTCAATCAAAGTTTTTGGGAATAGGCAGCTGTTAAATACAGCAGATGTCTGAGTAGAGGTGAGACATTCTCTAGTTTTCTGACTTGAACTAGGACAGACTTCTTAAAAATATAGTTCTAGCCAGATGTTCAGTAATTTACCTTTTAATTTCATTGACATGTCTAGTCTGGAGAGAGCGATATATATTGACATTTAGCATCTAATTATTTCCTTATTGATGGCAAGGCCAGTTGGCAGATATTATTCCCTTAAGAAATGCTAAGCAAATACTGCAAAACTTATTCATGAGCGTTTATTTGAACAAAAAAAAAAAAACACAAAAAAACCCACCAAAAAAACTTGGCTGTGTCTGTGGCCCCAGTGGATTCACTTTCTGCAAATATTCTAGCAAACAATTTTAAGAGAAGGCATGTTCACTGAACAGCCCAGCTGAGCAGCTCATGCATATTCAAGAAAATATTTAAGCATATGCTTAACTTTGAACTTCAAATTGTATTGAGTCTCAGAAGGATTCAAGCATGTGCTTAAAATTCTGCTTGTGATTACTTACATCAAGAAGTTTGCCAAACTGTGTCCTGAGGTAAGACCATATGCATTGACAGCTATCCAAAATCTGCTGATGTGTGGTAATTTGCACAATCAGATCACTTGTGGTCTTGATAAAATCTTCGCATTAGTGTAAATTTGTCTCTTGAACTCTTTAGGGCAGCTCTTGCTTAAAAACTTGACATCAAGCTCTTAACGTGCTTTACCTTAATCCACTTCTAAAGTGTATGGTTATTCCTTGTAAATGAGGGATAAGAACATCTCATTGTTTTAGAAGTAGACAGGAAACTGAAGCATAGCTATGTCAAACTATATTTCAAAGCAGAAAAGTCCTTGGATCTGGATTTTTTTCTCATTTAGCTCCACTGATAGACAGTGGAGCCTAGATGGCATAGTCATCTAGGGATTCCTATTTCTTTCCTTTGGCTAGAAACAGAAAATACATAGAAGATATGTTCTTTGTTTAGTGCAAAGAGGGTGAATCTGAGCCTTAATGTTATAACATGAAAAAAGAAGTTTATTTAGTTAGGGACTCTGGTATGACATCCATTATTTTTATTGTCACTGAAAATATGTTCCTAGACCATGAGCAACCACTTAAAATCCCAATAAAAGTTCTTGATACTTTTAAATGGAATTCATCTCTGCGTACATAGATAAAGTGTTTTGTTTACTACAAAACTATATGCTTCAAAGTAGTCAACTTAATAATTTTTTATAATGACCATCAAACTTGATTTTTCATTCTACAGCAGGAGCTACCTAAGATATTATCCAATTTATCTGTCTCTGATGATGGTTTGAACTCATCTCTTCCGCATTTTTTATCATGTTTTTATTATCTACCCTAATATACTCTTCTATCTTGACTTTGATAGTTTTCTGCAACATGAGGATGTCACCACTGGTTTACAACTCTTTAAAATTGCTAGACAACTTAATTCACCTTCAGCTATTGTAATAAACACTTGATAATGATCTTTTCTTAATTGCTCAATTTATAGTTCCACTCCCTCTCTTTTGAATTTCCTTCTTGTGATAATCTGTTTTCCCTCAGTGGACTTTACAGAAGGCAGAGAAGGAGAGAACATTTCTTAAGTGAATGCAGGCAATAGATGTCAGAAAAAAAAAACTACATGCAAAATGGATCTCTCAGGTCAGTTACAATCTCCAAGCATTCCAGTAATAATGATAATGAAATTATAATAATTTTTAAAAGTTGTTAATGTACATTGCAGTTGTTGTTTCTACTGCAAAAATTAAATCATTAGTCAATAAAATTGCACTGCTTTCAAGATTTAATTTAAATATATTTCAAAGTTTTGCAGAGAAGGCAGAATAAGACCCTCATGCAAACCCTGAAGTTTAGAAATCCATTCTCCCTACTTAAAAATAGAAATTGCAAAAATGAACTCAAAGGAAACCTGAAAATCTGGTTGTTCATTAAAGTGGTTTCTTAACCTGCATGAACTAATGGTAAGTCCTTTAGAAGTTTCATTTAGTAGTATTTTCACTTCTTTCTCCCATAGCCATTTGAAAATAGGAAATGGTAGATCATGTTGACAAGTTGTCGATTACAGTTAAATGTTGCTAGCAAATGCCATTAAGTGCCCTAATTAAAACTACCACAACTCTTTTAAAAGTTAACAATATGTGTCCTTAGAAGTGTATGCTAATATCTCTTAGTACAGAAAAAAAAATAAAAGAAAGTATGAATCTGTATTTTAAGGACTCATTGTCATGACACATGTATGCATGAAATTCCATAGGAAAAAAAATATTGAAACTATAAGTAATTTGGAACAGAAATATCATATTTCACCATGAATATTTCTCTTCCTTTAAACTGTTAGGGACAGTATAGCTTACAAGTGGTCTGTTTGTGCCCTGTGTTGCAGATACAGGCGAGCAAATGTGGAAAGAGAGTCACTGTCTTTGGCATGGGAAACAGTGTTCTGCATGAGAGGTCCACAGACTTCAGGGATTCTGCCCAACATAGTCTCAAACAAGTCTCACCAATTTGTATTGGAACAATCTGTAAGCTGTCAAGGCAGAGAGATGACTTACTGAAGAGAATAATTTTCATTTCCCTACATCAACCCAAATTCAGTGGTAGTCTTTGTTCTGGAGAAAGGGAGGAAAACAAATGTTTAACTCACTACAAATCATTTCTGAATAGGACACATTAAGCCAAAATCTTAGTTGTAATGAGACTGAAATATATACATCACAACAGCACTGACATACTTTCTGAACACAAATTGGCTTTTTTTCTTGCAGAAACAAAAGTTCTAAGTACATCAGGCACCAAAAAAATGGGTAGGGGTTTTAGCAGAAGGAAACCACATTGGAAAGGATCATAACTTAACTTACATTACATAAAGTGAATAAGACACATTCACATAAAGTGAAATATTTCTGAGGTTGATTTTGTGTGGGAAATATGATCCTTAGTTGAATGGTGAATTAAGGTATAATTGAAGTACTTGATTAGTCATTTTTGTTATTTAAATGTTTACTTGTATGTTTCATGGAATTCTTGAAACACAACATCCCACATATGCTAGCAAGAGATATAAGAAAAACAACAACAAATTGCATAAGACTTCACCAATGGAAAGCAACAACACTCTTATGTATTTATGGTACAGATAGCACCTAAAAAAACCCTGGAAGAAGTAGCTTCAGGTCCTGCCCAACTAGTAAATCTTCACAATCATGAAGATTGTCTTACACTGTCTTACACTGACACATACTCCAGTAACAGATATCCATGCTTCTCTGGAACGATTTTTGAATTCTGCACTTAGATATTTGCAAAACAATATTGCACTCACGTAATTCAACTGAGTGTGATTACTGAATGTAAGTCAACTCTTATTTTGGTCAACATTTAGGCATATTTTCAAGTTCAGCTTTGGTATATGGAGCAATCCTTAGGGAGCCTTATAAGGAAATTTTCCTGAGTTTGTGTCTAAGCGGGGGCGTTCTCTTTTGGGTAGAAGACAGAAAGGGAAAAGTACTAGAGAGATTGTACTTGTTTGTTGCATGTACTTGAAGAATAAACACCTAACTTCATTTCAGTTTTACTCCCAGCTTGGGTTCATGTTGTTTTTATTTTGATAATTAGTTGTTGGCTTCAGTCAATATGTATTGCCTTCTATTTGTGCAATTGGTATAATTACGTAATTAGTGTAAATAGATGCAATCATCATTAGAATGTTTTGGATTCTGTGAAACTTTACAGAAATCATGTAACATACACTCGGTGATAGCTAAAATACTGCAACACGATAGTTTCAAACTTTTTTCTTAAAATTACATTATATTTGTTTTACATCACAGTTCAAAACTGTGCCTGTGTTGAAGGTTGCAGTATGAGAGCAAGCTAAATGCACTTCTTGCCACATAATGTCTATCATCTTGCAGAAGCATGAAATGAGAAGACTTCTCCCAACTGCCTCTATAACAGGCATAAATACCTGCACAGAAATTCTTACAGCAAAATATGCAGAGACATTAAATTTACATTCACATTCACACCTCTTTAGTTTTTTACAACTCAAAACTTGGTATTATATTAACATCTGCCTCTTAATGAAGCAGAAGAATTGAAGGATAGATATGTGCATGAATGGATGAATGGATGGATAGATAGATACATAGATAGACAGACAGATGGATAAACAGATAGATGGTTGTGTAAAGGCATAGAGCATTGGGAAGTAGGACTAAATGTCTTCATTTGCTTAGTGGAAGCCCTGCAACTATGACTAGGGGCTTCATTCAAAATAGTCCCACTATACTTACTTGACAAATTTTTAACATTGCATGAAAAATAGAAAGCCACAGCTATTCTGTGTTACAACGGGAGAGCTGGAGAAAGTGAGGATATCAGAATATCCAGAATTCTGAGGATTTTGTCTGACAGCAAAGAGTTTCATAAGCTGCTGTGCTAAGGACATCAGCTAAACCACAGAGACAAGCAGAATTTTACTCATCTGCAGACATCTCTTAAAATGACATTTTTCTTGATAATTTCAAGAACGAGACTGAGGACCTTAGAGTAAAAAAATCTACAAATCCATAAAAAGGTTCAATAGTTTTATATGCCATCTCACCAGTCAGCTTTGCTGTGTGATAAAGACTGAAGTGATAGCAACACTTAGGGTCATTATTAGTGGACCACAAGGAAATGATATGTTGCGGTGGGTGGATGGAACGCGCCGCAACCTTCCCGAGAGCTCCACGGATCTCTGGTGGTTCCTCGGCGTGGGTGTGCGGTGCTGAGTGGGAGGTGGCTGCCGCAACCTACCCAAAGGCTCCCCGGGAGGGAAAGCCTTTATCGGAGGCGCAAACAGCTCCTTATCACCCAGCAGTGTTCCGCACAGGCCGCGCCTTAAGCCCGGGGACAAAGAGTCGGGAGGTGGCTCTTCTGGGGTTGCAACGGTTTATTGCTCGGGTCCGGGAACAGGGGCGGAAGGGCAGAAGAGCCTGGTCGCCCCAGAGCATAGGGGTACACAGAGTTTTATACCAAACTAAACAGGGGCGGAGAGAACACTAGGGACCAATCACATAAGGGTCAGGGGGAGGAGAAAAGGCGGAACTACAATACATAAACCAATGAGGGTAGGTGAGGGGAGGAACAAGGAAACAAAGCCAATGGGGTACCGAGGAAGGGAGAACTCTCTAGAACATATCCATATAAGGAACAGAGATTGACAACTAACTGGACAAGGGATATACCAAGAACAGAACCTGGGGGGAGAGACTCTCCTCCCCATGGGGGAGGGAATAGGTGGTCAAACCCACCGCTACAATGATACAGTTGTGAAAAGCTGTGGATATTCTGAGGAGTCTCCTTGCATTTTCTGCTTCTTATAAGTCTAATATTTGGTAGTCTCTTAGGAACAATCAGATTTTTCCAAGGAATTGTGCATCCAAGCATCCTAAGGGGAGTTGAAATTGGAAAATCTTTTCCAGATTGTGACTACTGAACATTAATATCTGACTTAACGAGATGTTGCACTGTATCTGTTAGATGGTGTTCTGTATCAGGAGCATCCAATGGCATATCCTGCATTGTACTAATACACACGAGAAATTCCATTCACAAAAGAAAATTGATACTTAGCATGCATATAAGCATTATAATGTTCACTTTACCTAGGAATTCTCATCTATAAGGATATAGGAAAGGATGAAAAACAATTCTTTTATTGCTATGTCTGAATTGCTATTTCTAAACCTTGGAACATTGTAACAGATAAAAGATCTATAAATCAGTGGGAGTTTGTCTCCTCATTAACTACTGTAAGTATTAAATAGATCAGTAAAAATGTAAGTCCTTTACCACGTATATTTTCATTTCCTTTTAAATGTTTCTGAGATTGTCTTTCTTCTGATTGAATATGATTCCTGTATCAGTCACTTTTCAAGAATAGCGTAATTAAGGGTAACGTTCTATTACAGGTTGCAAATTTTTTAGATACTGTGTGGAGAAAAAGAATAACATACCTCCTGTAGATCATAGTTTGATTTCTGAACACTCTGTAATCTTTACCTTTTCATAATTTTGTTAGTATCATTACTCGAGTATTTTGAAATTCACAACTCTTTCAATTCATCCTAGATAGGAATTAATTCCACCATGGAGGAATTATATTTTTAATATGTGAAATTACTCAAACACATACACATACATGTATAACCCTGGAGATAAAAAATTACAATATTTTTTGCCCTTTTATGTGTGCTTTACATTTCACAAATGTTGGGATTAATTCAAAATTTATATTGGGATGCTTTGTTACACTAGCTAGGGTTGTCACTTTTGCAGTGAGGCTCAACCATTGCTCCCTGCTGTTCTCTTAGTTCTACTGAAAGACTGGGAAGGGTAGCAAATCTTAGGAAGAGCATAATTCTGGCACACTCATCTTCATTTATGGCTTAAATAGTCCAATTTTTTATATTTAGCTTTATTAGGTTATTTCAATGCAATTGCTATTAAGTAGCTGCTAAATGGAATACACTGTAGACATCTGCAAGCACACTAAGCTTTTGAGCAAGTGGGGTTGCACTTTACATCTCAGATAATATTTTAAAACTACCTCTGAGGAGAAGTGCTTTATAGTCACCCTCTTTTCTCACATAACAGGTGTATAACTCCCACTCATTTCTAAGTTAAGCTACCGAGAAAAGTAAAGGATAATTTTCAATGGCAGGGGTCAGTGCATTAAAAATTCAGGTCTTTTTCCTTCATATAGCTGATAAGCAAATATCCTCATTACTGTTTTATTTTTTGGATTTGTTCATTTTAGCTTTCATTTGCTGCAGACACCAGCTAGCCTTATCACCCAGTCCTTCCCTGGGCTTTGGCTTCCCTGTTTGACCTCTGAGGTCTGGGAATGACACACAGACTCCTTCGGCCTTCCAAGCACTGTCAGATCCTCCAGTCACCATCTGAACAGGAAGAAAGGGAACCATAACCCACCTCTGTTGTGACTTTGGACTTTCCTTAAATACTGAAATGCAAAATGCAGGAAATATCTTTTTTATTCCTGTCTGCTGTCACGCCAAGAAACCAACTGGCTACTATTGCCTTGAAAAAACTGGCGGCATACATAATTATTGGTACATTTTAAATTTCGAGTGCTTGAGAACCATTAAAGTTTTGTTTAGAATCAGATAAGTATTATCTTATTATTGCAATTCAGCCTCTCCTTCTCAATGTTTCCCTTAACACGTGTATTTGAGGCCTGATCCTGCTCTGAGGTTCTATACGCATGCATGGGGAGTCCTTTTGTGTCTGTCTGTCCTCAATTAGTCATCACTGTGTTCATGTGCCCAAGAATCAGTCATTGTCCAAAAACAACTTGCAGGTGCAGATCTAGTTTTCTATTTTCTCTGCTCAGCAGTACAGGACTTTACAAACAAGATTTTTAAAGGCATTGTGACATCTATCTCCCACTGGTTTTGATGAGAGCAAAATGTCTAAATACCTTGAAAAATCTTGTTATAAATGACTGGCAAAATCCAATTTTCCAAAGTGACTTAAGCAGACTTAGGAACCTGGGAACTCAGACACACAATTAGGTTACTACCGCTCAACATGTAACCATTCATCAGCTTAGCTTGAACTTCAATCATTTCAAGCTAGGCTAGACAACATTAACTTATATTTGCCACTGGCTAAGACTGAGTGCCCAAACCTGTAAAATTCCTCAGCTAATTCAGTATATCTTGTTAAATCATGTTAATATGACAATGTTGGTGGGTGAATTTTCTTTTTGAAAATCAATGGGATTTGGAACTTTGATAGAATAGTGCGTTTCTATGGCAATATATTTTGTGCTACATCAGCTTTTTGACATTGACAGTCTCTGTCTTTACTCCAACCTTTGGCACAAGGTGGCAGAGTATGCCCTTCACAATGTTATGGCATATGCTCATATGAGGCAGCCGTGTTTGCACCAAGAGTTACAGCTTCTGTAGCTCATCCCAAAATATACTTTGTGTTATAACATTAAAGTTCATAATTAATTTGTGCAAGTACATCACAGATATCTAAAACTACTTCTATCCCAGATAACAACTAATGTATATATAATCCAGCTTCACATTAACTGCAGGAGCAACAATGAAACTGTGGCAACATAATATTCACTGTGAGGCAACTGCATCAATATTTACCCAGCTTCTCAAACAGATGAATTTCATTTTGTAGTATGTACACTAAAAGCATTTCCCAAGACAGAAAGTTAAAAACTGATGTACAAACAGAAAAAATGGCCACACCAAAGATCCATGTAGTTTGACACCTTACTTTAATCTATGACTTGCAGCAGAGTATCAGAGTAGGGTCAATATGCTGTAGTATCTTCCACGGGATGCCTTCCAAAACAGCTGCAGTCTGAGTGTAACAGACTTCTAGTTCTGGATTTTCATAGTCTTTGTAACATATTTCTTACTGGAATTCACCTTGTTGGTTTTTGATCTAGTGTCACCTTCTGCATGCACATTGTCATGCAGCAATGGATTTAACAGCATTCTATCTGGAAGAAAAAAATCTGATTTTGTTTATTTTGACCTGTCTAGAAACTATATTTGATATTCTTCAGCTCTTTAACAGTTTGGTTGTAACTCTTTCCCCAAGGTCACAGAGGAAAACTGTGGCAAAGAAAGGTCCGAATCTATTTTCTTAATTTCTGTCTTGTGACACAGACACAGAACCAGCCTTCTCTTGTATACATCAATTTAAACTACTTGGAATTCAGATGAGTTTGCCTTACTGCATTCCTAATTTGAATCAGGCTGGCTGGCAGTAGATACTTCTTTGCTACTGCAGTATAGATAAGATATAATATTATGAAGGAAGTATTGCAGTGAAGGCACTTAAATGTTCCAGAACTTCTCTCATGTACCAGGATCACAGGTGTTCCTGTTCAGTTTGTATATATGCCTTATGCGTATTTTTTTATTTTGCATTATCTCACAGTAAACACTTTATGTGGGCTTTATTTCCAGACTATTAACTGGTTGCTAATTCTCCAGACAATAACCATATTCTTTTGATTACCAGTAACATCTTTCAGCTATGCTATGAAATCTCATGTGAATTATTGTTGTATGTTTAGCTGTCATAGGGAAATATGAGGGTTATTACATTCTTGTGTTGTGCACCAACATTCATCTAAATCTACCTTAGTTTCCTTAAGTGAAGAAAACAGTTCTTTTGATTTATTTTTTATAACTTGTGATGACTTTTTAACCTTTCATGTTAATGGCTAAAGGTAAAAAATAGTCCTTCTCCTCAGTCAGACAGTTGCCCCCTTAGGTATAATTTGCAAGTTCACTTCTTTTCTGTTTCCTGGCATCTTCTGCTCTGAGTGGCTCTTATCTGCAACTTTAGGATCTTTTCAAGGAGCCAATAGCTCCTTCCCCAGTACAGGATATTGGCCATTAAACTCTGTTCAAGTAACAATGGTTTTTCCAAGATGACTATTCCTACTAACTTATGTCTCTTTATGTCTCTATAGATTTGTTCTTGATTGATAGACTAAGGTGACATGTGAATTCAGTAATGCACACAACATGTTAGGAGGAAAATTATTCTATATGTTGTGTCATTTCATAAATCAGTGTCTTTTTATTACTCCTTGTTTTTCATCAGCTGAAATAATTCTCATTGGTGGACCAATTCTCTTGTAAAGCAGTTTTACATAAAGCCATTTCTTAGCAGTTGATCTATAATGATGTTGCTGCAGAAATAATTTCTCCATATGTTTTATTGGCTTTTTTCTCTTGACTTTTAAGGAAGACAAACAACAGCAATCAATGAAAKATTTTTGTTCTGTTTTGCTTTCAGTATTTTTTTCATCTAAAAACCCACAGTTCTAATATAGAAACATAAAAGCAAAATGCTGTGTAAAGACTGTATCTTGTGCTTAAAAGAAGATAAGGAAATTCTTAAAAGAAAAGGCACACAAGGATTTGCCCTAAATGTCCTAAAGTTTTGTCAATTACTAATATTAGACAATGGGAACTGGGCCTGTTTAGCCTTGGGAAGAGACAATGAGAGGGCACCTCATCAATGTCAACCTCATCTGTATTCGAAGGGAGGGTGTCAAGGGGATGGAACCAGGCTCTGCTTGGTGGTGCTGAGCAATAGGACAGGAGGCAGAAACTGATGCACAAAAGTTCCACCTGAATTATGAGGAAGAGCTGCTTTACTGTGCAGGTGACTGTGCACTGGAACAGATTGCCCAGAGAGGGTGTGGAGTCTCCCTCACTGGAGATATTCAAGAGCCATCTGGACACAATCCTGTGCCATGTGCTCTGGGATGGCCCTGCTTGAGTAGGGAAGTTGGGGCAGGTGACCCCCTGTGGTCCCTTCCAACCTTGCCCATTCTGTGATTCTGTAATATTTCTAATTATGTCCTAGACTCTGAAGCAGCAGGTGTAAATTTAAGGTAATTTGAACATATTTCCTTCCTTCATGTAGTCAGAAAAGATGCACAAATAGTTTTGTTAACCAGGCACACACATTTCTACCAAGAATTATTTTTAAATGTTAAAATCTCATTCCAGAGCACTGTGGCAAAATTTTGAGCAGTTCCTGGCAATATTCCAAATGTGCATTTGTGATTTATTTCTGTGTAGAGGAAGCATTAGTAATACTAGATATTATCAGCAAATATCAGACTCTTCATTACAAATGCTTTTGATACATTGCTTGTTAAAGAGATAGGCTTGCTTACTCTGACAGTTTTTTAAACTGAATCTATCTTTTTCTTCCTTTCATCCATCTTTGAATTTTGACATATACTGTCTTTCCATGAAGGCTTCAAGAGCTGAGATGACCTTGCCAAAGATCAAGAGGTGTGTCTGGAAGAATTACAATATCTTGGAAGATGGATTTATGTGATTACTGTGTAAAAGAGTACTTGTTCTGTAGTGATTGATGACAACACTGGCAGTATTGACTGATCATTAGAAATATTTATATGGCAGATCCTTTAAGGTAGTGGAAGATGTGAAGAAAAGATTAAATGCATATCAAGAAGACAACAGTTTCTATGTCTAGGAATCAGAGCTTTTAGTTCTTTTGCAACACCTTTAATTATTTTTTCCACGTTTGTCTTCTTTCACAGACACAAATGTACTGTGAATGCCTCCAAAACTGCTTGTAGGCCCCACAAAATTTATAGTGCAGATGATGTCATTCACATATTTTGAAAGCAGTTAAGTTTAATATTTGCAATTATAAATCCCTGCTTATAAATATGTTTTTAGGTAGGGAGCATGTTTATAAAGGTGTAATAGAGAGAGAGATATATTGTTGCTCATCTGTTTCTCAAGGTTTGTATCGCAAACAGACTTTAAAGGAATATAYGTAGTTTGTTGTTTGTGACCCTGGCATACTTTTAGACATTTGAGTTTTCTACTGCATTATTTACTGTGCTGCGTTGATACATTAGTGACTAAGTAACCTTTAGTAAATTATATGCTGATATTTCAACTATCTATAGTTATTAAAAATAGATGGTCTTTAAGGTGGTAGTTTGAATACAAGGAGACCTAATATTATTCTCAGCTTCACCACATCACATAGCTCTATTAAAGAGAGCAATTCAGTAGAATTGCTCTTAATTTACTTAGGTGCGACTGAAAGCAAAATCACTTGGCCAGCCTGCTGGTGTATGTAGTAACTGAAGACATACACACACACTCAAACCCTCCCTGTATATATTTATGTATAGTGAAAGTTCATATATAGTATGAGTAGAATGATCACAGCTTGACAGAGTACATTTAGTATGTTTAGTTTATGAGAAATCTATTAAATAGGAGCATGTTTTGTTGATTTAAATTTCCTTTTCTTCTCTTTCTGATGCAGCATTATGAAAAATTTTGCTTACACTAAAGTAAATTTTTGAAATTTTTTGAGCAATGAAGCATGTTGTTTAGCAAGATTTTGTAGTTTCCATCCAAAAGCTGTCTGGACATAGTCCTGAGCAGCTGACTGTAGATGGCCCTATGTGAGCAGGAGGGTTGAACCATCCAAGCCCAGCTATTCTGTGGTTCTGTGCTTCTGTGACCCTAGTCTCTGAATGTCTCCATGTAAAATGCATTGTTGCAGTTCTGAAAATAGGTTGCATGTAGCAAAAAATATGGAACAGTTAAATACTCATTAAGATGTACTGATTTCATTGTTTTGATGTAGTGAAGTAAAAATGAGCCACGTTTTTCAGGTTTTATCTTAACATATTTGCATACACCACTAGTCACCAGAACAGGTATTTTAGCTCATCAGAGAAAAGAGCTCAAGCTACTTGTAGTATATAACTAAATTTATCACTCCTTTCCTTGATTTTACATTTTATGGGTGTTAATTATTAGTTCCTTTTAATTATACTTCATGGCCTTTGTCCTGGAGAGTATCCAAAGAGTAGATCATCATGGTATGCAATTTAGTGAAACAGTTTCCAGGCATTATGCCATCCTCAAGACCATGTGAAACAATTGTTATTAAAATAAGAAAAATATTAGTGTGCATATTTAGATTATAAATAAAGGGAGGGAAATGGTTGACATTTTTCCATGGAGTGCTATTAATTTGGTTTGGCTTTTACTGTAATTCCTAACCACTTCAAAATTAAAAGCATTGAGAACAGCAGTGTGTCAGTTCTGTTGCTCCATTTGCTGACAGAAAGCACAATGGTTTCTTATCTTTCTCAATCTATTTTAAGTTCATATGTAGGTGTAAAAAAAAAATCTCACCCCACTGCTTTGGAAGCAGTTGTTAAGCAGGATTTGTCCTCAGAACAACATTACTTCTCAGCTGAGTGATTTAAACAGTTGAGGTGAAGTAAAACTGGCACAGGGTCTCACACAGGCCAGTGACATCAGTGAGGGACTACTGGTAAAGCTAGACAAATGATTGAGCTGCTGGACTGTGCTGAAATGCTTGGATAGCCACAGTTACTTGTGCACAGCTACCATGACTACATTCTAACATTTGGTTTTGGAGGCAGCTTGCAGATGCAATCAAATATGTACAAAGGCCATAAATGTCTATGTGGATACACACAGATTTAACATAACTATAGGTTAATTTAAGCCTTTTGGGAACCTTTTATGATTTTACAACTATGTTTTTGTAAGTATTTTTAAATCTTATTACTTGAAAAATCAGCCATGTAGAAAACAAGAAAAACTGACTCAGAGACTGATCCCAAAAAGACTTGCTGAATAATTTTAGTTTCCTGAGTTGTCCCATTGCTAGCTTTGTGCAAATTTGTGCTGTAAAGGGAAATGATTTAATACTTTTAATATTGCTTTTGCTCGTGTTAAAGTGCATTCAACATAAGCACTGATTGGAACAAAATATTTTTGTTTTGCTTGTGCAGTACTCCACTACTCCACTCCACATCATAATCAATATATTAAAATAAGACAATTTGACCTAGTTGTATCATTGAAACATATTTTAATGTGAACACCAAGGATTTTGTTTCTAATTAATAAAGTCCCACTCCAGCAAACTATTGTTATTAACCTAAATGAAGAACCTCTGGTTCTCTTTGCATAAGTCAGTGACTTACAAACTTTAACAGTCTTTTTCTTCTTCTTTCTCACTAATCTTAGCTGAAATTTAAAAATGTCTATCATTGCTCTTATACGTTCAGAAAACAATCTTAACAAAATATACACTATTTTTTCCTTCAAAAACAAAAGCAAAAATGATCTTCATAATAGGCCTTTAATATAGCAATCTTGAGCCTGAATTTAGCCAGCAATGTTAATTGAAATTTGGCATTTTGTTACTTATTCTATCTTTTTAACAAATTTTATGTATTACAAAATTATTATTTTAAAAGTTAAAACTACTCAGCTTCTACCTTTAGAACTTCTCTGTTTTTTCACAGGATTTTCTTTCAGTGCTCTACTTTTTTAAACCATTGTCAAGATTTAAGAGCTGACTATATTCTGAGGGATTTCACCTGTTAGAAATTTATCTGGATTTAACAAAGCAGTTAAACATGGTCTTAAACCATTCTTACTGAACTAAATACAGTGTCTCTGTTTGCTTTTCTCTTTTAAAAAATCCAAACCAGCATTTTACACTAACAAGCCCATGAGAAAAACATCTCAGGGGTAGGTTCTCACGTACTGTTATTTTGTCCTTTGGTTTTTACTGATCTAGACGTGGATCTCATAGGTTTCTCTCTCATTTGATTGTGACAACGCTTCATGTTTTTGCTTTATTTGTCTCTTCTTGCCTATAATATTTCCTGCTTCTCTGCTTTTGAATCTTTGTGATTTTGAATCTTCAGGACACAATATTTTCCCAGCAATTTTTATGTGTAGTTAAAAAGTTATTCAGATTTTTTTACTCTGTTCAGTGGCAACCCATAAAGATTTCTGTATCTCTTTGCACCCAATAAATTTCATGGTGAATATAATGTGGATTTAGATCCATGCTATTGAGTAACATCTTTCTAAACTGAAAACCATCTAATCAGAGTTAGTGGTTTAGTGGTTTCAATATTACAAAGAACAGCTCTTACAAACGCAGGTCATTGTCCTAAGGGTTCATGGTAGTTTAAAGTAATAGTTTTTGCTTAATTATAATGATTCTTTCATGAACAGAATCTCATTTGTGTTAGTAGTCAAACGTTGATTTTAATTTGGAAAGTTCATCGCAAATAAGTTGTGTTCTCTTGATTTGGGTAATTATACTCACTTAGTACGTTAATGGCAAGGACTGCTCAGGCTTTTTAAAAACCTTCCAGCTCTCTGTAGAACAGTTGTTGAAAGGAGTGGAGAGTATGAAGTTCTCTTTGATCAGTTTAATGAACCTCAGTGTTTTTATTGTCTATTCACTTATATGCCAAGTGTAGTGCGACTCTGAATTAGCTACTAATTAGAGTTTTATTCAAGAAAAAATAACATAAAAGCAGCCTATAATTAATATTGTGAACAATATTGTTTCTAATGATTTTCCTTTCCTTTTTAATTACTATTAAAAATGCATGTGCCTTATTGCAGAGCTTTTGTTTTTGGATGTTTTCGTGTTTATAAAGACTTAAGTTTTGTCAAAAAGGCAGGTTAGAGCACAGTCATTGTTACAACCTCTGCTAGCCCATGGGCAGCAACAGAAAGGGGAAAACACTGTGAGAAAAACATTAAATTTTTATGTCCTTGTTGGTCTCAGTTGCAAAATTTATATTTACATTTCCTTCAATGAATGAAACAGCATTTTAATAAACTTCTCAGGCAATGAGTGCCCAGTGGCTACAAGTAAGGACCACAATTATTGAATCATGTTACACTTAGGTGGATTATATTTAGACAATCCTTTACCACTTTTATTCTATATATTTATGGGATATAACATTGTAATATGCATGAGATAAAATTCTCTCATTGTAATTCTATTCCCAGTGCAGGTCCTTTATTTCCAGAAAACATTCAAGAGAGAGCATAGGGAAGGAGATGGTACTTCTATTAGCTAAACTTTTCAGGGTGAAGTTCAGAAAAATAGCAAAATAATATAATAAACACATGTCTGACACAACCAGATATTCAGGAGGTGGACAAAATAACTGAAAAGTAATCTTCAGTCCAAAGAATGAAGAGACTGAGGCGTACTTAAAAAACACATATATAAGACAAAAGTATGTGAAATAGCTTCCTAGGCAGGGAAGGTTTGCGTAGAAGTACCTCACCTGTTTGGAAACTGTAAGAAATAAGAAGAAATGCCATAGGGATTGGCTTCATAAATTAGAAAAATTATGGAGGGAACTTAAATATCACCCAAGCTTTAGTGAGAATAAAAGCATGGAAAAGAGGACATAAGTTTTAGGTGATGAACAAATATTACTTTACAATAACTTTACTTACTTTACTTATATTGGACTTCAATTATATATGAATGTTTAATTCTATATATTTTAACACAAAATCTGAAGTTTCCCTTTTAAGAGAAGTATTCCTATTCTTTTAAGAAATTCAGGGCATAATGGGATTTTTTTATATGTATTCAAAATCAGTAGTATCTAGTAACTAATCTTTGGTTGCTTAGAAGAAGCTGATTGACAACTGGAGGGAAAAATTGAGAGTGATACTTAATCTTAGAAACAGGAAAGAGGTGGGAAATCAGGATTAATGTTCCCTTTAGACTTTTGACTGAAGCAAGCAGTGCAGTGGCCACTTCCCAGCTTCCTGCAGCCAGCAGTGCACCAGATGCAGGGATGTGAGCAAGCCAAATGCTGTCAGTTGAGTGGCTGTGCCCCATCACCAAGGGATTTTTCAATAATCTAAAATAAAACATGAGTGATACAGAGATGTGATCCCTTTATATGTTGCTTGTAGATGTATTTCTGTTTCATGCTTATCCCCTCATAACTTCAGTACTTTCTTTGGCAAGTGATCTGAATAAGCTGGGGACACAAATTTTGGTTAGATGTGCTACTCTGAGAAGCAATGGTTTTGCTCTCTGCATTAATAGTAGGAGTAATATTGTAGTAGGAATAATGTTCCAACTTAGCTTTGGTCAAGCAAAAACCTCTATTAAAGTTCTATTAATTACAATTGTTACCTTAACAAACATACTTTTTTTTCCTTTTCACATAGGCCGTAGCTTTGCGTTACTGAAGACATCAACTTATTAATTGATGTCATGTCAGCAATTGTACCTGAAGGTTTTTGAAAGAGGGCATTAGATGGGTGTTGGAAGTTACACTCTGCACTCATTAGCCCTGTGAGACTGCTGAATTGCAGAACAGATAGTCTGCTGGTCAAGCTCTTGCCTCACAACCTTGAGTTAGGGCCAGGTGATCATACAGTTATAGATTTTATGTTGCCTCTTTTGGTCCCTCAATTGACTCCCCTATATGAAAACAGAAATGTTGCAGAGCAGTCTGCTCCTTTGATCACTACAGCTTTCTGTTCCCATACAGAGCTCGCTGTAATTGAGATAAGATTCTCTTCATCTCGGTTACTTATTACCTTACATAATGCCACTGGATTCGGCAGAACGCTATCCATTGTCTTATGTGGATTTTGGATCACACAAACGGAAGTCAGTGGGTTGCCAGGAATGATAATACTGTCTATTGATACCTTGAAAGCCTTCCTAGAATTGCATGTATACCAAACACAATTTTTCTAAGGAAAATTCTTCCTTTTTTAATTGGTTTTAGTCTTATGCATGTTTATCTCCCATTCCTACAAACATTTGTGCAATGTGGTTCTGTCCACTCAGGCGGCTGAGCAATGTCCAGTTCATACCCCTCCCAAGCTGATACATAAATGCTAAAGGGAAGATGAGAAGCTAGAAGAGGCAGGGAACAGCAGCAGCTGGAAGAGGAAATGAGTTATGTCCCAGAACCAAAGCTAGCAGTACACTCTGGGCACAACAGCAGTTGTGCGGGATCCGAGTGCTTTATCTTCTCTGGCACTCCAGCTCTTGCTTGCTGCTGTCCTAAATTTCCCCAAGATTCACTGTAAAGTACTCAAATATATTCTGAGGAACCCGTAACAGGAATGCATTCTCATCTTAGTGCAATCAGCCCTCAGGAGCCACCCCTGCTCTTAGAGCATTGTTGACAAACAAAGTTGTTACTTTATCAGATCTAGTATGCCAACATGGCATAATTCTGTCTAACCTTCAGAAATTAGAAAAGGTAGCAATTATACCCTTAAAAAGTCACTTTCGAATTGACTAATTAATCATTCATTGCCCGTGGCACTAATAAGTCATTAGTTGTGTAGTGGCTCATTATAAGGTGCAATATGTAGAAGGGTTCATTTATGCAACTCCTTGCTGAATGTTGATTAGGTTATTTATAGCTAATTCGTGCTTGTTATGATCAATTATGACTTACATCTCTGTGAATGTCTTTTTAAGTTGAAATGCAGCAAGACAAAGACTTATTTAAAGCATCTGTACAGTTAAATATTGCAAAAGAAGCTGTTAATACAATATCTCTTCCAACACTGTATCCTCTAGAGAAAGAAATCTTTTGTCTTGCTACATTGAAATCTGCTCCCATTTGCTCTTTAGTTATGTTTTTCAATTGCTGTTCTGTCTACTTGAGTTATTCATGCTTCCTGAAGGAACTCTGCAATATAAGTACTAAAGTATAATACATGTTGTAAACAGATTTTAATGCATGAATGCAGTTAAGTAGCATTATTCCAGTTTTATATGTTAATGTTCTAAAGGCTTCAAAAATACAATATGAAGTCAAAGTTATTGGATATATTAACCTGTGTTTTGAAGATGCTGTCTGAATTTAAAAGAGATATAATTATCCCAAAGAAAGAGCAGAGAAAAGAAAAGATGATAGCAGAATACTATGTGTCAATGTTTGCCAGTTAGAGTCACTGAAGTAATTTTTTAATTATTCCTTTTTTATTTTTGCTCCAGAAGCAGAATTTACAACTAAACAATTTAAAACATACATTTATCTCTAAAATGAACATAAGCAAAATGTAAAAAACACACCAACTCTTCTTTACATTAAAAAGCCTGCAGTAGATTTTATCCCAATACACATACACAGAAATCCGCTATCCTTACTAAATCAGATTATCTCTAAGGACAGCATTTTGCACCTCTAGAATAGTTGATATGGCTTCAGCCAAAATCCCAGTCCTGTTAGCTGGTTGCAATGGAACACCCTGTTTGATATATCCGGCCTCTCGTGGTTGCCTATCTTCCACACTCAGGCTGCCATGTAGAGGAAAGAAGAGCTGGAGGGAGAGGTAGAAGGCAGCAGTCTGAGGGGATTCCGGTTCTCATCCTGGAAGAAAAAAAACATGAAGGAGTGAGGGGGAACTCCACTCGGTTGTTCTTTCAGAAAACAGCTTTGCAAATTGGGAAAGCATCCAGAAGCCTGACAGGAGTAAAAGATACTCATACAGAAGTGGTATGGAACACCTCTGAGCAGAAATACCAATTATGGAGAAACCAAGCATGATGTTTAATAAATCTAGGACTACTGCTTTTTATTCAGTCTTCACTGTGCTCAGATCAGAGCTGTGGTATCTTGAGAGATTTGAATCTCATGAGAGCTGTTTGAGACTTGCTAATAAGAATCTGTCCTACAAAGGAGGAGGAGTTAATGGTACCCCTCTTGAAAAGGGTAAAAGATAATGCATGTCTGTGAAAAGAACTCACAGATACAGCAGAAGAGTGTGTTAGCTTTGGATGTTTGCTGTCCTAGGGGAGATTTGCCTGGATGATATATAAGTACGTAAAAAAGGTTTATGTTCTTAAATACAACTGACAGACACTGAAGGTTCTTTGTCACTTTTCCACTAAAGCGAGGGATAGCACCTTCAGAAATACGGAACAGGATGAGGTTCTGCTTTTTCTTCAGAAGTGCAATGTCCCACCATGGGTACCCTGAAGAGATCACTCCTGAAGGGCGAAATTTACCTTAGCAAAGACTACAGAGTCACCCAAATAGTTCTAAAAGGCTGGGTAAGTGAGCCAGACAAGTACTGTAGATGAGTAAATCCCAGCCTGATAGCCATAATCTCTCTCCTCAAAGTAGTGAGGGAACAAACTGCCATTTATAACATCAGCATTACTTTACAGGAGGTTCCTGTATACCCTGTGACTTGGCTAATGCACATGCAAGGCAGCTGTTGACAGCTTTCTTTGATAGTCACACAGGGTAAAAGGCCTCAGCTCCTATGAATCAATATCTTACCATTTGTTCAGAGGCATCAAAGCCCTCTATGCCATAAAGGAATTGGCTGGAAATGCTACCAAGAGCTTGCTGCAGCTGGGGTCCAGCAAGGTATGAAAGACATGCTTAAACCTATCCAATAAAATAGACTGCCTTAAGCATGGAAGAAACGTTTAACAGCAGAGTAATCCAGTGAATATAATCATGTCAATTAATCACAATCTTATGATATATAAGTGTTAAAATGGCTTCTCTATTAGGATCTGAGTTAGTTTCTGGGTTATCCCATAGAAGGGAAGATAGAGTTTTGTTTTGATAATTATGTAGTAGTCAGCCTCAACTCTCACTTGCTTGTAGAAATGCTCTTGTGAGCATTTTTGTGTGACTTAATAAAAGAATGAATAGTTCAATGATCTGTCTATAATAACTAAAATAACTAAAATAAAAAGCACTGTTTAAAAATCAAAGGAAAAATATTTCCTACTCCAGTTAAACTCAATTGGAACCTATTCAGTCACCTTCATAACTATTTAAATGGTGATTGTGCAATACTTACATGATCAAAGTTAATGTAATATTTATGCAATCAAAGTTAATGTTAAGACATATAATGATTTTACAAGATGAGCTGTGAATATAAATGACAAATTAACATAATTATTAAAGATCATAATATTTGCATAGAGAAAAAATATTTTTTCAATAGTAGTGGTTTGTCTCATTATCTCTAAGAGGTTTCCATATATTATTTATTTTATGAGAAACCTTCCATATGTCTGCTTATGATTTTTTGACTGAATTTTTGAAACAGCAGCAGTAAAAAGAGTGTGGGTTTATCTTTAATAGAATGATATTGAAGTGGACAGTTCAGTTTTTGGTGGTTTCTACTCAAACCTTGAGTCCAATCCACCTAGGTCATTAAACTCAACAGGAACAAAATAGGCTTCTTAACTGTCCTTTTGCCTTTTAGATTTATATTCTATATTGATGAATTTTATGAAGTTCCTTGTCTGAGTGAAAAAAAGGGAGACAAAAAAAGCCTGAAAAAAAGAGCCTGAGGGAACTGCATGCAGCTTCCTCAAAGGCAAGGACCATGTAGGTCTTCCTCTCCCTGTGCTCTGGGTAGACTCTTGCTMAGCTCCTGAGGGAGCAACCATCAGTGAGGGCTGTGCTCCTCCTGTCAGGGCCAAGCATGAAGATCCCCTGTCACATAGCAAGCAGAGAAGAGATGTCATTCTGCCCAGCTTGTCATGCCTGCAGAAAAGGGGAGGAATTTTTCATGTCATTCTCTTCTCTTGCACTTATATGCCAAGGAAATATAATCAGGCTTTGCTTGGTTTTGAAATACAAGCTGGGGAGAAGCCACAAATGTGAAATCTCACTGAATGAAAACTTTGCAAAGATTTTGTATTCCAAACTCGCATGTGAGATTTAGCATATCAGAAAAATGAGGGTTTGTGTTCCTTTGTAAGAAGCTCGGAGATTGTTTATCCATTCTCAATTAGTGGCCATAGAAGAACACTTTAAATTTTCCTCATTATTTCTACTAATTATGCTCTAGCTATTCTAATTGCCTTTTGGATTTGCCCCAAAAGTCTAGCTCTTAAACATCCCAAACATCCTCCACCTGTACTAGAATTATTTAGATCTGAGGTCTCTCAACACCTCACTAAATATCAAAGAAAGGTATGTTTGCCTGAGTTGTTGTGGGCTTAACCATTCAATACAAAGACCATCTCTGCTCATGATTCCACATCACAGACAGAAACAATTATTAGCTGTGATTATTTTTAATCAGGATTTGTGTAGAACAGAGGTGGCTTTGTGACTAAAATAAGTGACATGCCTCAAAAGTAGTGGCCATTGAAATAGACTTTGTATTTCATGTGTAGATAATGAATTCTTAACAGCTGATTTTCCATGAAGACAGACCCATAATGTTGGCATATTTAAAGATATTTGATAATGGTAAGGGTGAAATGAGTTTCTTAAATTCTGTGGAGTTGGTTGATGTGGTTTGTAGGAATACATAACTATGTACATAACATAGTGTTTTCTCATCATTTGTACCAATAATACTACCAGCAAACCTTCTGCACATACATTTGTAATGCTACTTATGTATATTACAGTATTATACTGACAACAGATCTACTGTGCTCAGACAAAAGAAATGACAAGAGGCTGTTTTGTAACTGTGTAATTTATGAATACCATAGTTATTTCCGGAGATTATCTTTGTCCTCATGCAAATTATTTATTTTGTGCCTACTTATAGTGTAACCTTTGAAATTAAATTGAAATTATGGAATGCCTTAAAGCCTGACTATCATGTACCAGCTGTCTCAGTCAGCTGGCTCATCAGTCAATACAGACTGCAAATCACAACTATATTTGATCTTGATTGGGAGGCTATTTTGGGAATTGTGCCAGTGAACATTGAACAAGTTGTACTGAGGAGATCATAGCCTTTGTAACTGGTGAGGTGAAGACCACAGAAATAATCTCAGCTACACAATGATGACTTCTGTTAACAAAAAAAAAAAAAAGAAAAGAAAGAAGTGGCAGCCAAAACAATTTTAAGGAAACTCCTGTAAACAATCTGCAAGCTATTTTTTCTCCACAGATTCTGTCTTCCTGCTTTTCTTTTTCCCTCCTCCTCCCACTTTTTTTTTTTTTTTTTACTGCCTTTTCCAGATGTCTTGAAGCTCTTGCTGGCCAGCCACTGTCCTAAAGCACGCTGACTGGACACTGTTCTGGCTTTCAGCTTGTCTCCTTCCTTTTTAGCCAAAAATCTCTGGAAAAAAGATATTTATTTATTGTTGGGGAAGTCATGCATCACAGGCTGCTGCTGTCTATCACATCACTGTAAGATTTTAATGTCACATTGGAAGCTTTGAGAGTTTTAGATACTATTTCTTTCTTTTGACTAATTATACTAAGATTCATTAATGTGCAGATCTCTGTTAAGGTCTATTACGGCAAACTAACTGTTTTTTCCTGGAGAAAATGTTTGGGGGTACTTCTTTTCAAATGAAAACATAAATCATACAGGTGGTTTTTTTCTACACATACATTATCCCCAGTTAAATGGTTCCATTTATGCCTCAATGGCTAAAACACCATTTTTCTATAGCCTTGGAAATGACAATGACAATCACCTTATCATACTGTGTTTTATTGCTGGGCCACTTTATTGACCCCCATAAACATTACAAATATCTCTGTGGCTTTAGGACTGTTCCGATGCACAGAGTCACCCAGACACATTTATCCCCAGCTGTTTCCCTTATGCTTTCAGCTGGCTTTTCCAATATACACTTTCATGATTTCATCCATAACCTAAAGGTACATCCCATAAGTACCTGCCAACCTGCCTCACTGTTTTCCTTCAAATCACAAATTCTGCCTTTCCTTTGCAGCAATGCTTACACAACCCCTGACAAAACTGTTGTCGCTCACGCTGACTAACGCTACATCAGTGTGCCTTTGCAGTCTCTGTCTGCCTGCACTTGCTGATGAGCTGTCTTAAATCTAAATTGCCTGCTGCTGTTCTTCTGTTTGCATAGTCCCTAATGCAGTGCACACAGGAACCCTGCCTGTGCTGCTTCGAGGTTTTGTACTTACAATGAAAAACAATAGTAAAGTACCTAGTACTTAGATTATCTTGCTAATAAGGGAACAGAAGGAGGTATTATTGTAACAACAAAGTTTTCTTCTTAAATTCTATGATAGTTCTTTCTTTTCTGGGTTTGTTTGAAGAAAATCTCATTTTACCTTGAGGCGAAAATTATTTTTCTTCAGAAGTTTGTCTATAGATGGGACTTACCACAAAAATTGTTTTACTTAAATACTTCCATCTTCAGATTCAAAATTTAGTTTAGTGCTTTGGGGGGAATGAAATATAACATAATACATGGTCTTTGATCTCTGTCTTCTCTGGGAGAAAAAAGGAGGACAGGGGTAGAGCACTATTCACTGTGGAGGTGTGCGTGTCTTCTTCATTTCAAAAATATCATGCACTGAGTCTCCCCTCCACATCTCTCTCAGAAAGCTGCTTGTTCATGGCACTTCCCCAAGCTGCTTTCCTCATTGCTGAACTCAAAATGCTCTTGCACCTTGGCATGGTTTCAACTATGTCAGTTAAATCAGAAAAAGGGAGAGTCAGGCCAACAACAAAAACACCTTTCCTGGAGAGATATGATGTTGACCCAGAAATAACACTGAGCAGCCAGAACATCGTTGCTACATTCAATTCAGTTTTAACAGAGGGAGAATGATCTAGTGGTAGCTGTGCACATTCAGTCATTGTTGTGTCTCCTGCTGTCATGGCGTGTGCTTACTAGAAGGTTTAAATAACAAAAAGGAAAAATAATGTGCAGTATATTAAATATTCTGCTTGCTACCCTGAAAAATAGTATAATGAAACATTTAATCACTGACAAGCATCATTCTTTTATTATTAATAATCCATATGGAAAGTAGATTGCTTGCAGTAGAATTTTTTCTGACTTATTTTAAATATGCATTTTAATACATTTGGGTATAATAATAAAAATAATGCTTTGCTCTGCAAAAGTGAAAATATTGAAGCACATTATAGTCAAGGATTTTACAGCAATGTTTCAGAATAGATTCAAAAAGTAAAGGACAGGCCTTTTTATTCAGGATTTACTTAAACAAAATTCTTCAAGTTGGCAACAAATTGTTGCGGTTTTTTACATTATTATTGTCACAGTTGTATAAGGTGTCAACAGGCTTTTCATCATATCTATTATGTATGAAAAATACACAGAAATTACTTCAAATCCTAAATGTAGTAAACATAAGTGAGGTAAGAAAAAAAAACTATTGAATTAGCAAATGTTCATTTCGTTCTTTTGTACCCCATTGGTAAGAGATAGCATTTCAAAAGCATTCATCTTTGGCTGAACTTTATTTTCAGGGATATCAGCTCAGCTTATAATCTTACCCAAGATGCAAATCAAGAGGAAAAATTACAAAGCAAAGCTCAACATAGTTTAATTGGCTATTTTGGTATTTGTATCTCCTAAAAAGCCATCAGCTCAAATTTTTATGCTAATCAAAGAGTGCATTTTCCATTTGTTAAATTATTAACCTACACTAAACTTACATTAAGTCAATGAAAATGTACGGGTTGAGTCTCCATGTTGTCAGCAGTTACTGTAGAAAAAGATGAAACCATTAAGTTCATACAGAAGTCTGAGTGCAAATCATTCATGTAAATACATAATGGAATATTCTTGTTCTTCTCAGTCAATGGCCAAAAGTGGAAAATGCTAAGTCTTTCCTAAAGATGGTTGTTGCTTCTTTATTATTCACAAACTATGTGACACAGTTAAGATATAGTTGGCAATGTTTGTGTGTTCGCATCATGTACACAGTTTTCATTTTAATGTACACAACAAGAAAAGGAGTTTCTTTAATTTTCTCTTAAATTGGCATCTTTGATAGGACAATGCAACACATCAAACTGCAATATGCATAAATTGATAAACATGTTGCTCTGGGATTTTCATATCACCAGTTAAAAAGAAATGTGTACCTGTTCTGTATGTTCATGGAGTTTAATTTGAACCTGAATGGTAAGAATATATTTAATAGTCAGCTTCAATCATTCTGTGTCGTTATGTATTACTAAAGATCTCAGAATTTGTCAAATACATTCATTAAACATGACACTTGCAAGGATGGAGTAGGGTTTTTCTTGTACTAGATTTCCACTGGGAACAGCATATTTCATGGTGAATTTTTCTTGATGAAGTGATGCAGTGTTGAGCTATTTTAAAATATATTTCCCATTTTTCTATGGTGCTTATAATGATTAGAGACTAATGCAAATGTCACTCCCCATAAAACTGAACTTTTAATGAGAGGAAATTAACTGATTCAGTATTGTTAGTAATATAATTTTAAGAGTCTTTAAGGTGCTGATTCAAAAAATCGTCCATTAAGAGTCTATTTAACACACATAGCTTTAATCGTCCTACATGAGATTTCTAAATTGCTTAAGTATACTCTCTAGTACATTTAGTATTTCACCTTCTTTGAAAAAAAAAGACGAAAAACGACTTGTTTATATAGGCTACATCTACAGTGTTTTGCTTTGCCTCTGGCAAAGTACATATGTTTACCACACATAATGTATAATTAAAGTGAATATTAATATATGTTTGTATAAATTATGCATATGTTGTGCCAGGTCCAATTTGTGAATTGCAAAATATTTTTGCTGATCAGTTTTTTTCCTTTAGTACTAGAGTATTCACAGTAGGACATTATTAGTGGGAAAAATGCACCAACGTAGTGAAAGCTTGTTGCATAATCATTAGGATGTTTCATTTCAGAAATCACACCAAGCAGGGAGGGAGTACATACTGCAGTGTTTTCATGATGTTTTGTATTGGTTCTGTGAAATATTCAGGGTATACAGCCTTCGAAAGATTAGGTTTTTGTGGCTGGCTGTCATACTATGTATTGCCACTTTGGTTGTCAGACCTTTACTAAGAGGAGGAAGATAAACGACACAAATAAGCATGAATGACAAGAGAAGAAAATTTCACAGGAATACTTCCAGCAGATAACATATTGTCCTCAGAACCTGTGGTTTAACTACCAGGCTAGGTTTGTGCACACACTGCATCTGTTTAACGTCCCAAAAATATCAACACTTTCTGATGAGCATACCGATTCTCCCTGATAATCAATATACCATTGAGAAATAACAGTCTAGCGAGGACACTGGATTCATGGCTGTTGCAGAATGTGAATCCCTCTATAACAGCTGATAATTTGGGGTATCTGGAGACCAAGAATGAAATTTAACAAAACACACTAACTTTTTATGGCATTTTCCTGTAGTACAGGCATCTCATAATTGTACAGGAAGGAAAAAAACCCTGATTATTAATAACTAATGATAAGAACTAATCAAGTAATATATTAATTAATTTTATTCTATTTCCCATGGAAATATCTCCAGCTCATTTATATTTGATTTACATGAAGTATAAATGAACCTTAAGGGCTGTATTAATTAAATAATATGAGGAACTTAAGAAAATCAGAAACAACAAAACTGCGTAGTGGTTACCAGTAAGAAGTGACTTCATCTGTCTTTTTCTAATTCTTCTCATACTATTAAGTTTCTGCACATTTGGGGTTAGAAGACAAAAATGAAAGGCACAAAAATTCAAAATTTGGACCCTCTAATCCTTACTCTCCTGTGAAAGAAAGTTCTGCAGAACCTTCAGTTCTGGTGCCGGACAGTCATTAAAATTACCAAACAGCTTGTTCCTAACACCCAGTGATATTTATACACCGAAAATCCCCTTGGCTCTTCTCCTAGAATGGTGCCATCAGAAGGATGGTGGTGCTGTCTTCTCCTCTCAAGCCCTTCTCATACGTAGAATATTTGCCTAATAATTGGGATATCTTGTCTCAAATCTTTGCTTAGCCCAGGCAGGGAGAAAACCCAAACCAAATTACCCCACATCTTAGTCTCTACCCACTAGGCCAAAAGGCAAGAGAAGCTGGCACACTTCCAGTTTTGTTTCCAAATGCTATACATTTTATAATTAAATAGATTTTTGGAGTGTTTTAAGGATGATCCAACCCAGCAACACCCGTGAGATATCACCTAATCTGTATTTCCACAGAGGCTATTGCCAGACAATTTGGCACTAAAGCCATTGAAACAAGCCATGCGTAGGGCTTGTAGTCCCAGAAACATGGCTGCTTGGGAGCTTTGCTAGGAGATATATAAGTGCCAGAGCTGGAACAGTGTTTTTAAGGTATGCACTTTGCACTTGATTGTCAAAATGACATTTGGGATATGAGCTGTTGTGCAAATCCTAACCTTATAGCTCTAATCTTAACCTGGATCCATTTTTCCATGTCACTGTAAGTTCTTCAGGTTTACAAAGAGCTAATCAAGGAAGTAACTGAAGTGTCAATATATTAAAGCCTTTTTTGTTCTGTTCAAAGCCCATTATACTGTTAAAAATCTCCCTATGACAAAAGGAATTGTCAGTCTCAATTAGCACTAATTTTTTTTCTCTTTTAAACCACCACGCCTGCTCCCTCTGGATTTAGGTGTTTGCAGTAGAGATACACAAAGGAAATTGCTCTGTTTAACAAATTCCTTTGTAGTGCTTTGTACGTTTCTCCCTAGAATAAGACAAGATTCCTGGCAGTTGTCATTTCAGAAATAAAGCACTTCCATAATATATCTTAGTACTCTTGAAGAAGAAGTATCCACAACCAAAGTTCCTGAAGCATTCCTGGAATCAAGATTTCTGAAAATTCTTTGTGCTACAGTCTCCATCAGCCTTGTTAGGTGACTTAAAATGCCTCTGAAAATAAAAAGTGTATCAAGAGTTCCACCTGAATTCAACTCCTATGAAATAAAAATGATCTCTTAGAATATTGACATGTTTTAATGGGAAAAAAAATCTAATTAGAATTATGGGGGGAAGGTTATGGCAACCTTGAAGTGGAAACAAGTTAGTCGTAAGAAAAAGTATGAATAACCAGTGACTTTCTAATAGTTTTTAAAATTCTGTAAAGTTTACACCTGTGAAAAATTTTTCCTGAGTTAATAATAGTTTTGGTTGGAAGTGTGCAGCCACTTATGCCACAAGCATATGCTGCCATATTTCTAGAAGCAGCTCTATGGAAATATCATTCTGTAGGATTATTTCTGTGTCTAGAATATTAAAAATTGCAGACCTGTAACCATTCTGTGGCTCTAAAATTTAAAGGCATGGCACAGCTCACATTCGCACAACTAAATTTTTCTTCGCTTGTAGAGTGGTAGGAACAATGTGCGGAGCACATCATTCCCTGCACTGTAGGCTGGCACTCTGTGGGACTTCTTGCACTGGCACAGCCCAGAGCTGAGCCAAGAACGATGGTAACAGTTGGACAATACACATGGTCTGGGGCAGCTTCGCCAGGACCACCTCAGGACCCTCTTTTACTAAGTAGTAGAGATGTCACTCTAAGGCAAATTTTGTCCTCCAGCTGTGCAACACTAATTCCCTTTTCAATTGGAAAGCTTGATGCAATATCTTTAAAACCTGCACTTCTCAATTCCAACACAGACATAGCACTAATGTATTCTAGTAACATTATTTCTAATAAATGAGAAGGGAAGGACACTTTGGTGCTCATATTCCTTCATTTTACAGCCAAAGCACCATCATAAAAAAAAATTTTCATAGCCATGCAGTCCTAAAACCTTATAGACTCAGGATTGCATCTCCACACGTTGCACCATTCATTTACATGAATTTTTTTTCAATGAAAATTGTTTGCAAAATGGAATATTGGATTGTAATACTTTCATGCATTGAGGTCTCAATGAAGAATTAGACATAACTATGAAAAGTGTATATTTCTACTTTTTAATTTTAGACTGAAGTTGACTTTGCCAGTTGTCACTCAGTTAAAATAAATTCTCTTAAGTCCTACAAATCTCATAGAGATCAACAGAGACCTGGCATGGTTTACATTGGCTAAGTTAGGTCTATAGCGAAATAAATCTGGTTTAAGTTTTACAAATATATTAGAGATCATTTCAGATTCTTGCACACTTATTGTCTTCTCTAAACTAACCTGTTAGATTGTGATGTCACACTACTATCTCTTTCTTCACACGGATTTTTTTTTTTGCAAGTGTTTAATCAAAAGAAACCAGGAATTTAATCTCTAGTAATGGAAGACAATTTTCTGAAGAAAATGGGAGTTCTATGCAACCCTTTGTTTATTGATAATAAGTAAGTACAAGGACTTCAATGATACGTATGTCCAACATATTCCTCTAGTAGAAATAACAAGAAAGATAAGGATTTATATTTTGGTGTATACATTGATCCAGATTTTGGGGTTTTTTCCAAATACACCTCCTCACATTGTTATGATGGATCTTTAGAGTATTATGAATATAATAGTCCAAGCATCAAAACTGTAGCATATGGCTGAGTGCGGTTTTGATTTAACATAAATTCTAATGCTTTTTCTACCATACAGCTATATTCAACACAGTCTTGACCAGCAACATTTACATGTTTGCACAGTTCCCCTCTGTCACAGGTTATCTGAGGGAAGACCCCAGACTCCCATGATTATATTTGTCAGAGGAAATAAGATGGCAGAAAACAGGCTGCAAGCTTGAGAAATGGTTAAATAGTTTATTTCACTAATACTACTAAGGATGGAAAGAATAATAATAAAAAAAATATTAAGGCATAATATACAAATACCATTCACCTCCTAATACATCCCAATCTTGCTCACTGATCACGCAAAGGACATAAAACGTGACTGCGTGCACCCCTCCCCCCAGCAGCTGAGTGGCTTGATGAAAACATCTTTCCGTAGAGGTGTTTCCTGAATATCAAGTGGCTTAAACAACTGTCCATCACCTGTTTTAACCAATCAGATTTTCTCCACACCGGGTCTAACTACCACACAGCAGGGCTACAAGCTGCCAAAGTCATGACTTTTTCATTCATGTCCTGTGCAGTCACTTTCAAGTGTGTCTTTTAAAATTGATGGAATACCTGGAGAGGGTAATTGTCTTGGCATTTTTAGAAGATATGCAGAAGGAAGAAGTCTCTGACAACTGGGCCATCTGGTGAAAGGTTAGAGATGTGCTCATTCCAGTAATTTGAGCGTTTAAATTCAGCATATGAATTAAGACCCTTGATTAAGTGGCTGGGCTATCATGTACAGACCATATAGGGAAAGAGTTGCCTCTATGTAACTGTACAGGATTCAGTCAGGATTAGGTTTTGTTTACATTATGGTGATATGAATACCCTGTGTGAACTGCCTTCCTCATGACACGAAGCAACACTTTCACACATCTTGGAGGTTCCTAAGTTGTTAGAATTAAGTGGTCTCTTGAATTACTTAAGCTGAGAGACAGGTTAGTCTTCTACCTGAATGTTTAAAGAATTTAGCGCCCTGTGAAGATCATGAATTTTCCAGTAATTTTGGTAGTATGTTTTTTCTCCTGAAGCAGATAATTGTTGTTGGGTGTATTAATTTTTGCTTCTTACTTGGAAGAGAGATTTGGATGGCATAAGCCCACAAAAAAGATAGTTTATTTCTATCTTTGTGGTGGGTTCTTACTCATTTTCCACTGGCTTTCAATGCTCAGATTTTTCTACATGCAAATTTAAAAAAAACACTGGCATATCTCCCAAAAATTAATTTCAGCTTGTGCTATTGGCAATCTGCTGTGTTTTGGCTAGTTACATAAGTCATATGGCACTGTTTATGTTAAGTCATATAGCTTCCTTGGAATCTGGGGACATAAAACAGGACTGCATAACTGTCAACAGGCTTGTTGTCATTATTTGTGATTACCTCAGAAATTAGGCTTAACCAGAAGTAAAGAAAGAATAAAATTCAGAATGTAAAAACTGCATTAACTTCAGTGATGTATATGTGTTAAATCATTAATCTTAGTAAGGTAAGTAGCTTAAATGAGCATATTAATATTCATTCTACATACACAATTTGAACAACATAATATCATGTCAGGATTATTATGGTTGTAAAACATTACTGTTATTGGCACTACTTATCATTCAACATATTTAATAATAAATATTTCATATTTATATATTGTGGTTTCTTGTAATTTAATTTTGTAGATATGGTTACTCTTACCAGATATCTCCCTTTCACTTGCAATGTCTTCCTTCAAGTAACATAATTACTGTATAACACAGGGGTTTATACTCCTAAAATTAATTTGAAAAACTTAATAGCTCCCAAAAAAGTGCTCAGAAGTTTCTTCTTAACTAGGAAATAATGTCAATGTAAACAAAAGTTGGCTTAGGTTAGAAGTCCCTGGCTGCCACATTAATGCTGAGGCAGAGCCAAGACATTTATTTTCAAAGTTGAAAACATTGATCTTATGACAGTGCTCTATTATGATGACTTCATTCCTATTATGTCAAGAAATTGATGAAGAGGTAACCATTTTATCAGATGAATTGTGCTGCAAGAGAGTGACATGTTCAGTCTAATAGTATTCATTTGCTTCATCCTAAATTGACCTTATTTATCCAACCAGGTACTAGATTACATTTTCAAGTCACACTATTTGCAAATGGGACTCTTAATCATAATTTTAAGTGAAAGAAAAATGATTGTGGAATAAGAGATGACGATGTTGGTCATCTCTTTCCTATTATAAAGACATTTGGCCTTATCGCTGCATTAAAAAAGGAGTGTTTTAGGGTTTAGGGTTCATTTTATGTGTAATACATAATTTACATCTAACTTCCACAACTGCACTGAATGTATCAATTTTCTGTGCATCAATGGAGCAGTCAAAAATATCAATATGGTAATTAGAGAAACAGATTATCTTACATGAATGGTTGGTTTAGACCATTAACTTCCATAACATAATGTTATGAAATTATACAGTCAACTGTATTATATAGTCAAATAGTTTAATGTTGCAATGTGTTCTAGAGCTTACCAATATGGTACTACAAGTTAGAAACTGAGGTTATTCAGAAAGGCAAAATATACATATACTAATTCACTTTTCTTCTTGATTATTATTCCTCTCATTTTTGTGAAAGGAGCATTATTTTTTAATAAAGAAGATAGGAGGTTTTACCCAAGTCCAATTTTTTTAGCTTTTCAATAGTATTCAGATTTAACTTTAAATGTTTTCTTACAGCTATGACACCCTGGTAACGTAAAAGTAGGGGCTGTTTATTTACAGTCCCACAGTGGCCAAAGGAGAAAGACTGGCTCCACAGTGCAAATAAAGAGAAAGCTAGTAAAAGTGTTCTCCATCTTTCTCAGGAAAAGTCTGTTTCTACCTACAGACTACTGAGAAAACCTACAGTTCTGTCTCCTTAAAGGAAGCATCTAAAATAAAATTACTTAAGCCTTGTTTTTCACATATTTAAATTTTGAAGGTTTTTTCCTCAAATGGCCACTTCACTGTAGGAACTTTAGCTCCTACAATGAAATTAGAAATTGGCAGCACTCCCAATAGCCCCTACCAGGTTCTAATTTCTGAGGTGATGCTGCTCAGGAAACTTTGTAAGGTATAGCTGTTGCAGTATTTTTGTCCTTTTAATCCCTGAGGAGTTAATCTAATATACTGAAATTTTAAAATCACATTACATTGTCAGAAGCACGTTTCTATTTCCTCAAGGCATTCTTATCGAGATGTTAAATTCACTGTGAAGTTTAACATTTAGCCACTTGTTCTACATGACAAATGGAGATGGAAGTGGTCATCAGGTCCTCAGAAACAGCATTTTCGGAAAAGTACATTTTGAGTTTCTTTGTTAAGCAGACTAAAGAAATTAATCAATTTTTTTCTTCTTGGGTCACTTTTTTTCTTCTTGGCTCACTTCATAAAGATTTTATGAAGCTGTAAGAGTCTGTTTTGCTTTATTTGTATGAGGATGCCTAAAATCAATATTCGTCTTTAAGGACTCTGAGTTGCAATTTCTCTAATGCAAGTTTCACTTCAAAAACTATAATGGTTTTGGCTTCTAATAAGGAAAGAAAAGGAGTGATTTAAAGAAAAAGAAAAAGATAGCAAACATAATGCATGCAAAGTAAAAATAAGGAGCAGGAGAAAATCTGCAGAAAAAGGTTAGATAAGGGATTTTAAACACATTGTTTTGTATGAAGAAAAATAAATATGAGTTTAAGTAATTTCATAATGGAGGGAAAAAAACCAAAACAGCACTTAGACAAATAACATTAAAGCCATAGAAACAAATTTAAACCAGTTTAAAACTTTCGGTACTATTGTTATGCTTTTTTAGTACCATTTTAATGTAGTTAAAAGAGAACAGTATGAAACCCTACTTCTTTAGACCTCAAGGAGAGTTTAGCTACTAAGTTCTGTAAAGCCTGAATTTAAAGACTGATCATAAAGAAAAGATATTTTGTTGGAAACAGAAGTCTTTGGCTACTCAAATAACAAAGAAGAAAAAAGCTGCAAGCTGGAAGTTGTCATTTCCTTAAAAATTTAGGGATCCCTGCATCTAAAAGCTGAGGTGAGCTCTCCATGTTCTCTCAGCAGCAAGAATGGAGGTAGCTTCTGGAAGCACTAGACCATCTCAAAGGCCTTTTGTTGCTCAAGTCTCCTGCTGTTTTCCTGCTGCTGCCTGACTCCCTCCCCCTGTGGACAGCTGTGGGACACCTGTGACCTGCTGCCTGTAACTCCAGTTTGTCCCCGTGCTGATGCTATAGGCTGGACTTTGCTTCACTTAACACCTTTGTCTCTAACATCACTAGTGTAGTATAGTAGCTATGGTAGCTATAGTATCATGACCACAGAACTTAGGATTTCTTTAAAGAGAAACAGGAACTTGCAGGTTTGCTCACAGAGCACTCTCCAGTTTTTAGCACGTTCAGATTCATTTAGTATTATTTCAGTAAGGTAAAGATTACACAAACCCACTCCTACAATCCTAACTGAAAAAAACAAAACTAACTACATTCTGTATTTCTCAATGTAAAAGCAGGGTGCATTTGAATATCATCTGTTTCTATTTGACATAGTAATTTTGAGATCAGCAGTGATTTGATCACAAGAAAATTTTGCAGTCTCTACAAGAAAAATAGTTCCTTAAAAAAAATCCTAATAAACCCACTGTAGATATTGAGCTTGCTGTGAAAATGGGCACTGAACCATGTAATCCAGATCTAAAATAAAAAAAAACCACTGCTAGAATAAAGGGGAAAATTAAGGTGAAAAATACTACTATGAATTAGGTTTCAATTAATTTTTCATAGCACATGATTAGACTTGAATATCTGATTCTCTTCTATTAGGAAAATGAGGATGTGATTGATGGAAAGTGAACGTTTTAACATACACCCCCCAGATCTTGGCAAGATACTTTTCTGGGTTCTCAGAATTATCTTCTGCCCCAAAGCATATTCATAAATCATTCAATGTTGATGTAAAAATGGCCGGTTTCCACAGAGGCCCTGGCTGGTTTCTGAGGCCCTGGAATGACAATGTAGAATGTTTTATTAAATAAAACTTGTTACAGATTAATCAATCTGAAAAATTTAGGTCTTCATTCTAAAAGGAACACTGAAATGCTTGCTAACCTTGCACAGACAGTGGAAGTGATTACAGGTTTCAAATTAACAGGYTTTTTGTATGTTTATCACAAAGCTTCGTCAGCTAATCAGTGAAATTTCAAAGAGTTAATGGGAAACAATATGCTGAAAATCACAGCTATAGCATAATATCTGGACACACTGGGAGAACCGTAGTGTAAAGAAAAATCATAAAAAATTGAAGGAAATACTTCTTATTATTGTGAATTTACCAGTGTTTTAAATAGTTTTGAGTCCTTTAATAGGAAAGAAGTCCTGGAATTTTATTTGTCTATTCCTTTTCCAGAGTTTTTTAACTCCTTCCATTTTAGTATTAATAGCTCTCTCCCTACATAGTTAGTTTGGATGAAGATCTAGTGAACACTGTCCACAGGGTTTTGTACAGTGTATGCTAAAAAGCTCTTAGCGATCTGTGGAGTTCCAGGAAAATAATCTGAATTCCACAGTTCTACCACAACATGCACTATTGAGATCAAGGTGTATCCTGGAGTTAGGAAGAAATACTGCAGACTAAACTCCATTTTCTTACACAGTCAATACAATGTCACCAATGTCAAAGTGATTTTCAGAGGGATTTAAAAAAACTTGACTTGCTAATAAGTTCAAAAAGAATAAGGGGAGGAAGTACTTGTTGAATAAGAGAGAAACACCTTCTGGAAGAAAGAGAAGTGCATTGTAAAACAATAGCAAAGGAAAAGAGTAAAAAAGAGTAATAGTATGAGGACTAGAGAAGAATAGGGAAAGGCAAGAGATAGCAGATAACAGAAAACAAAAAGAAAGTGAATAACAAAACCAGACCAGGAAAATACATCTTGTCAACAAAAACGTTTTTTATTTCTCTGGTCATTGTATCTGCATACACCTGTATCTTGAATCATGCATAGCATTACTTGAGCTTAAACCCCTCTCTGCTGTTTAATTATAATCTCAGTAATATCTCTTCATAGGGTCATAGCTAGCACAGTTAGTTCTCTATTTGCAGCACTGCTGAAGCCACAGTCAATATCCAGTGTCAGAAAAATTAGATTTCTACTTTCCGAAATGAATTGTCAGCTACTTCTCTGGCATTGTAACACATTTTCCAATCTATTGAGAGGCTGCCCTTACTGGGAGAGGCCATTCCTGCTTTGGCCCTCAAAACTCAGTGGAAGTTTTGCCACTGAGATAGTTCAAATTCATGGAGTGGGATACCACCTCAAATAATTTCAGAAGTGCTGTAGAAATATAATGCAGTTTGTATAGCTCACTTCCTTGTGAACAGAAAAGGCCAGGAGTGAGTAATCCATACTATTCACAATGACTTTGACAAAACCTTTGCACATTATTGTACTCATAGATATTGTGTATGCGTCACTATGTGTCATAGCAAGGTATTTTTTTTCAAAAGTATTAGATTTTTATTGTACTAAGTCTATTTTTGTATTACTATACTTGCAAAGAGTGGTCCAGACCTATTGTGAAGAACCTTTGGGCAATATTAAAATCATTAAAAATTGCCCAAAGAGCTCTTATACACAAAAAGATGCAATCATTATTTAAAAAAATTTAAAATTGAAAATAAATCCTATTTCAAACTGTCTCTGAAATCTGCCACAATTTATGTTGGATCTTATTAGTGAGCAGATTTATCTTCCTTCCATAGAAGTTTTTAAATATGATTTCCTGTGTCTTAGGTAAGAAACAGTGATTCATATATATCAAGAATATTCGAAATCCACCCAGTCATCACCTATCTGTTAGGCTGCAGATATTGTGAGGGGTTAGTTAACTGCATCTCAGCTGCTCAGATAAACTCTTGCCATAGCCAAAAGTGAGAAACAGGTACCTTTCAAAAATGATACTGCTCATCCTAAAGAGATGATGTATCGCGTCTGAAACAGGTGAGACAAATTGTATCTTAAGTGTATTTTTCTGTTCCTTGACTATTAAAAGAACCTAGCGTGGCTAGTTCTGATGCAGACTTCTACACTGTGGACGTTTTAATCCAGATGCAATGATTTTTGTCATGTGTCACTATCTGTAACTGGATGATGATGATGACAACGACGATGACGACTATGGTGATGATCACACTAGCTCCAATAGGAACTAACTTGGAACCCCACTATACTAAGTGTTATACTAAGAAACAGTAGCAGGAAGGCCCTGACTCAGAGAACAGGTGAGAAAGAAAAGTAGTTCTTACTTTACTGGTAGATGATGGGAACACAGAGTAACTAAACTCTTCTCAATTCAGTTTCCTTTATGAGCTGCATAGCATTTAGTGCAGTGTGGCTCCCTGGCTGCAGTTCTTATGTGTTAGGGCACTACTGATTAAAGCAATGAAATTTAGCAAATGCCCAGAGGGAATCTGCAAAAGACGCAGTGACTGAAACCTTCTTTCCCAAGCCTTATCCAGTACTTAATCACAAATCTATTATTCCTGGGTTTTTTCCTAAGGTATTTTTTCCTGCTACAACTTATGAATTTCTAAGTGCTTGACTGATTCCTACAATAAACCATGCGTTCATTTTGCAAATGTAGTTGAGGACCGATGTGGAAAACATTGTCTGGGGAAAGAGAAATTGTTGCTGATAATTTTTTATAGCAAAAGAGAATTTTGTTATCCCACTTTTCAGATGGCAAATCTTACCAAAATTTATAGAATTTTACTTGGCATTTAATTTAAATTGAAGTTATTTTCATTTTAACAAATTATCTATCTGCATTCAAAAGCAAAACCAGTTATTTTAAAATATAAATAGTATTTGCAAATAATTCAGCTTGGTAATAGTTGGTAATGCTAACATTATCTGAATAACAGAAAAGAATGAGTACTTTCAGGTCTGTAATTTTATTCTGCAATTATGTCATAAATTATCTTTAACTTCTCTCTAAAATCTTTCTATCTAATTTTCTCATGATTGCATCCTCCTTATAGACCACATACAACCACTAACAGTATTCCCTTTCTTTGAAAATAGTCTAATTTTACAGACCACACCATTTCCTGATGTAATGTATTAATAGCATTCTTCAAGTTTTCAACAGCAGATCTGCATAATCCTTTTTAAAACATCCAGAAGTAACCAGTTAATTATTTTGAAATTAATTCTATGTGTAGCAGGTACAAAACATTAGCAGTTTGCTCTGTAAGAGGAACAGTTTTATATTCATTAGCATTTCAAAACCAAATGAATCTGTGATATCTTCTCCCCTCTTCCTCCTCTTTCCCCAGTAATTTGTTGGTATGGCACACTTACTAAAAGGAAGCAGAGCATTTGACTAAGAGAGACTTCAGAGTATGGTTGTCTCTCCTGAATGCTGTTGTCTCACCCTTCTGAAAGGCTGATCCTAAATCAAGAGGCAATAAAGAGGACCCAAAACTGCAGAAGAAGCAAGTTGCAAATGGTAATGTGGAGGTTTTTTTCCTTAGCAGGTGTGGATGTAGTTGGGTGATGGTGAGAAAGAGGCTGGGATGGTAAAAGGCAGAAATGGAAGGACAGGAACTGTTTTCACAAAATCAAGACAATGCATCCAGTTATAAAACACTGTGCTGCAAGAACTCAAGTCTTTGTCTCTTTAGAGACAAAGAGTTTTTCCTGAGAAGCAACAAATAGCAAAAGATACCTTGTGTGAGTGAACAGAAGCACACAACAGCAAAACACTGTGTGGTATTTTCTGAAAAAATACTGCAAATATTGCCATTTAAAAAGAGGGGAACCCTGACCTGTCTTTAAGTTCAAAGCCAGTTACATGCATTATTACTTTAATATCCAGATGTTTTCCATTTTAATCAGATTTTGATGATTTGCTGAGATTTCTTTAGTGAAAGTCTGGAGAATTAAAATCTGACACTGAGCTGCTTAAAAGCTGAGCCCAGTTACTTGCCAGAAGAGTGACTGGAAACTTACTTTTTAATATTTTAATTTTGGTTTTTGCATATCAGAAAAAGAATTTTGTAGTTTCATGTCTTGTATATTTGGGGTTTTTAGAAATTCTGAGAACTCAATTTTACAGAGTATTGCTCCACTGAAAAGATATTGCAATGAATTTTAATAGCAAAATATATTAAAATATTTTTTACATACGCATTGACATGCATTTCTTGAGCTTCAAAAAAGAACTACCCATTCTTGACTTCAGCTGATCTTGAGGACAGCAACAAAAGACAACCTTTGAAATACAATAGAAGTTATCATGAAAAATTACGAATAAAAATATTTTTCCCTTTCTTTACCCTGTATATCCAATAAGCTGGTATAAAAATATAGTCCTTGTGTTACATCTTGAATCTAACTGAACTAAAGAAAAGGCAATGAATTTGGAAGTTGAGCCTTCCTTAAGGGCAGTTCCACTTGCTTGATAACAGAAGACATCTGCTTTTAAAGTCAGTTGGGCTTTACACTGTAGTTTGCACATGATTTAGGATTCTGCTTTGTGAAAAGTACTACCCTTAAGTTTCACAAAGACTGCATTTGCAAAGGACCCACATAAATGTTTGAAAATTGTAAATACTTGGCTTATTTAGAAGCATCTGATTAGTAAATGAGAGAGGAGCTGCATTTAAAGATCAGGTTGTGGATGGAGAAGAGTCAGTAATCAATTTTTTATTTATGGAAATTCTAAATCTGTATAGTTTTGTGCTGATTCTTTTTTCTTTTTATGAGATATCATATGTTCAGTAATAAGGTGTGCGGTAGTATAGAATCCTCCATTCAAGAATCCTAAGTATTCAGCAGATTAATTAATATCACACCTTGATAGCACAAAACTGAAATTTCTGAACAGAAAAGCAGAAATCTAGTAAATTCTAAACATTTCATTTGACTCAACATGGGAATAGAGCTCAGAATCCTATGTGTGAACCCTCTTGAATTTGAACAGCCCTGTAAAAAGAACCATTTTCATTTTCCTTCAGCTTTCTTTACAGAAGTATGGAAGTTGATTCCTTTTCAATATTTCCAGTGATAATAAATTCTGAACAATTTTCATGCCTCTTTTTATGTTTTACTTAATTTATTATCTTGAAAATTAACCTCAAAGAAAACCGAGTTTTCTTTAGGGGCTCGAACTTTGTTTGGCAAAATGCAGCTCTGTACAGCATCTCTTCTTTCCATGCTCTGTATAATAGTGCATTTCCAAAGGATTTTATATACTGTGTACAGTTCCATGCTTCAGGACTCAGGCACATAAACAATAGATAAGGGTTTTCCTAATTAATACAATAGGTATGGAAATCCCTCTCACTTTTGTTCTTTATATGTCATTAGGGCTGCTAGGAAGACTGACAGCAATGCTCAGTTCCAGTTTCAATGGCAGTGTTATTTTTCTAGTTGTGGATTCTTAAAACACTTTTGTAGCACTGGAGCACATAAGAAATGTTAGCTGCAGTCTTGCTGTATGATGAGCCAGCACACACAGCTTGTCGTGTAGTCATGAATGTAGTGTCTAGTACAGCACTTTCTAAAGCACAGTAATTAATTTTTCACTTAAATTCAGTTACATTACAGCTACATCACTGTTGCTCTCACTGTTACCTTCTATTGCTTCCTTTTTTTTCCATTTATCATAAGGACAGCCAAGGATCCTTTTGCAGAATTCTGTATTGAGCTCTTTGTAATAAGGACAATTTAACATGCTTCTCAACATTATGTAAGAACCCATTCTCCAGTATTTCAGCTACGAGGAAAGTATCTGTATATGAGACAAATGTCTTGTCTACACTAGCCCTGGAAAAATTAAAAATAAATACAATAAATACAATAAATAAAAAATTACAGTATATGTTTACGACTGTTCTCTCAACAAAACATAACAAAACCCAAACTGCTTGCTGCTATTAGGTTTTTAAAGGACAGTTCTTGTTCTGTCCTTGCTCAAATAACAGCCTTGCATGACAGCAAAATCACAGCAGCTTGTCTGTAAGCAAGAGCTTAATAATGTGTATTGTCCTGTGGTTTCTAATCTGTCATGGTCCAGATTAGTTTTAAGAACATATCAAAGTAAATTACAATAGCATTCCTGGGAATGGTTTTTTTATTCATTTGCACACTGTTAAAAAGCTTTAATTGGTGTCAGAAATCTGTTGACATAAATTAATTCAATTCATTATGATTCTTATAAGAATAGATGCTGAATTACCTTGTACCTTTCTATAGTTAAGCACAGGATGCTATGTAGTGAATACCTGGAGTACTTATTTTACAGCTTACTAGGCAAAAGCTTTGTATTACAGACACACACACATTGTGCACCTTAGAGAGTTGCACATATAATGAATGATTAAAGAACAGTAAAGACATATTTTGTATTGAAATGCTGAGCAATTTGTGGCAAACTGCAAAATATAAACTAAAACCTATAAGGAAAGCTCTAGTCTAACTTGCACTTTCTGCTCCACTCAAATTATAGGATAATTTAAGCAGAAAACAGGTGCAATGCATTCAGTAGAATTTCCATTAGATCTCTGCTATCCCTGGGAGGTTTATCTGGTAGGTGCCTGCTGTAGTGTCCCAAAGTAACTAGCTTTGAAAAGAAACCCAGCAACAAAAGATTCTCACTTGTACTGCACATATGTGGTAAAAGTAGCATTGGGACTTCCCTAGGCTATAAATATAACTGGAGGGTGGCTAGGGATGGCAGAAGGCCAGTATATTTTGCTTCCCTTGTCTCATTGTGCTGTGACAATAATTGAACTAGTACTAAAAAGGAACCTTTCAGATTTTCAGTATGCCTAAATAGGACTCATTCACGTCCAGATTAATAATAGCAAAATATTTGTAAGAAAAATGCAAATCTACTTAAGATCTAGGGTTATTTTTGCATTTTTTGAGGCTGGATATTTCTCTTCCAACAGAAACTGCTCCTAAGGCTGCTTACTTTTAAAGCAAAACATGGTAAAGCTTTCGAAAACATGAAAACACAATTCTTCAAAAGCGTGCTTGTTTTCCCCAGCAAATAAGAAAATATGAGCTGCTCTCCCTTTCCTTCAGCTGAAAGCCTGCAGCCCTTTTAACATGGTGCTGTGCGCTCTGGTGCACTCTCAGTCTGTATACAGGGTCAGCAGGTGAGATATGACCCTCCCAGGGGCAGAAGAATGGTTTGGATTAGAAGGGACCTTAAAGACCATCTAGTTGCAACACCCCTGTCATAAGCAGGGACTTCCACTAGACTAGGCTGCTCAGAGCCCCGTCCAACCTGGCCTTGAACACTGCCAGAGATGGGGCCATCTGCAAATTCTCTGGGCAACCTGTGCCAGTGCCTCACCATCCTCACAGTGAAGAATTTCTTCCTAACATCTAATCTAAACCTACCCTCTTTCAATTTAAATCTTCCCTCTTGTCCTGTCACTACGTGCCCTTGTATAAAGTCCCTCTCCAGCGTTCTTTTAGGTCCCCTTTAGGAACTGAAAGGCTGTTCTAAAGTCTCCCTGGTGCCTTTCCTTCTCCGGTCTGAACAACTCCAACTCTCTCAGCCTGTCTTTATAGGAGAGGTGCTTCAGCCCTCTGAGCATCTTCATGACCCTCCTTTGGCCTCAGTCCAATGGGTCCACATCCTTCTTAGGCTGGGGTTCACAGAGCTGGATGCGGTTCTCCTGCTGGGGTCTCGTGAGGGCTGAGTAGAGGGGGAGACTCACCTACCTTGAACTGCTGGTCCCATTTCTTTTGATACAGCCCAGGATACAGTTGGCCAGCTCAGGATATGATTGGCAAGCAGGTAGAGCAGTCATTCTAATCAGGATTGCAGCTTGGCTGAGATAAGACCCTAGAGCTCGGGAATGGAGGAAGAATACTAGTCAGCTCCAGAGTCATCAACTTCAGAAGCTATTCTGCCATTGATTTCTGGAAGGCAGTTTCCAAGGGTGGATTGAATGGAGGAAACTAACAGCATTACAAACCAGTCAATCCCAGATCTACCTTCCCAGGATAGATGTAGAGGAATAGAAGGCTGCCAGGCTCAGAGCTCACCTGCTCCACGATGTGAATAGCTACAACATCTGTGCGAGATTTGTGCTGATTGTGGGGAACACAGCAGTCTGGAGCTTGTTGAGCCACGCACCGAGATCAAGGCTTTAACATATAGAGTGTATATTGCTGTCAACTTACTTTTCAAGGAAGTTATGGGGGTTAGTCTTTAAAAATGGGTAGAGAAGCCTCCTGCACTGAGGGATAAGATATGTGAAAGACACCCTGTGAGAATAAGCGCTGTTAGCAGAGTAAGCCACTGTAATTTTCAACGTGAAATTGAAAATGGCATCTTTTTTAATCGCTTGAGTATGGGAAGTCTAGGGGATGAGTGCAGGGAGGCTGGTGTGTCACCTGAAGACGGATGATATACTCTGAAGGTCTTCAGAAAGGCTGAATGGTTCCATGAGACAATTTTTGGCACTTCATGATCTTCATATTCCTTTTACAGTCATTAAAATATTCTGAAATATTCTGTATTTAGAGAAACGGAGGCTGTTTCAAAGGGACTAATTATCAAATATGCTGTTTTCCCTGAAGCCTGTTTCAGTTCGTGGTGCTCTTTGGGGACCAGGAGAACCTACATGGGAGGTTTAAATATAACTGCAGCCACGTTCTCCAGGTTCTTCTTTGGGGAGTGGAAGAAACTGCTTCAGAGACGCAGGTGTATTCTCTTAAGACCAAACAGAGCATTTGAAGGGGAATAAGTACTTCTGCTGTCCTCTAAGTGTATCACAGTCCTGTTTCTTTTGGTTTTAGGCTATTTTAGACAGAAGAGCTGATAAGGAAAAAGTATTTAAACGTCACAGAATTTGTGGAAAGACATTATAGGAGGAGTATTCTTTGTCAGATTTTATTTTGATAGCCAAAAATGTGAATTTCAGGAAAATTAAGAGAAGACTTGAGACATTTATCCACACCATCTTATTGCAACTTTAAGCAGCTTTGGAATCAAGGTTGCATAGATGCAAGGCAAGCAGTGGCTCCCGTACACCCTTTCAACTATAATAATATCTGGGGAAGTAGGGAAAGAAGAAAATATAATGTTTATTGACTCAACTTCACCATTTTCTTCAAGTTATTCTAGGTTCTTCATGGATTACCAGTTTCCAGGCTAAAGCTGAATTCTTCTGTGTAAAATGTATTGGTCTAAAATATCTTAACAGGAAAAGAGGAGTGTGATTTCTATCCGTGTGAAGAACACAGAGGAGAAATGAAATAAAATCTGTTACTTTCAGCAGGGTATTCTAATCCAGCTTGTTGTCGTGCATCACAATCTTTATCATGCTCAAATTTCTACAAGGCAATTAAGAAATTATTATCATAAAGAATCATGTGCTGAAGCTGTGTTATTTAGGTATTGAGAACACAGCTTTATAATTAACTGCTGCTTGCACATTATCTATGAAGTGTCCATTCTGCAAAGGCTAGCAACTCAGAACAGATTCTAGCAAAATGTTTAAATGTATAATATGAAAGTTCAAATGGATTCTGAAAAAGTAACTTGAAATCTTCTTCGGTTTTTTTGCTTTTTTTTTACTCTACTGTTGAAGACACCTACATATTATTTTGTGATTTTAAGTTTTATATGAAAAAAAGTAAAATGTGTCTCAAACTACAAAGTAATTTGGGTTTAATATAGGTACATTTTATATCTCTACACTTACATTTTAAAAATGTAAATGAATGAGCTGATACTTTTGAATATACAGTGAAGAGAGTTTAGATTATAAGAACTTTATGGAAAGTTTTAATACAAAAAAGCTTCCAATTGTGATGCTGTGATGTGTTTTATTCTTGTTTTGAAGGCCCTAAAACAAATCATGCTTTGGACTTTTTGTCCTTCCTGACTGCTCTATGTGCTGGCAGGGCAGTGTGCTCATTTCACTGGAATATTTCATACTGATTGTTCAGTTCAAAAGAAGAAAAGCTCTTACCAAAATATTTCATTTTGAGGAATAATACAGTAAAAATTAAATTACCTACTCACAGCTAAAAGGAAACTTCAAACAAAAGGCAGATTTTGCTACACTTAGGACATACAATACAATCCTGGTCTTCCTGCGATCTGTGTAAATTATGAGAAATTTCACTGCCACTGGAGCTACACAAGTTTGCAAGTTGTTTCAAGATCAGATTTATTATGATGAACAGTAACACATTAAAGTTAATGATGACATTTCATTTGACATTTGGTGGTTTATAGATTCTCATTCAGGCTATTCCAGATGGTCTGTACCAATGGATGTGGTAAAGGGTAAAGAAGACTCCAGGAATAGTGATACATGTAAAGGTCATCATGATTTCTCTGCATATTGAAGAAAATTTGTTTAAATGAAAAGCACTGTTATAGAATGTCCTTTGGATATCAGGACCTACATAATTTCTTATATACTGTTTAGGTTATGCTTTCCAATGGGATGAACATTTGAGCAAAACAGTTTTTCTCCCTGAACTGATATGCACTAGCTTTCTTTCTGCTTATATTTTTCTAGCTTCCCATAAGCCATCACTTTCAATGCTAAGTGTCATTAAGTCCACTCTGAAACTTGAAAAAACTCCAGTATCTCCTTTTTTATGAAAGCTACTAGACAGGACCCAATTGAATTCTTGCTTGAACAACCATATAGATAATGTTTAAATCTTAACATATACTGAGCCTGAACAAGATCTTACGTTTAGACTACATGTAAACTAGTCTGGATACAAATCAATAGTCTATAACCTGTTTCTTATTATATTGCTAGAGATGTGACTGGCATAAAACAAAAATACAGGCATTCCTGCTACATGCTAGGAGCTCTTCTGGAAGGTTATGTAATTAAATTTCTATTTCCATAGTTTTTGTGTGGTGGAAAAGAAAGAAAAAAAAGATGAAGTGTAGAGCACCAAAACAACCAATCCAGTTCAAGTGTGATAAAGGATATTCCTTAACTAGTTTGGAAAGTGCCCTGGGTAAGTTATTCTCAAGGAAAAGATGCAGCCTGCAGGACACAGGGTGGGTAAACCTGAGTTCGTGTACAGCATTATCACTGAAGTAATTTTGAAGTGAAATCTACTGATAACTCTGAGGGATGAACATGTGTCTCCCCTGCTTTCCAGAGAAGCCCACCCTACAGACAGTAGTGCAACAATCACAGTTAGGAGAGTTAGCAAGACTCTGTGTAAACTTAATTCATATTTCCAAATGAGTGTATCTTATTAAGGCATAAGTATACTTACTCAGGATGTGGGGTCCCCTCTTCTGAGTAAAATCAAGTTTCCCTTTCTCTGACCAGGTTTCAGTGTGAACTTCTATTTCTTTTTCTTAGTTTTTCAGCTCTCCTGTTAAGAAATCTTTCTGTAGAAGCTGCTGACAAGAATTTAGTGGTTAGTTACCTGACTTTAGCGTATGACTTTGCATTGCCTCAGGGTCCATATTGCTGTTTGTAAAATAAAATGTGAAGTTTTTTCTCATTAATTATTTTACTTGTAGGAAAGTTCTTAATCTGTTTAAGAACAATAAATAACATCATGAAAAGGACTTATTTCAGGCAGAAAGTTTGAACTAGGAAGGGTTGTGTGTATATTATTTTCCTATTTTGAAGTTGAAGGACCTTGTAAAAAGGAAGTGATTGCACTGGCTGAAGTGATTTTTCTAAAGGGAAATGTCAACACTATTTGTGGTTGCTTTGTACCAAGAACAAAATTTTGTTCTTATGTCCAAAAGYGCTGGAAATGTGTTTCCTTAACTTTTTTATGATTAAATGTTCCACTGAGTGTTGCTTTCTGTTGAAGAAAGAAGCATGACTTGAGGAGTTTGATCATTCTACGTGTACAGGATGATCACCGTAGCCCATTCACAGAAGTGTTAATATTGGTGTACAGATGTGATAATGGTTTAGCTCCTCTTCCAGGTTGCTACAATAATTTTCACTGAATCTATAAGTAACTGTGGTGAGGATTTCTTTTTCCTTTGTGCTACTACTTCTGCAAGAAGACAATTGCATGCCACAGAAACTGCATGAGGCCTTTGGCTTTCCTGTTGCTTTCACTTGTTCTAATAATTCCTTGGGATGTGTGGGAGGATGTGTGATGGACCATTTCTTTAGGATGTGTTACTGAAATGAAAAGAAAATTACAGTTACAGACTACCTAATGCCTTTTAAACTCTTCAGTCTTTAATGTCAGACTGAGTTCATTATTGGACATTCATCTCTTCAGCTGTTTATCTGCAGTATCTTTTTGGTTTGTCATTTAGACAGATTATGGGTAATTCTTCATGTCCTTTATCACATGACACTCCAGACTGTGACAAGCAAGTGATTCTATTACTTTCAAGTGCTCTTGCCAATAATTCCAACCTGCTTTTTGGCACATATTCCCAGACCAACAGCTGTCTTCCAGATTCCTTTTGAAATGTTAATTTTAAATTTTCAATTTTGTTTGCTTCTGGTTTACTTCTATATCATAGCTTACTAGTATTTCACTGAATATTGTAAATTTTATTATTCCCCACGGGTGTTTTCCTTTTCATTTATTTAGGAATTTTAGTCTAGACAGGACCCAAAAAAACAGTTTTGTATTACTTAATGACTTTATAGTATTAGTCATTATCTTTTTATAATATTATCAATGCCATTGTTTTGTACTGTATTATGCTTTGTGTACTGTTATACCTCTGGTGCTGTAGTACTCTTTCCTCAGAATTCATAATGTTTGTTCTCCTGATTATATATTTCAGCAGAGAGAAAAAGGACTACCAGACTTTCAGATATTTTTGCTATAAATCTATTTACATGGATGTTAAAACAGCATAGGTATAGGATAAGGATCAAAGTAGATTTCTTGCTTGTGACAGGATGTACAAAAACTGTGGAAAATCAAATTCACTAATACTTTGTGTGGATATCAGAAATGAAAGCATTCTGGGTCTCAGCAATGGTGGTAATAATGTCTATGCTTGCATAACATTTGTTCACTAGGAAATTGATTGTTTTTATCTGTTATTGGAAGAATTCTAATATGAAAATTATTTATTTCCACTACCAATAAAGAATGTATTTTGAAAAAGAGCCCAAGGCAAGAAGCCTTGGAACTGTAATTTTCTGGAAAACACTGGAGAATTCTGTAGTAGTTTTGATATTAAATCCTAAGACTTCACTTTTCCTTTAGATACAGTATAGAAGATAAGTGCAACTGAAAGAATTGTCAGATTAGCATCTAAAAATCTAAATTTTACTGCAAGTTCCTGGCATACATGGATGTAGAAAGGCATGCTATTTAGAAGGCAAAAGCAACCCACTATTCCAGCTTAAAGGAAATCTGTCACAAAACAATTACATTTTAACATCCTTTCTAGGATTATATAGCATACTCAAAAACTGTAAATTGCCCTTGCATGATAAGACAGCTTCACTCCATGTAATCACATAACTACACTTCAGGATGTGAAACTTTAATTCCATCTAGTGACAGGTTACGTTGCACACAAATGCATCTTTCAAAATATAATAATTTTTAAAATATTAATTTTTAGAAGATACTTATTTTTGACAATTGACCCTAAATATCATACCTTTCTTTGATTTGTCTGTTTGGGTTTTTTTAAATGTTGCTAAGACAATATGCCTCTATTTCTCTCTGGAGACTGAAGAATTTATGGAGATTTATTTATGGGTTAGCTACTGCCTTGAGCTGGTGGATTTGCTGTCCAGCTCAGTAAGGTAGAAACACACATTCTTACAGCCTAAGGGTCTGGGTTCATGGCTTGCAAGGAATTCCAAAAGGCTTCCTGAGAAGCATAAATAACATTTTAATGTATGTACAGATAACCAGTAGTTATTGGTCACACCTTAAACAGGATAGCTTGTGGCATTCATTTCATTCATTTTCAGCCTYTTTCAGGGATGAGGTACCATATGTGCATGCAGAAGAAAAAATTGTTGTTTAATGATCTGAGATTTGTTCAGATTGAGAACAATTGAAAACACAGTATAGGCATAAAATATTTAAAACACAAATTTCCCCAAATCTCCTAAAGAGCTAGCACAACAAGTACAAAATAAAGATCTTGCTGTTTCTGGGCAGGATAGTCTGCATTCTAAACCTTTTTGGAATTTAAAAAATTAGATTTCTTTTGCCTAAAATTATGATGTCATGTATGTTCCTGCAAATATGCAGGGAGCCTTATCTGGCACTTCTGCCAGTGTCTCTGTTGGTAATGGTGACATCAGGCGCTGCTGGACACCTTTTGCATGACTTCCCAGAGCAAAAATATATTTCTAATCATCTGGCACATTTGAGTTCTAGACATTTTTCCTGAGCAAACTCAATCTCATGGGTCCCCCATTGTAGAGCAATGTCCTGCTGCTCTGTTCYGGCTCAAGAGGAGTTTCAAGAGGGTTTTCTATTTCCTAGCTTCCAAGCTACTGTAGGAGAAGTGGTCAGTTCAACAGGTTCCTGCCTCCTTGTCCTAGTTTAGCTGTGTTGAAGTGTGTAAGTTTAGCTTTTTCTACTACTTAATGCGGATGTCCCACTGTCCATTGTGCTGGTTGTTGTGAATGATAGAAAAGACTCTCATGCTTCACAATTATCTGTGTGTGGACTTTTGGGCAAGGGAGTCTTAGGTGCTCCAGTTCTACAGCTGATCTCTGTCCCTTATGGAAAGCCTTCTGGAAAAACCTCTGCCCATAGCATTTTCCTGGTGACTGATGAACTTACTAGTGCCCAGCTGCTGTAGAGAGGGTCAGGCACGTGAGGAAATGTGTGCCACTCCTTCACCAAGCAGTGAGGAAGCAGGCCTGCCCAACTCCTGGCCAGGGTCTCCAGGGCTGCCTAGTTTGGTGCCTCTTCAGCTCCTCACCCATCAAGCAGCACTAACCAGTGCAAGAATGTCATGAGCAAGGAGAGAGATTTAGCAGGAGGGGAACTGGGCTTTTTGGAAAGCAGTACATAGTTGTGTGAGAATAGTCTGAAGATGGATAAAGGAGATCTAWGGGCACCAAAAGGCGTTCTTCTGAAGGGATGTGAAGGCAGAAAAGACAATTCTGGCAGAAGAAAGCAAAAGATTACTGTCCGAACATACAGCTACCCTTGGTCTCCACAAAGTTTTCCAGATCCTTCCCAGCCATTGATTTCTTCCAGCCATACACGCTCCTCCTTTCTGCCCCATACCTGATTCAGACATCCTCAATATCTCCAAAATTTGACAAAAAAACTTCCAGTAACTACATTCCTTCCAAGTCTTCTCTCTCCACAGGCCAGACCCCTCTCACCCTTTCCCACTGTTGGAAAAATGCAGTGACACTCCCAGATCACCCTTGACACCTCTCCTTCCTTTGCCCAAGGCACAGCTGCCCAAACTGCCTGCAAGAATAAGAACACCTGCTCTTTTGGGTGGTAACAGTCAGTTTTGCCTACATCTGTGGGCAACGTTGAGCTGCCCCAGCTCTCCCATATATCCCATTTAACCGCCCTGTTCTGCCTCCTCTTCCAAGAGGGCTGTCCAGTGAAAAGTCACCCTGAATGGTTGCCTGCTGGCAGCTCCCGGGCCCTGAGCACACTCTCCTGGGATCGGGGAGGTCCAACAGCTGAAACAATCTCCTTTTGCCACATGGAACTGCAGGCAGAGAATGGCTTGTCAGGTGGTACCTGGCACACGAGCAAACAGCAATCACACAGCAGGGGTTGACTGTTAGGTTGAAATGTTGTATTTCATGTTAACCTAGCCCTCATATAAAAAACAGGATCACACAAAATACTGTTAGAATATTTTAATTTTCAAGATATTTTTAAAAGTAGTTTGTTTAGTGATCGGGGCATTTTTGCAGTGACTACATGAGTATCTGTGCTCCTCTCCTCTGTGACCCACTCTTCAACCCTCGGGTAAAAGGTGAAGATCTTTTTCTGATTGATGGTATATATAATGAGAGTTTTAAAGCACTATTTCGACACGTCATTGTAAAATCTAGGCATATTCACCTTTGGCTCAGAGCTCAAATGAAACAATAATAGATCTTGGTTAAATCCCAAGATTTCTGTCTTTGCATTCAGATTATATTTTCAGTGCTAAGTATATGTGTAAGTAATAGAAAATCAGTCTTCTTCAGAAAATAGGAACTTCAGATGGTAAATGGGGAGCAGGCAGGCAAATCTTAGGAGTCAAACCTGCACTTCTATGTGGAGAAAAGGTAACTGAAATTGAGAAAGGCTGTGGACTACCTCAAGCAGCAATGTCTTTTACTGCCCTTGTGACAAGCTGCCCAAATATTATCAGCTAAAAAAACACCTCTGTTTACATAAGCTGGATGGAGGCTTTAGTTTATCAGGTGAATTCTTCCCAGACTGTTTGTTTTGAACAAACTCAATCCAAGTCAGAGCTCCTCTTCCTTGACAAGAGTTCCTATATCTCACCCCACCAAAGCATGAGCAGCTCTGTCCAGCTGCTGCAAGTCCTCTGCGAATGACTCCATGCTGGAACTGGAGGCTACCACGGTGAGAAGCATGGAATCAGGCAGTAGGAAGACTTTCTCTCTGTGGATGTGGGGTGCACTCTGCTACAGAAAGTAACAGGAGTCAGATAGAGAAGGGAGTAGGAACCGTGGAAGAAAATAAGCAAGAATGAAGGGAGCTCACGGACAGACGCAGCAGTTTGGGGTGGATGGGGAAGTAAAGGAGCAGAGGCAGGGAAAACAGTAATCAGTAGCAGGGAAAGAGGTGAATAAAGTCTGCAGGAAGACATAAAGGTATATCAGAGTGAAAAATGAGAGGAATCAACRTAATTGTAGTGTGCAGAGCAGAAGCTCAAGGGGAGTCCTAGTGGAGGATGGCAGCACCTGCTGTTATACCCCACAGCCCTGTTACACCACTYTGTGTAGTCTGCTGTGTTGCAGCTTTTTTTTCCCTTTAGTGAGACTAAAGATGGGAACAAGCGGGGAAAAAGTGTTCCCCCACAGTAAACRTGTAACTTCGCCATCCAGCCAGTGGCACACTTTGTACCCTGCAGTGTTTTTCACTCTTACTTTCTCCTTACCCCCAAAGCACCATTTATTCCAGCTCCCTATCCCTGAAGACAGGCGGGGAGCATCACTGCATCAAGTTGGGCACAGAAGCTCMGTCTGCCTCTTGCTAGAAGGGCTTCAGTTTGTGTCTCATGTCAGCAGTTTCTCTGGCCCCAACAGTCTGCAAGCTGACCTTGGAAGGGAGCTTCTTTGAGCTCTTAAACTGCAGACCCTTCCCAAGGTTTACCTTACCACAAATTTACGACTGTATTTGTTGCTCTGAATGAATGGTCGTGCACATGCACCCTTGTCCAATTCATCTAAATTCATTTTTAATATCATACTAGCTTAAAGATGTAAAAAAGTAGATTACTGCCAACATTAAAGGTGCACATTCCTGTTTACATGAAATGGGAAAGGAATCCAATAATGAACTCCAGCCTTGGAATGTACTAGGAATCAGATTTCTTTCTGACTTGTAGGATTTTTGAGGTTTGCTTTTGATGTGAAAGCTGATGGGCTGACACAGTAGCTTTTCCCTTCCTGATCATTTTGAGCTGACATCCACCTGTGCCTGAAGAACTGGTGACCTGCTCAGCCACCTGAGATAGCCAAACTATGGAGGTCTCAGCGACTGTTTCCTCCACACATCACTTTGATCAACATGGATCTGTTTTTCCCTCCTCATTCTATTCATTAATGGATTCAAACTGCCGTTCAATGCAAATGTAACAAGCAAGTTCTCTTCTCTGCTCCTTATTCAGTTTTTTTTTCCTACTTTGCACTCCTGTTGTGTTTTTCACATGGCATTTTTCATTGGTGTAATCCTCCTGCCTTAAATGGCTTTCCTGTGAGATCACATTGCTCTCAGAACCATTACAAACACTGTAAATTGCCTACCATAAAAAGTCTTCATTGTATTACACCTTCTCAAGCACACAAGATTCAGATTACTTTTAACATTTTAGAGAAACCATGCACCATCTGGGGCAAGAGCGACAGACTGCTTTGTCTGAACCTGCTTCCCTCTTATTTATTCTCAGTTTTATGCAACACTTGCGTGGTGTTTCATATACTGGGAAAACAATCATGATAAAAAATAAAATACTCAGAAGGTATGAAATGCCAAGATTAATTTTACTGTGGCAATTTTAATCTCTTCCCTTTTGCCCTGCATATTTATGAAGTTTATTAAAAATCTTTGCTAATGCACAGATTAACATTAGGTTGCTCACTGAATCCTCAAGCCCTCTCATTATGAATGAATAGCTAAACTTAATCMTCTGAAAACCAAGTAGTGCAAAAGTCAACACCCATGTCAGGAATCTATAACATTGCCTCTTTACACAATGCTTGATGTGTATTCAAGCCTTTACCCTCATTGATGCTCAAGACCTCAGGGTAAGTCGAGTACTTTACTAACATAGATTTGTGTTTAGATCAAATATAACACAAAAGGCTATCTACAGTTTGTCTGTRATTAAACCCAGCTGTATAACACACAGAGCTTTCTACAGTCTGTCTATAGTGAAACCTACTCACGCAAAGCTTATCACCCTCAGGAAACCAGTATGCCTTATTTTCTCTTGCCCTCATGACTTTCTCAAGAAATAGTAGAAGGAACATGAAGRACAACACTGATGAGTATGCCACATTCATCTTGATGTTTTGTGCAGCCAGTAGATATCATATGTTTATTTCTGGACCAAATGTAAAATAAATGCCAAATGTAAATCAACACCAATAAAGTGCAAGCCTTTAACAGAACGCAAAGCCTGAGTCTAGCCACAAGAATGAAACTTCTATATGAAAACTAAAGRATGCAAAACACAAACATAATAACTTGAAAGTGGGATTGCTGGAACACTGAAGAGTGAATGTCTTGGTATTCTATTATCAAAAAAAAAAGTAGCTTGTAGTTTTAGCCTGATCATATGTTAGAAACTCCCAATACAAATGCTGTGAATTCCCTTTTCCTGTTTAGGGTTGGAGTTGTGGCACACATAGACCACAACTGTGAGCTCTTGACATTACTATATACTTGTGGCTTTGCACAGGTTTGGCAAACTCACGATGTTATGAGTTTATCTGTTCTTGTAGACTGAACAGAGCTTATTAGTTCTTGGGAAACTTACCCACACTACATTCTCAGTGTACATTTTTCCCCTCCCCAGCCTGTTGTCTTTTTCTACCCAGACCTATAGATACATGTCATACTCATTCACACACACACCCAAAAATAACCCCACAAAAAGAGTAATTTATGATGTAAAATTGTAGTAGAAAATTTCCAAGGTTTAAAAAGTCTTTATTTCTTTCAGCTAAATTTATATGTGTATATGAAAGTATGCAAACACAGAGTGTGTGTGTGTGTGTGTGTGTGTGTGGGCAGTATGTTTATATGTACAGTGTGTTTTATTCAAGTTTGAATACACATTTTAAAATGCCTTATATTTGTATGGCTTTAAAAGTATCTGTTTTGGTATTCTATCCACTTCTGAGCCTCACACCAATGAATAATCAACAAGGGATTAAATTAAAATCCAAACAACATCTCCTGCATGTGCTGGAGGAAGTCAATGCCTCGTTCTGCAAGATGTGGATGTGCCCTGTGTATGAACTTGGCACATTCAAAGCCTGTGACTTGAATACTGATTTTTTTCCCGTGGTGGGGTCTATCCAACTCCAGCTAACGTCAGTGGGCACCTTTTCACTGACTTCAGTAGCATTTTCAGCAGATTTTTAATCTCTTTGATTCTAATATGAATGCGAAGAAATCATAAACTTAATGTTTGACCACCTCTTTGATATGAAGTGTTTTGTAGTCTCAAAGTTAAGTTACTATTTACAGAATGATTGAAATTCAGAGCTAAAATAAATGTTATTTTCTGATACATAAACACAGTTTGACTGCTCAATGGTATAAAAATGTATTCAGCAAAGTGCAAGTCTAGTCTTCACAACAAAGTATTTTCTGAAAATAAAAGGCTATTTGTTAACAAGTGAAAAAAGCCTTCACAAAAAAAAGACACGTATTTATTAATTTATTCATTATGAGTCCATTTAAAGATCTGGAAACAAGTTTAAGATTTTTAAGCTTTTCATTTTTTAAAAAAGTTGTTATGCTAACTCAGTCTTAAGATTGCAGGAAAACTGAACACATATATCCATTTATATCTATTCACATTTATTTACTTAAAGMTTTAACCTATTTTTTTACAATGCAAAAGTATTTGGGATATAAAGAAACTGGAAAAAAAATTTCATCTTAGTGCCAAATATCAAGAAATGAATTAAATCACCTTTTCAGTTGCATGGAAGACACTGATACTCTCTCCAAGTGATATCACTGACATGCAGGGCAATAAAAGTTAAACAATTGCATTGTAGTGATTTATTCTCAAATTCATATTCAGAGTTTCAGCCATGTGGCTACCATTAATTTTAATAGGGGTTACACAGCCAAAGCCAATTTAATCAAGAACATATTCCAGACTTAGAAACCTGTCATATGACAGAACATGCATTTTTGTTTAACTAATGAGATTATGGTTTGCGGTAGAAATTCACTGTGTCTTAATGTGAGCAAAAAGAAGGAGGAGGAAGTATACACAACAGATGCCAGGAAGATTGCTATTGCAAGGAATGAATTTTCACCATTTTGCAGGTTTTGGCTGGGTAGAGTTAATTTTCTTCCTGGTAGCTGGTAGAGTACTGTGCTTTGGATTTAGGATGAAAATAATGTTGATAACACAGGATTACAGAATCAGGGATCGGGTAAGGTCGAAGGGGGCAATACAATGTTTGAGTTGTTGCTGAGCAGCAACTATAATAAGTCAAGGAATTTTCAGCTTCTCACACCACCCCACCAGTGAGGAGGCTGGGGGTGCACAAGAAGCTGTGACGATAACCCAAAGATGGAGACATGACCCAAACAGGCCAAAGGGATATGGCRTTATGCTCAGTATAGTAATTAGGAGGAAAGTTCGCCAGGGGCAGCTGCTCAGGGACTGGCTGGGCATCAGTTAGCGAGTGGTGAGCAATTGCATTGTGTTTATTTTGATAATTCAAATTATTTTATCATTACTATTACTTCTTCTGTTTCTGTCCTAATAAATTGACTTTTTCTTGACCCAGAAATTTTAACTTTTTTTTTCCCTATTCCTTCCCCCATGCCACTGCATGGGGTGGGGAATGAGTGAGCAGCTGTGTTGTGTTTAGCTGCCTGCTGGGTTAAACCATGACAACCACTAACATCACGTTGTCCACACTTCACCCACAAAAATGCACTTGATGGGAAACAGGGCTCTGAAACTGATGAGTCAGACAAAGCTTAACACAACTAAGTCTTCTGAGACTGATGTGCTCAAGTGAAAATTGTGCATGCTCTTCTACCTATTTGAGGTAGGATGAGAAATAGTAATTCTTGCAACAGAGGCAATATTTCTGCTTTGTTTTGTTTTGACTTGCTCTTTTGTACTGTAAAAGACCACCTTGTTGGGATTGTCTAATATGCAGGAAAAGCTGAATCAGCTTTGTGAAACACTGTGAGATCCCATCTCCTTCTTCCTCCTTGAGCTGCTTGGACTGAAGGGATACTAGTTTTCAATTACAACCCAACAGCTCAGTGTGAACCCAGACTGCGGCCGCTGTGACTGAAAGGGAACTGGCCTGGACCAGAGCTAGGTGCATTGAAAGGGATGGCTGGGTGCTGAGAAGATCCCCAGCTGATCTTTCTTAGCACCTTCTAGAGCTGGTGCTGACAGGACTATTGGATGTGAGGCATGATGCCTCTTTAAAATTATCACCTTGCACAGAAACTTGAGGTGAATTCCTAGCAATGTTACTAGTTCTGTGTGGTGCAGAAAGGGACAGGCAGAGGAGCGGTGAACATGTGGCTATTCATCACTAGCAAAGGCCACTTGGAAGCACAGAAAAAGAACTGTTGACAGGTCTGCCTCAGATGATGGAGTTGAGACTGCAGAAGTTATTGATCCCTTTTGCAAAAAGTTTAATCTACTTTGAGGGAAAGACGGTACCAAAATATAATATTCCCTGAATTACATTTTGGAATGAAGTTTGACTTGTAACAAGTATTTCTTATCCAAGAGGGAAAAAAATACTATCTGTACCAAACAATTATTCCTCTATCCCTCTGTCCAAACTTTTAGGAATTTTTTTTTTAAGTTTCATCTTACAATAGCAACCTTCAAATACACCTGTGTATGGATATGGTTTCCAGGTCATTAATGCTGCAAACTCTAAAATATTCCAAAGCAGAAGGAACATAAAATGCATGATACCATGTTTCTAAGATGATAATCTAACTAATCCAATTTAATCAACCAATAATATTTCCATAACATTAAACAACACTGTAGTGCCAATACCCTTTTTTCTTAAAGAAAAGAGAAAATGGAGTGTAATGTTCCATTAACCTATCTTGGATATATTAAACTATGAAATTAACTGAAAAATGAGTGAATTGTCTTGTAAAGTCAGCAAGAGCTTCTTACAGCATCAATCACGCTTTAATTCATAAATCCCTTTACTACATCCTACAGCTGGTTGAAAGCATTCACATGAATTTTAAGTAATATGAAGCATTAACTTTCTAGGTTCACTGTAGAAGATTATAGATTATATATAGACTATAGAAGATTAAACACAAGCTCGTTTGATAGCTCGAATCTTAAAAAAAAAAGCAGTCTTAACAGCTTTCAGACTAATTAGAAAAAAAATATTTATAACAAGCTGACAGAACTTCCCTGAGTGTTTCCCTGTTTCATTTTTTTCTCCTCAACACCATACAAAACTCTTCCAATCATTTTTTCCCTCAGGTTATATCCAGACTTATAAGCAAACCCTTAATACATGGGTTGCAACCTCAAACACTGACAACAGGTTTACTACATTAGTAACTTGGTGGCAATCACTGTACATTGTAGCTGAACAAGGACTCTCCATCAACGGTCTCCCTAGAAAAGCCTTCCAAAAGTTGCGTTTTAAAGATAAAGAGCATTTTAATTGAATCAGACATCTTTCACTCTTCAAACTGCTGATGGTGACCAATAGTGGTAACTATCAGATGTACAGCCCTTACATTGATGAAAACAAGCTGTGCTCTGACTCTACAGCTTTCACCTTTGTGTTTATCTAAAACATCATTGCAGGTGTGATAAAACAGGAAAAATCTTCTCCCTGCTGTCTGCATCCTCATCCACACTTCACACCGGTCTACATTTCACCAGTTAATGGTATAAATTTTTATGATTGTAGCTTATCCTGTCATCATACAGAGCATCTCATCAGCATTCCATTAATGTAGACTGTGGCTTGCTTTGGTGTTCTCTGCTGGTRAATGTCTGGGATAAGTCATATCCTTATATGTCCATAATAGAAGGAATCTGTGTTCCTCTTTGCTGGCCGTCCAACAATGGGCATCATCTTATTTTGTGCATCCACTCAACTGCTCCTGACAGAAATGCTTTGTTAGTAGGTACATTTACTGATATCTAACATGTATCTTAGAGGAAGATTTAAGTCTCATTAAGTCTACTTGTAAGAAAAAACTGAACTGTACCTTATTAAGTGAAAATGAACTGTTTTGCAGCACTATTCTGACAGAACTCATGGCAGGGACTTCATAAATGAGCCTCCCAGCATATCTGAAAAGCGAAGTGATTTTCTGCCCACCCACTTTCTTTGGCCTAGAGCCCCGACGACCTGTTCACAAGTCCATCAGGAGTTGGAGGCCACACAGCTGCCTTTGGTGGCCCAAAAGGGCTTCTCAAAGCCAGCCAGGGAGATTATTCCACTGCTAGGACTTCATTGCCTTTTTAGAAAATACTGCCAAGTTTAGGCCTATGTGGTAGTTAAAGTAGTTGCCCATAACTACTGATTTTAGGTGTTGCCATTACAGCTGTATTGTTTTTTGGTTTTTCTCACCAAAGTAATTTACAGTAGAGAACTTCAACAGGTTGTGAAGGTAGATAATAAGCATGAGAAATAGGAAGGCACTGAGTGGAATATTCCTCACCTCAGTATGGAGAAAGGCAAACATGCAGATATGTTCATTTTTTTAATTGCCGAGAGGTAAATCTTCAGAAGTATAGCTTGTATCTTAGAACAAAATCACTCACTCTCCTCTCCCTGTTTTAATGTCAGCATAAAGAAAATTGTGCAATAACACAGCAGGTGTTAAACATAATAACGTTCTACACAAGAAAAACCTTTGACTAGTAACTAAATTAAGAGGAAATTGATGGAAGAGGTCTAACTGCTCTCCTGAATATCCAAATCTGGATGATGATAAAGAATGCTGCTTCATTCCTCCCATTTAGTTTAGGTAAATGAGTTTCTGGGATCTGACCCAATTATTCTATTTCATTTCTGGAGATAACTTGGAACATATCTAGATATGAAGAGATGCCAAAACACCCTAACTGAGACATTCATTTTTAGTGCTCAACTTCTCTGTCAAGTAATTTGGTTGATGCGATACAGAGATCAGTAATTATTAGACCACTGTGAGAAGCTCTCCACTTTTCTTTGAAATTCTCTTTGTGCCCCTTGTTGCATTTAGACTAGTACGGATCTTTCTAAGGCTGAAAACTTGTGGTTTAGATTGTTTTTTGGAATTCTTTAATACCCCCAACTGTACTGATTTTCAATTTACTGATGTGAATAGGAACATTTCCACTGAGTTAAACCCTGCAAAATGTCTGAAACTATCTGAGTTGCATCTAGGCATCCCATACTTTTTGCATCTCTGTGATGGAGAAAAAAGACTGTAGTATCTTAATATGAAAAAAGAAATACTGGTGGTTATAGTACACCATTTTCCTTTGCTTTGCCTCAAATTGCCTCAAATTCTGTCCAGGGTCCGTCCGTTTCAAAAATGCACAATGAACTATCCAACTTCTTTACTGATATGTTCTCCAAAATTTACATTGCTACAAGATGATTGSAATAAATGCATGTTTATCGCTTATAATTGTGTTGAGAAAATCTTCAAGTACCTACAGATTTTTTTGAAAGATATATCACCTCAAAATTCCTTTAAGAAAACCTACTGATTCCATATTCATGCATCTAGCTGTCATTAGATTTACTACACCATTTTAATGTGTAGGTGGTAGCCATATACTTGACGCTGCTGGAATTTACAAGCGACTTCTCATGTATAACATATGTTTACCATTTAACATGCTAACCTTTAGTATACTGGATGGACGTTGATTTGACTGCAAGATAAGATTCTAGTACAACAAATCATTTTAGGAAAACAGCAAAATAGGCAAACAAGTAGACATAAAAAATATAGGAATCTTGGTGATTGATTCCACATTCCTGAACAGTGCAGCATGACTAAACACTGAATGACTTTCTGTCTCCTTTCAGAAGCCTTTCTAGACTGTAGCCATTTCTAGACTGTATGGACTGTTAGCTAGGGTCCTCCTGGCTGGTGTTTGGGGCCAGCCTGGCTGTTCCAGAGAGCTGTGGACATGAGAGCAGAGACTGCCAAGCAAATCTATGGACTTTCCAAGTGGACTGCAGACTTTATTAGATTTTAATTTCGCACAGTCTCATAAATGTCCTTTCAAAAGGAAAACCTCATTTTATGGTGGTAAATTGTGTTTTGAAAATACATAGACAGGGTTGCGGTTATGTAGCAAAACTGATTAGATGGTCACAATCACCAACCAATGAAATATTGGTGTGAACTTATCAGCTTTTATTCCATGTTTTGTGTTGTGACTCTGTTCTGTTTTCTTGTTTTTGCAGGGTTTTATAGATGTCTTTCTTGAGTATCTAGTACATAGTATTTTRACTTACTAACAAAACAAACATCTTGCTGTTCCAGGAATTGTTTTCTTGTTCTCTATGTCCATAACTTTATAGCTTTTGTCTATGACAAAAATATCATGATGAGGTGGGTTTGGTTTTTTTTTAAATGTCTAGTTAAAAACTGCATTAGCCTTCATTTATCACTCATAGAACAGAGCAGAGAGTTGCAGTAGTCTCTCAAAGAAATGCTGGAATCCCATTATGAATCAATCTCTGTATTACAGAATGAGACTCCTGTGTATACTTTAGTGAAGAATTTGTGGAAGCAGAAAACTACCTGTTCTCCCTCAGGGCAATGAGGCTCTGGTGCCTCATTTGTTATTGCTTATCACTCAAGGCATAGAATGAGGAAAGAGTAAAATATATTGAATAGGCTGCAGAAAAAATAAGCACATCATTTGCACTGTATTGAGATGTTTAGCAGAGCTCTTACCCAGTCCTTCTACTCAGAAAACAGACCAMTGCAAAAAAAATACCAGAGATGCAAACTACTGTTTTTTTGTTTTCTGTTAGCAAGTAAAAATGAACCCAGCAAGCCAAAACAAGTATTTTTACAAGGGAAAAGGAAAGAACTAATGAATATCAAAGTTGTATTGATATATGTATATTTACGCATGTTTCTTTATTTATTTATTCCAAATTTATTCCATACATGTGTATACATATGCGTATGTAAGTATGCTTGTAACTAGGAGAGGTACTGCTCCACCTCTGATAAATCTTATGTTCCTGGGGGAACATGCATTTTTTAACTGTGTTCCAGCAGACTCAGGAGAATGGGCTGACTTCTGCTGAGATGGACAAGCGAATTCCAGAAGGCACACATAGATATATGTAGACAGATATATCCTAAAGACTGGCACGTCTATCCAAGTACTGCTTTTGACTCAACTGGTGTCATAACTGACTATGATAATCATGATTAAAACAGAGAGCTGTGAAACAGACAGTCAATATCCTTTAATGTGACACTGGAGTGTTCATCCCCAGTGTGGGAAAATAATCAACACTGCAGATGAGGATTTTATAATACTAGCTACAGATGGATCACTACCTTGATGACATTTAACATCTTATCTCAGAATTCCTAAAGTTTTTCCCTAATTTGAGCTTCAGACAGAAAGTAGGAAGCAAGTAGGTAGATTAATTATACCAGAATAGGGTTATGTAAGGGGACAGAGACAGCTTTTACCCATGTATTTCAGGACACCTTCTTCCGTACAGATAGGGATAAGCAAGTTTTATGTGGCAGTTTGCGGAGACATGTTGACACAGATTAAGATGCAGAGAGGGAATTTGCTCAGCCATCAGATCACTCCAGAAATACTAATAGAGAGCTCAAGGCAGTAACAACCAGGCGTGGATATTTAGAGTTTTGGTTCTTTTATACTGGTTATTTTCTTATTTCTGATGTGATTTTATTGACTTTGTTTATGCCTGTGCCTGAAGTGTGTCAATGGCTCATTCTCATTAGTGTTTCTTATGTCAGCCCACTATAATGTCATGCATGATGGGATTGTTGTTTAATAAACCACACAGTGTGAATACCTTGCCTGCTGTGGAAGGATGGTAAACAATCTTGCATCAAATTTGTCTAGCTATGCAAAGCTCAGGGAGTAACCTATCTGGTGTCCTTTTATAGGGCACTATCATTTTCTTTTTGCAGTTTTGGAAAAAGAAGCAGTGCTGATGAATAAACAGATGGAGCAGAATATCAGAAATAGATATGTAAAATTAGAACTCAGTCAGAAAACTTAAAAAGAAGTAAACTAATTTATCCAACAGCAGAACCCCCACAATATTTCCAGACTTTATAGAGAGTCTTTATTTTTAACCTATGAAGAGCAGATGGAACAATACAAAGAGGTTATCTATGACTAATCAAGCCTATGAAAATGACCAAGGCAACTAGAAATGGAAAAAAAGTGATGTTTTCTAGTGTATAGCTCTGCTATTTATGTCTGTGTCTGTACAGTACATTTTCTGATCACTTTTTTTTAAATTCTATTTGCATGTACATGGATTTAAAAATCCACCTTGGGAACCAGTGCAGCATCCAGTTAGAAAAACCAGACAAATGTTTTCCATCTGATAGCCTATAAACTTGTAATATATTAATATATACAAACTTTAGATAAAATACACACAATTTAAATCTCCTGTCAGAAGAATATGAAACAAAACCATAGGTAAAGAAGTTGTGTAAATGTTTGATTCACATTTGTGGCRGTGCAATAATTTTACATTTGAATTCTCATAAAAATGGGAATTTCTGCAAACAGTGTAGAAATGGGGAAATATGGCCCTTAAAGTAACCATTAATATTTAATCCTTAATAATTAAGTCACTATAGTTGTGGTAGACAGTCATATAAGGTGCAAAGTATGCAATAGCTGTGTCTAATTGTACAATGATGCTATTTCAGTATCAAAACTGTGCACATTTCTAAAGACTTATTTTTATGCTAGCCATGCTATGGAAAAAGCAAACCAAACTGAATATTTAACAAACATTTGGTTTGGCCATATGTATTAGAACATAAATGCACTTCTACTTTATATATGTTTTCAGATATTTGTTGCAATGATGTGTGTGATTTTAACAGTGCTATAGCACTTGTAAATCTGACTGGTTTTCTTCAAGATGTTTAACTGAAAGGATTGAATTTGTTTTCTGTTCTCTTGCAGTAGGGAATCCAGATGTCTTACTTGATTCTTTAAGTGAATCTGCCCTATTACAGCCTTACAGAGGGATTCTGTGGTTAACGTTTAATCCAAGGGCTGGTGAAGTTCAAGATCACTCATGTGATGTTGACTGTGTTTAAGGGAGTTGCTAGGTCATGTAGGAAAAAACTTAGAGAGGCAAAAGCCCAATTAGAACTCAATTTGGCCACTTCTGTGAAGGATAATAAAAAACGTTTTTATAAATACATTAATGCCAAAAGGAAGGGCAAGGACAACCTCCATTCTTTATTGGATGCAGGAGGGAATTTAGTAACTAAATATGAGGAAAAGGCAGAGGTACTTAACACCTTCTTTACCTCAGTTTTCAACAGTAAGACAGATTGTCCTCGGGACAGCTGTCCTCCTGGGCTGATAGATGGGGTCAGTGAGCAGAATAGCCCCCCTGTGATCCAGGAGGAAGCAGTCAGAGACCTCCAGAGCCACGTAGGTGCTCACAAATCTTTGGGACCAGATGGGATCCATCCAAGAGTGATGAGRGAGCTGGCAGATGAGCTTGCAAAGCCGCTCTCCATCATTTACCATCCATCCTGGCTCACCGGGGAGGTCCCAGATGACTGGAAGCTGGCCAGTGTGACACCCATCCACGAAGGGCCTGAAGGAGGATCCAGAAAACTACAGGCCTGTCAGCCTGACCTCAGTACCTGGCAAGACTATGGAACAGATCATCTTGAGTGCCATCACACGGCAYCTACAGGATGGCCGGGGGATCAGACCCAGCCAGCATGGATTTAGGAGGGGCAGGTCCTGCCTGCCCAACCTGATCTCTTTTCATGACTAGGTGACACGCCTGGTAGATGCAGGGCGGGCTGTGGATGTTGTCTACCTCTACTTCAGCAAAGCCTTTGACACCATCTCCCACAGCATCCTCCTGGATAAGCTGGCAACCCACGGCTTGGATAGGTGCACCCTTTGCTGGGTTAAGAACTGGGGGGATGGCCAGGCCCAGAGGTTGCTGGTGGACAGTGTCCAGGCAGAAAAGGACCTGGGAGTACTGGTCGACASCCGACTGAATATGAGCCAGCAGTGTGCCCAGGTGGCCAAGAAGGCCAATGGCATCCTGGCCTGTATCAGGAATAATGTGGCCAGCAGGACCAGGGAAGTGATTCTTCCCCTGTACTCGGCTCTGGTGAGGCCGCACCTTGAGTGCTGTGTCYAGTTCTGGCCCCCCCAGTTTAGGAAGGATGTTGAGATCCTGGAGCATGTCCAGAGAAGGGCAACAAGGCTGGTGAAGGGTCAGGAACACAAGCCCTGTGAGGAACGGCTAAGGAAGTAAGAGTTGTTTAGCCTGGAAAAAACGAGGCTCAGGAGAGACCTTATCAGTCTCTACAACTGCCTGAAAGGAGGCTGTGGCCAGGTGGGGGTCAGTCTCTCCTCCCAGGCAATCACTGGCAGAATGAGAGGACACAGTCTTAAGCTGCGCCAGGGGAAGTTTAGGCTAGATGTTAGGAAAAAAGTCTTCACTGAAAGAGTAATTGGGCACTGGAACAAGCTGCCCAGGGAGGTGGTGGAGTCACCATCACTGGARGTGTTTAAAAAAAGACCGGATGTGGCACTCAGTGCCATGGTTTAGTTGATAAGGTGGTGTTAGGTCATAGGTTGGACTTGATGATCTCAAGGGTCTTTTTCAACCTAGTTAATTCTGTGGTTCTGTAATTCTGTGATTTGATAGTCAGATGGTTTCACAGAAGAGCCCAGAGTGCCCATTAAGAAACACTGGATGAATTGATTGTAGGACCCGGTATTTTACTGTCAGATCCAACCATTATCATAACAAATTAGCTTAAATTTTAAAGTGGGGGGCTTGGGCTTTGGGTTTGTTTCATATTTTTCTGATTATTCATTCTGATTATTCAGATAGTTAGAAACATAGCTTTAAGACTAGATTTACTCATAGTTTATATCCATTTGTTGTTTTGCTTATATTATTATTTTGTTTTAATAATTATTTACCCTTTCCAGTGTTTACCCTATTATGTCTTTAGTGGCATCATGTTTCCCCTCAGCTGCTTTTCCCTGCTAGAAATAAAAGAAACTGTCTCCTGATCTGTAGGAGGCTCTGGACTCCATCAAATGGCCCAACAGCCCAGCTCTAGTTTTGTCTCTGAATTCATCTTTTTTTGACATGTGACCATAACTGCACACATGACCAGGCCAAAATCACCTATGACAGTGGCACATCCTACATTCTACTGCTTTTATTTAAACCAGCTATTGACTATATTTCAACACATGTGACAGCATTACCCAAATGCCTTTTGATAACAGTATATCTACTAGATCTTTTTTTCTCTTTAGTCACCTCCAGCTGGTAAGGTGCTAGATCTTGGCAGAGTTTTCTGTCTCTTTTCCTTAAGTGTATGTCTTGGCAAGCTGCATTAATGATTTTGATCTGTCCCAATATAGGTTTAGACATAGCATCCCTATGATATCCTAGTTCTTTCCTTGACAGTACTTCTCAACTTTCTATATTTCTCAACTTTGTATCACAATCAGGTACAGTGCAGCAGTGTAGCATGTTCAAAAAAACCCCAAAGCTCAAACCAACAAAACCCAACAATCAGGAATTTGGCATATAAATCTTTTTTTTGAAAATTACTTAGTTCATTTCTGTAAAGGTACCAAAAATACCCAAAGACGAATGACAATGTCCTCAAAAATTCTGTGGTACTCACTGCCCATTATTGGAAGACATACTGGGACTTGGWTTGCAAACTACCAATATCTTGTAATACACTGGATATGGTTTTCCAATTGCTAGAAGTCATCAGTAGGAACATTTTTTCAACTCTCCTTACACTTCTGACAGGGCAGAAACACAAATTTCCCATCCTGCCAAGCAATTCTGTGTCACACCTGGATGCTTCGGCTCATGTTACTGTCTCCTGCACATCTTATTCTGAGAATCTCTGGGGAAAGCTTGCCTGGGACAGGGTTCCACTAGATGTAAAATATTGAAGTCCCTCTGTTTATTTAGCCCCCGATTTAGTGCCTTGAAGATGTTTCTTTCTCTTTTGAAGTCCTTAAATACATTCAAAGTGTGGATCTTAATTTAAAAAGTTGAAAATATCAGTGTACAAGTCACAGCATTTTAACTTCTCATGCTTGGTCCGGAATTAGTTCTGAGTCTGGCCTGGGAAGTGTCCTGAACCAGCATTGCTGTTTCCAGATTAAGACACGGTCCTGTAGTACCYAACAAAAGCCCACTAGATAAAGCCATTAAGAAACATCTTAAATGGTGATTGAAGTTAACAGACTTGACTCCGCTCTTCCCAAGAAGTTTAAAAACCTGTTCCTTTCTGTCTACCAGTTGTAGCAGCCCATTTTCAGGGCTGCTAACAAGGATAAATCCATGCTCAGCTTTGGAAAGCTGATCCCTTTCCAGCATTTTGCTACAGGGTGTCCAACTGTTGATAACAAGAGTTTAAGATTCAAGTTTTAATTTAGACTCAAGCTTGGAAACAAGTGTAGGCCTAACCAACAAGGTCAACATACCTGCACCATGCAGGAGACTGTGATGGCAGCCAGAAAGTTAATTGAAGCTCACAGGAGGTGGAGAGATGTCACTCCATCATGTCTACATTGTACAGCTGTGATTAAACGATTACACTTACCTTACTAAACATGTATGCGATTCAGAAGTGTTGTGAGAATTGAACAGCACACCATCTGTAAGAGTAAAAAGAACTTAAAGATCTAGGATGTCAATAACAAATATCTTACAGAATGGGATTAGTTAATATTTTATCATACAACATCATAGTATTAAATCAAAAGTGATGAGGGACAGATAAGCAAGAAGGAAGCATTTCAATTTAGACAAAGGAATAGCRTTGTTATAAAAATGCATACTGGCCCAGGGTATTCTGCTCATTGTTCGGTACCTTAAACTGAGAAGGGAGAAAGATCTTTATTGTAGAGCATGATCTTAAGAAGATAAAATATGTCTAGGATTTTTCTGTGATTTTTTTTATCTTGTTACAAGTCTGTTTGTAAAGAATACATATTATTCCATTCTTATGTAGCCATACAGTTTAGTTTCTCATTTCCTGCTATGCAGCAATCATTAAAACAGCAATACTGGGACATTGTCAGAGTGCCCTTTGGGTGAATGGATTTCTCTAGTGTAGCAAGACAGAACTCCATTGAGTTGCTTTTAAATACAGGAATTTAAAACCAGAGCAGCATTATCCAGGAAATTTCTTTGTCACGTAGAAAGAAACAGTTGAGAAAAAAGCCATCACTTCAGGCATCCCATTGAAAGTTCTAAGCCACTTATAGTTCAAACAAGGAATGTGACCCTAAGACTCACTAACACTGGGACTACACACATAGGTCATTTTAAATCATTTTAAATCATTTTAAAATGTCTATCCTATAAGTACTTTTTAAGGAATTCATCTATGATATTTGGCAATCTAAATTTTCTGCTCCTTTTCATAAATTTCTCATTCATCAGGAGGACTCTAATTGAGTCATAACTGAAGCATGCAGTAATTAGCATTCCTCCAGTCATGTCTTTAAGTTGGAAACTTGCTTGTGCGATATCTTATTTATCAGGTGCACTGTTTCTATGCATTCAGTTAGATGAGCTTATTCACATTTGCTTCTTTGAGTGGCAAAAATCATTGCCAGTGCAAAGTCAGTACAACTGTGAGAGAGTGACCTGCTTCTATTCTGGCTTGCAAATAATTTGCAAAATTGTTAAAAAAATAGGAAATTTTCTATTACAGTTTATTTGTCAGCCAATAATACAAGAACTCTGAGTTTATTTTCTGATCAAGGGAAAAATTTTTCCTTTTCTTTGTTTACAGAGCAAAAAAGTGGTTTTGCTTGCAGCACAAGGAAACACAAAATTGCGCATGCAAAGTAGGAAGGGTTGCTTTCAAGAATAGATACATGTACCTCACTACATTTGCATATCTGCAAATTATATCTGTAGATCTAATCATTTAACAGTAGTGCTAATTTTTTTATAAAACCATGCTGATCATGCTAGAGTGTGAAATTCTTATTTAAAGTTTTACAGTCATGACAAACATATTTTCTAAGCTATTTTTCAGAATTTGTGCATTTCATTACATTATGTTAACTCCTCCCATCCTGCAAATGCGAAGAAAATCCATGTCTATGTAAAGARCAAAATAACAGAAACTAATTTGTTTTACTTTTTTCTTATTTTTTAAAATGACTTTTGAGTCTATTTGGTCTAACCCACATGGTTGATGCTAAGATTCTTTAAACAATATTAACTGGTTAATAAACTCAAGAAACATACTAGAGTCCAGTTTATTTGTGAAACCAGTACAGATTGTTCTAATTTACTAGGCTGTCTCAGCACCTTATGGTAGTCAGAAGATTGAATTCTACATGCCAATGCAACCCCTGTGASATGGATATACATAACTCTTACACTACAGGAGTAACTGCACCTTTCTTCACCTCTTCACTGCCCATAATGTCCGGTGTCAGGAGAAAATGTTAATCTAATCAGAGGTTTGGAGGGGAGATTAGGCAAATGGACATGCACCACCAATGCATTTGTGCGTAAACATAATGATCCTTTCTCTCTCTCTTGTGTCAGAATTGCTGCTAATTAATATATTTGACTATGGCAAGGAACAGAAAGCTCTGTACTCTATTACCAGTCTGCTCAGTTAGTTTCTTCACCCCAAAATTCTGCCTTTTGAGCAGGATGCAGTTCTGTTCCCCATGAGGTTAGCATGCCCTTCACGTATGTTCAGTAAGTTATTCAAAAATGATTCTGCATTTTGTAAAGCTCTTATACGGCAAAGTCCCTCAACAGCTGCAGTTTGCACAGCCACTAAGAAGGTGGTAAGCCAGTTCTGAGGTGAGTGATATTTCCTGACAGGGAAATAATACATTCATAATAGGGTTCAATTTTAAGTGTTCACTTGGCTCAGGACCACAAGTCATTGAATGCCATTGTGGTATATTTCTTAAAACAATCACATCCATCCTATTTGCTTACAGATGCATGCACTTTAATTTAACTGAAACATGCAGTCCTGAGTGGACAGTGTTATGTACAGGAAGGCTGATTTCTTAAAGAGCCAAAAGACTATTATTTTAACCACTAATTGATGTTTTCCTCACTTGATAGATTCTAATGTTATAAGAAGACTCCTTTCCTGCCAATCTGATGTCAGCTGAATCCATCAAGTACTGTATTCTGTTTGTATCATGTTTCCACATGGTTCATTTGAACTTATTTTTTAAATATTGYATTGCTAATATGTGATAACTTGAAAATGTGTCTCCCCTTAAAAAAATTAATTGCCAAAAGTAAATCTGTCCTTTCATACAGCTTATAATAGATCAAAAATCACTGGAAGTCACATTTTCTGATTTATGAATTATCACTGCATTTACATGAATTGTACAGGGAAATATTTTCAAAGTATGAAGAATGGTAATGACAATAAGGATATTGCTGAATACAGGGAACTGTGTGGTCACTTTTAAATTCTGGAAGAGAGATTTCCCTTGCAAGCAAAATGAAGTCTAGCTTTTAAAGACTCAGAATCTATGCCAGAGATAAAGTCCTTAAGAGTAAGGGCTACACTGTGTTTCATTTCTGCACAAGATGAATACAAGGCAGGAGTGTGATAACTTCACCTTTTCACTTTGTACCTCTGTGTGAACTGTCACATATTTTGCAAACTAGGGACAAACAAGGGAATGGGGCAAAAAGAATGAATAAAGGGTCTGATGGAAGTGGATGTCTGGGTTCATCCTCCCTGACTTCATTGAGCCTCCTAAATTAGGAGGCACGTAGCACTAAGTTGACTTTACAATCAATGGGTGGAGGCAGATACCTCTAGAAGGCAATTCAGCCCACTTCGGTAAGTGATTGGGACTTTCTCTCTCTCTCCATGTTGATACTGAGCTTGCTGAACATGCCAAGAATCCAGACCAGAACTCAAACTTCACCCAATGCCTTTGTACAGTCATGGTGTTGAAAGTATACTGTGTGCCTGCTTAGAAATGAGTTGCAGCCTGGCTTGCAGTAAATACTGACAGAAAGTAGATGCCATATGGCTTGTTGCAACTCATAGTAATAAGCAGTAGCCTATAACACAGAAGCAGTAGCTCATGGAGAAGCTCATTTTATTAAAAATTGTAGGTAAAAGGGAAAAGCTAGGTTTTATTCTGATTTGCATATTTCTTAGTGTGTTACTTCTCTGCATGGTCTGCTTAAAGAAATGCTTTCATTTCATCAATCATGCTGTTGACTGAAATTATCTTTTTGTATTTTTTGCCAACAGTTTATGGATGAAGTTTATCATCTGTGTCGTCAGTCCAGAAATGAGATGAAGGAGCCTTACTTTTTCTTTTTTTTTTTTTTTTTAGTAATAATGTTAAATATATATGTTTCCCACAGACCAGCTGTGCACAATGAGGAAAAGTCCGCACTTTGTGCACATGGATAGGTGTAACTAAATACGGAGTTTCTTCTTTTTATCAATGTGGCATTATATAAGTTTACTTTTAAAGTTTCTCAGGTAACTTTCTGAAATATGGAACTTTCCTGATTTCTGTGTACTAGAAGCTAATGTACAGTACAGCCATTAATCAAATTAACATCATGGTAATTAGTTCACGGATTTGCACTGTTTTGCTTAAAGTAGGGAAAAGAATTATATTAATTGCTAACAGCCCACAAAATGGGTATGCAAAAAAACCTTTTGAAATAAATAGAATGTGTTTTGTGAGAGAGAGTCTCAAAGCATCCTTCATTTCTCTGATGACCGTATCGAAGATCTCAGTTTGAGCCATCCTACACACTTGCTGATAACATTGAACCCAGTTGTCAGTGTAGCTCACTTCATTTACTTGTTATTAGTGTATTTTTATACTGGCAACTGCAGGAGCTCCATTTAGGCCCAAAGGCCAGTGCTCCCACTGCAGGGAATTGTGCAACTGATTCATACTTGATTGGATTGCTGGGTCACAGAAAATAGATTACTGTTTAAAAAAGAGACCAGACCCGTGTCAAATATATTTAAATGTAAAGAATATTTATTTTGTAATATCGTTGTTACTTTATGTCCAATTGGAGAAAATAAATCTCTAAGAGTACTGCAAGGCCTTGGAGGCACTGGAAAATCACTTTTCTGTGAGCTTCAAAAGAATCCTCAAAAGAATTTAAGAAATTAGTCCTACCTACCCTGACATGATTTACAGAAAGTTGTCTTTAGGATAACTTATGTTTTGTTGAAAGCCACCAATATCTGCCAAGCCAATATGAAAGTCTTTGAGAAAACATTAATGCGTTGTGCAAAATATTAAAATCTTGGCACAAAGGAAAGCAGAGGATACTCATTTGTCAAGCTTCAGCTTCACTCTACACAGGGCATAATGAAGCATGCAACCTGCAGGAACAAGCCTAGAGATTGTGCTACAGAACTTTGAAGCTGTACTCTATTTCACAAGCTGATCTTCCACACACAGGCTTCCCATTACTACCCAGCTGATAGTCCTTGTGATTTCTATGGACAACAACTCTAAAATTTTTAATGTATTACAAAATATAAGGCCAGAAGAGATCTCAGATTACGCAATCCATCTACCTATATCATAAAAGCAAAATGAAGATTACCTACATTCAAATTTTTTCTTGAAGGTTTTGCCTAGCTTGTTCTTTGATTTTCCACACATTTCCTCTTCTGTAGTATCTTGCCCAAAGCAAGATTAATTTTTTAATTCAAATTTCCTTTAATGTTAGACCTTGCTCACAAAATAGCCTGAAATTCAAGTACCAAATTAGCAATGGGACAGACTTGGAAATGCTATATATATATTTAAGAACTACAATTATATATCCTAAAGTGAAAGGTTCTTCTGAAAGATAAAAGTGAAGTTGCTCTGTAGTTATACTTCTTTGCAGATTGACAGGTTGGAAAACTTTCTTACAAGTAAATTAGGCTCAAATGTCTTGGTCTGACTAAACTATCCTGAGATAAGAAAGAGAGAAAATGCAAGGTGACTTTACATCATGCTCGTACTGGGTAGATCTTGAAGCCAGATGAAGACTAGGCAATATCTAATATAAGAGGCATAATAATGCACAACCATAAGAATAGTTATTATATCTGTCAGCTTTCAATGCCAATTCCTCTAATTCCTTGAGACACCAAACAGTAAATTCCTGTTCATTAGATCTTATCTGTTATGCTAGGAATGGAAAGACATACAGGCATAATAGAGCAAATTTGTGCCTTGAGATCATACCTTTTAGTGAGAGAAAATTCTCAAGAGACAAAGTAACTGGTTTTAGTGAATCACCAGAGCAAAAAAAAATGGAAAACATCTTCACCAACCCTGCAGAATCTGYGACTTTTCTTCCTACTCAGCTAAAAACACTGGGTGCAAGAGGAGAAAAGGAGAAGTGTGACTGCAGAGTATTACCTGTGAAATGATTGATATGTATGATTATCCCTGTCTGAATAACATATTCCCYCTTAGTAAAATTTGGCCAAAAACTTTATGGCATGCAAAGAAATACTGCATGTTTCCCAGCTCCCACGGAAGAGAKTTGTCAACCCATAAGACTGGCCACTAGAGAGGAGTTTTCCTCATTTTCCCAGGATTGGAGCCCTGTTTCCTCTCTTTTTTTTTTCCTTGTTCTACATGTTTTATCCTGTTTTCATCTTTTCACATCTACAGAATTCCTGTTCCCATTCTATAAAAACAATACGGACCTGCCCTGAGGAATTCCATCTTTTCTGGCCTTATATTTTTGTGGATAAGCCATGAGAATGTGTTCTCATCTTCCTGGTCTATAAATCAGTGGCGACTGCTAAGGAGTGGCAGAATCCATCGGGCTTGAGGCCTCACAGGGTTTCCCCTTCCCTTTGGCCAGGGCAACTCTGGTTCCATAATATTGCCATGGCACCATGAACCAGGCACACACATACACAAACATGTATAGGATGCTTTTCCTTGATCGTGCCTCACATATACACTCTCATTCCTACCTACATTTGCACTATGCATCTTCACTTTCAAATTCCAAGAATCAGTAAGTTTTCTTATTACAAAAGCCRATTTGGGTGGACTACAGGAAGAGGAATTTAACAGAAGCAGACAGAAAACTGAGTTACACGTGTGTGTGCATATCCTAGAGGAAAGTAAATCAAATCCTATTTATAAATGTTTAATTTAGACAAACACTCTGCAGAAATATGTAACAAAATTTGTAGATCTGATGATAGCAGTCCTTTAGTGAAATGATCTGAGCAAGATGATTTGAGGTAATGAATGTGAAACAAAGTATTTCATGTCCTTAGCTGGAGGGGCCTGCATGTTAGAAGCCAGGTAATATTGTCACCTACAGTGTCTAGTAGTTTAGATCCCTAAAACCTTGCACATAATTAACACAGAAATGAGTCTGTTAGTTCATGACAAATGGAGAGGATTTAATTAGGAATTCTTAAAACTTGCCTTGGTGMGTTATATGTTTTAAAATTATTAACTTTGCTCTCCTTTAAGTGGAAATGTACTTATGAGAAGTGCACTGAATACTAGTTTAGACATAGTTTGTACTTTTACACAATATACTCAAGAGAAATAATATATAGAACAGCTGGTGATGATTAATTTTTTATAGAGGAAAGTGGTACTGTGAACATATTGAGCTGAGAAAGTAATAGAAATGTTTGGCAAGGAGGCATACGCTTAAGTTATTTTAAATGGAAACAAAGTGGGAAAAAAGCTGGGTGTTTTGGGGTTGATGGTGTTATGTTCCCTCCTTCAGTTATAAATTATAGAATGAAAACAGATGGAAGCTGGTCCTCTTTCTTTTATATCTTCCTTATCTGTAGCTAATACAATGATCTTGTTAGCTATTAAGAAAACATGACATATTCCTCGACGGTGCATTGCCTTCCCTTGAGTTCATCTAGCCCACCAACAGGATACCTTGAAAGATTGAGACACTCCTGCATTTAGACTACAGCATAAGAAATACAAAAACCTTGACATCTATCTCATTAGATTTAATAGCGCTCCTTAAAATATTTGTGCTAAAGCTATTTCCATTTTAAGACAGTTATAGAAAAAACCTTGTCGGGGTTATTTTACTAGCTAGCAGAATTCCTTAGTTATCAATCCAGCAGCTGGGAAAGATGTATCCCTATCTGAGGCTCAGACTGCCTGGCTGGGGAGCAGCTCTGCAGACAAAGATGTGGTGGTCTCAGCAGAGCACAAGCTAAACAGGAGGCAGCAGGGTGCCATGGCAGCTAAGAAAGCCAGCGTTATCCTAGACTGTATTATGAACAGCATAGCCAGGAGATTGACGGGAATGACCTTGCCTCTGTACTCAGCAACTAGAGTACTGTAGTAGTTTTGGGTATTGCATCCACTTTGGGGAAAGACATTGATAAACTGGTGCAAGTTCAGAAGACCAGCCACCAAGCTGGTAAAAGGACAGGAGCATTTGCCCTGTAAAGAGAAACTTCTAAGTGAAAAGAGTTTCTTCAGCCTCCTAAACAGAAGACTGAATAGCAGTTGGCCAATATGTGTAGGGAGGTTACCAAAATAGACAGAAACAAACACTTGCCAGTGGTGTATGGTGGGAGAATGAGGGACAGCAGATGAGTGGAGTCAAGAGAGGCTTAGGCTGGATATTAATGACAATGGTCAAGTCCCATGAGGACAGTCAAGAAGTGGAAGAGGTTGTCTGGTGAGGTAGTTCAGCCTCCATCTTTGGAAGTTTTCAAGACTTGACTGGATAAATCCCTGAGCATCCTGCTCTCACTACACAGCAGAGTCTGTTTTGAGCAAGCAGAAGGCCTGGAGAGCTGCTGAGGTCCCTTCCAAGCTGAACAGCCTGGGATTGGCTGCACCTGCAGTGGTGGCAGTGCTGTGGTGTTAATTTTGCCTGATGTTCTGGCTATGATTTTTGGCACTAGACAAAAGACTTACCAAACACGCATTTATGATATTTCATAGCAACAAAAGTTGTAAGACCCTAAGTGCAACACAACTTATAATTACACTATGTGAAATGTTTAACTCTGCTGAGAAATGAAGCTGCTATGGGAAACATAGGCAGCAAAACTCTAAAAGCATAAGGAAATTAATTCAGCCATAGGGACTCTTCATGTTCCATTTCAATGGAATAGCAGTGCTCAGCACCATTCACTACTGGATTCCAGTCCATTGAACCAACAAACCTAGAAYTTATCAGGCCAGTTTTTTAAACTGAATCAGGCAGTCCCTTTCCTACTTGCATTTTCAAATACAAAAAAGAGACATTTGAAAAGTGCATCTAAGAACTCAGTGCAGTCTCACATCTTTTAAACCAAACATAATGACTTTGAACTAACAAAACATGCTGAGTGTACTGAAAAGATTGATTTTTCTTTCTGAATAGATAATCTTCTGACTTCACATAAAAGGATGCCATTTACATCTTTTAAAATATTTACTTGGCGCCCATTGCTGAAACTCCTGAATGTTAATTAAGATGCTGTTTAAGTGCTGGAAAATATTTTCATCACATCACCTTAGTCTTCTATTGATTCCAAAAGAGAAAAGAATGGAAACGAGGCAGATGTTGGAAAGTAAAATAGTGGGCACTCATCTAAAACCTATGTAAAGCACAGGCAATACCTCAGTCATTTTCAGCCTGTGCTACCCTCATGCAAGAAACAGTAAAAGAAAAATTCAGTACTGATGAAATATGATGAAGAGGTGCATTTGCAGATGTGAACAATATAAAGACAGAATTAGCAATACCCTAAGTTCTCAGAAAAAAAAGATGTATTTCTTATTGTAATGAGCACAGAAAGAATTCTCAAATGTCTTCTTATGTTACTCTTATTACTTTTGAAATAATAATTTATTGATTTTTATCACGAATGGTGTTATTCGTACATTTACCCTGTTGTGCTGAAAAGTTCTTCAGTATTTTTAAAATTAATTGAAGATTTGAAGAGAAATAATATTAACATTTTCTGCTTTTGTCTTTCAAAATTTAATATCCGTCTGAACAAGATTTTTATGTGAATTTCTCAAAATCTCTGGCTCTGTTGCAAGACTTCTAACCTGTGAAAAAGAAATTATTCATGTTGTGTTTCTTTTCCATTCAGTTACAGTAATCAAATAAATAAACAACCATTCCCAACTGTTCTCCAAGTAAAAAAAAATTATGTTATCAGTACCATTCAGTAACTTTTAGTACCGATTATTGTAGTATCTCTTACATAGTTGAACAGAATTGACCTCTGAATTATTCCAGTTTTTATTTTAGTTCTTTCCGTGAGTGCAGAAACATAAATGTAAGACCATACAATAAAATACAATTCAGAAAAATATTTGGGTATGATATGTGAAAACTCCCATTATGAGTTTTATGAATTGACACTTTAAAATCAGCCCAGTGCGCAGGTCTTGGGCCTGTTTTGATGGAAAATATTAATGCCATCTTTTAAACAAAGCCAAGTAAGATCATCATCTCAGAATATAATCCTTAGAGACACAGTTATCTGTTTTTCAGATTTTCATGGAGGCAGCATTGAGTCATCATGTGCCAACCTTAAGTAGGGGCAGGAAGTGTTGAGCTGAAATTCACATTTAGATTCCATTGGTGCACTTCTTTATTCTTAATATAAGTTCAGTCGGTAATGACTGCAAAAGAAGTGGTCAACATATTTTAAATAAACTTCAGCAAGCAATTACAAATAGAGCATTTAAATACCTCACTCAAAAGAGGGAGTAATTACTCAGAATGTTTAAGAGTCTTCTCATTTTGTCTTAATTGTTGAAAAAAGTAAAATATTTATACTGTTTCTGTGATGTTATATAGCAATAACATGTAACTGTATGAGGTTATGAGGTTACTATGTAACCTTATCATAGTACACAGCATCAAATGATTTAACACTTCATTTGGACCTGATGAAGCAAATTAAGCTACTAAAGAAACACAAGAAAAACAGCAAAGCAAAGTAGTAGGTATTGATAGCAGAATGTAATAACCTTTTTAAACATTCCCAGCAAAAATTACTCAATCTGACACTCAGTTCCTGTAGACTGTAGTTCAGTGTCATGTAGACCTTCTGACTTTATCCACATTCTCTATCTTAGTACGCCATACTCATGTATCCCAAAAGAGAAATAGAATAATAGGAATCACAATCACCAAACTGAGCTGGCCATCCCTCCTTGGTAAAAGTAAAGTGGTTGGACATAGGCACTCTGAAAAACCCAGAATTACAATTCTTACTGTTGTATCTTACCCTTCTTTCCTTCTGCTGTTTCTCTTAATTATCAGTTTTCCACAGTCAAGTGTCTCTCTTGCCTGCCTTACAATCTAGCTTTCATCTACCTAAACTAGTAGAAGCATGATGAAGGCGGTAGTCTTTTATCTACCTACTCATTGGCACATTTAGGTTAAAGTATCCCAAAAAATCTCATTAATTTTACATGCCTGCACTATTTCTTTTAGGTAACTGGGTATTACATTTTGATCATCTCCACCGTATCTATAATCAAAGCTATAAAGTTTTAAGAATTAATAATATTAAGCTTCCTATGATTCAGGTTCTCTCAGGAAATTACCTCCATGCTGAAAGAAGACTGTCACATGATTCCCTCAAACTCTTGGATTCACCTGTAAAAAGTTTTCACAGCCCTAGCATTCTCCTTTGGAAGAATAGGGAATGTCCTTGAAGTTCTAATTGCTGTACTACTCTCTATCTAGACTTAAAACTTTTAAGTGTACACTTAGACGAATTATTGTAAGGGGTACTGTGCTGTTAAGAACACAGAGGAGAATGCTTAATTAGTCTACAGTGGTTACTTACCTACCTAAAAGCTCATACTGACATTCATTTTATCAGTTCTGGGGTTATCCATCATCATTTCAGTGGGCTTCCAAACACGTTCTAATTTAGCAAAACTACAAAACACAGCAAYAACTTTTAATTGATTTGCAGACTCTACAATGACAAAAAAACCTCTGGCAGGTTCTCTGACTGGAAGCTGAATAAATCTGCTGAAGCTTTAAAGACAAAAAACACTACTGTAACATTCTGTTCCACACAACACTCCTACTCCCTCGCATGTGCCTATCAGTAGTATCATTTTTATAGTGATATTTTCTCTGGAGAGAACTAGAAAAGTACCAGCTGTTTTCTCCCTTCTAATGATGTACAAGTAATTTCACAACAATAAATCCACCACTGGCTGGCAGAAAGAAAATAAACTTGGCAGCTCTGGACCTAATATTTGGACTGAAAGAGCAAAAAGCTTCTACATATTTCAGGAAATTTCTAACATTTTCTTTGAAAAGATTTCCCTCTCTGTCAAAATTTTTATTTGTTCCTTTACATTTTCTAGAAACGTGGAGGCGGATGGATGGGTGGTGTTTGGTTGGCTGGGTTCTTTTTTGTTTTAAATCTGATTCTATAGCTTGTCTTGGCCAAGATGACTTTTACACTAAGCCAGCATCTGAATTTTGTTACTGGAGTTCACTCTAGTATATGTGTGGCTACATATTATGTCTTCCACAGAAAGTTTTCTCATAGGACAATGCCTCTGTCCACTTCCAGGTTGTTTTTATAATAAAGAGGTTTGATATTTGAAAAGTGTGACTTCCCGTAGAAGTGTTGGTTAGAATGCAGGAGCTGGATTGCTCACTCCATCGAACTATTTCTTTAAGTCTATAATGTCTTCAGTTTATTGTAAGTTATTATAATAGCTCCTTTGTTTTGTTCTTCACTTGTCTGGAAATAGCTTAGAACTACTCCACATGCAACTTTCCAATTGACTGTCTCCTTTCTTGCATAATTAGAAATAGCTCATGCAGTATAGTAGCTATATTGGAAACAAAAACCTAAAAACTTCACAGAATCAGAGAATAGTTGAGTCTGGAAGGGACTTCTTGACATTATCTGGTTTAACCTTCCCTCTTCAAAGCAGAGTCAACCACCTAGGGCAGGTTGCTCAGGATATTGTCTAATCTAGTTTTTCGTCTTCACGGTGATGGAGACACCACAATCATTTTGACTATGAAGATGCTGAATTCTGTTCACTTTAGGCTTTGCCTCCTTCTGGCTGTCAAAAAATGAGCAAAACATTAATTCATTAAACTGATAAAAAATATGGAGAACAAGCACAAATAATTATGGGAAAATAAATCTCACTTTTTATATCTTTATGTTAAATAACTTTTTATTCAGTTGCAAAACACCTAAAAGACAGTACCAATTCTGCCTTGTGCCCATGTGTGTGTGTGCACATGCATGAATGTTGACTTACCTTTCTGTATTTATGCATTTAGATACATATGGTTCATTTTTAAGAGTTTTCTAAGAACAAACACACTGTAATTATATGAAAAAATAAAGTTTTAGACCTGAAGAAGATCATGTGTGAGAGAATTCATGGTCATAGAAAAGCCTTATTGATTAAGTTGCAGTTCAAGTGTTGCACATTATGTGACTGGGAACTAATCGCTAATAGTGCTGTTAATCCACTTGCCAATGAAAATGACCCAATAATACACCCAGTCAACTATCCATGCTCTGTCATTTCCTCCTCAAAAGTCTAGGTCAATGATTTTCATCCGTTGTATCAACAGGGAAGGCCTAGATGTGTTATCTAGCAGAGGCACACTGGTACTGTGTGTTGCCCCAAAATATTTTCAAGAGGGTTTCATCTAGATTATTACATCTGTGAGTCTGGACAGTAAAGACAGAGACAGTGGGCAAATTAGGAGGTATCTAAAACATAGATAGACTTTGCAAGAGAACCCAAACCATCTGAATTGTGCTAATTGTGTAGGTTGTCTCTCCAATATAAATCCAGTAGCTCTGGGCAATGTTTAAAAAAAATCTTTTCCTTTTTAAAAAATGTATTAATATGCTAATTATACTTGCCAGAAGCAGACTTGTAATATAATATCATGTGGCAGAATTTGAAATCAGGTGTGTATGACTGTTAATGATGTAAGAGTGCTGCTAATTTCATCTGACAAATAAATCTGTAAATTATAAAATCTTTCGGCTTGGTGATCACATCAGCCCTAAGGAGCTACCATTTTAAAGAGATTATATGTATTGCTAACAACTGTTTCTAAAACTGTTGACAGAAAGATAATGCATGATCTAATATCCAAAGGTTAATCTCAGAATGTGATCAAGGTAATATCTTCCATCCATTTTCACCTGGATAATGTTACAACAAATGTGGTAGATCAGAAAATGTGCTTAATGCAAGCTTAAATAATGATTCCACAAACTTTATCTACTGAGCCATTCCATATTCAAGGATACTTAGTGTGCTGATAATGCTTTTTCATCATAGTTAAGAATATTACCTTTGTTTCTAAACAGCAGGACTCATCCAGCTTTCAAATAGCAAGAACAAATTGAGTAGGGAGTTCAGTGATGTTTGAAGCAAAATAAACCGGATTCTATTTGATAAAATTATTACCTGGAAGTAGGATATAAAATCTGATATAATGTAGGCATAAACAGGGAAGATTTTAATATCCGCTCATAACCTTTAGGAATATTTATACAGAATACTAGAGAAGCACCTTAAAATATGGGATTTTTCTAGAGCCTGTGCAGATAAATTGATGCCAACTACAATTTTCCAGTAACTTGTGTTTCATAACTAGTTCTCCTCTCATAGTGATAACAGGAAATTCTTCTTGACTTGATCTGCTAGTGAGAGGCTACACAACTCCACAAAGTCAGAACTTTTCAGGTATAAATGCTATAGGGTATTGGACCAGACTAATGGTGCCTGACACTAAGGGATCTCTGTAGCCAATCTAACAAGGCATTTAAGGATTCTCCTTGTCAGAAGTCCCCGAGGACTGCACACCATAAGCAGAAATGGTGAGAAGGAAGAAAGGGTAATCTAATGCTTCTGCACACTGGCATTGCCCAGCTCAGGCATTGCGCTCCAGGGTTCTTACAGTAAAGGCACTTGAGAGATCCTCCAATGTGGCTTTTTTGGACCAGTTTTAAGTCCGAGACATTTTCTCCAAACTAGATCTGCAAATTTTTTTTAATATTTGTAAAGCGCTGGCTGAATTTCCCATCTCTGCTTTTCATTGAATTGAGTGCCATCAAGAACAAATGAAACCTGACTTCAGAGTAAAGCATATGTATGTAGTTTGACAATGGAATTTTTTGCTGAAGTGTTAACCTCCAATTCACATATTTGGTTATTTTTAACAATAAATGGTAACTACCTAATGCCAAAAGTGGCCAAAATAATTTTATTCTTTAAAAAGTCTTCTGTTGCATCTTTCTTTGAGACAGACAGTTCACCTTTTTTCAATCTGATCCATTTGCTCATACCTAATATCATTCAGCCTTGCACAACTGTGAATGAAGAAGTACAACAGAGAGAAGTTTAATCTACATGAGTACATGTTCCCTCTTTCTCAGTTACTCATATTCTTACTACAAATCTATGGATGGATTTAATTTTAACTGGGTAACAGTAGGTAGAAACTGGCAAACACTTCAATCAAGGGAATTGTCTTTGGTTTTGTCAGCCTTTGACCATATTTTACATTACTAAATCATTCTGTACTTCATAGTAAGCACTTGCTGCAGAGTAGTCTGTTTTTCAATGCCTTTGAAGCAATTGATCCCAGTGTAACAAAACTGGAAAGGCTAATGGAACCCATTCTTATGTCTAACCTGAAACTGTTGTGTATGTGTCATTCCACTTTTCAGAATTCAAATTTAAATTACAGRTACCTTAAATGTGTTTTCCTAATAGCATTCTTTGCTTTTGAAGATTAATTGTTCAACAGTATTTCAAATCTTCCCTTTTGGTATTTTCAGTCTACCCTGTGGACTTTAAAAAGTCTTGTAGTACAGTGAGGTTTCAATAAAATTTATTATCCTATTTTAGGATACGTATAAATATCTTAAATAAAACTCTGGCATCAACATCAAAGAACTAAAATATGTCTTCTGTTCTCTCCAGCTTTTCCATATTTTATGTGCTTGATATTAATGTGAATGTGATATTCAAACTTAATAAATGTATGGCAAAGGGAAAAGTAAATGTCAATAATCTTCATTGAACATTTTTATTAAATGCTTGTTTTATAAAAAGATATCTTGAAGTTAAGAGATGCTGTAAATGCTCTGTGCCACCATTATGTAGTTCTGTAAGTTACAAATCTATTTATAATCCTCTATAGAATATTTTAAAGGAAGTTATTCCTATATATTAATAAAAATCATTAGTGTATTAATATTGCCCTTATTGCTGAAAGCTCTTTCAGTTATCTGCTTCTGACAGCTTTAAATTGTACATGCAGTGTGTGCACAATGAATAAACCTGTCCTAAAAGAAAGGATGTTTTACTTTTTCTATTTTGTTAAATCAAAACATGTAATAATTGAAACATTTTCTACTTGTTTCTGATATTTCCAATTAAATTCTAAGAGCTCTCTTAATGAAAGGACGTGATTTCTCTGTGTTAAAGTTCTCCACAATACACATAATCTGTGTACTAAGAAACTTTTTATCTACATCATCTGTATGAAAAAAATCTAACCCACATGCAATGACTCTTCCTAGGACTAGTATTCAGTTTTCTCTTCTAGGAGAGACTGATGCAGCAGCCATGGATTATGCCATCAGCCTCTGTAAGTGAGATTCAGATCACTAGGAGAATGATTCCTGGGGCTGTAAACTCCATCCTTTTGTTTCCTTCCCTGCGTGGTTCTAATTCAAGTCATTTAGTAGGGTAGCATCTGCAGGGAATTGGGTACTCTATCCACAACTTCCAACTCCTCCAAATGTCAGGCAACATGGGTGGCTCTGGCTTAAAGGGTGCTGGGTACAGCAACCAGAGAAATGTTTCATTTCACACTTTAGAAAGCACTATAAATAGCAATAGTTCAGTAACTCTCACTGCCTGCCGTGCAGTCCTTGGTGAACACAAATGTCCCCTCAGCAATAACGGGAAGAGATATGCCAAGAACCAACACTCACATGCATCCACCAGCTCCCCTCGGAGCTACTCACCTCAGTGCTGCAGTGGGCCCTTCAGCTTCAGTGAATCTAGTCCAAGATATGTTTGAAATCACAAGCAGTTTATGGGCTGCTTTGGCAAGCATGCTGGATAACAGTTCCCTCAGTGATGTACACCAGATTATAGATGTTGTAACTTTGAAATAGAGTGTGCATGGTTTTCCCTTCCACAGTTTTGACTTAGCTGGTGCAGGGCTTTGCTTTGTGACTTGGTCAGTAGCTTCTGGAAGCACTAGATTGCCCTCTTCACCATTTTCCTCATCTCGCTTTGCATTTCTCATTTATTTCCAGTACTTGCAAAATCAGTACAGATAAGCTAGGGCCCACCTTCTCCAAACTTTACCAGGCGGCACCTCTGCAAACAGCAGTTAGCATGGCCAGCTAGTACCCAGCCAATTCACACCTTCTTAGGTTTCCTTCTAAGTTCTTTTTTTGAAAGTCAAAATTCATGGTGTTTTCCCTAATCTGTTAAAAACTGTATCCTTCAAATCAAAGTGGAGCATTAAGAGATGCCTCTTACACTTCCTGATGCACCTGACTAGTCCCCAAAACAGTCCTGCTRTCCTCCATGAGTTTATGCATGAGTGGATTGGCATGATTAGCTGTTCTTAACTGCCAGAGAGAGCGTTTTAAATTCAGAATTAGCAACAATGCAATAATTAGGCTTTAGTTCTCATGAATTTTAGTGGATATGAAATTTCAGGCCACATGTAAAGAAGGGTTTAAACACTTAAAGGAGAATTCAGGCGAACTAAAGTGCACACGACTGTGATTCTGAAAGCTACCACTGCCTGAGCCCTGAAAGCCATCCACACTTTGAACCAGCTTCCTGGCTGAGGTCCTGCAGAGCTCAGACCAGAGGTACAGAGCTGCCTCTGCCACTCCCCACCAGCACCTTGATCCTGGCAAGACTGAACAGCTTGATGTCCTTCTCTTAACTCTGTTGACTGAGAAGCTACGTGTCCTGATGTCTTTCTCCAGGAGGGCTTCCCAGGAATGGAGAACTCACATTTCATAGAATCATAGAATCATAAAATCATTAAGGTTGGAAAAGATCTCTGAGACCTCCAAGTCCAATCATTAACCTAACACTGCCAAGTCCACCTCTAAACCATGTCCCTAAGCACTACACCCACATTTCCAGAGACAGTGATTTCACCACTTCCCTGGGCAGCCTGTGTAAATGCTTGACCACTCTTTTAGTGACGAAATTTTTCCAATATCCAATCTAAACCTTCCCTGGCAGAACTTGATACCATTTCCACTTCTTCTATCACTTGCTACCTGGAAGAAAAGAGCAAGCCTTGTTTTCATAATCTTTTTTTTTCAAACATGATGTGCTGGTTTGACTGTAAACCATCAGGGGAAATTAACCCCACACAAATACCTCAAGAGAGATTTTAGGTCAATATTACAATTTTAATAGAAAGGTTAAAATAAATGCAGGAATACAGAAACACTGGCCTAAACCAACAGAGTCATGGTACAGTCCTGTTGAAGGTCTGGAACTCTGGTTGTCCAGTGGTGTAGAAAGGTCTGGTCCTCTTGTTGTCCAGTGATTGCAGTGCTGTTGAAAGTCGTCGTCCTGAAGAAAGGCCTGCTCCTCCGGGTATCCAGTGGTCTGGTTGTCCAGTGGTGGTTACTCTCAATCTCCAAACCTGTTTTTATGTGGTGTTTCTTGGCTGATACCTCCCCGAGGGCTGGGGATTTTCACAATGGAATGAGATGTTTCTGAAGTTCTATTGGTGGGTGCTTATCCAGTTTGGTAAAGGGCCATTAGCAGAGATAATCCACTCAGAATGGGTGGTGCTTGCTGCTGCCGCCCGGGTAAGTTATCATAGTTGAGATAAGAAACACTACCCCACCTCACATGATCTGCCTGGACTCGGTCATAGCCTCAGGGACCAGGTGTGTAACCAACTGCTGTGAACGACCCATCTTATCAAGGAATTATGTGGGTGGTGATAGAATACATGCTTTTTGGTTAACCCAGGACACATGAGCAAGTTGTGCTCTTTCATTCCTCAACTCTGGTCATGAATGGTTAAYACTCTCACAGATTCATAAGAGATGAAGCATTTATTGGTTCTCACCTTTTGGCTGTGGCGATTCTCTCCCATGTCGTTGGAAAGGGTGTGAAAGCAATGGTTGACATTAACACTGTTAGGCCATTCTTTTCAGTTGGTGCTAGAGATTCATTCATTCACCTGTGGGTGGGATATGACTAGCACAAAGAGCATGAACAGCCCCAGGGTCTAGAGCAGAAATCCCAGTTCTCAGGTGAACATCTRGCTGAATTGCTTCCCTTAGCCTCCTCTGTAAATCTGCGAGTCCTAAACAGCTTCCTCAACAGGAACAGAAAGAGTGAATCATGTCATATTATTTCCTTTATATATGACAGTGCATTTCTACTTTTTATTCATGGTGAATGATTGTGCAAAAAATATAAGAATCCAAACTACAAAATCTGCATCTGCATTCAGGACAAGCTTCTGGGCCATCAGTCTTGCCTGGACAGAGCTGCCTGCAAGAGGAGACTGAAAATCTTCAAGATTCAGGATTTCCTCCTGCATTTTTCTAAAGTCTATCTCTGGCCTTGGTTGGTCCCAGGTTGGGGTGCATCATTCTCCCTATACACATTGTAAGTGCTGGACCTTGTGGCATAAAGTCTTCTTGGATGCTACACTATCATGCCAAAATTAAGTTTTATGATTTTACTTTTCCTTTCTGATTTTAGTCTGTAATGCTTATAAATTTCCCTGCAGCAAAATCTCTATTTTCCCCCACATTATCCTTCTATATCCTAGCTAAAGATTTGGTTCCTGTAGCATGTCATAATATCAGCAAATAAGTACAACTTTTTCAGTCATTGATTGATGATTCTAGTGGTTGACTTGAAGCACAGCACCGGGGCCTGCCTGTCAGCAGCTGAGTTCTGAGCATTTTCTGAAAATCAGATCTCTCAGTCTCCAACTATATCTCTACTTTTCCATTTTTTTGAGCTTAGCTTGACTGGCATGGGTGAACTCTCAGACTCCCCAAAGTCAGCAGCAGTTCTGCCATTGATTTTGAATTGTCATATAAATCTTTGTCATGAGTATACAAAGCCAATGGAAAAGTCAGAATATGGTGGCTGCCTATCCCACATTCTCGGACTTTCTGTTCCAGTAATGTATATTGAAGTTTGGTTCCATTCTGATATGGAACTTCAAAATGAAGGTAACTGTGGAAACAGTGAAAACTGACAAGTGAGATGGCATCAGGGAGATCAGGTTACATAACCACACAATATAAGCAGAAAAGTCATTTAACCTATTTTCTCTGAGAAGTCGACACTGTTTGCAACTTAGACTGTTTACCTACCACTTTCTATTAACTTTAAACTAAGTGATTTTCTAATTTAGCAGATTGCCTTGAAGCCTCCTACTGGCTTTCTAGTAAGCTTGATCTTTTATTAGCTGCAGCACTTTGTGATATTCATTATACATTAATTTAAATTTACATTTTTAGATTTCAGAAGTATGTTCATATTAGCATTCTTTTTTACTAGCAAATAGCAGAATAATTAACATAGAATATTTGATCTCATTAATAGAATTCATGTTTGAGCTTTTGAGGCAAAGCTCATAAAAAAAAGCAGTGAAAAAATGGTAAAATATTATTCTCTTGATATGTTCAAGACACTTTGGTTGGTGTATCCTTTTATGTTGCTTTATGTTCATTTTACCAGAAATGCATCCTTATCTACCCTTTCATGTTAATGGAGTTTTTTATTCTACCAGAATTGACAGTTTGAATGTAAAAGTGGTAACACTTTTCTTAGTGTTCTAATGTTAAAACCCAGGAATTTTTCCTTGCTAAGGTTATACTGTGTTTACTCCTGTAAAATTCTACTAAAGAAGCCTATTTCTTCAACAAAGACCTAGAGGAATATACTGAGCCAAGTGTGTTTAACATTTTTTACATAAGTCTGTGACTTTTTATAAAATGTACACTGTCTCTCTCCAATGCAGGCAATTGCCTTTCATTTGGGAGATGAGCGGAATTTGCTCATCAGCATTTAGTGTTTGAATCCAAGAGGGAAATGGACAGCATCCTCACAGTTTCTCAGCAGATGTTGGATAGACACATAATCTCAGGTTAGAAAAGACAGGCAAAGGAAATCCTCAGTAGGATTGCTAAATCTGGGCTAAATGCAAATGGTGAAGCGAAGTGCTTTTTAGAGGCAATTCACCTGGAAAAGGTGCTGGTGGATACAGCCAGGGTGTGCCCAGAATGGTGGTAGTCTTACATAGGTGAGGCCATATGTTTGCCAAAAGGGTCTATAATTGTGTGTGACGTCCCTGCCCCGAGGTGTTAGTTTCTGGCAATGAAATGACTGCCAGAATATGCGTCTGCACTCAGCGAGTTCTGTGCAGAGTCTGGCAGGCTGATTCAAACTGCTGTGGCAGAGGCTTGGGTAAGCTGCCAGSGAGTGCACTGAGGAGCACTTACATGCTGCATCCCAGCCATTCGGCTTTGGAGACAGTAACCTCTGGCAACAGAAAGGGAACAGGGAACCACAGGGGAAATAACACTAACTACCAGAGTTATTTCAGCAGCCTAGGACTGCCTGTGGCCTAACACATTAATTAGTCTTGCTCCTGTATTTTCTGAGTGGTAGATTTGCAAAGAAAATTACGTGTGAAAAGAAATCCTTACGTTTTTAATATAGGGAAATAATTTGGTTGACATGATTTCCTACTGTTGTCTGCATTAGGAACTACCACAGCAGGTGAGCAGTTCCAAGAGAGACTGTAGAGCAAACTACTGCAGCTTGGAGCTGTTCACTGGGCTCACTGGCACAGAAGGCTTCAGCCAGCTATGCTGATGGTCAGTAACTCTGAGAGCAACCTCGAATGAAAGGGCACCAGGGGTATTTTCAGAAATGTCTGCAGAAAGAACTAGAATTAAAAGTTGAAGATAGGCTTTGGTATGTGCAGCACCTCCCTCTCTATGGTCTAGGGTGCTTAACAAAGTATGGGTGGATGGGGTATCAGTTTTCCCTTTGTTCCTGACTGAAAAATAAAAGGATTTCAACCTTTGCTCTAGTAAAAAAGTCTGAATTTATTATGCAAAAGATCTTCATAAAGTCCTCTTCTATGGAGGGAACAGATTATTCTCTTGTGACATCAGTCCATGCTGCTCTGAAAGAATCCAATTAGTTGTTGAGTTTGAGGAATAATACAAAAGGAAGTCATTGTGGAAATCCAGATCCTTCAACCAAGGTGCTCTGCAAACTGAATAAAGCACCCCTCTGTTCTGTAGGAGCACTCTGCTACAGGTTACAGCCTCATATTAGACTTCCTGATTTGACAGGCCCTGCTGGCACCAAAACAGAGCTTCACGACTAAACCATTTCTGATAAAATTCATCATTAATACAGACTTCCAAACATTTTATTATTTTCCATTTGGTCTGAAACATGATGGTCAAAGGCACAACAGCTGCTGCTAGCAGTTACATTTGTCAATTCCCTCTCCTACCTCTGCCACTAAAAAGAAAAATAAAATATAAAGCCAAAAATTCCCCCACCCAGTTACCTTAGGAAAAGTAGTTGACAAAGAACGTCCGAGTTCACCTGAAACTGGAAAAAGAGGGGATGAATCACGTGATTATATACTGGAAGTTTGTATTTTTTTGAAAGAGTGTAATGTTTTGGGGGGGTTGTTTACTTCAAGCTATAAGAAACATTACCATTTCTTGGTCTTATAAAGCTTCTGGGTTTTAATAATGGCTGAAAGACATCTCAGCTCTGTGCTGAGACTTAAAATAGTCAGCTGGGTAGCTGGTTAGCTAGTTAGTCAGGTAGCTGCTCTGCTGTTATGTTTGTCACACTGCTGTGGAAGAAAGGTACCTTCAGGGCTTCAGTTCTAAACTGCAGAGTGGGTCAGCTTGGTGAAAACCTGTTTCTATATTCTGGCTCCAAACTCTTCTCATAAAGTGCCAAAAGGTGTGTTCTAATTCTTAAATGTCACATGGATAAGTATGCCTCTGGATATTCCATGGCTTTAAGTGCATTTTGAGTTAAATTGTTTGTAACCAGGACAAGCAGACATTTGGAGTTGGAGTTTTATGTGTTTCGCACTCCCATTTAGTATAATTCTCTCTGAGCCTTTTTGAGTTTTATTGGTCAAACCAGATGCATACTGTAGAATAGATTAAAATAAGTAGTTTTGCAGCTAAAATTACTTTACCAGCCATGATTTAAGTTTTGTAAGCTACAGTTTTTGTGACTGCTTTAAGTGAATACTAATTTTCTTCATAAGGACTTATGAACACTTATCAGCATTACTTTTTCTAAATGAAGTTAGATGATTGGGTTTTGATGAACAGCAGATTCACTCCAAAATATGAAGAGCCCAGAACTCTTCTCTAAATCAAGTTGAATTTAGCCAAACATACAGGTCAAAAATGTTGGGTAGAATTTTCAAAAATATCAGGGTTTTTTTTCACCAGTTCTTAAGAATAAATATATTCCAATACGAATATTTTAATTGACATATTATTTAAATAAATAATAAAGGTTTCAAAAACCTTTTATAACACAAACACAAAATTAATTAAATAATTCTGTAGATTTTTTCAAGTTTATTTAAAATTATATATTTCTTTCTTTTTCATCATATCCAGCTTTTCCAGATATATCTCATTTCAATCAAAACCAAACTAGTTTTTATCTACCTGGCAAAAATCACCTACGTGTATTTCTTATTGTAACTTTAGTAACTGTCCCTGCATATATATTTTCATTCTTAGTAAGCATAAGTGATCATTAATGTCTCTATCTGAGATATTTCTATGTATTTATGGGGAAAACTATATATATTACATAACTATAAAACTATAAAACTATTTTTTTATTGTACAGTAAGAATAATTTGTAAATTCACTATATTATCTTTTTTTTCTGCAGCATGTCATTGAACTGCAACTACTTTATTCCAAAATGCATAATCAGCTGTTTAAAATAGAAAAATACAAGAGGAATGATTCTTATTTTTGATAACATGAATGAGGCATCATAATCAACATGAAAATTTCTGTATAAAGAATCTGTGTAAGCAACTAGATCAAGTAGACACTAGTCATTTACACACCAACTCTTATTCAGGATTGCATTCCTAACTATGCCTTAGAAACACATAATTATTATGCCAATGCAATTACTTCTTCCTTGAGGATGTGGTAGGAGCAGTACTGATAATAAGGTATTCCATAAAGAAGCACATGCTTCATGGAGAAATGCTTCGTATTTTTATGTCTCCTGAAAGAAATTGATGCAAGTACCAGGAGAAAGGTTGTAGAGTCCCAATGGTTTTTATTATGATTATTATTAAAATTTGACCAAGATATAATGAATTTTAATTTTGTGCAAGAAAGGAATCACACTGTTGTGCCTACTGTGTCATCATTGTACRTTGTTGAAAGAGCATACCAGCATCTATCAGAGATTAGTTAAATGTTTATGTGTCCAATACAACAATTCAAATATAATTCAAACTGCTCCAGGTTTTAGTAAATTTCATGACTGCAGTGACCAGAGAAGCCAGCAGTAAACCACATTTAATCTAGTAGTTTGGTTTTGCTTAGCAAGATGAGTGGGATATGTTGGTTGTGAACCTCCAAATCTGCAGTATTTTCTAAGAGCTGAATAACATCATGCACTATTCATAAAGGGAAAGAAGAGTTCAGAAAAACTATTTCCTCCCCTTTAAACTAGTGGAGGTGAAAATTTTCCTAAAAAACTTCTCAAGAGTTTCTTATCTCTACAAGTCTCCTGCCTGCCTTCAGTCAACACGTTTGTTAGCTTCTCTTGGAAGGTATCCAGGGGTAGGTGTGTGGTCTGAAAATCTGCTGGAGTGGAATTTCCAGCAACATAAACTGCTTGTTATTTCCTTTCCCTGTAAGGGCTTGAAAAAAGCCAGCTTGGCTTGGAAAACTGGACTAGAAGTGCCTGAGTGTACCCTGAGTACAACTGGAGAATCGGAACATGCACAGAAGCACCTCCCCTGCAGAGCCCTGGCCATGCTGAGAGGTGACCTTTCTTTCAGCATAAGATTGATGGAAAATGTGTTGTACTCTACCCAGAAAACCAAATTGAGGAGGTCATGCTAAGGGAAGAAGGGGAGATATTCATCTGTTATAGTTCAATATATATTAGCTGGATAATATCTGTGCCAGCAGTACTCAGTGTAGCTCACAAGTTTGTACTGGCTTCCTGGAAAAAGACTAATGTTAAATGACCTTAGCTGTACTTTAATCCCATAGATGGTTGTGCCTATTCCATGCAACTTTCTCAGAAACAGCTTGCATTCCTGCGCCTTGTTTGAGTATGCATTTCTTTTCTTTTTTTTTCCTTTGTTATTTGTAGGTCTTTTTCATTCTGTTGCTATTATACTCTAACCTCTTGTCATAAACATCATTCTCTGATACATAGCACATACTTAATTTTATCTCATATTAGCTACAATTTATTACAACTCAAACAAATGTAATTCCTATTTATATGACATGTGACATCTTCAACAGCAACACATTTTCCAGTAAGTTTTTTTCAACCACATAAAATTAAAACTTTACTATTCCAGCTCTTATTACAAGAATTCTCTCTAGCTACTTAAAAAATATTAATTTCCTACTGGATTCATGACAGACCATAATTCAGATGGGTTCCTCAAACTGACACTGGCATTTCTGATTCCAAGGGTATGTCAATCACAAACACAYGTTCTCTGATTAACATTACCATTTACTTTAATACATACTTTTTATTATTGTCTGTGGGTATTATAGGAGTGCCTGAAGCCAGGCTAGTATTCAATGAGCTGTTGTACAAAATGGGAGCAAACCACAACCCTTGCCTCTTAAAATCTGAGGCTGTAAATCAGAAATGCATGTAAGTGTCTAAGAAGATTTTCTCTCTTCAGAAAAGCACTTAGGCAAATAATTTCAATATGTAAAAGGAGGTTCTTAGCATGGAATTATTTCTTGATTAAATCCCTGAAATTATAAACCTTAGATAATATTTCTTGCATGGTTGGAATAATTCCTTTATTATTTTACAGTGCTCTGTATCTCAGTAAAGGTACATGCATTTGAGAAAATTTAATGTAAGGGGTTAGTGATATCATGTCTGCCATGTTTCTTATTGCTATGAAAATCCTTAATAATTCACAATGCAGACTAAAGTACAGATCACTTCACTTACATTAACCTATTCAGCTTCTTGATGAATAAAGTTGTAAAGGTACTGTTCTGACCCTCTTAATTTTATAAGCCACAAAGGATTGTTTTTATTGCCAATTTATTGTTAATTGACATGGTATTTTTATTTTTATATGTTTTTACCTATGACTTAGGTTCATCACTTGATAAAGTGTATTCCTTTCAATGAAGATTTAATTATTTTGTATTAATTTTTTCATAGCATTATGCTACTGAGGAACTTCACTGCTCATTTATATTTTTATGTGACTAAACATTTGCATTTAATAGCTTTCGAAAGGCAAGTTCACAGCTACTCTAATTAATAACAATGATATAGTGTGGATTTTATAGCAAATTAACTGTCCAGCCACAAGGCTGAACAACAATAACATAAAAGTTACGGTGCATGCTTCATTCCAAAACTAACTTAGAGAGAAGAAATAGATTGCAAATACACTACATTAAATTATTCCTCCATAAATTAAGCTTGCTTCTCATTTACAAATTTATATCAGGAGTATCTATCTTAGTTAAAAACCATTCTAAGTATTAGTTACAGAACACAGAAAGAGGAGGGCAGAACAGTAGTGTTTCCTTACTTGTTTAAAAATACTAATCATATCACTTATGTCACTGTTATACTTTTGTGGAACATATGCCTATAAACACCCATTGTTCTCAGTTTTCTCAGAAGAGCTTACAACAGTTTGTAATCAGTATGCAGCACTTCTGCAAACTAGAACTCATGTTGACCAAAAAAATTCATAATTAGCTTTTCTCAGTATTTTCTAGTGTATTCAGCAAAATTTGACTTCTAAATACCAGTCATTGAAGAGTTACTTTTGTATTTTGTATTCAAAGATTTGAAAAGTAGAAACTACTGGGTTAAAATGCCCAAACCACTCTAATTCTCACTCACACAGAGGCAGAGATATTCTGAGCATACATATTCCTTCCTCCTACTCCTTTCCATCTTGTTGTGAGAGAAAATGGAAGTGATGACTAAGGTCCTGACTAATGGAAAAAGAAACAGGGAAATCCCAGGATAAATCCCAGTTGCTATGAGTAAAGCAAGGAGAAGAGCTCACCTATCTTAGGTGATGTCAGGGCACTGCTTCTTGATACCTTCATCAGAGAGAGGGACTGAGCTGGGACATCCCAAGGATGATAGGAAATCACAGAAATCACAGCTTGAGAAAGGAATTGTAAAGCATTTGGTACATAGATGCAGACTGTGATGACTTCACACTTCTCTGTGTTTTCAAACAGACTGGATCAAATATGTACTTTGAATTTTTTTGCTTTGGTTGCTCTAACAATGCAAAACACTACTTTCCATGATATACCAAGGCATTTTTGCTATTCTAAATTGATGAAACTCCTCATTAAGTAATTTTATTATTATAGAGTATTTTGGCAGTGCAACACTAGGAGAAACACAACAGATTTGAGTAATAAAGCTTTCTTCATAATGTTTTTAACAGCTTTTGTTCCTTGAGGGCATGAGGAAAAGGTGTTGCATATGTATGCAGTTTTGGTGCCAATAAAGATGAAATAAAATTAGTTAAAAACCTAGGGAATACAGAATTTTTATGGAGCACTTTTACTATTCAAAAAAATACTACAGTAATATCGTTTCCGTTCCTATTTATATTAATTGAGTAACAGATTGTTTCATATGGGTTCTTTAAAAGATTTATTTTTCCAAAACTCATCCAAAGCAAAGAGCAAGACAGATGGAATGTGCTATAATTTTATACTGCTCTGTAGTTTAAAAACAGTCTGTTGACAGAAACCCGGTAGGATTAACACAACCCCCAAATTTGTAGAGACCCCACTGAATTGCTCTAAATGTAAGAAAAGGTCATGGTGGATTAACCAATATTTGTGATTCGGTAACTTGCTCCAGATAAACCAAGAAGCCCATGAAAACATTCAGATATCGAGCCTGGCACAGCAGATGTGTTTTTTACAAAGTCTGTTCTCCCTAGGGTCCCTCTGCAGGAGATGGAAAAATAATCTTCTTCCAAGGACTAACTTCAACTACTCAATATCCTATTCTGAATCTTTTGGTTTCTGAATCTCACAAAGATGGGGATAATACTCTCTTCCACTGAGAACTGTCCTACAAGAAGTTACTTGTCTATTTAATATTTAGATAGGAATTCATAAAGGGTCATTTGAGCAGAAAAGAACATCTCTACTCAGCATAAGTTACTATAAAGTGCTTTAGTCCCTCAAAAGCTAACTCATATTAATTTTAACTACTGAGTGTCCTTAGTGACTTCAGTTGTATAACATGTGTCATATTAAGCCATGCAGTTGTCTGCACCTTTGCTGCAGGAATAAGAATTGAAGTTGGTTCTGCACATAGAGTGGACTAAAAGAAACATAAAATATTTTTTAAAATCAAATGAAATATAAAATGTCTTTGTTATAATTTCAGATTATTGGTAGATGTTTCCTCCCATTCTTCTCTCTGTCTTTCCTAATCATCCTTTGAGGGTGGAATAGCAGAAACAGAAAGTGCTGAGACAGTTCAGTTACAGCCTGGCAGGGAAGGTACAGACATGGTAGAGCATGGAAGAACATGAGAAGCTGTCATGAGACGAACTTATTGTCAGTGGTGGTACCACCACTGAAATACCAGAAGCAGTAACTGATCTTCTAACTAGGTGTAAGCAAAGATTAGTGAAATAAACAGATGAGAAATGAAAAAGAGTGTTCTAGCCTGCTGTGGCTTATGACATGGTGAGCACATAACTCAAAGGTCTTCATTCATTGTAGATCAGCTCTATACAAAAATATCATCGTTTTTGTTTTGGTTAAACTGTAAACTGTTTGAACWCAACTTTTAATCTTTTCACTTGCAAAATGTTTTCATGGCAGTATCTGACAAACATCTTGATTTCCAGCAGTTTCTTCTGCAAACACGTTTATCCGAAAATTGATATGTTTCTTCGAATGAGTTAGTGAGGTTTTGGTTATATTTTTGGCTGGATAATAGTGGGTCTATTTTTGCTTAAAAGATTTGTGTATCTTAAGTGAATATTCTTTCATAAGTTATCTCTTTGTGGGTTGTGTAATGAACTGTGAGAAATAAATGCAACTTCAAGTGAAATATCATAGCTGCATAAATTTTACACATACATATTTTAAAACGTCTAAGTATTCATACATGAGTGTTAGTCAAGAAAATAAAATGTTTCCTCGGCAAGGTAAAATACATAGTTTAGCAAAGAATTCAGGACTTATATAATAAAAATGTTCTGAAACATACCTATGGAAAAATGTATTAACTAAGAATTAATTTTCAACAATAATTTGACCTTTAAGAGTATTTCTTCTTAAAAGAGTATTATTGTGCTGAAAAAGCAAAAACCCAAACAGAATAAAAAACAGTGCAGTACACAGGGGCATTCTCAGATGAATACCTGCTGAAGAAGTAGACGTGTTCAGAATTTTTTTGTGCATCAAGGTTATCCATTTAACTGGTGTCTCTTTTACTACCTCAGAGCATGCATTTTTCCACCATAGAAGATTTCACACATGAATGGCAGTAACACATTCTGTAATTATCCTTCATCCTATGTCTTTGTCACAATGTGTAATGCTGCAGTTTTTCATCATTTGAAACAGGGCAGGAATTTAAAATACTTCAAATAAATTTTAACCATAACTGTTTTCTTTCCCAGAATTCTGAGATTGCATAGGAGTGTGTTTTAATCAAGGGACATGGAAGGGGAGAATTCATTAACAACACTATTATTAATTGTTGTTTTGAGAAGAAGCGTAGGTAACAAAATTAATTAGTTCAGAATTGTTCTGAATTTTTTTCAAGCTAAAGCCTTTGGATTCAGGGGGTTAGTAGAGAAATTACAGAATTCACCACTCTGAAAATTTAGACAAGAAATTTCAAGCAATTACCAAGAAATAAAGTTCTTAGTAACTCTTAATCAAAATGCCTCTAATGATTTTGTTGCTCTTATTGGCTCATCTAGGTGCATGGAGTGGATGCAAACCAACTTCAGTGATAACAGATAGACATTTAATAATCTTTCATAGAAGAGATTTTCTACATCCCACTTAGAACTGGAACCAGTACAGCAAATCAATGAAAATATAGTGCCAATTTCATCACCTATAAAATTATAGTCTTTTCAGAAATATATGATGATACAAATACCACATCATTTAATTTTATCTTCCACATATAGTCATTTCTTGTTATTTCTCTGTAAAGTACAATCACCTTCTTGTAGAAATATTTTATAGCAGCTCAAGGTTTCACAACAGCTGTTCAATGGAAGATCTTTTACTACCCATTTTTTGCAGACAACATACAGGCATTCCTGTAAAACTATTCTTGTGAGCAATATAAGGCCATTCAAAAACATAACTTCCAGAGGTGAGAAAAACCAGAACTGGTCTTCTGGACCAATTTCATGGGGGATAACTGCAGATGTTTCATGATCACTACTTTGCTTATTCTCCCTTTTCAATACTTTGCCAAACATAAAAGTTACATATACATGTAATTTATGCTTCCTATTGGGAGCACCAGGGACCCCCAAGGATGGCTGGGCAGGGTGCCCCAGCCAGGGCCCATCCTGCTGCTGGGACTAMGGTGTTTAAAGCCAGGAGCAAGTAAGTGAGCAGTGAAGTGCATTCTCAGATCTGGTGCTTTCTCACACTAGGACAAAACCCTAACACTGGTACTATTTGAAGTATCTGCTCAGTTCCTTTCATCCTTTAACATCTTCCTGTTCCTTAGATCTACTAGCAAAGGCTTTACAAAAGTGAGCCTACCAAACATGCCAGAAGTTTGGTTTCCGGAGCTTCAGCGTAACCTTCATCTGAAACAGGAGTGGCCCCTGTGCAGTGCTCCTCCAGCTTGCTAGTGACAGTTCCTTCTCTGATGAAAAAGCCTTTATAATTCAGAGGCTGAGGATAAAAGGCTTAGCAAAGTAGAGGGTTTTTTTAGGTGGTTTCAGGCTGCTTTGTCTGGAAATAGAGAAAGAAAGGATTATTTTCACGAGGGAAGCACTATAAGCAGAGGCGGTAGATAAAACTGTCCCAGTAACAGAAGACCCTACCATTTAGCAAGAAACTCAGGATGACACTGTGCTGTGTGCCAGCATCATTCTTGTCTCAGCAAATTGAAAAGGGCATAAAGGATTGTAACGATTTTCAGGATACCTCCTCTCTATTGCTATAGCTCACTAAGGTAGCAGCTGCTAGAGGTTAACTTTGCACTGGCAGCACTTCACCCTGCCTGGCCCTCTTCCCACCCCTGAAAGAAAGGAAGAAAGAAAATAACAATGTGCATAAAATTTGAAACAGATCACAAAAATCGAAAGAAGGCAAATAGATCTTAAATGTGTCCTAAGCCATTCCTTTCAGATATCTGATGAGAAAGAAGAAAAAAAGACATTAAAATTTATCTGCAAACTGAATAGGTTTAAAAAACAAGTAGTAAGATACATGGCCTTTGAGAGACTAAATTAAATAATATTTCAGCATAAGCACCACATCTCATAGGCTTGGGGCATTACAGAGAACCTGAGCACAAGAAATTACTTAAATTGTCCCAAACATATAAATATAGTAAATATTTATCCTAAATATTATCATTTTAATAAATGAATAATAATGTTGTATAAGTATCAATATTTTTAAAGTATCAATGTAATGTGATTGCTATTTCCTGGAATATATTCTATTACCCCATAGTTTAGGTTCACTATTGGGTAGAGGTAATGTAAGGTTGGCAGCAGGTACTGATAAATACCAATTCTTTCTCAGTTTTACAATGCTTGAAAAGTTATGTAAAAGATGCATGTGTCTCTGGTTAGTACCCCACTTTATCCCACCTTTGCCGGAGACATTTCAGCATAAGACTGCAGCAAAGAAGTGCACACTTGTACCTGCTCTGTAAATAGCAATAGAAAGCAAGGCTGTCATTCAGAGATTCTTTAACAATTTATAAATTCACTTGAAAAGGAAATAAACCAAGAAAGTAACTCAAGCGCAATAAGCCCTGCCCTTCCTCATTGCCAAAATATCCCAAATACTAATGCATTCTATGGGAAGTGCTTTGATGCACCTCTTGGAGTCCAATAACAAAAATGCTGTTGAGTTTTAGCGTTTCTTAAGCTTCAAAACTAAGCTGCATGAAAAACAAAGTGCGCTTATGAACTAATGAAATATAGAACAGGGTGGGCAATTAAGAAGAAGAAAGCCTTAAAAAGCACTTACAGAGGAGCCATATTCTGCTCCCATTTTTAACTCTGCGACCCATGTTAGCTTCCGCAAATGAGAAGTGCGTGAGTCTGACATGGGCACAATTTGCCATGCCGGCTAAGCAACAGATTGACTGTTCCTGAGAGCTCTTTTTCCTTTGCGTAAGTAGTTATTAAGGAGAGAAACAGGATTATTTCTGAAAAGGTGTATCACAGCTATCAAAGAGTGTTTCAGCAGCACTGTTTTGAACAGCACATAGTACAACAAACAATAATGGACTTCCATCTTCTTCAGGATGTCCCTTTCCTCTGCATTTTTCTTACAACTGGTACTATTTTAATGCATGCAGCAATTTACATCAATAATTATATGGGCATCCAGTAGGTCTGTAACACCCTTCTGAAACACTGTTTCAGGGTAAGCTTTCCTTTCCTTTCAGTTTAGTCAAAAAAGGAGATATTTTCCAAAACCTGCCAAATTGTTGCCATTCAGCGTTTTTGGAAGTGTCAATGGATTTTGAAAACATGGTGTGCAGTAGGTAGTGCTTCCTGATCTTTATTATGCCACCATCAACTGCATGAAATGTATGGAACTATGCCAGTATGAATCAGATGCATTGGCTTTTAATTTTATCAAGTAAATAGGAACCAGTTGACCTTTTCTGTGCCATAATTCTATTAATATCTCCTTTATTTATCTAAGAGCTTTCTCTGTAGCTTTTAATTGCAGTTGCACTGTGTTTTTACAGACCACAGTACTTTCCATCATAATTTATAGTGTTATTGAACAATTAAATGAACTCCACAGATTCTCTATATTTTGTTGGGAATACATTCCTTTCTTTAGTGAAGAGATACTGGAATGCACTGTACATATCTCACAAGTAAGTTATTTTTAAGAAATATTTTGCCAGAAAATGTGGTTACTTTATAATGCTTTAAGTGTTTATGACTGCAATTTATTTTGCTAGAAGGAAGACCTGTTTCAAAACATTATAGATAAGTTAAGAAATAAAAAATAGCAAGTGCCCTGACCAATGGATTCCTTTTTTTCCTTGGAGATGTTAATGCATATATATATTTGCCATGATAACCAGACCATTTTAAATTTCACATACAGGCCTTTCTTTTCTTTGTTTCTGAATGTTTAAAAATATAACGAATCAGTAGGTTCACAGATGCTGAAATTTTATAATGAAGGGCTTCCAAAAATTATTCCTGCAGTTTAGAACTGTCAGAACCTGAAACTTCTCAAAAAAGGAAAATGTCTGGAAGCAATTAGTCTGGAACCATTCATTGGTCCCAGAGTTCAAATGAGAAATCGTGGAGGCAGTAGAAAGTCAAGATTCGTGTGCGTATTTTATCTCTGCTCATAATGGCATCAGTCTTGTGCATGTGTAACTGGTGATGAGCAGGCAGGGGCTGATGTTGTAACATTTTCCATTTAAATAGTGCCTGGTAGTTTTCATTCTGTGTGAAGCAGATTGTCTGAAATGTCCTTTAGATGCTCATGACCAAAACATTGGTGAGTTTATCCAATTATGTAAGTTTAAAAGGATAGCACAATACAAAATACATCCTATTACCTTTAATGTAACCTGTATCTCTTAGGAAAAATTGGGATTTCACCCTGTCGTACAGAAATATTGAGAAGCTTTATTTTTCAGTACATGAAACAAATCATCAGTCCATATACTTTAAACAGGATTTTTGTGTGTATCTTGTAATGACAGCATAATCATTAATTTTCTGGCCTTTTTTTGTTGAATTATCAGTACAATAAATGGTTTTTGTGAACGGAGACCAAGCATTCCCTCAGCTCCGTTTTCTAAAAACAAGCCTTGTCTGTCAAGTGTACTCATTTAAATTTCATTACAATTCCTACATTTTGGCTTTGAAACTGTTATAGTGATCTGACCATACCTGGAACACAAGCTAACATTTCCAGTTCTGTTAAAATAAATTCACTCCACTTACACAGAGTAGGTAGCTATGCTGACTTCACAAGTAGACATAATTGGATTTATTTCCCTAAGAGTTTCTGTAATTAATCCATAAATGAACTCTCTTTTGAAAACATCTAAACATGTTAGAGGTTGAGCAACTGGAGTACATATTTAAAAAAAAATTTTTAAAAAGGAAAAAAAAAAACAGGAAAACAGTGATTTCAGCCATTTGCTGTTGGGGTTTAAAAGTCTACAAATACCTGCAGCTGTGGGTGATTTTTCTGCTGAAGATAATGGGCCTGGAATTATACTTAGGCAAATATACATGTGCAGCCTCTATTTTGTGAAGAGTATATTCCTCTCCTCTACCCCAAAGGTGACAGACAATAAAAGCAGTGATACGATGTTTCTTCAAACATTTACTCATCACATAGGTTCAGAAAACACTTTGCAAAATGGTGAAATCTAACTCCTACTATGTTTCTATTCCACTTGCATGTATCTTCTATTTGATGAAGCTCTCACTAGTCTCTCACTAGTTTATCAGGATTCTTTTTCTGACTAGCCTTCATTGATTGCTCTATTTTCTGTTACTTTAAACTTTTTTCCTTTTTTTTTCTTTTTTTTTTTTTTTTTCCTCAGCACTGTTGCTAAATCTTTGCCATTCGGTTCTTTCAGTTTTTCATTTCCAAATCACAGCTGTCTAGGTCAGCCTGCAACAAGCATCAGCATCCTTCATCATCCTTTAATTATTGTGCTGAAAGTAGGCTAGAAATCTTTGGACCAAACTGAGCAGTGTTTCAAATTATAAAGTGAGACCAGAATCTGTGGATTTAGATCAATGCAATACCTCTGTATCATATCTCTTCTACAGTGGTGAGAGAAAATAGTGCCTCAAATTTGTGATTAATAAATGTAGCTCACAGCTTTGTTCTTGCTTGCTATTATATAATGTAGCCCAGAGAGAAAGGCAGTTATATTCCTCCCTCCACTGCCAGCTCCTTCCCAGTTGTGCATTACAGAAATGAGAATACTTCTTGATTTTTACCACTGTAAATGAGATCGTTTGATCTTATAATTCCCACATTTTTTCAAACTCCCCTTCAGTATTTCATTTTTTTTTCTCTAAATTTAGAAGATTTTGATTCTAGCAGTATTTAAAGTGTTCATGTGGGACTTAGAAAGGATAACAAGTTTAGGGAGTACATCTATAAAATTCTCCTTAAGTGATTCCACTGGACCAAAGAGAGTAACTGCATCGAAAGTCACTTTAACAGAATCTAAACAATTTCAGCTTCACAATTTCAGCTCTGCTTTAAATGTCAAAGATTTGCTCTTCTCTTGTAGAGCAAGAATATAAAAAGTGTGTGATCAAGATTTAGTCTTTAATTTCAGTTATGATTTACAATTCCTGCAGCAAGGGAGGATAAATTATTCCTCTGTGTTAGTTGCCTTTAATTTCTGGAAGTTGAGAGTTATTATCTTACATCCTAGGGAAATAAAGCCATATTTTGAGCCTGTTTTTGTGAAAATCAGTAGGCAATTTACTTTTTAACTCCTCTGCATAGAGCAAAACACAGAAAACTGGCAAAGGATTGGATCTTGAAATTAAAAAAGAGAGCAAAAATAAACTGTTTGCATTGGGTAAAAGGGACTATATATAATGCAAATAAGAAAAGTTTTGAGAGAGATTCAGGCTTTGGCAGTAATTTTGTACAAAGAAGGTACCACTACATAAACTGTATTTTCCTAACATTGCCAGATACGGAGCACAAGTGGTCCTTAAAAATTTTACTTTACAGTGCAACTTACTGAGACAAAGACATTATAGAACTTCTAAGGAAAAGATTAAAAACTTACCCTGCACTTTTTTCTTTTTGTTTCTTTAACAGAACAATAGTTTTATCTTCAAAATCAACTAGAAGGCTAAAGTATTATAGTATTTGGCAAGTCTAAAATGTTTCCTGCTACCAGTTGTAGGTTTCAATAATATTTCAGAAAAGACACTCAAGAAGCAGTTTTATGCCTAAAAGTAAGTTCATAATTATACAGGCACCTTGAATTTGCATGAAACACTGCGACATCCAAGAGGCAGTCCTTCTCTCACTCCAGCCCTTCTTTTCCACCTCCATGCCCCTGCCTCCATTGGGCTGGCAGTAATATTTGGGGAAACATGGACCAAATTCCTAAGTAATCTGGAAATTAAATGTTTTAATCTGGGTCCATTCTCTGAGCCAGTTCATTGTATCCCCACCAAAGTGCCTGGGGAACTACAGGCCGAGGCAGGAGCATCACTCATTTAAGAAGCTGCGGTACCAGAAGGGTAGGTGCTCATAGGGTCTGGAACACACTRGGTATGAGAGAAACCTGGGCAGTAGTTGTAAAGAGGAGCATCCCAATAAGTCAGCTGAGAATACAAGGGTGGTATGTCAGGTCCTCAGTTTGAACTAGTGTTGCCAAGCTGGAGCCAAGCTGGCTGGCAAGTTCACACAGCACTGCTCAGTCTGGTAAGAGGACCCTAACCACAGCAGCAGTCATCTCTTGCCTGCATCTAAGCGGATCTGCTTGAACCATAATTTACCTGGTTGGGCTTTCAGGTTGTCCTTACAAGCTGGAGGAGGCTGGAGATGTCTTTGGTCCTTTGTATCCTCCCTGGCTTGGTCATCGTGCACGCAGTGAGACTAATGTATCAACAGCTGTACAGAACTGCACTTGCATGAATAATCCTGCCAGAACTGAGCTGGCCTCCCCAGCGTCTCTGCATCTGTGGCACAATTAATCTGTCAACTAAATAAAGTATCTGCAGATAACCGATCACTGGCTGTGCACAGTAGAAAATGAACATATATAGCACACTGTATCGTGGTAGTGTAAGGACAAGTGGTGATTAACAGGTGGGTCATCGTGTCACTGTAATTTACAAATATACGTTATTAACATGGAAGGCAATCATAACTGAAAGGGGTGGAGAAACTGTTTCCCTAAGCTTAAATTGTAGTGGAAAGTAGCTAATCAACTGTGTAACAGGGCAGGAAAATTCAAACTCAAGTTGTGTTTATTACAGACTTGATTTAGTAACAGGTGTAGCTGCAATGTAATCTGCAAGTGACAAAATCATGTCTACATTTCTGAGGAGGAGACCTGTGCCATAAACCTTGCAAAACCCGGTAGAAAAGCAGCTTAGTACATTGGAAATCAGAGCCTGTTTGCACCCCTGGATGTCAGTGAATGGGCTGAGCAATCTATTTTAGGGGGGACAATAGAGAAAAGCTTGTCAGAAATATGAAATCACTAATGATTTTTGGCTCATACTGGACAATATTGAATTTCTAGAATGGAATAGTTATTTGCAAAGTGCTGAGTGGGGAGGAGCTAACTAAACAGGGCTGGTCCCAACAGTGCCTGCAGGCGGCTTTGCAGCTAGAATTAAAAAAAACTTCTGATGACAAACACACGAGGGGCTATTTAGGTATGAACAGAAAATTACCTGCTGTGTTTCAGAGAATAATGAGTTGAGTAAGGCAGGGGGTAAATGGTGTTGTCTGTTATCTGGATGACATGCTAATAACTGGGAAGATTTCAAATGAATATTTACAAAATCTAGAGGAGGCCTGAAAGAAATTTCAAAGGTGTGATTGCAAAGCTAACAAAGTTTAGTGTACTAATTTTTGTTGAATTTTCCTCCTCCCATATGCCCAAGCCAGGTAACGTAGCATATGGACAGAAAATTAAGGCTACATATCTTCCAAAAATTAAAGTACACATAGAACATAAATAGGGCCTTTAAGATTTCTCCAGGGTTGAGATGAGGGTAGGGACATGAGATGAGCTAGACGCTGAATGCTGTGGAGGGATAGAGGAAAGAGTCTGTTAGATTTTATTTTTTAAAATATAGTTTGTTAATTTTTGTTTCTTAAGAATGAGGGTTGCTTCAGATGTTAGATGTCCAAGATACACCTTAGAATTTTCTGCTGCTGATGTAGGACTGTGGAATATGCATTCCAAATGCAACAATTTTGTTTGATGTGATATCTATTCTTAAGAAAAAATGTGAAATGGCTGTGGACAGAATAAAATGGGGTTTTGTGGAAGCAAAAAAGAAATTAAATAGTTCAATTTACATTAAAATCACACATTATCCATAAGAATAGTATGCAGTTCCTGTCTTCCAGGAGCTGAGCCACAGCTTCAGATACACATAAATCTAGGGTTCAAAACATGCTAGATTCCCTTCCATAATATTAGCAAAAAGTAGGAGAAATTATTGAAAAAAGTATTCAGACTYGGGGTTATTAAATTCCACACAGAAAAAGATTTTTTCAGCTCACAACAAAATCACAAAGTGTTGGTAAAAATACTTCAAAGATGCACGTTCCCCATCTGGTGACAGTGAAGAGCCTGGATCTTACCAGACCATTTTAAAGATCATCAGAGAGATATGCTAATCTGGAGTTTCTGTCCCAGCTTCCATTTGTTCAAGGAAAGTGTTCATTGTCAAAGAAATGCTTCACTTGCTAAATGACCTCTTTATTACAGTTAAAAATACTGCCCTATAAATAGGAAAAGCCCCTGTACCAGTTAAGAAATTTACTTTTATATTCTCTGACTTCATCACATAACTAAAGGGAAGCTTTATTCTTTCTAATTCGGGAGCTTGAATTAACCATGGAAAATGCTGTTTGAGGACTAAATGTAATAATATCAATATATCTACAAAAAGTATGCAAAATAGGCTTAAATGGGAAATAAAAATGAAGGAAGAAATTAATTTAGGGAGAGGATGTAGAAATCAATACATAGAAAAGGCAGGGAGCAGGCCTGACCAGCCATCAGAACATGGCACAGTATTAACTAAGCTGCATCATGTCACCTGTGACAGAAACCAAATGGCTGAATGCTGATTCCTCAAGGAAACACTATGCAAAAGTGGCCAGGCAATGAAGACATGATCTCTCAGTGCCCACAAGTTGAGGCCTGTGATAAGAGCCTGTCACGGTTTGGACAAACTTAGGAGGAAGACTCAAAGAGCCTCCTCTGCAAAGGAAAGTGTCCTAAAAGTGTCCCTTCCCCCCCAGTAAGAATTTCTTGGAGAAAAGTGAAAAAAACAGTTTATTTAACAAAACCCAGCTGCTGGGGGGGGGTGCACGCAGGCACCAGGGGAAGGGAAAGGAACATAAAAAATGAATAATGTTAGATAAGAAAACTCTCGTGATGAAGACAACCTGGATGAATTCAGAGTCCTTTGTTTCCTGGGTAGTTTTCTGCTCTGTCTCCCTCCGGCTTAGGATGGTGCCGGCCTCTCTTCCTAGGCCCATGGTGTAGGCCCCAGAGTTCAGTAGTCTGTTGTAAAGTTCCAAAGTAAGAAGGAAAAAGAAACCAATCCCAGAAAAAACTGTCCTCTCTCCGTGCCTCAGGCAGAGGAGCGAAAAAGCCAAAAGTAAGTTTTTAACTCCCTCCGAATATCCCTCAGCTGAGCAAAAGCAGGGCGAAAGCTCACAGGAAAAAAAAAATGTAAAAGTAATGTAAAAATGTAAAAGTGTCCCTTCGCCTTCAGCTATAGAGAAGGTGACTGCCGAGAGTTCTCTCCTGAGAACCGCAACATAGCAAGCTGATAAGTAAAAAATGTAAACACTTTAGAAGAAAACCAAAACACAGTGCTTGGCTGCTCGAGCCAGCTTAAAGATGCAGAATTAATACTTTTCCTTAAGCAGGCAATTGGGATATATAGCATCATAAAGTCACCCCAAGACACAGCCTTTGCTATTTACACCTGAAAAATGTTTGGAGAGGTGTTTTGTTCTTATAAATGTCATGTCAGAGAAACACCTGTGATTTTATTCTGGATGAATTTCCGACGTTCCTCTAGCAAAATGCAGTAAAGGTCCAGCTTTGAATGAGTTACCAAAGCAATTTGGGCATACACATAAATCGGGTTAGAGGAAAAGTAGTTGGAGAATCCCACAAGGTGGCAGCCCAAATTTCTTGTTAGCAGAAGGTTTGCCGTACCACGTCTGGCTCGAAAGTCTTATCCAAAGTTGTTCTACATTCCTTTTCCTAAAAACAAAAACCAGCCAAGACCACTTGAAAAAGGTCAGTGCAGCACACAAATCTAAGTTTCACAGCCTCGATTCCACAGTGACACTAAGCAGGGTGGGAGGAATAGAGAACAGGTTTAGGAAATGTGTGTATAGACTTCAGTGGTATATCAGGGAAGTGAAGAAGATAGCAAGGGTGAAAAAAGACCAGCTGTGCCAGATAACATCTTAGTTACATGACATAAACCTGGAAGTAAATTGAAATTATCAGAGTTTTCATTGACTGAAGAAAGAGAAGATAATAAGAGAAAGAAAACAAAAATCTCAATAAAAAAGAGCAAGACCAATTCCTCTAGGTAAAATCCTAATAAACTGAGAACCTTGTAGTGTATTGGCCTGCCTTGACCATACAGCTCTAATCACAGAAAATTTTCAGACTTTCATGAGACCAGCAATATATTTTGATTGGTTTTGTATTGAAGTTATTTACAAAATTTACAAGGAATGCTGTGCAGTAGATTTTCTTTTTTTTTGATATTGTGATATGGCTCCTAGTTCCAGGGATTTGCCTGTTTCCTTTTCTCAGAATAGGGCATTTTAAGTGCATATGCGAGAAGGTTTCGGTTTCAGCTATGATTTAAGCTTCTGCAGTAACATAGGTTATGTTGTTCCTCGCTGTTGTTTTCCACTTTCTTGGCAGTGTTTTGCAAATGAAAAATAATGTGCTGTTCATTATATGCTTTTACAAAGGAGTGTTGGAATTTTTGGTTTCATATTCCAGCACATGGCAAAAACATAACACAAAGCTAGAGGAAATATACAGAGCCTCATGCTGCAGCTCTGATGGTAGAATCACAAAACTATTTTACTCCAAATTAAAAAAAAAAAATTCTTTAAATTCTTCTTGACACAGATCATATTCAAGGCCTTTAAGGATAAAAGTTAGCTGTGGGGAGCTACAGCCATGGAAAGCAGCTGTAACCTCACCTCCCTTGTTGAGCCTATTTTATCCAGAATATAAAGATCCATTTGCAACTGGGATTATGGAAGGATCCAGAATCCTCCATTCACAACTTCATGCCTTCTAACACTAAGGGTGGCTGAACAATCCATTCTCTCTGTGTAAAAAACTGTACTCCCTCCTTACCAAAACAAATGGTCAGGCTGGAGCAGGTAAAAGTTCATTACACATCCTTGCATTCACCCCAGTGAACCTCAGCTGTTGTCTACAAGAACAACAATTTTCAGAAAGAAGTGCCTGCCCGTAATTCAACAGCAATTGTTCTTTTTCAGCGTAGAAATAGTTCCTGGTTCAAGCAGACAGGCTAACATATGCATTCCTTTCACAGAGAAAACATGCTCTCAGTGGTGCTCAGGTAGGCAGGCAACCAGGCATGAAACTGAAAACACTCAGGCATAGACAGAGGAAGTGCTGGCAAATGCAACCTTGAGTTACTGGGGAAAAAGAAGTTAAAGAGGTTGAGGGGCATAGGTCAGATCTCAGATCAGCTCCTACTATTTTTATTTTTTTTTAATATTCTCAAAATATTTCCAGCAAAAGCAGGAAGATAATTGAGTCATCCCAGCAGCAGCAACATTTGCTATGGCCAGAGGAAAGAGTCACAGCATCACTGTGTAACACTGTGCAGCCTGTGACCCCTGCCCCTTAAACGTGTGCACGCACAGGTGGACTGCACAGGCACAGGTTGCAGTAGCACTGAGTATCGACCTGGATCATTGCTGGATTGAGATGCCTCACAAAGGCAGCTGAATGACCCTTTTCCTTCTGAAGATTCATTAAAAAGGAAAAGATTCGTTTCATTCTTCTGAAGATTCACTGAAAAGGAAGTAGGATATTCTTCTCTTAATAGAGAGCAGGCAGGGGATGATGGGAGCACCTGGATGGAGGGGAGTAGAATGGCCCAGATGAAAGTAAGGGACCACCAGTGCAGTGCCAGCCTAGAGTCTGCTCAGCCTCGGGCAGCAAGCAGTATTATACCTCCTGAGTTTTATAGATCCCTGACCGGTAATGGCTTTTGAGGGTAGAAGGAAGAGGGTGAACCATTGATTTTGGCACCCTCCATGTCCCAAGGTAGTAGAGAGGCTGAATTGTTTCATAATTCCATTTTCCCTAAATAACCAAGTCTGTTGAAAGAAATTATGGAAGCACCTGTACAGACATTTTGGGCAGCCTTTCACATATCTAAAGTTTAGAGTGCAAAAAAAAAAAAAGCCTACTCATAGGCAGAAAAGCCAAGCATTAGAGAAAAAGAAAACATCTGCCAAATGAGCTTGTTCATCAGCAAATTACACATTTGACTGGATGCTGTGAGAGCCTGGTTCTCCTCAGAGCGACACTTTAGTGTCCATGGTTTTCTTTCAAATGTCTGCTTTCATGTTGAGTTAGTTCAGTTTATCAGTCAAAATATTTATTTCTGGCAGACTGCAAACACATTTTGAGGTTTGAAAATCTAGTTGAAATCTCTTTGATTTGTATTACATATATATTACATTACCTCTCTCTCTCTTTTTTTTCTTTTGCTTCTGTCTTAATACTGAATAATTCTTATCACAGACTTTGGGTGTCCCTCTGGTTTTCTAAAACAGGAAGAAAATAAATATATCTCTTCTTTTCCTCCCAAGCCCAGAGATGAAACTGCTTGTTTCTGTTTATTTGCTTGTGTTTGTACGTATTTATGTGATAAGGGGCAAATGTGTGACTCGCGCATGTGTAAACAAATTGTTGAGAGAAAATAAGCTAAGTGTTATCTTTTGTTCTGAAAGCTTTTAGAGTAATGTGGATATTCTTATCTTGTGCAGAAGAGGGCATGATAATGTCCATTATCCTCTGCAAGTTTTGTTGCCTGCACACATCAGTCTGTTGTTCTGTTGTTTCAGAGGACCATGAATGTTATCAGAGGCAGCAGTTAGCACAGGGCATGCAATTTCTCAGAAGGCATGTTTTGAAATTTAAAACTTTAGTCAAACGTCCTGGTGAGAATTAATGGGAAGGYAGAAGAGAGAGGAACAAGGCAGCAGTTTATGGAACAGAGGGCCAAAAAAACCCAGCTATAACCCATGCAAACCTAAGGCCAAACCGGGAAGTGTCAGCTCAGAGTTAGGRTTGGAGACCATTTCTGCTGGTTCATTTGTGATTGTCTGATCAGTAGGTGAGAGTTTATAGCATCTGTGCTATTTAGCGAGAGCTAATTTAGAGCTGAGCCTGTAATGGCCTTTTGTTGTGATGAGTGGTTATCATCAAATGAGGTGTTGAAAACTTTTACTGCCAGCTAGTCAAGGGAGGCTTCTGAGCCACGAAAATGGCTCTGGCTGTTCTCCTGTCTTCCAGGACTAATTTTTGTGTGCATTGAATTGGACAGAAAAAATCTGTTTCAGTTCTTTCAGACTTTCTCTTCTTTCAAAACCCAGAGATTGTAAGGCCACCCCCATGTGAGGGTGTTGATATCTGAGCTTTGTTCTCAGGGGCAGGGAAGCAACAAAGAGACAAGCAGTTCAGAAGTATTTGTCAAGCTGTTATTTAGCCAGTAGTTTCAGTCATTCTGCATGAGTCTGAAAAGAACCTAGACCACTCTTCTATAGAAGATTTATGATCTATTTTTTGTTCATCTTAACCCTTTCCATGAATGCTCGCAGTTATACTAGTTCAGGGCAAGACTGAACAGAGCACAGTGAGAAGTGTCAGCATAGGGTCTACTTGCCATCAGCAACTGTGATCCAGAGCTGTGATATCCCAGATGCAAATACACCACCTGCTTTACAGCCCACAGTCACTCCAGAGGCAATGTGAGGCCTCAGTGCCACAGCAAGGCAGGAGTTCAGGTGGGACAATTCACTTGATGCTGGTAAGCTCAGTCCCTGTTACACTGAGTTCAGGGCTCACCACTGTGTTCCCCTGTGTTGAGTTTACATGGCAAGATTTTGATGGGTAGGGGGATAGCTTCAGGGGTGGCCTCTGTGGGGAGATACCAGAAGCTGCATCCATGTCAGGCACCGACAGTTTCACCCAGCTCCAAAACAGACCCTCTATTGCCAAAAGCTAAGCCCACCGGTGATGCTGGTGATGCCTTTGTGATAATGTATTTCAGAAAGAGTAAAAAATGCTGTGCAGGATCTGTGAGAGACAGAAGTGATAAAAATATGACAGAAACAGCCCTGCAGGCACCCAGATCAGGGAAGAAGGAGGGGGAGGAGATTCCTCTGCAGCCCATGATCAAGACCATGATGAAGCAGCTGTGCCCCTGCAGCCCATGGAGGTCCACAGGGGAGCAGAGATCCAACTGCAGCCTGTGGAGACCTCCAAGCCAGAGCAGATAGAGATGCTCTGAAGGAAGCTGCAGCTCATGTAGAGCCCATGGAGGAGCAGCCTCCTGACAGCTGCTATGACTTATGAGGGACCCACGCTGGAACAGTCTGTTCCTGAAGGATATTACCCCCATGGAAAGAACCCATACTGGAAAAACTCTTGAAGAACTGCAGCCCATGGAAGGGACCCCCTGCTGCAGCAGAGAAAGGGGGTGAGGAGGGAGGAGTGGCAGAGACAAAGCATTATGAATTGGCCACAACTATTCCCAGTCCTCCTGCACCCCTGTGAGTGAGGGAAGTGGAAGAGTCAGGAGTCCCTCTGCCCTATCTTGGCCTATCAGCTTTTTCATCATCATTTCATCTGTTGAGGAGCAGGAGCAGACTTCTTTTTGCAAACACTTGCAACAACCAGTAGTGCAGAAATTCTTTAGAGAAAATACACTAAAGCCTTATGATACACAATGTAAATAAATATAGTTATAAAAAAAAAATGTACTGAGCTAAAGCAAAGCTGAAAAAKGCCTAAAATTAAATGGAAAAATAAAATCAAAGGGAATTCAGTAATTCATTTTAAAATGCCAGTCATGAACTGAGAACCATTTCACATCATCTGCTGTATTTTAGAATCTCGCTAGGAAAGTTAGCCTGGAGCAATCAAAAAACAGGGTAACAATTCACAAATGCTGTTAGCCCAATCAGTATTTCAGCAGTCTCTGACTGCTAAACTGTTTGTAATTTGGGGGAGGAGGGGAGAGGAAATTGTTAATGACAGTAAGCAAAAAGGGAAGATAAAATATTGGTGCTAAGTGAGCACATTACCTGCCTTGGATTGGTTAGGGTTAGATTTTCTAGGAAAAAACATCGCTTTTATGCAGTCTTAAAGAGTTCATTTTACAAAATTAATATTTGTACAATGTCTCCAGCAGACGTAATTAGGTGTTCCATGTTCAGTCTATAAATACAAAAGAGTCTTTCCCTGGGGATTAGGTACTTCATACCTCACAGAAACTCAAAGTATAAGAGACGTCAAAGAAAGGGAGGAGAAATGGAAGTGCAAAGGATTATATTCAGAATACATATCTGGTGGTACTTCAATCCAAGGAGAGTGCTGAAAGTCCACCTGCTGTTAAGAGCTGCTGGTTCATTATGTAATCATAGAATTGTAGAAAAAATGCTGTTGGAGGTCATCTGGTCGAGTCTGCTCAAAACAGGGCTACCTTTGAAGTTACTTATCACTGTTCATACCCTTTCTAGACAAATTCCAAGCGTATCCAAGGACAGAGACTCCACAGCCTAGACATCTTGGTGGCCCTCTGCCAACTTATCACTTTCAACAGGAAGTCTAAAATAAAACACAGTACACCAGAGGAGATTTCACAATTGCCTAATATTGGTCCATAGTAATTGTTCCAAAAGCTTAATAAGTGTTATTGCTTTTCACTATGGCATTGTTTCCTGGAAGAAATCATTTGAGCTGAGCACTGATGAGCATACAGGCTGCTGTTGTAAGTGAAGCGGTTCTTTATGCTTCATTCTATTTTAAAAGTGATTTTGGCAAGTAGAGGAATAAAAAGGAAGTATTTCAATGTCTTGAAAACACATTACTGACATATATAATTTTCTGATGACTTTTCTAACATCAACTCGCAGAAACATTATTATTTTTACTGCCTCAGTAAACATCCACTCCTGGATTTAGCCTGCCTTGTGTGGGTTGTAGTTGTTTGTTCAGGCTAATGGAGATTAGAGACCTGTGAAATGCTCAGTAAGATACCTCACAGTAAAGAGTTTCCGGTCTGGTGTGTTAAATAGGTTTGAACAGTTTCTCTATAATATTTAGCACATACTAATATAAAACATGAGCATGAGCTGATTTATAGATGATCCTTTAGAGAAGTACCATAAAAATGTATAGTCATATAAAATGAAAAGGAAAGGTAGAAGAGACTGTGTGTCTTAACAGACCAAGTGTGTGAAATATTGAAGTATATATTCCATTGCCTGCAACAGAGTAATAATAAAAATTGGAATAAAAAAAGAAGTAGAATATCTTTAGACTAGAAATGACCTGTCAACCTCAACTGTAAACTAAAAACAAAGTCAGAAGTATCATTTTTAACACCAAAAACCACATATGTTATTTATTAGACTCCCTAAAAGTCTGGCCAAATGTGATTAATACAGATGCACTTCCAGTGCACAAGTACACATGTACTGATAGGTACATAGCACAGTCAAATAAAGAGAAAAAAAAAGAGCAAGTGAAGTGTTCTGTGCATCTCAGGGGAAAAAACAGGGTTTATTTCTCTGAGTATTTACTGATCAATTGAGAAGAAATGCTTTTGATTTTGACAATTGGAAAGGGAGTACGAGGAACTTCTAAAGAGCACCATCATTGCTCTCTGAGCCTCTTCGTTGCTTCTGAGAACATAAATTTACAGGCTGAAATTCATCTCTTATGGTTTTTAGCTCTCCATAGTTAAAGCACTTGAGTTTACCTAGGCTTTCAGATGATGATGAGAAAGAAGTTACCCTGAAGTCTTTAGAAATGGCTCAACTGTGTTAAGAATTGAGAGCTCTTGGATTCAGATTCCTCAGATAGCTTTCCAAAACAAGGTGAGGTGAATCCAGGAGAAGGACTGTGCAACCATATATCATATGTCCCACAATTCTTGCTACAGAAAGAATATTCCTATCACAAAACAACATTCTCAAAACTTGTATAAGCAACAGTATATAATTTAACTCCTATTTCAGTTTCGTCTCCTGTCTCTGTAAGTTCTGCTAAGTGTTTTGGAGCACAGACACTGCCATCATCTCTGTCTATAAGTACACATTACTAGCATTGCACCAGTAATAAATCCTCATCATCAATAGGGAGCTTATTTACTATAGTACTGAAAGACTACCAATGACAAAGGTTGGCTTTCAGACTTAAGTTCACTACTCCTTTTTTTCTGTGGTACTGCCCATTGATTCCAGTGGGGATTCATGGGTGTACATGAGGTTAGAATTTAGTCTACAGTGTTCACAAAGTGATATTTCACAGCAAAACTTTTTGTTTCGCTACCTTGAAATGTGTCTTCATTAAAGACCTCTATTTTGGTTCCCTGTCAAAATAATTACAAAACTCAATAAATGGCATGTTTTTATATTAAAAGTCAAAGGAAACTGTGTCTCCAGAGCTTAAAGAACACTGATTACACAAACTTGTAATTGTTGGTCCTCATGGAATTATTCTCCCAGTAAAGTTCAACTCAAAAGTAGTTTCTTATAGTGCTTACAAATCATTTTTTACATTTAAATCCTGAAAACTGATGTGCAGATTGTTTTTGAAGAAAACAGGTTGTTATCAGTAGTTTTAGCCCTAATCCACCTCCTGTCAATTTGAAAGAGTATTATGGGGTCTAATCCTGCTCCTACTAATTCAATGAATAAGCTCAGACAGTACACGCAAGGACAAACACATTGCCTTTATATTGACTTCAGCTAGGAAAATACCCCTCTCTTTCTTAAGGTCCTCTTCCCCTCCTCAAGTGCTGCAGATAAGATCTGGAATGGGGGTTTAGGGCATTATTTATAGAAGAAGGACAAGAAAGATTGTGTTAGACTTCCATGACTGCTATCCTGAGACTTTGACAGACTTGGGTACCAAAAATAGCATCCATGACTCTGTAACAATAAGATTTTTACTCCTACAAAGCAAACTTGTTTGTCTGCAGAAGAAAGAAATATTTTAATGAAGTCTCCTCTGCTAAGTGTTCTTTTTTTATGGTGCCACTCGGCCTTTGGCAAGAGCTACCCTGTAGCCCTAATGCACTTCTTGCATAACAGCTCAGCTTAGTAGAAAGGGCTAGATATAATGCAGTACATGACCTCCACAAATTCAACCCTTTTATGGGAATAGAATAAAATAAGTATCAATGTAATTACATCTGACATGTCCAAAAGATTTTTGGAAGAACAAGAGCATTTATTACACTTGTTGGTTTACGTCACATTCTGATTTATTTTTCAAGTAATATGTTATATAGGTTTATAAACTACTTAAGGTGGAGGGCTTTTTTAAAGGATTAAATAAATCTGCTCAATCCCTTATCTACAAGCTAAAATGCATCAATTACTTGGACTGTCACAAAGTTTTGATTGTCTTCAGTGTTTCTCCAGCACTATTTAAGGCTTAGTCTTCTTATTGCAGCAAACACTTGTACTAACAGGAATTTGGGACCACTACGTCATACCTACACTTCAATGAACTCTGTATTTCAGGAAATCTATTCCCACTGACTGCTTTTGTTTTCTCTTTCTTTTGTTTTTTGATTTCTCATTTTTAATAGTTGTATAATTAATTATGTCAGAAGGATAGAATGGATGCAGATGAGCTGAGTCACAGTCTTACAGTCACCAGCAACCACAGCCTAAAATCTGGTGCATATTGTCCACTGAGGATCACAGGCTATCCTTTCCTCAGAGCAGAAGCAGCGCCCCTCTCCCTGTGGGATACCAGAAGCACTGAGTAGAAATATGCTGGAGGTACAGCCACTGGGTTGCATGTCTCTTCTGCCCACCCTGTGTGCTGATGGATGAAATCCAGTCCTGGTCTGGAGTCTATGCCAGCACAGCATTGAGCTAAAGCTGATAAATTTATTGAAAAGGTGACCAACACGTGGTTTTCTCACCTAACCTTCACAGCACTGAATCACTGAGCAGGAGGACCACGTACATGGCTGTCCCCATAGACACATGTATAATTCCTGAGGAACAGGAACCATGTCCCTGGACACCTCTTTCTTCTTTTCCCTCAGGCCCTTTGTTCTTCACTGTCTCTGTGAGGTTATTCTCATGTTACACATATGGTGACACACATATTTGTATGAACACAGGATCCCAAAGCCTTTAAGCCATGATCCTATGAACTAAACTTTGAGTTCAACTGGCTGGACAGTAGTTCTTATGACTGGGAGGATCAGAGATTAGCAGACAGATGGAACCTTTTTAGGCTGGAAAAAGGAAGGGGAAAAGCAAAAGTGGCATAATATAAAATCAGAAGGAAAAAATACTGCTCACCTGTGTTCTGAATTATTGGCACAGATGGGAATTGCTGCTTTACTCCCTAAGAAGCTTCTATTAATTTGGTCTTTTATTTTCTTTCCTGTGAGAATTGACCTCCTATGGACTTTTTCTCCACTCCTTCCCACTCTTTCTGAAGAGGAACAGGCCATATATATATATATATATATATGATATACCTGCATGCCTATTTATTAAAGACATAATGTTGATAATAGAACATAGAGATCTTCTAGCTCCTAAGGCAAATGCATTTAGTGGTTAATGCTGATGAGCACATTAAAGAAAGAAAGGCCTGGAGAGAGGGCTTGAATTGCTATCTGACATATGAGCCTGTAATAGCAGTTTTGAGTAAAAAGAAAGGAGATCTCTCCAAATATTTATAACCAAAATTTGCCCTACTTTGAAAGCAATGAAATGTAATTTAGTGGCTTTTTAGCTGTCTAACACCCAGAACTGATCTATCCTCTCCAGCACAAGTAACTCTGAGATCTCACATTCTAAAGTTCACCAGCAGGGTGAAAAATGATCTAAAATGCACCAGAGAAAAGCCAGAAAACATGACAAGAGTCACAGTAAAAGGACCGCATGATTAGTCAGTCTCAGAAGCTTGAATAATTATACTGTTTCTATGAAAATTATTATTAGTTCAGTTTTTGTAGTGCTAGAAGGAATCCTAAGTACGGAAATTAAAAAAAAGAAAAGAATAATCTGTCTCTCTGCTGTGCATTTTGGCTGTGGCAGTGAGCAGATTCATGTTCTTCCCATAAGAAGAATGCTTGCAACTGTAGCTGGGGGTGAAAGACAGCATCGAGGAGAACCTCTGGTCTGGTACCAGGTGGAGTTCAGCAGGGTACAAGAGACCAGTACAACTATGAGAGGAGAGTATATTCTGTAAAGGCATGGGAGGTCTCTTGCAGAAGATAAAAATTAATATGAATCATGCTAATTATCTCACTAAGTAACGTGCCTTATTATCACAAGAAACTGCATTACCATCAGCATTGGTGGGGTCTCCTCTGCAATCAGATATAGGTTGTGAGCCAGATTGCAAGAATCAGACACTTAGAGCTGAGAATGGATACTCATAAGAAAACCCTCTGGCATAAGTGAAACTGTAGTTGAAAGTGATGAGTTTAAAATACAGCCCTAATCAGTCATTGGAAACTATACTGCACTTGAAAATACTAGTTTTGAAAAAATTACTCTGGGAAAAAATGGAACATCTAAGATTTTTACTGTGTCGAATCTCTGGGCTATAAGTCAGTTTAAGAGTCCTTGCAATCATGAGACACCAACTACCATCTCCCACAGGAGAACAGAAGTCACTTCTGCAGATAAGTGTGTGCAACATGGCACAGATCCATAGCAGTGACATGAAGTCATACCTGCCACTGTTCTGCCTCTGTACCACGTAACAGCTCAAGGCCAACAGGTCATTTCTTCACTCATTCCCTAGACACACAACTTTGTACAGAGGTGAAAATCAGTGGGAGCCCAGGGGAAAATTGTCAGGCAGTTCATGGACAAGCAGTGCTTTGAGGTGTATAATCTATTTGCACCAGGAGTGCAGAATTGGCTCTCTTCTCCCAGGATTCCTGCTCCAGCACCAAAGCTGTGCCATTATAATGTGGACACAAACAAGAAAGTACCTACAATAAGTCAAGGAGAAAAGAAAGGAAAACAGTGCTCAACACACTGAAAACAACAAACCTGACAGCAGAAAAGGACAGAAGACTTGCTATATAAACGTCTCTAGATAGTGATTTGTACTCGGTGAGAAGCAAAACTAATTGAAAATGCATAAAAAGAAGAGGGTTTGGCATTCCTCATTAAACTGTGTCTGTTGTTGCAGAGATAAAAGAAACACAGTTTGAACCAAAAGGTTGAATAGAAATTTAACATCCAAGGACAAAATTTTCAGCGAATGGCACAGCCAAAGTTAAACATGAGAACTGCCAGATATTGGTGAGAGCTCCCAATGGATTTTGACATACAGAAAGATAAATACATCAAGTAGAGTTATACTTCAAGTGGAGACAGGTAGAAACTGGTAGATTATTCTTTGATGCTGTTGTGGACTTTGAGGTCAAGCTGGAGAGAGTGGCTGAGGAAATAATCTTTCAGCTGTGGTGAGAGCGCTGGTCAGGAGGAACTTTACTTGCTTAGTTATTGTTTACGTTGAGGGGTCCAAAAACACAGCCAGCAGGGCCAAGGTAAATGATCTGCAGTATTTTGCTTTTATAGTCTTCTCAATTAACAATGCAATTCTAAAGGTTCACAGTGGTTCAAAGCAAGCTGGTGCATGGTTCAAAATGTTCAGGAATCACTGGTTTGGGGAATCCACTGCTTGGTGGATAAGCAAAAGGAGCCCTTATTTGCAGCACAGGAATCTCTCCTGAAAAAGCAACTTTTATAGTGCTTTCAGGCCGATGTCTGACACACCACAGCATTTCTCTGAGCATGACACACAGCCTTTGGAAGGGGAAAGAAGTACAGCAGAGGCATAATATTAATGATTCAGAAAGTCTTGTGTCACAACCCTGAGCACTGCAGTATCTAATTACGAGGCATAACGGTTTGCACACAGGCTGTGCCAAATAATGACGGGAGAATTAGACACCTAAAAATGGAGTTTGCCCTCTGGCGAAGGTCAGTGTAAGCAAATTGGTGGGAAAAAAGCCAAAGTAGTGCTGTGAGACTAAATTCCTAGTCTCACACAGAATCCGGATCCATGCTACAAGGAATATATCTGATTTTCTGCAGAAAAATATACTGAGCCTTTATCTTAAGTGAAACAGGTTTGTCTTTCAAAACCTGAAGAAGGAAGAGGATAGAATAAAGCTTTCCTTTCAAAAGTTGGGGAAGTAGTGCAGGTGCTCCTTCTGAGTTCCAGCTTTGGTGTTCAGTGCAGTCAAACCAGCTGTTGGATCAAAAAGTTTTTGTGCATGTGGTATTTGACCCTTCATGAAAGCTCCAGCCTCTAGAGGTGTTACTCACTCTTGATGGGTGGTGTTTTCTCCATGTTGCAATTAAAAAATGAAAATTAATTAGTAAAAAAAATTTCAGGACTTCTTGTAGCTACGGTTTGATTATTCACTTAAACCAGGCTTGGATTGTTGAATGTTTATAAGCATTTTATGAAACACAGGCTGCACAGGAAGAGATTGAGAAAATCCCTTTCCAGCATTCCCTATTGCATGATTTCTTGGCAGCACATATAGGGAACATATACTTGCATCGCTCTGGGAAAAGAAGTCTCATGCGACCTTCCAGAATCCTTGTGTTTACCATTGGCATCTGACAAATTTTCTACAAAGCTTCAGCTTTTTAATGAACACAAACTTTACAGACTTTGTATTTAAAAATGTGATGAAATGACACTTAGTGGTCCAGAAGCTCCATTTCTGAGAGATCTATGAGAAAATTCAAGATTTAGCAGTAATCTCTAAAAAGTTAGATTTTGAAAAAGCTCTTACGCAAAGTTTTTAAATGTATGCAAGAGAGAGGGAAACATTTCTTAAAAATGGAAAAAAAAACCTTGCGGAAAATTTATTTCTTTGCTACCTGTGAAAAGAATAGTAGTGGTCAGCACTATGAAGCTTTATGCCTGAATGACTGAGAGGATTGGTAGTGAAATACAGAATCTCTCAGTCATGGGACATGAATTCAAATAGGAATGGGGTTAGTAGTGACAGAAAGTCATTACCATGTCATTGCAGTGTGCTAATGTTCAGAGATTCATTGACGGCCTGAGTCCAATTACTAGCACACAAGAGGTCACATTACAAAATGCACTATCAAAACTGGCAGAGGCAGACCCATTTCTACTCTTTGTAACATGCTGCTTCATTGCCATATCCAAAGATATCCATTCAAATTTGTGTCAAGACTCAGAGCCAGTGTGGTTAAGCAGTCAAGCTCCATGCTGCACAATTTGATGAAGTGAGGACATCTGAAACCATTGATTCAATAATTCAATTTGTAATTGCAATAGTTGCAAATTTCCCTATTTAAATTACATAACCCATGTAGCACCAAGCTTTTACAGACTGACTAGGCAGTGCATGGTGGCTGGGAGGGTGAGGGTTAAGCTGTCCCTGGGCAGAGCAGCTCACACAGGCTCTTGGTTTCTTTGCAAGAAAGGGGATATAACTATGCTCAGCTGAAGCTGATTACTCTGCCAGGCTATAGCATCACCTCCTTATTTCAGGGTTTGGAGTGATTTAGCACTGATGGAAAGCTGAGTTGTGCAGAGCCTTGAGTGAACTCAGAAGAGGCTTTTGTTTTGCTAAACTAGAAGTACATGAGGTTTTTTTATTCTCATGGACTTATCTGAGCAAGTCCAGAAATCTCTGGAAATTGGAAAAGAGAAAAAAAGATCATTAGACCAAGAGAAAAAATAGTAAATAGTCCATTGCAGCTAGTAGCTTCTACTGACATGTTTTCACAAATATATTCTAAATAGAAAGACATTAAAAATGTCATGAAAAAGAAAGAGCTGAATTTCAGATGCGAAATAACAGTAGATATTCTCAGAAAAATTACTCTCCTGACTACTAGCTAGAAAGGCACACTAAGACACTGGACTGTAACAAATCTTTTAGTGCACAAAAGATTTACAATGGAATTACTATTACCTTAAAGGGGAAGTTCTTAGTCTAACCTAAGTATGTGTATGTAATATATAATGTATAATGTATCATATCTAATTAATATATAAAATATAATTAATATATAATATGTGTGTGTGTGTATAATAATATATTAATACTTTTTACCCTTGGTTGAACAGATTTCAAGTAGCCATTAGAGAAAAAATAAGTGAAGTATTCAATATTTGGCAGAGATCCCTAGAGACTTCGGCCAGTAGCAGTGTCACACAGACAAAAGCTATTTCATGTTTTTCAGCTCTGCCTGAAGGAATATAAAAATAATACAGGTCCATTGGTGGTTGTGTTGGCAAGCAAAAAAATTAGCTTGGCCTAATTGGCCAGTGCTGAATGTGACACAATAGCCTATTTTCAAGGGAGGTAAAAATATGTGAAGCGAAACAAGTAAAACGTAGAAAGTTGGAACAATGATTATTTTTAAAGAGAAGGAAATAATTCTGTTTGTTATTTCAAGAACATTTTTTAAATATTTCCACTATCAGTATTTTAACATACTAAACTCGAATGTTGTCTAATGGGACTAAATATGTGGAAGAGGAACTGGGATGTTTTTAAGTTGGAAGGTGTGCCGATGAGCAAAAGCAAACCTGTATTGCAGTCTGAGAACTTTACAGAATCACAGAATCATCAAGGTTGGAAGAAACCTTCAAGATTGTCTAGTCCAACTGTCAACCTGGCACTGCCATAACCACCCCTAAACCATATCCCCAAGTGCCACATCCAGACACTTCTTGAACACTTCCAGAGATGRTGACTCCACCACCTCCCTGGGCAACTTACTCTAATGCCTAACAACTCTTTCGGTGACTTTTTTTTTTTAATATCTAGTCTGAACCTCCTCTGGGGCAACATGAGGACGTTTCCTCTCATCCTTTCACTTGACCCATGGCAGAAGAAGTCGACCCCCATCTGGCTACAACTTCCTTTCAGGTAGTTGTGGAGAGCAATGAGGTCCCCTCTGAGCCTCTTCTTCTCTAGACTAAGCAATCCCGGCTCCCTCCTCATCAAACTTGTGCTCCAGCCCCTTCACCAGCTTCTTTGTCCCATCTCTGGACTTGCTCCAGCACCTCAATGTCATTCATGGATTGAGGAGCACAGAACTGGACACAGGTGTCTGTACAACAGTGCTGAGTACAGAGGCACAATCCCTTCCCTGCTGGCCACACTGTTTCTGATACAAGTCAGGATGCCATTGGCCTTCTTGGCCACCAGGGCACACAGCGGCTCATGTTCAGCCAGTTGTAACCAGCAACTGCAAGTCCTTTTCTGTTGGGCCACTTTCCAGCCACTCTGCCCCCAGCCTGTAGCTCTGCATGGAGTTGTTGTGACCCAAGCACAGAACCCGGCACTTGGCTTTGTTGAACCTCATGCTGTTTGCCTCAGCCCATCCAGCCAGACTGTCAAGATCTCTCTGCAGAGCCTTCCTACACTCCAGCAGATCAACACTCCTGCCCAGGTTGGGGCCATCTGCGAACTTACTGAGGATACCCTCAATCCCCTCGTCCTGACCATCAATAGACATTAAGCAGAACTGGCCCCAGTACTGAGCCCTGAGGAACACCATTAGCTGATCAGTTGCCAACTGGATGTATCACATTCACCACTACTCCCTGGGCCAGGTCATCCAGCCATTTTTTCACCCAGCCTAGAGTGCACCTCTCCAGGCTGTGGGCTGCCAGGTTTTCCAGGAGAATGCTGTCAGAGATGGTGTAAATGATTTACTGAAGTCTAGATAGACAATATCCACAGCCTTTCCCTCAGCTACTATGCAGGTCACTTAGTCCTGGAAGGAGATCAGTTTGGTCCTGAAAGCAGGACCTGCTTTTCATAAACCCGTGGTGCCTGGGCCCGATTCCCTGGTTGTCCTGTACATGTGTGTTGGCACTCAGGATGATCTGTTCCATGACCTTCCCCAGCACCCAGGCTGATAGGCCTGTAGCTCCCTGGATTGTCCTTCCAACACTTCTTGTAAATGGGCGTGACATTTGCTAATTTCCAGTTAACTGGGACTTCTCCAGTTAAGCAGGTAAAGGATTGAAAGTGTCTTGGTGAGCTTTTTTCCAGCTCCTTCATTATTCCCATGTGCTTCCCGTCTGGGGCCATGGACTTGTGGGTGTCTAATTGGCATAGCAGGTCACTAACCGTTTCCTTCTGGATTATGGGGGTTTCACTCAGCTCCCCATCACTAACTTCCAGCTCTGGGAGCTGGGTATCCTGAGGACAACTGCCTTGGGTATTAAAGACTGAGGCAAAGAAGGCACTAAGTAATTCAGCATTTTCCTGACGCTATGCCACTGTCTACATTCAGCAAAGGATGGAGACTGTCCTGTCCTCCTTTAGCTGTCAATGTATTTGACATTGAAACTTTCTTTGTTGTCTTTAACCACAGTGGCTAAATGCAGTTCCAGTTTGGCTTTGGCCCTTCTAATTTTGTCTCTGTAACTTCACATGTTTGTAGTCCCCCAAGTTACCTGCCCCTCCTTCCAGAGGTGATACACTCTTTTTGCCCAGAGTTCCAGCCTAAGCTCTCTGTTTAACCAGGGCAGATTTTTTCCCCGCCCTCTTAAGGCACATGGGGACAGCCTGCTTATGTTATCTTTAAGATTTCCTTCTTAAAGTATGCCCAGCCTTCCTGGACTCCTTTGCCCTTTAGGACAGACTCCCAAGGGACTCTGTCAATCAATCTCCTAATCAGGTCAAAGCCTGCCTGCTGGAGGTCCAAGGTGATTTTGCCTCCGATACAGGCATGCCACCCCTAGGCTCATTTCTAGTGAGCCTACCTGTATCCCCTTCCCCGTCAAACCTAGTTTTAAGCCCTTTCAATCAGCCCTGACAGCTATGGGCCATAATTCTTTTCCTCCTCTATGGCAGGTGGACCCCATCTGTAACCTGTGTAAACCACCCCATGGTCAAAAAACCAAAATTCCACCTATGCCACCAGCCTCTAAGTTGAAAATCAGGATAGTTTGAGGAATACCTCTAGGAAAATCAGATTAGTTTTCATGATCCTTTCAGTATTTGCCCTGGTACTGAAGGAATTGAGGAGAACATATACTCCTTTGACCAAAGGCCCCAGTGCCCTGAAGTTCCTTTTGATTGCTCCAGGATTCATTTCTTCAATGTCATCACTAGCCACCTGATAATAGAGGGTAATTGTCAGGGGGTTGTACCAGATCAGTGAGTTTCCTAGTTATATCCTTTACCTGGGCCCCAAGGAGGCAGCAGACTTCTATGTGGGATGGGTCCTGCTGAAAAAAAGCAGAAGGACTTGCAAATTTGCTGGGAATCATCCGTAGATCTTGACCTGCCCATTAGAGTGCTGAACAGCATGAAGGCCAGCAGTGGCTAAAACCTGTTATCAGTCAGAGTTTTACTTGAACATGGGAGCAGCTGGAGTTGATTCCCAAGTGAAATCAACTCACAGATCTCAGTAGCTGTGCCCAGTAGCTGTCACAAAAAGAGGCATGGCTGTCCTTGCAAACTTTCACAGTGCTTTTTAGTGTTAATGTGATTTATACTTGGAGCAGTTTTACCTGATGGCTAATATATACTCAAGAGAAATTTAGGAATGGATTGGCAGATCAATGCTTTGTTTTGAATTTGCTGCTATTTAGCACAAATACTGCAACTGTAAGAAAAAATGTAGGAGAAATGTATTACATAAAATTTTCAGCAATATTTCTGGGATGAGCACTGGACCCAGAATATACCTAATCACACAACTAATAGGAAAACTCTCTCTCCACTGGAACAAGGTGGCACATCAAAACATACCCCTAGACTTCAGAAAGTGCATTTGAATCTGCACAAAAATCTGTGCTTCACAGCTCGATCCTAATTTTAGTCAAGATGCTGAAAAGTTTTACCAAATAGCATGTTCCTAGAAGGACACAGAATTGTGTGGGTTTTTCATCTTCCACTTGCTCATGAGGTGTCTGAGGGAACAGAGTGCCCATGAACCAAGGCCAGGTGGTGGAGATTAGGTGGGTGATATTTAGCAGTTGCCTTTGGAATTGTTTCCCAGGAAGAATGTGTCAAACTCTAGTCCATCCTGTTGGGAATCAATGGAGCCTGAAACTGGACTCTCTTTGCAGCAGCCCTTGGTGTAGTCAGTACATCTCACACTGCTCCCGTTTACCACCGATACTGCGGGGTCTTTATTCAGTCATTACTAGGCACCATGGCCAGACCCTCACTTGATGGGCATTGCCCATCTTTTACCCTAACCTCTGATGTGAAGTATGGCCGGAGATGGTGCTGCTTTTGAAGGTGGGGCTTATTACAGCCAGATGTCCATGTTGCTTTCAGTTAATGTCTCAAACAGGAACTGCTGGAAATTCTTTATATTCTATTGTGTTTGTATCAATTTAGTTAAAATGTTGACCGTTTAGGATTGTGTATTCATCCTGGTTCATATTTGTCCATTTCTCCATGAGATATAAAACACTGTCTCTTAACTTTATATTGCTTTTTAGTCCAGTTATCACAAAAAAGGATCTTCTGAAAGAACAGAGAGAGAAGAAAAGAAACAACCAAAAAACCAAAACTAAAAATTCATATCCATAGGACAAACAAAGATGCATTCCTTTTAACCTAAATGTTGGTACAAATCTAGGAGTGAATTTTCTTTCTCTGGTTAGCACAGGTGCTGGCTGAGCTATGCCATTTCAATGATTATTTTGTATGAATTATGTCATGACAGTCATCAAAACACTCCTGCCATGCCAGAAGCCCAACAGCACCTTTTCMTGTGTCAATGACTGAGATCTGTGAAGCAAGGCAAATTTTATCAGCTCCCACCAATAAAGATTTGGACAGAGAAATAACAAGGGTGAGAAATCACGTATTAATGTTGTGAATAATAATGGCTCACTGTCCAAGTTGGGACCAGAAATATAAGCTATTCTGAACTGGTCTGTACCTCTTCTTAGAAAACTGTGTGCAGTTCTGGTCTTGTTTTTCTGTAAATAGTGTAAAAAAATCAGAGGAAATTCAAAAAAGAGCAAAAGCTATGATCAAATATAGGGAGCAGATTCTGTATGAACACAGGAGGACTTGTCAGCCTAGGAAAGAGATAAGGTAAGTAGGTATGAAAACACAAGAGGCAGGAGGAGGGTGGCTGGAAAACATAGCCATATGCTTTTTAGAATACAAGAACCTAGTTGGGGAATCACATGGAACTAGGAACTGTAGCCAGAACATTCAAAAGGACACTGACCAAGGAACTGCCAAACAGTGTTGTGAATGCCAGAAATGTGCACGGATTTAAGGCATCAAAATAAAGCCCATGCAAGTGCAACACACTAAGAATCACTAACTACAAAAGGAAAAAAAAAACCAGTTCTGGTACTTCTTCAGTTGTTTGTAAATGGTTGGAGGATGGAAGAGCATTCAATGATACTATCATGTACATTTAGCCAATTGTTTTTCCCTATATGCTTGTTTGCTTCAGATTAAATTTTGGAGACTGAATATTAGGCTAGGTGAAGCTTCGGTCTGAACTACTACTGGCATTTTTTTGTTCATTTATAAGCTATGAAAGAGCTGGTCAGTTCATCCTGTATATGTGTTTGCATGTGGGTGCATGCCCTGACAAGAGAACTGTTAGAAAATTGTGTTCTAAGTAAGTGATACAAGTCATTGATTTTTAGGAGCAAAGACCTTGGAACATTTTCTCTTTGTGAAGTATGTCAGAATTACTGGAGTAAAGATCAAATTGTCTTTTTTTTCTTTTCCTGTGAGTTACTTTTGGCTCCACATAATAGATTTTAAAAATGGTATGTCTGCATCAGGCCCCAGAAAATGCAACGTATTTGAGTGACAGCGGAAAAGTGTATTCTTCCTGTAATCATTTGTACCATCTTATGAAATATCATCTAGCCAAGCATTTATTCTCCACTCATCACCATGGTATCTTAAAGACTTAAAATTCTGAATACAACAAAGTAATAAATTTATTCAATGTTAATCAGGTATCGTATTCTTGGGAGTAAAGATGATTTTAAGAAATTACGTCATGCTTACTTACATCTGACTCATTCTTTCAAACCTAACCCTGCCTCATTTCACATTCACATGCAGTAGTGTTTTAAAAACAGAATTAGCTCCCAAACAGCAAACTTAGATACTTTTCAAATTGTAACTGTACAGACTGAATCCTTAAGGCAACACAGTTGAAATGCTTATTTAGAAATTCCACTTAAAATTATTACCAGTAGCAATTTATATCATCTGTTGTTGGATGTAATGTTGAAATAAATGACTAATTAGTGTCAACTTGACAGCATTTAGTTTCCAAGCAGCTTGCAGGCTCTAGGGAATAGCTTTATAATAATCTGCAGCAACCTCCTTAAACAAGGACCCCATTTAGCAATTGTCAGATGTAATTTGACATATCTGTAGTAGTGTTTTATGCATAGAACTTATTTTTGTACTCTCAGAAAGGGTAGTTTCTATATTTTTACTGATGGTCTTTTTTCAAGTAGTCTGAAAGTTAAAGTGGTTAACTGATATTTGCTCCCTTGCATCGTATCTACTTAGTCCCAGAGCTAGTCTACTACTTCTGAAGGGAGTTAATTGAGATTGGTTTATTCACATGCCCATGAGAGCACAAAGGCAGGGCTTAACAAGTCGCTCCTCCTTTGCAGAGTGTGTGGCAGTCTAGCTGATTAATTTTATTGCTGACGTAGTCTTCCATCCACTAAACAAAGCATAAAATCCCATCAAATAGCATGGCAGATCTCTCACCAGGTGAGCATCTCCATCACAAAAAACAGTGCTGGAAGACACAGCTCTGAGTTTTTCCATAATGGGGCATGACGTCTACACCACTTTAAACAAAAATGGGGTTTGGAAGCACAAGCTTCTTCTGCAGAGACCTTCTGCAGTGATTGTCACAGTGTCAGTGTCATCTTCAGGCAGGAGAAGGCTCAGGCACTGGCGGGGCCACATAGAGTGAGAGCACCTGCACTTGCCGTAGAAGCCTGGTATTGTGTGAAGCGTTGTGCAAAGCTCCCTTTGCCTTCAAACTCTAAAAAGACACATTTTCATCTTTGAGTGTGGGTGATGGCCAGTGTATTGTGAGAATCACCATGATTTAGGGAACACTTGGAAAGGCAGCTTGCAAGTTTTACATTACGAAAAGTTTTTCAGCTATGTTGCTTTTCTTATCCTTAAGAAGTGTTGGATCCATTCAGAAACGTTCTCTTTTTCCTAAAAACAAACATGCTCATTTTTGTTTCTGAAGTCTGGGAAAAAAACCCAAATCAAAATGCTTTCTCAGTAGTATGTCTGTGACTGTAATGCTGCTGTTGAAAGTCAGCTGAGCTGTACCTCTGGTAGTTTAAAAATCCCCCATGCAGCATGGACCAGACATCGTACTTCTGTGATGCTTTGCTCAGGAACAGGTAGGATATTAAGTTTTCCTATTCAGTGAGGTAGAGATGACAGCAAAAGATATTTTTTACCTCTTTGAATTTAATATTTTATGGCAAATGAAAACAGAAGGAATTTGGTTATCTGAATCTTAGTCTGGATTGTAAGAAGCCGGAAGTGTTTCCTTGGGCAAGCCTTTTAACTTTTCCATGCAAAAGTTCCTGTGTTTTGATCTCTAAGTACTAAAGTCCACCTGTGCAAATCTGTTTAAGCAAAAACCCTGGTGCACATACAAACAAAACAAAAGAAAAAAAAAGGCATCCCTACGCCCCCTCAAATCCCCTGACTTTTATTAGAAATTTCGTGTTTCAGAAACTGCTAACCCAGGCAGGTGCAGGGGCACTAGTTTAATTCTCTTGGACTGCAGGCTGGAAAGCCCAGGGAGCACTACCACTTTTGAGAAGCAGATGTGGTTTTCATCATTCATGAATGATCATTCTGGCCAGCGCTTGAAGGAACATTTGTGGACCCAGAGGGGGCCATGTCCATCATGACTGAGCAGAAGAGAGGGCTATTGCAGCAGAGGGCCCTGCACAGCAGTAAAAGCATCTAGGAAGATTATTTGCAATTCCATGCAGAATTTCCCTAGGCTGGAATAAAATTTGAAGTAATCTATGTAGTGTTGTTCCACACCTCACACAGCCAGCAATATTTTGCATTATTAGAAATTGCTTTTCCAAAATCATTAGGCTATTTTCAGACCTGGCCAAAACCAGGACAGTAAGGCTGCAGATTTATCATTATTATTGTTAGTGTCAGAGAGGATGGGAATTGCTTTTCCTGCCTACTCTCCTACACCGGGATGTAAGCGTGTGCCCAAGTGGGTGGCTGGCTGCCTAAACTCATGGGCCGATGAGCAGCTGTATAATCTTCTCTGAGAGTCTCACCAGAGCAGCCTCTGGGGCTTCTCCTGGAGAAGAGGAAAGAGCCATTAGCTGAGACAGGAGACAAGAGAGCAGATGCATCCTCATCCCACCCGAGCGGGTAAAGCACCAACCCTGCCCAGAGCGAGCAAGCAGCTGGAGGGCAGGGGRATAGCCCTTGCCCTGGAAAGGCAGGGCACTGTTCTCTTAATCAACTCCAGTGCTAAAATCTTGATCTCTACATGGATGACCTGCTAAATATACTGAAAAACGTGATTTGTCTCCCACACATGAAAAAATATGAGCTGTACTGGCTTCTACAAAGATTGTTTAGTTTCCACGGATCTCATACAATTTTCATTGTTCTTCGGTCATGAATTCCCTTGCTTTTAAAATAAATATTATGAAGTTAATTTTAATGTCTTTTCATTTATTTTACAACTCCATTATTTTCTGACATGTTTTACATGTTTGAAAACTAAAAATGTTACTAGCTTTCCTTTTCAGCAAATAATATGGGAGCAGACAACAGACCTCAATCAATGTAATAATTCTTTAAAGAATGTAAATTAATTCGAAAGAGGTGGGAGAGGGCACATATATCTGTAACACGCATTTTAAGATGTTTCTGCAGTTGCATTTGCTTTTAATGGCGTCTACGCCCTCTAGTGTCAGAAAATCCCGTTGTACCGAGGGGTTTTTTAATCTTTACTGTGTCTGTCAGTCTCAGCCTTGAGTCTTTAGGCTCTGTAAAAATGCAAATGCTGGATTTATTCTTACTGTATATGCCTACAATTTTACAGTTTTGGTAAAGAGGTTGCCTGGGAGGTTTTGACCCGAAGTGAGCTATTCCAAATGTTAATTTCTGATGCAACACACACAAAAATTTGCTAAATTACAATTTCTGTCATTACTTATTTTAATATCCACAATACACTTACTTTTAACTTTTCACTTTCCTATGTTCAAACAAAAAAATAGGAGTTAAATAAGTAGCATTGTCCCTCTCATTTGTTAAGATTATTAAAGAAGATACATTCTCTCTCACATCAAGAAAAAATGACCAAAAAGTATGATTCATTTCAGTTAAAATTTGGACCTTTCACTTATGCAATATTTAATCTTAGAGCCATCAAAACCTGGTTTTCATTAGATTCAAGAATAAGATGAATAGCTGATGATGCCACAAATACAGCCTATGTTGTCTGAGATTTGAGTTATGGGTATGCAACACCCAATATATTCATCAGTTAGAAAACCAGTATTGCACTGGCAAGTGGATGTCCATAGGTAAGATCTGACATGGCAATGCTGAGATCACAGGCTGGGCATCAGTAACCCCAAATACGTTTGTGTTTTCCAAGCTCCTGCAACAGCTCAGTCTTCTCTGTGTGATTTGAGTTGCATTTCATTCCACCCAGTCTGTCACGCAAAGTGCTACATCACACCCATGTTACTCACATCAATACTCTGAAAGATCCAGTATTTGGAAAATTAAGAAATCCACTGGCTTGCTGTCTTGTCTTGCAGTAAGGAGTCAAATACGCAAAAGCGGTCTGTCACCTGATGAATACAAATAACCTAGACAAACATACATGCCTTTAAATCCACCCATCCAATCCATCCATCCATCCATCCATTTACAGTGTCATTTAGTGGGCAGACATCCATAGACTGCAAGCAATAGCACATGTCTGGCCTGTCTGGACTACATCTAGTGAAACCTAGGCATTAGTTTGATCATGTTGTTTCTGACTTGCGATTTGATAAAACTTGATTGACACACCTAGTTTGTTGTAGCCTTTTCTCTTCCCTCTTTGGCTATTGAATTAGAATGCACGTGATTGATGTCAAGGATCAGTATGACACCTCTTTTTCTTCATTCATCCAGAACATAAAATATTGGGATGACACTTTTGACATTACGAAATTAGATTGTCAGTACAAATCATAAATGCCCAAAGACTGGCTTGAGCTTTGGCCACAATAATAGACATGTGGAACAGACAATATACAAAGCTATGAAAAGGCTGCAACTAGGAAAAAAAAGAAGCAAATAAGGAGAATATGTTTGCAGATCCAGCCTGAAGAGAAGTGAGACAAGCAGAGTAGCACTAGATAAAACCTTGAAATAGTTCCCTTTTGAAAAGGGAGTCTGTGAAAATTGCTTAATAAGATTCCACATTTATCGTGTCTCTATGACTGAAGAAATAAGATTTTCTGCAGAATTTAGAATTTGTTTTAGAGATGAAGTATAAATTTTCCACTTTGAAATACAAGCACCACAGAGCTTCGCTGGCATCTGGAAATGGAGTTACACTCTTTTTTAGTTTGGAATTTCCAAGGAATAAAGCAATTGCAGTTGGGGTTAAAGAAGGAATTTTCCGTTTATTTTATATCATCCATTTCCATTGGTGGCGTTCAGTGATATATGAGGTGTAACGAAAGGTAATGTTTAATCCAGGAGGAGGAACTTCATTAACAATTCTGGTCATGCCTACACTAGACTAAAATCTGTGTCACTGTCCCCGAGGAGAGCAATGCTAACCAGAGTAAATGTAGCAAAACCTCTGTTTTGTCACAAAAGTAACCAAATATGTTTCTCACCCTGTGCAGGAAGGCTAATTTATTTGAAGTCGTTTTTTCTGATCATAATTTTATTTAAACATCTCCAAGACAGTGGTTAGCAACAGGGGAAAAACTAATTGTGTAAGAATTATTAATGATGTGAAAGATATTACTAGCACTAAATAATAGACAAGCAACATTACCTTTGGAAAATGTCACCATAGTACAACTCATGCAAGCTGAAGCAGAAAAGTAACCAAAAGCAAGTTATTTTAAAATAAGCAGTATATCCATCTGCATGCCATTTTGTCCAGAAGGTAAGAAAAACATTGCAAAATACCTTCATGTGTCAAACAATCCTAATTTTTTTATTTCACTGTGTGACATAAAGATATTATGACATCTGCTTATGTCACTGTTTAGGTCCACACATAAATACTGAAATTCTAGAGATAGATGAGGTAGAGGTTCCTGTCACAACTCCTAAAGCTTCAGTCTGCTCTTGATTCATATAATGATAGTGTCACATTATCAACAGGATGAACTATATCCCTGAGCAATTTCAAACCAAATYAATTAGAGTCAGAAATGCCTTCTGTCCACAGCTGCCATCAGTGACAATGTAAGCTTATGGAGGTTCAGCAGTTTAGCATTTTAAGTGATAAGCATCTAAATATAGGTTTAGGAATCTCATTTAAGAGATCTAATTTAAGACATCTAGTATTGGGCATATGTAAATTTTGCATTTCAAAATCTGGTTGTGTCAGGTGCGTGTAAATATATATTGCCTCTTACATATCTTTCTGTTGACATAGTTTGATTCAATATATGAAAATACTTGGATTACATCTGTAAGAATGAAGTAAAACTAATGAATACTGTAAAGCAGAAATGTTTATCAGTGATTTGATCCTGGGACTTCTCCAGAAAGCTCACCATCCTGGCCCTATGCCCACTGCTTTTCCTATTGTTCTGCCTTGAAAAAAATGGGGTTAGTGAGGTGTTGGGGATCCCATTTGTCAAAGAGACCTTGAAAGGTCATTTATACACTTCTTTGCCCAAAGGAAAGAACATCTAGGCATGCATCACTCCTGACAGTGGATAGTCGGCTCTAGCTTTAGAAAGAGATAAGCACCAAAAATGCCTATGTTGTGAAGTGCAAATGTTGATGTGAAGGAAAGCATGACTCTCTTTGTAGTAGTTTTCCAGTTTTATATATCTTGTAATTAAGACCAGTTATATTGTTAATTTAAAAGATGAATTCTATTAAATCATTTATTTTTCATCCAATCCTGCATGTCAAAAATGAGAAAGTAATAGTATTCAAATTCGGAGGAGGGGGAGAATATTGGCAGAAATATTAATTGTATTTTTCATGTGAATATTTTCCACTTGGGCACGCTTGGTAAAGCAACCGAAAACGTATTTAACACAACATAATCTATGTCAATAATCTAAGACTTGGTCATCTATATTATATCTGCCTGGATGACAACTTATTTGAATATTTATGTTCAACACTTTCCTCTAACCTTACAAAATGCAAACCATTCATCTTCACCTTCAAGGCAATACCTAACCTTTTGACATGAGCTGAGCTCTCATTGCTACAAGGTGTCCTCTAGCCTCATATAGTTTCTCCATCATCCCATATCCTCACCCTTTTATCCACTCCTCGTGATTGGGTGCACAATTTGGACTGTGACTTGAAGACTCCCCCTTTCTTCTCTATTATTTTTCCAATTCCTTCTGAATAGACAGGTTTTGTTTTCCAGATAGTACTTTCTAAACACTGTCCCCCCTGCAGTTTTATTCCTTAACTTTTCTTGTGTTCAGAGTTCATAAATTCTTTGTAATAGGCAATGTGCTATCTCCCTGTTCACAAGCATACTAAACTCACAAACTACAATCAATGTTTAATAATAACTTAAAATCCAATAAAGTTAAAAAACRAATAATACTTGAAAGTAATTCATCTCTTTATTAAACTCTGTAGTATGTGATTACCTACTTGTCCCCTGGAGAATATGGCAAAATATCAGCAAAAAGCTGATATCTCTTAATAAATTGTCACTGGAGTGCCTTTACACACATCAGTAGCACTTTGTTCTTACTTGCTGGGCAAAACAATATCCAATATCATAAAGAAAGGTGGTAACCCGAGTAATTCTGAGCACTGCCAGGACTGCAGTTAAAATTTGTTTGGTTGCTTGCTTGTGGCTTGAGTTTTTCATGTTTGCTTTCACCTAGACCATAGAAGGAACCTCTGGAGCTCAGCTACTCCAGCTTCCCATGTCAATAGCAAAAAGTTAGGTCATGCTTCTGTCTAGCCAAGTGTTGGAAAAATACAATGATAGAAAGTCCATGATCTCCTGGGAAACCTGTTGTGAAAATGTGTCACCCTGCTAAATGAAAGTACTTTATCAGCTTAAGTGAGACAACAGATTATTCAGTTTAGCATCTAATTTACCAAGTGGTCTCTCTAAGATCTTGCCAATGAAATTGATGAGTTCTTCCAACAAGTAAACAGAGTAAGGACTGAACTTCAACACCAGGTTTTTTTTCTTAGCAAGGTCATTCTCTCTATATTGCAATAGAGGCAGCCTGGGAAGAGTACAGCAGGTAAAACGTGATTTACTTGCCTGCAGTTTGACAGACAGGAGACTCAAAATTAGTTTCAAATTAAAATTATGTGTGCACAACAAAGGGCATGCTGTATATGTAATTATATGTGTATAAAGCATTATTTATGTGCAGCAAGTATTATTTGCAAGAGAAGTAAAATCTATTGTGCAATTAATTCATTGTGAAATTCAATAATTAGAAGAGATTCTGTCTTTACTAAGCCTTTTGTTCTCTTTAATCCAGGTATGGTGACATGGTGCCAAAGACAATAGCTGGCAAGATTTTTGGTTCAATATGCTCCCTGAGTGGGGTCTTGGTCATTGCTCTGCCAGTTCCTGTAATTGTCTCCAACTTCAGCCGTATATACCACCAGAATCAACGAGCAGACAAGCGCAGGGCACAAAAGGTGAGCTTCCAATTTTTCCCCCTTACGTTGTTGAACAATAGATAAAGTATAACTTTCTATATGCTGCGTGTCCTTACAGTGAGTATTTCTTAGCAAGAGGACCACTATATGTATGTTCTACATGCCTAGCTCATGTCCTAGATGCAAATACTGTGTTATTTTTAGTGAGGAAAAATTCCCAACACAAACCAGAACCAGTTCATTTATCTTTTCTGTCAACATGTACAGACGTGTTCTTTTGGTAATTCATCCTACTTGTTAGACTATATCTAGTATTTTCAGGCAATAGCTGCAGTCTCGCCCATTAAAGATTCTGTGTTTTTTCAGACAGACTTTCTACCACAGTATTCTGAGGTAAAAAAAAACCAACCAAACAAACAAGCAAAACCTCCAAAAGTAATCATGATTTCTAACATCTCTGTTAACAGACTGCTTCACTAATCCAGGTTTAGTTTAAGTCTCAGATTCAGTCTCTGGGGGAATCTGATTGTTGGGGAACTTGTCTCCTCAGCTCTACTTTGCTTAAAAGGCTTCAGAAAAACAGCTCAATCAAGAAAAAACGAAAGTAAAAGTCTGTTTTTCCAGCTTCCTTGATTTGCTGAGTCTCTCATTGAAATATCCACTAGGTCTACAAGAAGACTGTTTCCCTCCCTGACCCATTTGGACAAGGTCAGGAGCTGGGAAGAGAAGTATTTGTTAGGAGTGATGCAGCCAAGCCTGGACAGTCACTTTCATCTCTGCATCGCCACCAATGCACTATTCCACTTCTCCCAATTCTGTAGTGCCAGGCAGCTCACAGAACATCCATTTTCACCTGAAACCTGTTCTGGGAGCTGAGATGCCTCACCTTCCGCTCCTCTGCAGATGGCAGTCAGAAGGCTTTGGATGCCACAGAGGTGGCATGATGGCCAAGGCTGAGGGGTCACCACTTGGGCTTCTTGTGGTCCCRTGGCCTCTCTTCAGAGGTCCCAAGTCTCCAGTGATCCGGGGAAAGCAGGATCATTGCTGGGAAAGTGTGCAGGCAGACCATGGCTGGGGCCTGCATATCTAGACCGGGGAACACAGGGAGCTGCAGGCTGCGTCTGCTTCATATGGACAACAGCGCCGGGTTCAAAGATACAAAATGTTTGTGTGTTTCTTTCTGGCTACCTTCTTGACTGATTTCTTCATTTAAAAAAACCCGCAAAAACAAACAGTGAAATAAATGTATGCAGTGATATCATTCTCTGAATCTTAAAATCAGGAGAAACAGAGGTACATGGCCAAGAAAGTCATAGGCCCAGGCTGAAGATACAGCACCCTTCAATGGCCAAATCTTGGCAAAATGCTGTCAGATGAGGAAAATGGCTATAAAAAAACCCAGGTGTATCACAGGAATGTCATACCTTTTTAGAAACCTGATCTAAAATATAGGCTATTTCAGGGATCCAAATCTTATCTATCTACTAATTCCACCCACCCTTTTGCATGCTGTTTTGTCCCACAACCTAGTTCCAGCTRGTTCCAGCTGTGTGTTCCCTCTTTCACAGCTGACATCATGTCACTTCTACTCTACCTTGTTTTTGTCAAGAATTTTTTACTTCTGTTTGTGGAATGGCAGCAGAGAAACAACTGTATCTCAGCCAGGACACAGTGCTCCTGACTCTGCCCCGAGGATTGTGCTGGTCATGGGTAATAGATCTGCTTGATCCCAGCAATCAGTGTACCTGTTCTGAGCTTAACTAATAGCTGTAGACATAACCAGCCTTACTTCAGATAGAAACTGTCTCCTACTGCATGCCACAAAACCGAGTTTTCTAGGCCTGCATCAATGTTTAACCCCAGCCAGCAGCCAAGCCCACACACCTGCTCGCTCAGTCCCCCACCAGCAGGATCGGGGAGAGAACTAGAAGGATAAAAACACAACCCCACCCCAGCCACTGTGAAGAAAACTAATTCTACCCCAGCCAAAACCAGCACAATTTGCCAGTGAAAAAGAGATGGACACTAGAAAATACCTCACAAAAATTAGATTGGTAGACTGGCTGCTATTCCGCATAATCTCTTCCTGAATAGAAACTGCTTGAGTTAATAACTGACTTTTTCTCCTTGCAAAACAGTGAGGTCATTGTATGTTTCAAACAGGAACATGAAGTGATGAATGGCAGTCCTGCCAAGCGTTTTTTCCTGTGCTCCCCAGAACAATGCCAACAGTAAGGACGAGAGATCTCCTCTGACTGTGTTTATGCCCTTCTTGCTTTGGAGAAAAGGGCTTTGAGGTCTGAGTAGCTTAGCGCTGGACATGTGTTTCATTGATATCTCCTATCGCAAAGCTAATGTCTCTAAATCTAAAATGACTGAGATGTTGAACTGAATATTGCTTTGATGGACTCAAAAAGAAAAATCAACTAAAAGCTCTTTATGGGTACTGCATAGTACCCATATTTAGCTATGAAATATAGCCTTGCATTTCACAGGGGGTTTCTAGTGCATTGTGAAAGGATATTCAAGCAAAAAGGTCACATTATTGAAGTTTGAAATTCCTTCTTCATTCAATATAATAGAGGCTTTACACCATTTTCTAAAATAAATGTTTCCCTAGGTACCAAACTTATTTCTGTTCTCTGAGGCTGAAGAACATAAGCTTAAAAGAAGGTGCTGTTTCATGGAGAGCAGCACAAACCCCTGCAGGCAATGGTACCTTCTGCTGGCTACAACAGCTTCCACTGGACTGAGACAGCTGTACCTTTGAATTGTGCAACTTTATCAATATCTCATACAGAAGTTTAACCAAGACGGGTTTCAGAAATGCAAAACACCTGGGCTAGAAGGAAATTCAAGAGAGTATTCTTTGCTGAAGACTTGAAATCTAGTTCCAGAAGCACTGGCAATTTACAGCAGAAAAATTTTGTCACTTACATTAGGATTGTTCAAGAGCCGTGAGGCCATCAGCATGTGCATTTACTGAGTTCTGCACAGTTATTCAAGATTAGACAATTCCACTTGTTTCTTTTCAGCAAAAATACACTACATATTAATGCTTGGGAGAAGATTGAAGAGAGAAATCTATTTATATACCATTGCATTTTGAATGCATTTTAAAGGAAGCTCCTGCTTCCAATCATGAAAATACATCGTTATAATTACCATGAAATCCTGCTCTGTAATACAGGCGATGTTGGCAGGAGAGGCCAGCTTTCTGCTGCAGTACAGGGAACTCCTGGCAATCAATATGAAGAAAAACAAAGAGGAAAAAAAAGCAAAAAGGAAAAAAAAAAAAGAACACAAAAAGGAAAAATCATCTGTGTTTATCAGAACATTGTTTTCTATCAGATAATAAGGTCCAAGAATCTGACCTATCCTGACAAGAAATGAATAAATAATCCAAAATAGACATTGAAATTCAGGGCAGAATTAATTATGCCCTGTAGTCTTACTGTGCCTTCTTCTCAAGCAGTTTTATCACTACTGAGACAGTTTTGAAGACTGCTATTTGTGGAGCTTTTCTCAGCTAGAGACAACTTCAAGAGGCCGTTATTTTGGTTGCCCATCAGTGCCTGCAGGTGGCAAAGTTAATGACAGTTGTGTTGTAACTGGGCATGTATAAAGGCAAGGAAAGGAGGGGAAAGGAAAAAGGAAAGGAAAGGATGGAAAAGGAAAAAGAAAGGTTTAGGCAAGGTTGGATATCATTTCCTATTTTGTATGTGATAGGTAGCAAGGGTTAAGATTTGGCAGGACCCTCACAGTGTCATATTCACTGGGATGACTACCAGCCCAGGGAAGACACAGGAGGAAGCATAGCTTCCCTCTTGGAACAGGTGTCTGGCCACTCCATGGCAGCTTGGGCCCGAAGGTCCATCCCACTGTACTGCATTAGCAATTATGATTATAAAATCTTCCATATCCTGAATGAAGTATCCCTTGCTATATGCCTTTTCTGCTTTCCATACATATCTTTGGAAGGCAAGAGCCTTGTCTCCTCTTAGCCAGCAAGTGCCTAAGCGCAGGTACATCTGCCCAGTATTGTTCATTACCTGAGGAACAAAGGAGCCTTAATATTAGTTGTCCAAGCACTTTCTGCCTAGAGTGACTTTGCATGGTGCCTCAACAGAACAGCCAAACAACTATCATCAGCCCCAAAACTTGATTTTAGACACAAAATTCAACCTGAATCTTTCATGGGAGTATGGTCTTCTACCTTCACATAGCAAAATATATCCTGAAGATTGGCTCGGCTTTATTATTTATTAATTGTACATGATGCATTTATCTGTCAAGTTATGAATAATCAGTTACTAGCTAATTATAAACAGCTCTGGGATAAACTGCAACAACTGCTTAACAGCATCTGGCAGTCTAGAACAGAGTGTTTGCAGCAGGGAACTCTGCTAGCCATTTTGACTTCTTTAAATGAGATAGGCTATTAATATCAGGGGACTTGCAGAAACATAACTAACAGTAACTTATCCAAGATTTTTGAGTTTAGCAAAAAAAAGCATGTACAACTCAAGTTTACTCTACAATAATTTGAATAGATTGTGAAAGTAAGGCATGACTCAAGAAATGTATGAACCTTATTTAATTCCATATCCATTAATGTGAAAAGTAAATAGCATTTTCTTCTCTACTACACTTTGATGTATGTAAATTATTGACAGCTAATATGAAGTCAATTATTTGCAATTCCTTAAAATTAGAAAATCAGAGCATTAAATGTGGGCTTGATTTTTCACTTAAAAACAAACACACAGGGTGGATTTATGGAAAAGCAAACAAAAAAATATATAAACAGAAATGTAACTGATTTGTTGGACAATTTTGGCCCTTTCTCTAGGAGCCAGTGTTGTGGTTCAGCCCAGGAAGGCAGCTAAACAGCACCCTTCCCAGAAGGATGGGGTGAAAATCAGAAGGGTAACAGTGCAAAAATTTGTCAGTGAGAATAAAGACAGTCTGATCTTTTTTATAAGGAAGGGAAAGAAACCACCAGAAAGGGGGAAGGGAAACAAATGCAGGGGGAAAAAGTGATGCAAAAGAAAACAAGGCAACCCCTGCCAGCCTCCACCAGCATCCAATTTTGTTGCTGAGCATGATGCCATGTGGTTGTGCAATATCCCTCTGATCAGCTGGGGTCAGCTGTCCTGTCTGTGTGCCCCCGTCAACTCCTTGTCCACCCCCAGCCTCCTCGGTGGGACAGTGAGATGAGCAGAAAAGGCTTTGGCTCTGTGCAAGCACTGCCCAGCAGTAACTAAAACATCCCTGAATTATAAACACCGTTTGCAGCACAAATCCAAAACACAGCCCCATACCTGTCATTATGAAGAAAACCAGCTCTGTCCTGACCAAAACCTGTGCACACAGAATGACTGGGAAGGAATTTTAATATTTTAAATGTACAAAATTATTAAACAATAATAACTATAAGGTAAGTAATTAGTAACTTTTGAGTTTTCATAGTAAGATAATTATGTAGTCTAGAGAGCAGCAGGAGAAAACAGGAGCTATCTAAGTACTAAATTACCTAGGCTACCTAGGCTTCTTGCATAGAAAGTTGAAGAGAATCTTGCCAAAAATCATTCCCAGTATTGCAGTAAGCCCTGTCCTAAAGTGTTCCTGATAAAATCATTCTCTTAGAATAGCTGGACACCTGAGTGCATCTGAGTGTTAAAAGCTGGGTGTTGTAAATACCCCACAGTGATACATTTAGCACAACTTAAAACCTTGTGAAAATAAATGTTTATATTTCTAAAATTGACAGAACAAACTGTTGTTCAATAACAGTGAATTCCCTTTGTGAGGTTTCTATGAATGCAGCCATAGACAAGGATCCAACTCCATGTTGTAAAATTTGAAGCTAGAAAAAAGAAAGACATGCATTTAAAAGAGAAGTTCAGCACAAATAGAAGGGATGTGGCAAGAATTAGAACTGGTTATCAACTTCTTTAGGAAGATGGAGATGAGATGATTATGGTGGAATTTCATCAGAATATGTAAAAGAACTATATTTCAGCTACATCTGTTTAGTCCTAGACCCTGTAAAAATTACCAAAATCAAAGTCTCGTACGCAGGAAAACTTCATAGCAAAGATATCATCTRCTTCAGGAGAACTTAATCCTTTCCTTTTTTTTCCTAGATATTCCATGAAAGAGGAGGATTAGGAAGGGCTTTGCAGTGGTTGAAAGGGGCAGTTGTCACTCACAGCCTGTTATACATGGCACAAAAYGCAGGCTAAACAAAAATGCAGTACCTCCGTAATCACAGTTTTCCTGAGGTGATCACATCATTTCAGTGTCTTTCATGGGAATTCAATCCCCAGCGCACAGCCGTCAAAATCCTGTGGATGACATGAGCTTTTAATGGTGCCTTGATAGGAAATGTGAGAAGTCACTAGACTGCTCACACTACAGGCTCTTATATAAATCAGGCAGAAGTGAAAATAAATTTTATCACCTTAACATATTTGTAAACACCTGCAGTTTCAGCAGTATTTTCTGTAAGCTGAAGCATAAACATGGAAGCCACAATATCTGGTTCCTCTCTTGGTAAGAGATTTACTGTCTTCTCTTTGGTAAATGATATAAATTCAGGCCATCTGAATGAGTCTCAGCTAGAAAGATGTAAGCTATTACTTTCTAGCTCACAAAAGCTTTCTAAGATGCAATAAATTCATACTTCAAAGCCATTTTAAATCTTCACATAGAAAGTACAACCTTCATATTATATGTCGTAGCACTTTGATATATTAAGATAGTCTGATGGACTGTTATGTTTTTCATATTTCTTTATTAAATGGTGCTGCACCRTAATTATTACTTCAATCACTGAAGACAAAATGAATATGCATACTAAAAGGAAAAGCAGAACTAATGTATGTTAAATGTCTGTTCATTAAATCTAATGAATCTCCCTGTATAAAGAGCAGTCTGAAAAGCACCACAGCTAAAATATTTGTGACTGAAATCACTTATTTATGAGACTCCAAGCTGCATCCTGTAAAGGCATTTCCAAAGCATCTTGAGCTCCTAAGACTAAACAGTAGTGCCAAGAGATACCTTTAATATATTTACGAAGATAACCCAGTAGACTTGTCCCAACCCATGACTATTCTGTGGTGTAGATAAAATTCTTTCCCACACCCTTCAACTCGGCATGCTGGGGTTGCATCGCAGGAGCACCACTTTGAAAACAACCTATTTTCTGCCTGCCCAAGGGGATTTTTAATTGCTAGCCCTGAGGACTGAGCCCTAACCCTGCTGGTAGCCTTGGATGTGCCACCTAGGAGCCCAAGTGAACCAGGAGGTGGGAGCTGTAACAGTTCCCCACATTGGGTGCTCCTGGGGACCCCAGGCCAGCTCACTGGGGATCTTTTCTCCTTACCACTAGAATAAGATGCATTAACTGCATTGCTGGAAAAGCTGTGTGCACCAAGGCAGTTGATAAACCAATGTGTTATTCTAAAATGGCCAATATATCACAAAATCAGACAACAGCTTCTCATGTGAGCTTTTTGGCTCAAGAATGCACACATGCAGAGCATTATCTTATTTTCTTTCAGAACAATTAAATGATAATAAATGCATGACATAATGTAATCCTGATTCCAGCCATGTTTGCTGTTAGCTGTCATGAATTTCTTGGCTTGCTGTTGAGAAGATCTGTGAGTTTGAGGCTGTGAGTGCAAAGAAACATGGTGTTCAGCTGTTCCTCTAAGTTAATTACTAATCATGCCAGAGAGATCTGGTGGCTGCAATGACTAGGCTGATTCCCTCTATAAGTGCATGCTGACATTTAATGTCACAGAAATTTGGGAAAGGAGGGAAAATACTCCATTTTTTTGAAAATATCAACTGACTAAATATCAGACATGAAAATCCCTACTAATATATTAAAGTTGGGTTTTCAAATTCTTTGCTGTATCTCCTTCTGTGCTTCAGCAGCCATTCAGCTCCAGATGCTGCTAGATTTCAGAATCAGAAATCTAACCATGAAGATAAACCCAGATTCCCTCTTACACATGTAACCAGCCACAAAAAATACAGAACAAAGATGTCGTCCTAGAAATCCCACAAAAGCTTCTGTTTTCCTCATTATTTGGTTGAGACAGTCTATTCTTCATGCTTTCCCCTAATTCTGGGTTCTAGGTGTTGTACAAAATTCAGTGGATACAAAACGTCTCTCACTCATGAGCCTCCTTCTACTCTGGGTTGAAAGCCACTTTCACAAGCAATGAAGCTCACCTGAGAAATCACAAATTTCTCTCAGTAATTTGATACCTGCAGTCTCTGAAAAAACAGGTTGTGAAACGTCTATGACCAAAGATGTTCAGTATTAAGGCTGGTTATACTGACAGACATGAAGAGGTAGGTGAAGGCTGGTGATGAGAGGTGTCTCTCAGGGCTCCATCTTGGGACCCGTGCCCTTCAATGTGTTCATCAATGACACCAACAGTGAAATCAGCTGACCCTCAGCAAGTCTGCAGATGACACAAAGGTGAGTGATGCAGTTGACACAACAGAAGGAAGGGCTGCCATCCAGAGGGACCTGGACAAACTTGAGAAGTGGGCCCATGAGGATTTCATGAAGATCAAAAAATTCAAGTGCAAGGTGCTTGCACCTGGGTCAGGGCAATTCCACATGAGTATAGGCTGGGAGAAGAAGTCATTGAGTACAGCTGTGCGGAGAAGGACCTGGGGGTTCTCGTGGATAAAAAGCCACTGCTGGCTCATGTCCATGAGCCAGCAATGTGTTCTTGCTGCCCAGAAAGCCAACCACATCCTGGGCTGCATCAAAAGCAGTGTGGCCAGCAGGGCAAGGGAGGTGGTTCTCCCATTCTACTCTGCCCTCATGAGACCCCACCCGGGGTACTACATCCAGGTCTGCAGTCCTCAGCACAAGAAAGACATGGACCTGTTAGAGAGTGTCCAGAGGAGAGCCACAGAAATGATCCAAAGGCTGGAGCACCTCTCCTTTGAGGACAGGCATAGAGCTGGGGTTGTACAGCCTGGAGAAGAGACGTCTCCAGGGAAACCTCAGAGCAGCCTTCCAGTACCCAAAACAGACTTATAAAAAGGAGGGAGAGGAACTTATACAGGCAGATAGTGACAGGACAAGGTGCAATGGTTTTAAACTGAAAGAAGGCAGATTTATATTAGATTTTGGGAAGAAGTTCTTTATTCAGAGGGTGGTGAGGCACAGGAACAGGTTGCCCAGAGAAATTGTGGACACCCCATCTCTGGAAGTGTTCAAGGCCAGGGTGGATGGGACCCTGAGCAACCTGATCTAGTGTGTGGCATGCCTGCCTATGGTGGGGGGTTGGAATAAGATGATCTTTAAGGCCCCTTCCAACCCAAACCATTCTATGATTCTGAAATGGCCTGACAAGCATTCAGGAACTTAGCTGGGAGACAGCATAAAAGCACTACATTTTGGTACCCCAAAAACTCAGAAGACTCTGAGAAACCCACTCACAGAAGTTGCAATATTATGTTTATCCTGAACCATTTACTCTGCTTTAAAGAGATTTTCACTGCAATAGCAACTGAAATGGATGTCCATGTTTCTGACCCACAAGACATAAGGAGTGGCAGTTGCAGCAATGCAAAAAAAAAAGGCAGCACTTCCATGCTGATCTGTCTAATCCTTTCACCAAAATCACTGTTCTTAGTAGCTGATACATGCAAACAAATAAAAACTTCTATCATTTGCATTTTAAATGAGAAGACACTTGTGATTTTCTCCACCTGGAGGATGGATGCAATGGAGTCTGTCAGTCACTGTAAGATTGGTATTCATAAGCAGCTGATTCCAATTAGCAGTTTTAGATAAACAGGATAATGGATATGAGTACAAGTGACTCTCTTCCTTTTGTCTACTTACACAGAAAGCCAGGCTTGCTCGAATCCGTGCAGCAAAGAGTGGGAGCGCTAATGCCTACATGCAGAGCAAACGAAATGGCTTGCTGAGTAACCAGCTGCAGCAGGTAATGTTTGTGTTCCCTCCACCTCTGGAGTAACCATCTAATGACAGCCCAGCAGTAGTTTATTCTACTTATCTACCAGGGCAAGTCACCTTGGGGCTTTGAGCAGTGTTATCTTTAGAGGCAGATTAAGGACAGATAAATTGGACAATTACTATGGTTAAAAGAAGCTCGTGGGAGTTGATGGTGGGGTATGAAGAGATGAGGGAAATGTCTAGATAGAAATGCTGGATTCAATGTAACCCACATTTTTAGAGTTAGATCCTGTAGAACTCATTAAGGAAAGTACGAGGTAGGTTGGATTTATCTCACTTGGCTTTAAACAGGTAGAACACGGGTGACAAAACCAGGTTTCGTCATCAGTAGAGGAAAAGGCAGCTCTTGGGTGCTGTTTGAACAGAGGGGTGTTGCAGAGCGAAATGTTCCCTCGAAGCACCTACTTTGGTTTAAGGAGAATCTTAGTGATACCTCAAATGCATTGCAATCTAACGTTCTCTGAAGCAAATTTCCCGCTTACCGCTGCCAAGGAAACTGGACCAGCAGCTGGGCCTGGGATCCACAGTGACCCACGCTGCTGAGCGACAGCCCCTTGGCTGCTCAGAGCTGTACCCAGCTGAGAAAGACTGCAGACAGAGTGGTTTTTAATCCCTGCCATTTTCTGGCATTTAGGCTATTCCCTGAGGGATACAGGAAGGCTTTCATTCCTCTATGCCCTTTCTATTCAATACGTGTTAACAGCCGGATACTTTAACCTATAGCCAGAAGAGGAGGAAGTGGCTGTCTGTCCATCCCTCCTGTCTAGCACAAAAGATGAGCAGTCAGAGCCCTTGTTTCCTCTTCTGCTTGAAAGAACTCAAATATTTCAACTAAAAAGACACCAACTAGCTTACCTACTATGCAGATTTCAAATATCCCAAGGTTGAATTGTAATCTTTCCTATTATCCCACTTCCTCCCCTATTTAGTTTTTTGCTTTCTAGAGAATAATTATGAAAGCAATTAATAAAGACGGATGCTTTCTACTTAATTTTTCATTCTGTGTCAGTAACATTTGCTATGTGCTTTCTAAACCCAGTAGATTGGGATCACTGACATGAATTTTTGTGTAAGCAGCAATACCATAAATTCTTTAGTGCTATGAAATGATCCTGGGAGGACAACTATTTTTAGTTTCCTTCAAATGAGGCACATTCCCAGGAAAAACAAATATTTTACTGTCACTTAAATTGATTATAATTTTAAGCATGCATTGATCCAACTTTCAAAGCTTACATGTTGATAGCACTTGTAAATTGTACTATTTTATCTATGCATAAAAGACTTAAGATGCAAACATTTAAAAGGAGGTGCAAGGGAAGGAAAGAAAATAGTTTGATTAAAAAATGAGCAAAAGAAAACTCAGGTGCAAAATAATTTTTGTTATACTGTGTAGATGAAGCATTGCAGTTATGCTACCGTGTACAATGCAGATTAGTTCTGATCAAATATTTGGATAAGAGCCCTCTTGTTCAAAAATGAGAATAATACAGAGTTCTATGTATCAACAGTCCTCCAGTGAAGAAGAACAGGCCTTTGTTGGCAAATCTGGCTCTTCCTTTGAAACGCAGCACCACCACCTGCTTCACTGCCTGGAAAAAACTACGGTAAGAAAAGAGAACTGTGTTTTCCTGTGAATTGCAACACCAGCCTAGTTTTTAATGTTTTCACTTATCTCTTCTAATTAATAAGCCTTTATACTAAAGCAGTTAGCTGGGAGCAAAAGCCATTGAGTCTTATTTTAAGGCGTTATACCCAATGCATATAAATAACAGACAGAGAGCTTCTGCTATTTTTGATGGAGATCACTGTGAAAAGTGTTTCTGCTCTTTCTGAAAAAAAACCTGAAACTCCCCAAAAAACAACAAAAAAGGAGTAAAAAGTTTTCCCACAACAAACATTCCTAAATTTTGATAAATTAAAACCTGATATATGTATGTGTGGAATTTGATGTTCTCTTTTCGACAGCACTTCTTTGAAATAAAAGGGCCCAGTTGTTACATCACTTAGACAGCAATATGTCACGCATATGCTTATGGTACTTATGTCTCCTCCATTCTTACTTTAGCAGTATTAATTTTTCTATAATCTGCTGTTGGACAGAATGTCTTACTTCCTATTCAGAGCATACTGTGGTTTCTTTTGCCAAGATTCTTGCTGGGTCATTTTGAAACATTTTTGAGACATTTTGTACTAGAACCTGATAATAGCAATTTGCATTTAAAATTTTTCCACAGTTGAGTATTACAAATGTATTTAAAAACCTGAGTAATAACCACAGGTCTTGTCACACTGTTATAGAAGTCATGGAAAAAACTTTCTATTCATTTGGTAGGAGCTGAATTCGGCTCCCAAAGTTTTACTTTTCCTCTAATCATAATGGTGGAATATGTAAAACTTTTAATTTTTTCATTTTTTCTTTCTTAAAAAAAAAAATCTATAAAGCAAGTATTATCTTGTTTCTTGAATCTACATTCTTTCTTCCTTCTGCTGGGTCTTGCTACTGGCCCTGAGTTCATATGATATATAAACACAAAAATATATCCAGCAGTTCCAAGCTGTATTCTGGAGATGATGCATTCCTAAAATTTTAGTGGGAAMTTGACATTTTGGGCCCTCAGCACTGGGAATCTGGCAAGTTTGTGGTTCATGGTATAACAGGAAGGGTGACATGTTTTCTTAGACTCTCACCATCCTTTGTGGTATAAGCATCATGGTGCTAAGAAAAGGCATAACATTCTCTCTTCTGTCACTGAAAAGTCAATAGGATAAGATCTCACCCACTCACAGAAATGCAGAGTGGGCAATGTTATGGAATTTTGCGAAAATTACCTTAATAATGAAACTAATTGAACTAAAAATTATATTTTACAGACTACTTTTAGCTAATTTAAGAACAGTTAATTAATAAGTATAATTAAATCTATTAACTTGTGCCATTATAGTATTTCAAAATGTTTCCACTCTATATTAAAAGTTCAGTCAATAAAACCCTTTAATCGTTATTCCATTAAAGTTTTAGGAAACACAAAATTACTTTTAATCGGAAAAAYAGCAGAGTTCTTGGCAAACATACTGTAAGCCCCTGAACGTAATCTGAAGAGAGCGATTAGGTTATTTTTCTCTCTGAATTTAATGTCTACTGTGTGATCATGTTCAAAATCTTGATTGTGACTGACATATGCCTTAAAAGTCATTTGTCAAGCAAGTTCTTTTTTTCTCTATCATTTGAAATCTGCATTCTTCAACATCTCTTAATTCATACAAACTTATGTCTGAGTGAAGAAGACTAGAAGAAATGGAAATAAAAATATTATGCCTATAAAGGTATTTCCATTTGTCACAAACACTTGGTCAGGGTTGTTATTATCTTTATTTTGTTCACATGTTTTATATTGGCACCATATGGCAATTCCAAAAAACATCAGTGCCTTTCCAATTAGAGCATAATTTTTTAGTGAAAAATAATTTACCTCATTCTAATACACAAAAATGCAACCAGCTGACAAATTTGATGTGAGTGAGACTGAGTAGAGTGTAAAACAGTCCAGAAAATGCTCCTTAAACAATTCCCCTGAAACATTCTCGGGATACATGAACTAATTCCAGCAGTAAATGAAAAGACTTTTCTTGAAAAAGGAGGCCTTCTCAAACGAAGATCCTGATTTCTAACACATAATTCAAAAGGAAGTCTTATAAACTTATCTGGAAAATATTTTTGAATTTTATTGTATTATAGTTCAATTTAATAAATCTTATTTTATTTTCAACTGACATTTAGAGTGTTTACATAAGCACCACTTGCATTTTATTAATAAACATAATCCGCTATTTGTGGCACTTCAAAGATTATACAGATATTTATAATGCAAACTACATTACAATCACATGCTATTTTGCAAAATAATTTGGATTAACATTTTCTTGTTAATTTTGTTCCAGCATTTACATTTGTATTGGTATTCAGCCCAGACTAATATGGGCTAAACACTATAATCAAGAATAAGCTGTCTAACTCTCCCAGTTTATTCAGTTGTGTCAATTTAAGCCTTTAAACAATCATGATTAATATGTTCACTTCAATTATCTTTCTGTGTGTGCTTTGTCCATTTGTTGGATTCCTCTGGGCTAGAACCACGAGTTTGTGGATGAGCAAGTCTATGAAGAGAGCTGTATGGAGGTTTCTACAGTCAACAGACCCCCGAGCCACAGCCCCTCTCTTTCGTCTCAACAAGGTGTTACCAGCACTTGCTGCTCACGACGACATAAAAAGACGTACCGCATCCCGAACACCACCATCAGCGGCAGCCGCCCCGGCAGCGTGCAGGAGCTCAGCACCATCCAGATCAGATGTGTGGAGAGGACGCCTCTGTCTAACAGGTACTTCACATGCATCAGCACACTGAGAGCTGAGGCCCCTGTCTTTGTTAGAGATGTAAAGATGTTGTGGCCTTCACAGGCAGGCTGTGAGGCTAAAGATGAGAGTCATCTAAAAGTGGATACTGGTACTGAAATGTTCTGCGCTTCACTTGCTTCAAGCTTAATCCAAAATAACAGAATAGTCTCTCTCTATTCATTTCTGCTCTCTCAGGCCCTCCTCACAAGCTACTGTGCACTCTTTGCAGTAAACAGCATCCAGGGACCCCAAATAAAATAGAGCACCAAATATGATAGGCTGTGGACAAGTACACAAGAAGAAAAATTTCACATAGAAAAACGTGCAATTCAGACATACGAGATGAGCAAGTGCTCTGTCTGTCACTTCTTSGTTCAGAAGCATAGGAAATGAGACTCCCTCGCATTTCTGCAGAGCAGAGAAATAAAACTGATTCCCAGAGTCCTAAGTGTAATAGTCATGAGGAAGACTTCTAAATAAAAAATATGAAATGGATAAGAAAAATGTATTTCCTAGTTTGAGGAGTTATTATGCAAGTGAGGAAAGTGCAGTTTAAGAGTCTGTAATTTACTGAATGTCCCGGTATTCTCACAAGTAAAGTACTTGGCTTTCGGGTATATCCAAATACCACCTCTGAAAACACAGCAAAGGTCTCAGGAGACCCAGAAGTGTTTTCTATTGATCTCATACATGCCACCCTTTAATAAAGAAGTATTTTCAGTACAAGTTGCTATAGAAATTGTCTTGTTAAGCTACATTTTGAGTAGCTTCCTTTGTATAGTTACTAGGTTTGGATTTCGCTTTCATGAACAATCCAACAGCTTGGAACTACTGAAGTTTTTCAGCTGCTGTGCAATGAAACCTCCTGGCAAGCACAAAGCTCCAGTCTATCTTAGCTTTTCAGGAAATATTCTGCCTGGATCCATCCTTTTTCTGCTAGAGGACTTGCCTGCACGATGCTTCCAGACACCATGTATATAAAAACAAAAAGCACCAGCTTTGTACTAGAAAACAAGTTAAAAACACAAGAACAAAATGCCAGTTTCACCTTGAAATAGTCTGTGTTTTACAAGTTTCTTACAATGGGGAGGTACTGCCGCAACTTCACGAACATATTAACTCAAACTTAATTAGTGCATATAACAGAGTGCCTTACTACTGAGAAAACAGAATATACACACAATCATAGAATCATTAGGGTTGGAAAAGACCTCCAAGGTCATTGAGTCCAGCTATTAACCTGGCACCACCATGTTCACCACTAAATGACATTCCCAAGTGCCATATCCATACACCTTTTGAACATTTCCAATGGTGGTGATTCCACCACTTCCCTTGCCAGCCTGTTCCAATGTCTGACAACCATTCCGGTGAAGAAACTTTTCCTAATATCTAAATGTTCTTAAAATACAAAATGTTCTTAAATAAGCATGGCACTGAGGAATATGCAGGAGACTTGGACTGGCCCTTCGTTTCCACTTTCCTGCATATTAAGCAGTTTGGCTCTGCTAAGTTTGCAATGCTTTCCCTGTTCAGAAACACTTAGGTGATTGGCTGAGAAGTGCTGAAATGGCTAGAAGGAAGGGAGAAAGGGACATGGGCATGAACATAGCCATGGACCACCTGCTGCTGGGCTACAGGGTAGTGGGGTGGTGCCACTCTGTACTTAGAGCTCTCCAAAGGGGCAGGATGAAGATGGCTGCCTGAGGGAATGGAATCAGGCACGTGAGAGGTTTGTGGTAATGTGGACTTTCATTCTTCATGGATTTTTGTTTCTTCCTCCAGCCGTTCCAGCTTAAATGCCAAAGTGGAAGAATGCGTTAAACTAAACTGTGAGCAGCCTTACGTCACTACAGCAATAATCAGCATCCCAACACCTCCAGTCACCACACCTGAAGGAGACGATAGGCCAGACTCTCCCGAGTATTCGGGAGGAAACATTGTCAGAGTATCTGCATTATAAAACAAGGAATTATTTATAAATTAGCATAAAGACCACTTGCAAGCTGAGCTCGAGCAGTGAAAAACGAGTCGTGAGGAATCAGAGAGCTGACAAAGACAACGCCCCTTGACGAGTGTGCCAGTGGCCGCAGAGCAAGAGGTTCAGGAGAAACAAAACACTTTGTGGGTTTTGGTGTCGTAGGGTGTGAACCAAAAGGAGTTTCTTACCCTTTGTCTGAACTGATGCACGGTGGAATCTTCTGTGACCATCCTGACTTACTATATGAGCACAATGAAATGTCCCCATTGATGCTTCTTCTTATCATGAAAGCTCTTTTTAGAAAAAAACACAAACGAAAAAATAGAAACCTGTGTTCCTGCTGAATGCAAAACAACGAGAAACATTTTGATAACGTGTCTTTTTTTTCCCTGTTAATAAATCACAAACTTGTTGACGAACTGTCAAAAAATGAATGAAAAAATGCTCATATGAAATATGTTTGTACTGACTGAAAGAACTACAACCATAATGCATGCTGAAATGATTTGAAGCTGTGATCTCCGTTTATTTTTGTTGTTTTTCAGATTAGGCATGATAAAATAATACTGTAGAAAGGGGCATTTCCGTGCACTTACAACAAGCTGATTGTTAATGTTCCATAGTAGTTGTACAAATAACTTCCCTTTGAAAAATGCAGTATTTCTTACTCAAACACTCATTAGTAAACTAAAGGTGTTCAGTTAGTTCAATATTTACTCTTGTTTTATCTTGCTTCCTAGGTACTGTTACAACTGCAATAAGTCATTGTACACCTGTTGTATCAGGAATCAGGATTTTTTTTTTAAGGTATTTTACACAACTTCATCTACACTATAAACTTCTAATGGCAAACATTTAAATAATCTTACAGCCAAAATGTGCACCACAAATGTGCTATTCAGTCATTGTTCTTTTTCTTCACTGTTCTCTATTTCTCTGACAGTTCGTTGCCCACTCCAATATTATTGTACCATTTGGGATTTCAAGGATACTGATGAATCAACACCATCCTTTCTTCAATAGACAACTTCTTATTTTCAGAACAAACCTCTCGTCACAGGGTACTGCTACAGGAGCAATTCTATTTGAATTAAAATTACCATAAAGGTGTTTTGGGGATCAGCGAACACTTATCTCCAAACATTCCTTGCTTACATTCTGCAGCATCCAGAGTATTAGCTACACTGGAAGACACTGAAAGATATTCAGTAAAAATGATGGCTAAATTCTTTTTGTAATTATCTGTAAACTTGCATCTTAAAACTTGTTTGAGAATTTATATTGTGTGAAAAATATTTAATTACATAAGAACAATGACAGAATAATAGATTAGGTCCCAAAGCTATAAAAATATAATTGATTTCAATTGGAATTTGCCTACATGGGCAGGCCTAAAAGCTAATATGAAAGCTTTACAAGTTAAGGCTTCTTGGCTTCATTTTTAAAAGACATTGATATTATCAGAAACCTTTCTGATAAAAAAAGTGTAATTTTTCTTCATGAGAGTACATTAGATGTATCATAATGCTTCTTATATTCATGACATACCATACATCATATACATCAAATATACATGGAATATGTGCATATCAATACATACATATATACATCAAAAACACTGGATCAGAAATAATTGCATGTCTGCAAAATAAAATATGCATATAAATCAAAAGGCTCAGTGCATTAGATGCCATTACAATAAATGATTAACACAGTTATTTAATAGTTTGAGTAGTGTATGTTTCAGTATAGTATTTGCTAGCATTCTACTGATCTGAAAATTTAGTTTAAAAGAAAATACCCATTAAAAACTGAAACTTGCTGATGATACACTTTTTCTTGCACACAAATACTGGTCTTTCTCTCTACCTGTCAACAGTGAAGAGTAGATGATAGACTATCATGCTACAGTATATACACCAAAATACAGCATCACATATTAGAATTAAACTGCAAGTAAAAAGAGTAGATAATGCCATTCATTACTCTTTTATCTTATCATTTACTTATTCTGAAGTTAATGAATTCTTGGTTAATTTGCAATTAACTTCCCATTTTTTTTTCAAATCAGAATGACTCATTCATTGCAAACTGAGCTTCTCCATTTCTTTCAAACTTTAGCAGAGAGCAGAAGCACAGGCTGTCCTCTGAGCCAGAGGAGGGGCACTCCTTCTGAGGAGCCCAAGTCCATTACCTGGTGTTGCTCTCTCTTCCATCCTGTTGGAAAACTGCAGTAGATCTGCTGAAAGCTACATACATTTTAATGGGTTTAAAGGAGAGSCAGAACACACCCAGAGTTTTTACTTGCATCCTACTTCTACGCACGGTCACTCATACTTGGTCCCCACCTTTTGCCAAACAGTTATTGATATAAAAACTGCCTTGATGTCAGCAAACAGCAACGACTTCTTTATGTCACATGGTACTTCATGACTAGTTATATCAGCTAAATAATGCAAAGAGGCAGTTACTAAACCTACTTTGGTACAGACTACACACAACACAGGAAAACTACTGACTCCATCAGGTCATGTGTCTTTTAAAAGCTCTTTATTCTCCTCTTCATAGGCACTAGAAAGAACACACTACAGCAATACACTTGCATAACAGTTATTCCCCTGAAGCAACTTGTACTTTCATTTTTAAAATGCAGCTTAAGAGATAATTTAGTAAGATTTTGCAGAATTCCAGTCCTGTCTCCTATTTCCATATGTCACATGCAAAACCATTACTTTCTTCTGAATTTGGAAAATACACATTTTTTTGGTGTTTTAGGTGATTTAAATGCTGTTTTGGTAGTGAATGACTGTTGATGACTGTGTAAAATGCATCTGTACTGTACATGAAATGTAATTATTTCTGTGTATCATACAAAGAAATCGAGGTTGTTGTTTTGACAATTTTGTTTGACAGTCATATATCGTATTTCAGAAGGCAGCATAATACACGTGTTATGCTGAATAAATAGACATTTGAGGAATATTTAAATAAAACATCTGCATGCTTGAATGGGTCAACCTGGTTTTGCAATAACTTATTCATGAAACTTGTTTTTTGCCCTCTAATAATTTGGAAGGAACACTAAATATGAAGTCAGCAAATGTCCCAGACAATAATTCCAGACAAGCTGTGAGTGTATCTAAACCATACTAGAGCCATCAAGACCAGGATGCCACAGCTCCACTACACAGAGTTGTCCTTCTCCTGTGAGAGCGGCCATCACCTTTCCCTTCCCAGCCTGCAGCAGCAGAGAAAATTGGAGCATTAAATTATTTCCACCAATATGAACTCTACCTCTCTATCTGTACTTTAAAAAATGTCCACTATGTACATGCAAAAACCAACTGCTCTGCTGAACTCAGCCTACAGTCTCCTCATACCTGGTATCAAATTCCATTGATAAAATATTAGTGCACAGAGGAGATCAAACTCTTTTTGTAGCATAAGAGCAGGTCACAACACACCATGGATCATTAATAAAGGGCAACTGGCTGCAGACGGTGCTGATCGGCACTGGCACGCATGATGGTCACCTCTACGAGGAGCTCACTGCTCTGGGTGGTGGGGAAAGATAAAAGTAATACCCATCTGTGAACCATCCCAGAGCATTTTTGACAACTGTCCTCTCATAAAATAGCTACAGGAGACAAACTGAAAACATATAGTTTACATTTTGAGGTTGTGGATATATATTCTCAGTGGAAACACACTGACTGTCAAGAGAAGGCTTTCACATCAGAGAACAAGATGCAGCCTCAGCTGCTACAGAGAGAAGGGGAGTCWTTCTAGAGGAAGCTGATCTGGAACAGGATAAATTACTGGTCACAGGATCAAAAATTTTGGGCAGGGAGGGTGCTTTAGGAGGTCATAAGCTCTCTTTGCTGCATCTGGGGCCCACCAGGGCTTTATTTTCCCATTGACCATGGGAATATTTTAGGATTACTGCCTGTTCTAGAAGAGCACTCAGCTGATGGGATATGTAAACATGTGGCTAAAAGAGTAGAAGTGTCAGGAGTGAACATTATATATAGATTGACAACCTCCAGAAGATACATGGAATTACCCAGACAGCTTAGTTTCTTACCTGCCTGCATTATCTGGGTGTTTACTTTTTACAATATCTATGCACAAGAAACAACTGAAGTGGGGGAGTGCTGAATAAACAGAAAGATACATAAAAATTCTCAAAAGTTTAGGACATCACAATTTTTTTTAACAAGAAGTAGTCAATTATACACAAGTTGGAAAGTTTTAGATACAATCTCATTTCAACAATAACATTTTGCATGAATTAAATGCAATTCTTATGGTGGGTTGATGACACTGGCAAGGATGCCAGATGCCCACCAAAGCCACTCTCTCACTTCCCTTCTCAGCTGAACAGGGAAGAGAAAATTAACAAAAGACTCTTGAGCTGGGATAAAGGCAGGGAGAGACCACTCACTGACTGCTGTCATGAGAAAAACAGACTTCACTTGGGGCAATTAATTTATTACCAACYAAATCAGAACAGGGCAATAAGAAATAAAACACCTTTCCCCCATCCATCCCTTCTTCCCAAGCTCGACTTTATTCCTGAATTCTCTACCTCCTCCTCCCCAGAAGTGGAGGGAGGCAGGGAATGGGGTCTGTGGTCAGTTCATCACATGTTGTCTCTGATGCTCCTTCCTCCTCATGGGGAGGACTCCTCACATTCTTTACCTGCTGCAGCATGGGGTTCCTCCCATAGGACACGGTTCTCCACTAATTTCTCCAACATGAGCCCTTCCCATAGACTGCAGTTCTTCATTAACTGCTCCAGCGTGGGTCCCCCACAAGGTCACAGATCCTGCCAGCAAACCTGCTCCGGCATGGGCTCCTCTCTCCATAGGTCCTGCCAGGAGCCTGCTCCAGTGGAAGCTATGCCTCCTTCAGGTATCCACCTGCTCTGGTGTGGGTTTCTCCATGGGCTGCAGGTGGATCTCTGCTCCACTGTGGCCCTCTGTGGGCTGCAGGGGCACAGCCTATTGCACCACAGACTTCAGCACGGGCTGCAGGGGAATCTCTGCTCCGGTGCCCAGAGCACTTCCTTCCTCTCCTTCTTCACTGACCTTGGTGTGTGTGGAGTTGTTCCTCTTAAATACTCTCATTCCTTTCTCCAGCTGCAGTTGCTGTTGCCGCAACAACTTCTCGCCCTTCTCAAATCGTTATCCGAGAAGTGGTCTCACTGTCGCTGAAGGGCTCAGCCTTGGCCAGTAGTGGGTCCATGCTGCAGCTGGTTGGCTCTGGCACTATCGGACACAGGGGAAGCTTCCCAGCTTCTCACAGCAATCACCCCTGTAGCCTCCCCACTACAGTCCCACACAAACCTTGAGTATTTCAATGTCGTAAGACTTTAGTGATGTTTTTCTGTATAGTTCACAGAATCACAGAATATTCTGAGTTGGAAGAGACACACAAGGATTGAGACCAACTCTTACCTGAATAGCCCATATGGGGATGGAACTTGTGAGCTTGGTGTTATTAGCACCACGCTCTGAGATCCAATACAATGCTTTTGCAATAAAAACTTCAAAAGCTATTTATAAATCCTTTCCTCCATCATATTTAACTGTATAGTTGCTGTGACCAACAGCCTCTCTTTTTACTATTCATTCTTTATATAGTGCCTTATATTCATATATGCTTATACAAAATGAAAAGTTATAAAGAAGAAAATACTGTTTCCTTCCAAAAGCCTTGTCATACAACCTGCTGGCAGATGAATCAATACCTTATCCAAGGACCAGAAACAGTGATTTATGCCTCCTAAAAGCATCCACTTAATCTCAAGTCATGACTGCTTAGCCCCACAGCAACTGGCACACTCCCATGAATTCAGTATAGTCACTGGGCTGAACAGAAAACTTGGTGCTGGCAGGGAGTGACCTCTTTTTCTAATACAGTTGCTCTCCTTGAGCGCTTTGTGAAAAATGTTAAGGAGCATCTCCATAGTTGTCTGTTGCAACAATAAAGATTTAGTTCATTGCACTCTATGCTGCAGAGAACAAAAAACACCCCATCCTTCTCCATGTACTCCCGTAAAACTGAGAGAAAAACAACATAAGAGGAAGTAGTTTTCACTGCCTCAAGTATCTCTAAATGTTCCCCTCTTGCCAAGCAGCCTCTCTCCTACATATATCCTAAAGCTCTACAGGAAAAGAGCAGACTCACCGCAGCCCAGTCAATTAATTTGAAGCCTCTTTGAAGAAGCCCTAGAAAAACAGAGACAACACATTGCCTGAGAAGTCAAAGAAAAATTCCAAGTGTTCCAATTTACAGCTGAGACCGATTTCTGCAAATGTAGTTAAATATTCAAAATAGAAAGATTCCTTCCCAGAATATCTACTAATAATCCTTACTAGGGAGGGATTACTTTATAATTTCTGACATGAGGGCCGTTCCCTTAAGGAAGCCAGCCCCATGCTAAATGCAGACTGGCTCAGGATTTGGATAGCCAAGCCCAAGTGAGGTTACCCTGACTGCAGATGTTCACTGTTGTGGAGGTCCACAAACTGTTTTGGGAGGTTGGTTCTGTATCAAAGGTGGCCTCCCCAAAGCAATCCGCTGTTAAAATAACCTGACTACACCTGAAGGCAGTGCTTCCTCAGCACCCAGGAAGCCTAAAACCAAATGACCTGGGCTGTAAGTACCTCTAAATTCCAACACATCCCCCTAGCTTGGCTTGCTGCATTTGTTCCTTCATGAGCTCTAACCTGGACACAAGAAGATACACAGGCAACCCTCACTTGTAGTCTGAGCAGTCCTGGCACGGAAAGACTAGAGATAGTTGAAGCATGGCTAAGGGAGCCTCCACAGATATTCCTTGGGTAAAAACTTTAAGGGCTGGGATTTCCTGAACAAAGGGAATTTCGCATTTCTTTTTACATTACTTAAGTGAAATTCTCTACATTCAGCTGTAATCCACTGCCGAATGTAGCTGTGTACATGCAATCCATAATCAAGATTCCACAATTTGTGGTTTGTATGGACTTTTTGTTTTTAAACAGGGGCAAACGACGATGACTCAATCCAGAGCACCACAGCTCTCTGTAGCACTCTGAAGCCAGGAGTTGCTCTACACCCAGACTTTGTCAGACACCTGCTCCTTTCCTACACAGGAACCTCACCCTTAGCTACAGCAACGCTGCCCAGGCTGAGCAGTGGGAGGTGTGGAAGTCGGCTCTACCTGTGCAGTACCATCGGGCCAAGGCTGCCCAAACAGAACATAAGAAAGTATTCCTGACAAAAATACTCCAAGCAAAATTTTGGGATGGTCTATCCTTTAGTCGTCTTCTTACCTCCCAAAATATGCATCTGTAGGAGAGGTACAAAAGCAGAAAGGTAATCTTGCTTGCAATACCGCCCTTGAAATAATTACACCCACATGCAGACTGCTAGAAAGCAAACAACAGCCCACACAACTGAAGAGCTTAATTTCACAAGCCCTTAAGAAGCTTTCCCAGAAGCAATTTAAAAAAAAAAGGAAATTAAACTTACATTGCAGTTTCTCCACAACAGAGTAAGTGGAATGGGTAAAGACACATCAAATTAACTCACAGTAGCAGAAGGACCCTCCCAATGTCCACCCAAAGCACTTCCACTCTAGGACTTACAAATAAGAAAACCATTATGGAATTTAAAAGAAAAGTAATTTTATTGTTTACCAAATCACACCTTGCTTTTCTTTATTTTACAAATTCCGAAACTAATGAAAGRATTTTTTTTAATGTAATATTATGTAAAAAGCCCATTTGCCACAAACTACTATACTCAGTGGAACAAATATATATTTCAAGAGCGTGGCCAATCATAAAAATAATCCTATGAAATAGACATTGTTCATAAAAATACAGTAAAATGCACTTTCCCCACCTCAATAAATACATTTTAATCTGTTTCCAGTTGGCATTTTAAGCCACCAGAGAGCTCTTAATGAAGAAGTCACCAAAGCATAATTTTTCCTCATGTTCTTTTAAAACTATTGCAATAGCATCCAGAACTGTAAGCACTTTTCTTGCAGTCTTTTGTTTCTAGCTTCAGGGGAATCATGGACAGGAGAAAAGATTTCTCTATAAAAACGTGCTACTCCCATATTGATTCCCATTTTAGAAAGAATGTTTAAAGTTTTCTTCCTTTTTACTAAGAAACAGTCCACAGAACAAACTGTTTCAAAGAAGAATTCTCCAGAAAATTAAAGTCTATTGTCCAGAGCTATAGTTTTGTTTTCAATCCCTGTTTAATACATTTAAAATTAAAAAATAGTTATGTTAGATAAAAATAGAAGTTTTAGAACATCTTTAACAACAAAAGCTAAGATAAAGGTTTCGTTAGAAAAAAGAAAATCTCACCCTTTTTACAAATCTTGCAAATTTTTAAATCCAAGTATTAACTTGTAGTTCTGCTTTCCATGTACACATGAAAACACACAATTATACATAGATCCCTGATTAAGACATTTTCCAAATGGCTTATTAAAATTTAAAAGTCAATTTCAGCTGAAGTCACATTTTGTTCATTCAAAGCACAGTTGTTTCTTCAGAAGATGAGTATTTCTCTTCCTTTCCCACGATGCTCCCTTACAGGTTCAGTCTACTTGTGAATAAGTCAGTGTTTTACACCTCACACAGCTCATGACAATAAGTAGAATATTACTGTGCCCAAGTGAATGAGTGCCTTTTAAAAAACAAACACACAAAATCAACTCTGTTTCATGGCTGAGGCCATGGCTGACAACAGGCTTATCTTTCTTTGCTGGTCTCCTTCCCTTCCATTCATCAGCTGGTTTCTGATGCATAAGACTGGTATATTTGGCATATTTGATGGAACAGAACAAAAATAACAAAACAATTAAAATCCTCTGTGACTTCGCAGATTCATTGCATCACCTATAGCTCTTCCATTTCAAAGTGTGTATTAAAGCTGTTTGCCATGGATGTATGTTCAAAGATCCTGGTCAGGCTTGGTTTCAGTAGCTCCATGGAATGACATGACAGCTCCTGGGAGGTATCACTCTTCAGTGCCATGATCTGTTCTCCCCTGGGATCCCTTCTGTCGTAGTACAGAGCCCACAGCAAAGTAATAGTGAGAATCATAGCCAGGATCTGTGTTACTCCAATAGAGATTCCTAAAAATCTCAGCACTTGCAATTGCTTTGTTCCCCTCAAAAAAGTGTACATTTTTTTACCGCATCCCTATAAAACAAAAATAGATTTTAAAAAAAGTCAGTAATATTTGGGTTGCATTTCTCAAGGCTTAGCTCATCCTGCCAAGTGCTGGCGTTTCTGGATCCCAAGAATCTCTCTCTCACTTCCTTCAAACAATACTTTGAAAATTATTTTGCCTACTTTTTAAGTGCTTCCATAATGCCATCTTTAAGTTTTCTCATACACAGAGACTTTACTGCAAGAGATCTGTGCTACTCTTCAATTCAGAAATCACTCAAAGTTGATCTGAGTTCCTATTAACTCTGATTTTTAAAGAAACTCAACTAGTTTTGTGAAGGTTTAAAAGCCATTAAAGTCCTCTATCATCTTGTTTCTCTCCTTAAATTGAATATCTTCAAGGTTGTCAATTGCTTTAAACTCTTTAGACTTTTTCTACAAATAATACCAATCTGAAGCTAAAACAGTACTGTAGGAAAGATCTACAGACCTGTGTAACCTCATCAGAAAATGTCCAATGAAAACCATGTTAGAATGTCGTAAGTTGATGTTTCACAGAAATGGAAATTTAGCTCTTTCCAAACCTTCAATGCATGCTCTACAGTTTGCTTACATGGCCAACTAACTACCACACAAGGCTTCAGAAAAGCTCCCAAGCCCTTGTAAGGCAGCAAGGATCCACAATGAGACAGCAGCTTTGGGAACTACTGGCTAAGTGCAAGCACAAGTTACAATGCTTGTTGCTCAGTAAGGGCGATGCCCTGTCTTAGAGAGGATAAAACCACGAAGAGAGAGGCCTCTGCTACTCTGCATGATGTTTATTCCCTATTCTAAACTTTGCAGGGTTTCACAGCACAAAAATCAAAGCAACACAGACATCAATGGAAAATTCAGAGTAACAAACTGGATGGGCACTGGTCCCAGAAGCAGACATCAGGAATCCATCAAAATGTGCACTGTCTTCAGAATGTTATTTTTTGCATTTATATCCTTAGTCCATATTTCTTACGGCTTTTCTAAGAAAATAAAGCAATCGATCAGTGTGATGGAATCTGAAGACAGGACAAGATAAATAACACTTTTCAATCACACTGAAATTCCCCAAAGCCAACAATTTCGAATGCTATAGTCCTAAAGTATTTGATGAAAGGTCCAATTTTTGCCACACAAAAAATTCATGCTGCAGTCAACAGATTTTCATTTAGGATCCAAATAAAATTAATGTACTATATGATAACTGTACCAGAGTAAATTAAAGGATCTCAATGTCTTTGCTCATTTCACTGTGTCATTTTGTAAACTGCAGCAAAGACCCAGAAAAACGAGCAAGTATGCATTCTTTGAAATTTCAAAAGAAAAAAAAAACACTGTAGCAAAAGCCATGTAATTGAACTTGAGGGGGGGGGACAAAAGCAGTCTCACTGGCATCTTCTTTTCTTCAATTAGAAGACAGTTGTAGTTATACTATTTTCCAAATTTTTTTTTTAATTACAGAGAAACTGGCTGCATTTTAATACTTTTGATAACTTAAAGAGATGAAGGTACATACTGGTCACAATTTTAAAATGCTCTACCACGGCAATATTCAAACTCAGTTCATTTGTCGCCTAGAGAAAACATCCCCTAACAGAGAGCAATAACATTAATGCCTACATCTCCTGCAGTACACAGACACATAACTGAGACAAATAATGTCCCATCTAGATAGATTGTTTCCCTCCATTTAATGATGTTCTTATAGTTCTGCTCTAATACATGTTCAAAATTAGTTTCAAAACTGAGAAACACCCAGCCAGCCCTGGTATCTTCACATTCATGCATTTTATTTCTGCTTATGTGACACTTTCATAGCTGGTAGCCTGCAATTAAACAGTACATAAATATACTTTCCTCAGCAAAAGTAGAAGTTTGTCACTAAATGGAGAGCTCTTGTTGACAAATCAAATATGGTATAAAACTTTGCAGCAATCATTCAGAAGAATTAGCTTCAGATTCCTACAGAGCTATGGATTAAAGGCCTGATTCATGTGTATTAAACAGACTGTTTTATACTTTCAGTCTTGAAATAGAAAAAAAGCATATATTTCTGATTTAGCATATATTACTGATTTATTACATCATAGAATAAGAAGGTGAACTGAAACAGGGCACTTCTCAGTGCAGAAAAGATAAGCCATCAGCAAACTCAACAAATCTTTTGTATACCCAAATTTTGAGTATGCTTAAAATTATAGGAAAACAAATTTTTAAATTAACAATTAAAACAATTTAATTAAAACGGATTTTGAGTATACTCAAAATTACGCTAGAAACCAAAAGAAAATATTGAACATGCAAGTTCAATTTTTTTTGAAGATATCAACTCCTACCAATCATTTTATCTAGGCTGCAGTTCCCAATCACCAGATGGGCAGAACTCCCTTGTCCTCAGACCACAACAAACCTGCAAGGCCACATTGTCATCTTCACACTTCCCTCACAACCATGCTCCTTCTAAAGTCAGTTTGTTCCATGAACTGCACCAAAGGTGAAGCTCATCAGAATAAAAGCAATTCAAGAAGACTAGCACATTTGAAAAATAGCTTTCAATATCCAGCAGGCAAAACATGATTCCTGCCAAAAATACTTTGAAGCAGAACTGTAAGTCACCTGTCTTTCTGCAAAAATTAAATTGTGAAGGATTCCAACTTAGACTACAGAAAGCTCTGAGTTCCCAGCAAAAAATCACAGCACAGCTACAACAAAACACATTTATCAGTCCCAGACAAACCAAACTTCAGTTTTCTGAAGTACCAGAATGGACTTGCCAAGTATTTACATAAACCTATTTCAGGCTAGTGAGGCTAATCTTATCAGGCTCCCTCTCAAACCACCAGACTACGCAAATTTGGTTTGAATCACTTTCTAAAAACGCTTTTTTCCTTCAGTTCTCCAAAGCAGAAGTTAGGCAGATTAGTCTTGGAAGTGTAAGTTGGTTTTGCATGATACTGATAAACTTATTAGCAAGCATACTGTAAGAATCTGTGAGACAACCCACAGGCAAGCACCATGGAAAGAAACATTCTGCCAACCAAATATTGTACATATCTCAAAAGAGAAATGAAGTATTTTTGTGGCTGATACAACTGAACACAGCCTGTCCCTTTTTGGAATGGAGTCTGCAGTAGAGAACCAAAAATAAATTTTTGCTAAGTGCTGAATCCATCCAAAATGCTCTGCGGTGCAGTAGGGGAAGAATCATAAATGTCCCCTTCAGGTTTCTTTTAGAAAAAAAGCCAAGCAGTCTTTCTTTTTATCAAGTGGGTCTTAATACAGCCCTTACGTCCTACATAATAATCATCTTTGGCTATTAATTTTCTCCAAGTAGAACCAAAGGAACTTGAACGTATGAAGTGCTCAGAGAAACAATTTCCTGGAATACGGCATGGGCATGAAAGGCTCGCAAAAGAGATGACACAAGAAAACCTTGCACTTTAGACACTATGCTCCAATGACTAACACTTCTCAGAAATTTTTCAGCTTCCTGTGCTCAAAGGGCAGTTTTTCTTTGAGTGACACTGCTTACATACTCCTGCCTTTTCACATAAGCAAGAAGCACAGGGCAAATGAATGTTCTACAGCTTCCATACATTTACACTCCTTGAAGGCTCTCTACGACAGACTGGTCTGTATGGTACTAACAGTGGCAACAGTAGTACAAAAAGCAACCATTATTGTAGAGTGAGCCACAATTTTTAGTTTTTCAAAATGTGTAAGATACTGGTCGGCTGGTCGGCCCCAGAAGAAGCCTGAATGGCTTTCTCCTTCAGAGACTGACACTTCTAAAGCATAACCAGTGCTGTCAGTGCTGTGAGCCTTGCCAGTAGGCAGGACAGGTTCTACAAGTAGCTGGTGGAAAAAAACCAGCCTCTGTCACTGGTTCCTTAGCACAGACTGGCCTTCTGAGGCACCTGCCTTTTGGCAGTTCTATCTCCTCTCTTCCTACTGGAAGCACATGGCCTCCTAGGATGGATGTCTGAAAGTCCAGAATACATTATATTTCTGTTCATAGAGTAAATACCATACAAATTCATTTCCCCAAAACTTGATTGTTTCCTGGCAATAGCTAATATTCATTTTGGCTCATTTATAGCAAATCTCCTCTGCTCCAGAGGTATTGCTCCATAGCTCCTGAACAAGAGCCACGCAACAGATTCTTGTAAGAAAGGGTCTTAAACAGCCTAAGGGACTGGGAGAAAATAAAATGGTTCTTTGGGTACTCTTCCATAATGCAGAACTACACCATCCACTGGAGAAATGTTCATACTGCAGCATCTGAAAGCATGATTCTCAGGCCCATCCTCCTTCCTGTGCACCCTATATTACTCTAAAAGCAATCAAATGAAGAATGCACCTCTTCTCAGATCCTCATATCTACGTGATTGAGACACACTTTCTGTTGCTGTTGGACTACCTGGACTGTTGGTCATTCTGCTGTTACTGAATGCACAATTACAGGTCTTCAGAGGTCTGTTAGCATAAAAAACTGGTAGTTAACACAGTAGTCTTCAGACAAAGGTGACTTTAACCAATATTTGCATGAGAACAATTTTAGCAAAGAGCATATTTACTTGTTTTTATAATTTTCACCCTAAGAACAGTAATGTCTTGCTACCATGATCACCCCACTTACCCACTTTGAATTCAACAAGGTCCTCTCCTTGTTTTAAGGCTTTTTTAGGTAATTCTTTTTAAATAATCATACTGTAATGTAGAGAGAAAAGAGCATTTTCACAAGTTTCTATGCATGCTCAAAGTAGAGCAACTGAATTATCTGCCTCCTGACATGAGACCTGTTAACAAGAGAGTTCTCATCTTCCAAAGGAATTCTCAAAAACATCCTTCACTGTACATTCCACTGAAGTACTCTTCCACTTACCCTGTGGTAGTTTGATGGGACGGAGCCTGGACATCACACTACACCTGATTTATAACTTTTGGATTGGAACAAATTTGAACTCCAACCTAACTGATATAAAGCAAACACTTCAATGTTTAAGCACATCTCAGTTTTAACTGCATTGCCACTAACTCATCTCACTTCCAAGTAAGGATGGGTGGGGTCGTTCTTCCTTCCTTCCTCCCCCTGCTTCATCATTAACAAATAATAACCATAAACACAATAAACACTTTCCATAAACACAACTACTCTACAAACAAATTACTCTGTTGCACTGCAAATGATGAATTTGGAAAATTACTGGATCAGGAAGAATGTACAAAACCTTCCAATATATCTACATTTTTCTCCTTACCTCTTGATAAAGGTCACTGAGATCCTCATGATGTGCCTGCCTAGAGCATCCTGGGAACTCTCTAACACAACAGGAGTCAGGCGGCCAGTCCAACTCTGTCATTTCTAGCCAGTCTGTGAAGTACACCACGCCACAACATTTAAACTGCAAAGGAAGGATTAGCCAAGATCAGCAATAACAATGCTACTTCTTCAGCAGGTCATCAAAAAACCTAAATAAGTTCCTAATACCAACTTTCAAAATATTTCCATAAAACTAAAAACACTTACAAGTGCTTCCCTCTATCTTGCTTTGCTGTACTTTGACATAAAAGCAACATGAAAAATATAATGTAGTGACCAATGAATACTTCAGAAACAGCCAACAATAACACTCTGTCCTTTAAATCCCAATTGCCTCTTCAAAGGATGCTTCACGGAAATTGTCCTATCTTGGGATTCTCCTATCCTTACTACAAGGAACTAACACATAATTTCATGTCAAAATGGTGACTAATGAACAAGTATACCTGTGGCTGAAAGGAGTAGTAGAAAAAGGTCTAACTAGTGAGGACTATTCTTGCAAGCCTACAATTATGGGCACACTCATTGAAAACAGAAAAAGCAGAGATTTACCTGAATACAGAAAAAAAAGAAAAAAAAAGATTAAAAGAGTGACAAAAAGGTATAGAAATCACAAATGCTGAAAACTGAAAATGGAAGGAAGCAGTATCACATTAAAATAAATACTGCAACAGAATCAACCATAAAAGTAAGAAGTTTGGCTGCAAAGCAGATGAGCCGTAATTGGCTATAAAACCCACCAGGACTAACAACCTGTCTTCTCTGCAAAGCACACCCAGAGATTTAAAGCCAAATGACCAGTCTACCACATTAGCAGCTGCTTTCACACAGAAAAGGGATGAAGCAGCTACATTAGACATGGTTCGGCATTGGATGTGGACTCGACATGGCTGAAAAGCAGCTTTGCTGCAGAAACAAGATGCTACTTTATTCTGCCTGAATGTCCTCCAGGACCAGCCTGAGGTCCAGGAATAAGTCATTCATTCCCTGGTTCCTTTGATCGACAGGCTTGGGAACATATTTGCCCCTCTTTACCCACTTCAGAGCTGGAGTCCTGTATTCCACACCACTTCCTGGTCACAATCAAGCAGATCAGTGTCCAGACATGTTGACACGCACTGTGCCTTGAGTTCACCAGTCCTCTTAAAAATCTCACTCACTTCTTTACCACAGCTCTAATGTCTCTGTTTTTATCAGTTCATTACTCAGTCAAAATCTTCCCAACACTGGACTTTAAGGCAAGCTCAAGCTTTGACTCCTCATTGCAATTGCAAGGACCACCTCCTTAAACATCTTTTTCTTACTCTTGTATCTTTTCTTCCCCCGCCTAATTCTTCTTTTCTGACTTCAGCTGACCCTTTCCATCTTCCTTAGCATAGTCACAACTCTAATATTAGGCCAGCAAGAGGATTGAGGGAGAATACATTTCCCTTCTCTCTCAGATGTTAGAAGATACAGAAGAAAGAATACCAAGCTGATCAGGGCTGAATCTTTGGTAATAGAATTGTAATTACAATTTTGCTGACTCAAGAAGGGCCACAAGTGCTCATTCAGCCATAAAGCACAGACCAGCCTCATACATCCAGCACCTGAGCTATGAGCAGATGGAATACGAATGAGAGCACAACAATTAAGTAGAGGCTGTAAAAGAGCTTTCACAGCTCCCCAAATCATTCATCTGGTCACAGATGTAATATAGAAAATCTAACTTCTAAAACTTTTTCTAGCTTCTAAAAGGAAGTTCTTGTCCCCTAGAAAAATWAAGGCTTAGTTGAAGTTTTATTACAAATATACATATTATAACCAGCCATTATGATGAAGCTACAACAACTAGGAGGATAAGAGGCAGTCTTGAATTTAATCAACCTATACATTTAAACCAAGACACAGTATCAGCTCTAGTCAAGGAAAATTGATTGAGACCATTTGATTATATTATCWCAGGTAAAGAACAGACATAAACACTCTACCTGCATACGAAGAATTACTCAGTTTCACAGAGCACTTGCATGGCCAGAGCAGGGAACTAGGGGGGGTGTGCTGGTGTGTAACCACTTTCTTTCATGTTTTAATATAAATACAGACTAACCAAGGTTTTAATATAAATACAGACTAACCAAGTGCTGCCAGGAAATGTTTAAATAAACAGGAAATATGTGCAACAGTGATAGATTTCAACATTTCAACAAGGGCAGCACAATGACAGGCATTTAAAGAGTTCTCTTCCTGCACATGAGTTATATTTGGAGTTAATGTGTTTTACCTTGGGCAATTTCTTGTTTCTGTAACATAATACTTCATTCTATAAAAACAGTCCTGAATTTTAGTAGGCTAGAGGGCAAAGCTGTGAATACACAAGGAAGCTTTTTGGTTTGTTTCCCACCCCCMCAGTCAAAGGAAATAAAAACCCTGATCACTTTCACAAACCTCGGCCAAAGAGACAGTGTTGGCATCTTTTTGGAAACTTCCTTTCCCATTCCTTTCCAGCTAAACATATCTTAACCATGACAGCTCCATGAAAGGAAACTAACAGAGCCTATGGGAAGGGGAGCACAGTTTAATATTAAAACAACATATAGATACATTCATTTTACTTTACCTTTTTAATTTTATATACATTGTATCCTTCAATGCTATAGTAATCCTAAAACGTATTGGTGTCCTAACCTTACTGAAAAAAGAGATGAGAGCGGTAGCAATTTAACTGATTTTTGTTTGTGTTTAAGCACCTTTAGGGCCTACAAAAACTGAAGAATTGGATATCAAGTGATGTTAAAAGATATCATCACTACACAGTGTTTCATACCAAATGAACTTGCATTTATTTGCCTATTCACTTAAAACCAAACCTTTTCCTTTAGCAGAGAAATAACACACACTGAGCAAGTACTACTCCAGTTCATGAATTAACTGTCATCTTACCTCCCTCTGGAAGAAATTCCAAGCATGAGTCAGCCACTGGTACCTAGGTAGGCCATAATTGGTCATCCTGGCTTTCAGTGTGATCATATCAGACCACTGCACTGGAACCTGAAGCAAGGAGAGATAAGTGACTCACAAAACAGATCAGCAGGCTTGTGGCTCCAAACCCACAGGTTCCATCTATTCTCAGATCTTTTCAGTGCAATAACTAAAATAACTTTGTATACAAATAAAACAGGAAAACAAGTGTTCCAATTTTTATGATACTGATACTTTACAAGCTTTTCTTAAAATATCATGGAAAAGTTATTTCTTTCCTTTGCTTACAAATTAATGTACACGGAAAAGTAGTTACATATTTGAGAGATCCAGGGATAATTTGGTACAATTTAATTATATTATTACGACATTTTTTACTTGGCATCGAACTTCAACTGAGTCACATCCAAGTCCTCAGGGATGGTATTTGTCTGCCCCAGTTTAGGTGTCCCCCTGGTGCTGTCTTAGACAATAGAAATAAACAGGCAGCCAAATGGGGAAATTCATCTCAAGATAAATAATTTAAACAGAGCAGATGAATCATTCCCTTGAAGTCTCAAATCCCTTGAAGTTTTGAATCCACTTCATTAAGGTGACAAACTTTGATTTAAATGTCTAACTTCTACATACATAAAATTAATTGAGATGAATTCTGCCCCAGGAGTTCTTTCAGTGATTTTCTGGCTTTGTTTGGAGTCCTGCATGCAGGTATCTCCTGAATATGCTCCACTTCAGTATCTTGCTCAACAGTAACAAAAAAAGTGTAGACAAGGCCCTGTGACCTTTTTTATTTTTAAAACAACACACTCACAGCCTTGTGAAAATCTTTTCTTCTGAAAGGATTCCTGAAGTATTTTTCTTTCAAATATGACTACTCAGAAGTGAGGTGCTGGTGTACTCCATTGACTGAATATAACACCTAAGTTAGCAATTCATTACAAACAACAGAGGCAAATGCTATGGCACCTGGAATACAGTGAAGCTATGAGTCAAGATCAAACTCTCACTTCAATTCAGCAGCACAAATTTCAGTGTGCCAAAACAAAACAAAGGATCTGAAGACTGCAGTCACCACTCTAGGAGCACATACCATCCATGCTGAGTTTTGCCTTGTTTCCATCAGCCTTAACAGTCATGATGAAAGAAACCACAATTGCAATATCAGCTGTCACCTGGATGGCAGGGGAGCCCAGCTCCTCTAGGAGCCATGACTTTGCTCTCCTGTTCAATTTGAAGCGAACAGTAAGGGCATTATGCAAGTAGCAACAAATGTTATCTAAGAAAAAAAAAATTAGCACAATACTTCCCCAGGACCCTGGTCTTCATTGTGCTAGATGCCCTACAAAAATATGGGGACAATCACTGCCTGCCTGAACCCATAATACAAATAAGAATATTTGATAACATTTCGTTACTACTACTAAGTTAGTACACTTTTGATGCTCTAGTAAAGCTTCATATTATTAATAAGATTCCAGAAATTTAACATGCCTTTCACCTAGCAGATTTTTTTTGCTTAAGCAATAAAGCATTGAACTCAMAATTGTTCACATGAAAAACATGTTAGCAGTAGAGTACTAAAAATACTTTAAAAAATTATCACAGAATATTTCTATCACAAACATTTACACTGGTCACTATAATAAATTAATTTAGTTTTCTACTTAATGCATTTCTCTTTCCTCTGCATTGTAAGCTAGCACTCTGCTTTCTTTTGATAATATTTGATATTGCTGCAATTAAGCTCATATTTGCTAGACTATTTTTTTATTAATTTATTTGAGTTGAACACAGTCCAAGGTTATGCCTGCAACACAAGACATCCAACTTCTTCAGGAAATCAGTGGAAAGCAGGAAAAAAAATACTCAAGAAGTGAGAGAAGGAAATGAAAAGCAAAGCAAAACCATCTAAACTCCACAATAGGAAAGCAATTTGAATGCTGGAGCTAAGGAGGGATTTCAGAATGTCTGTGTTTGACTGCTACAAGAATGCGAACACGTAAAACTAAGGACATTGACGAACCTATTAAATATCTTCCTGTCAAGTCATATACATGGTAGTACACAATAATACATGATTGAGATGCATTTGTTTGACTATATACCAATACTTGTGTGTAGAAAACAAAAACTAGAGATGTTGGTTTGATTTTAACATAAGTTCTGTAAAGCTCAGTCTGCCACTGAGATCTAATTACTCATTATTATTTTTCTAATGACTATCAAAGCTTGACCAATGCCTAAATAAGTCAGGAATCCATATTCGCTTTTCAATCTTGTGGGTGGAATGAATCAGTCATGAGGCACACTACATCCTGAGAGCTATCATGAGCTAGGAGGAAAACTGTTTATGCAAGGACTCCTAGAGCAACTTGTCCATACAGCAAGGAGAGCCCATACTGGATCAGCAGAGGCAGTTATGCCTCACTGACATTTTTGACATCACCCACACTACACTACACACCCACCTACACTAATGCCAGCTGATCTCTGAAACCCACCAGGAGCTCATGTGATTTCCTGCTATGCTGAAACCAATATGACATCAAGTCACCCCTATGGTTATAAGAGGGAATCTTCTTATCTTTATCAAGTAGAGTAGGAGGAAGCACATTCTAGGGAATGACCTGCACAGGTATGAAAGAATCTCTGAAAAACAACTGTTCTCTTCCAGACTGCCACATTTCCTATGGTTCGCAACAGCAAGAAACCCAACTCTGTCCCACCTCATCACACGAAGAGTAGTAGTGTTAGGACAAAGGGAATAACAGCAAGAAATCAGATGGAAAGAGAAAATAACAAAAAAACAACAACCAAAAAGATACAACCCAACACAGTATCTCAGGAGATTAGGAAGAAAAAAAAGTACATATATATATATAGGGAGAGAAGAAAAGAGACAAAGAAAAGCAAAAAAAGAGTATCTGGGTTTGCTGTGACCCTCTGCAGAAAATGCAGGCATGGAATTCAGTGCTGCTTACTTTAGCAAAGGGCTGAAGGGACAGCAGTGTTTTCTGGAGTGAAACAGCATCTTCAGTGACATAACATACAGCAGGGCCATAACATATAGCATAACATATGTCATCATATGTTATGCTATATGTTCTATATGCTAKATCATCTATATAACATATAGATAACATGTGCCATCATCAGTGACATAACATATAGCTATGCCAGCCTTTATCAAACTGTCCCAGGTTTGGGTTTCAGTAGCATAGCAGATAACCAAAAGCTTGGGGATCAGACTAAAACACACCATAACTTCAGGTTCTCTAACTGAATAGTGAAGGCTGAAAAAGCATGTTCCAGTGCTCTGAAGGTTATGCTGTTTCAGGCAGTTTCCACTGACAAGATTTCTGTGGAAAATGGATGTTAGTTATAACAGTCATCCTTGGCAAAATCCCTGCAGAGGGCAGCTGTGCCCATAGGATGAAGAATGCCTTTTGTCTGTATTCCAGATTTTAAAATGAATCAACACAAGCTGACATTTAAAGCAAAGGAATAGCCTAATCGCTATTATATTAGAACACCCTTCTGGAATCTGTACTGCAAGGGAATGAATTCTGATGCAAAGGGCTGCCATGTAACTTCAAATCTGCCAGAAATTCCTTTTGGTCCAAGTACTGTGTAAATATCAAGAAAGCTCCCTCACATCTTACTGCAATATAATTGATACTCACTGTTGGAAAGACCATTATATTGGGCATATCTTGGCAGCTGAGAGAAAAATATTTGTCCCTCTATCCATAAAAATGTACCAGACTCAGTACAAGATGTAAGGATACAGCAGCCAGCAGAGCAACATTTTGGTTCAATTTGCTCAACACTTACCCATTTTCTTACATGATGGTTACAAGTCCCCAGTTTGAAAATTAAAGATTGGTGCAGTTATAAAAACTAGACAAGAGGTAAAACCCTTCACAAGTTTACAGAAGAGTGTTTTATAGTCAAGACATGTTTTGCTTAAAACTGGCATTTATAGCTTGTGGAGGCAGTGTGCAGATTTTAGCAGACAGCAAGTCCTCTACGGAAAGAACACACTGTCTGTTTACAATGTAGTACACTCTTTAAAACACAAAGAACTTTATGGGCAAAATCCCTTCAAATTCTCACATCTCTCTCAATATCCTTATTTAAGCCTGAAGTTCATAATTTATCCTCAAAAGTACCAAAGACTTCAATGAAAACCTGCCTAGCAAGAATTAACAAAAAATGAAGTTCTTAAAAGGGGGGCTAAAGGATTTGGCTCTCAAATATAGAGGGGGTAGGGAGAAACCCAGATAGGGCCTTCCAGACAGACAAGCTCTCCCAAGAGAATTCTCTGTTTAAAAAGAAGGCAGTCACTTGAAATTAAACTGTCAGAATAATGAACAGAGATAAACACTGCAGCAATTAGAAAACAGCTAGCTAGCTAACGGAAAACTTAGTTTTCTTCTGCTGAAAAAATGCAGCCTCCATTTCTGACTCACCGTTATTTCCTGCTCATAGGTCCAAACACCACAGGCCAGTTCAACGCAGAATATTACAAGCAAGCTTCCAAAGTACTGCAGAAAACAGAATGGTCTTAGCTATTTTTTATACTCTATGAAATAAAAAAGTTTTCAAAGTTTAATATTGTTAAGTCCTTTTTTCAAAGTTAAAGATCATCTGAAAATATTATTAAAATTTCACGACTGAAGACGTGAAAATGGAATACACTTTTGTAACCAAAATATGAAAGATTTAGGCAGCAAACTTTATGAAAGCAAACATCACGTGACATTTCTTTCTTGAAAACCATATTCTTATCAAAGTGATTTAGGTATTTGAGGTCAGGTCTAACTGTACAAATATTTAGAGATTAATTGAAATATCTTTTTCTATTACAAGGTATAACCATTGAACTATTTAAAAATAGAAAATACAAGTATAAATGAAGAAGAAGTACAGACCTTGGTAATGATGCTTAAGAAAAATTGGTCGCTGCAATTAAAAAGAATGGGACTATCTTCTATATAGCATCAAGAAACCCTTTCTGAACAGCACAATAAAACTACATGGATTTAAGGCTGTTTTAACTGGTGTTCTCTATTAAAAGTAACCCATTTATTTCTTATTTAAAGCAGAAATATAGTCTCATTCATTCTTGACTCCAAACTTTCTTCCATGTCAGTGGACTGAGCKTCCCTTTGCTCTCAGCATGCAAGACTTGAAAGTTGGTCTTCATGGATTTTAGTTTAATTTGAAAATCAAAGAAACACCATAACAATATAAAACAGAATAGAATAAATATATAATTCCTTCAGTAGGATACATGCCAAATGGCTTCTAATTTAGTTATTTCATTCTGGAATCTATTTAGCACACAAAACATGTACTGATGGTAAGTGATTTTTTTTTTCTATTAAAGGGTAAATAAGATGTATTACATAAACTAGAGTATAAATCCACAAATGTTGGGATTTAACAGCCATCTACATAACACCTTTTTCATTCACCTGGTCTGGAACTGAGTAATTCACAGATACCTTGGCAGCTACTGGTCTTGCCTTAATTTCTACTTGCTCATCAAATCTAACTCCCTGAATTACGTTTGTAGATGCACACAGAGACATGTAAGAAGTGCATGTAAAAATACTAGTGTTATTTTTCAGCAGAAACCTGTACTCATACCCTCCCCTTGCAAAGGTCTATCCAATAAAGATGGTGCTGAAAGAAGGATTCCTGTTCTACTAGTCTTCATCATGTTACACTGCATCTTTACAGTCATTACAGCTGAACAACACATTGCATTTCCTTACAAATCAACACTGTAAGCACACACAGAGCTCCAGTACAGGTCTTCAATAACCAATATATTCATCTTCCAAAGGTCCAAAAGAGGCAAAATATGAGCAACACCTTCCAAGAGYAAGGATGCTTTCTCTAAAAAATAAATTCATGAGCTTCTAGGCAATGTATCTACTATCACTGCAGTGCCTACTACCTATGCAAAGGGTTCTTTAAAAAAACYCAAACATGGAAATCTACTTTTCTAAGTATTCACTTTGAAAACAGGAAAGAATTGCACATGCTTGTAATAATAATAAGAAGAAGTGTTTAAGGGCATTACGACTAATACCGACATTTGTGAGAGAGAGAACAACTAAATGTTTCAACGAAAAGCACATTTCAGTTCTCAGCTGTCAAAGGAAATTCCAGTGGGTTTCTACTCCAATTGAATGACAAGCCTGGGACTGTCTGCTATCCCTGAATCTTATACAAAATTCACTGGTTGTGATGAAAGCGATACATCTGGGGGTGTACATATGGCATTCTCTGCAAAACTCTTTAATTCACAATTCTTTGTAACATTTAATTYGTTTATCAAGCTTAATATTTGGAACTTCCTCATTTTTCTCAGCATGTACGTGAAGAGTGTTTGTGGTAGTAGTTGGAGACAGAAGAGCCAAACTCAAGATTTTCTCCAATTACTGAATACGAGATAGAAAATTATTTAGCCAGTCTCACTCATAAACCACTTCTGGATCTGCCAGGGACTGAGCACTCCAGACTAGCTACATCTGGACACATCAGGGCACTCCAGAATCAAGCTTTCTGTCCTGAGAAAGCCCATCTCTGTCCACAACATAAAAGAAGAAAACACACCATGAGCTGACACACATGAAAGGCCATGCTCGGAACTGAGCGACTGCAGGCACATTGAACTCGCACACAGAACGTTGTTTCGCTCTGCTACTGAAGGGGAGTATTATATCTCTCTAAAAATAATGGTTTGCAAAACAAATTCTTCTTATATAAGTTTTGTGGGGGGAAAAAATCCTCTAACCATTATTTAAATTTATTACCCCTAATTTCCATCTTCCAAATCTAGAAATTATTACTGGCTTCAATGCTTACTCCTTGTCCCCAGTAAAATTCCCACAAGAGTCTGAATGCTAAATGCATCTTCCTGCATTTCCACACTTCTGGATTTTGCCAGAAACAGGGYTTTGAAGCAGGCTTAATATTTCTTCCTGTGGGCTGAGTGGCTACGTGTTGTAAAGATGACTAACTCACCGAGGAGCACAGTTGTATATCACACACAAAACTGCACCAGGAGGTCACTGATACTACCTTCTACAGCACATCTCCCTCAGAGTACTCTTGGCCATTGCTGAGGTATTTTCTACTGCTTCTTTGTTTTTTTCTTTTTTCTTTTTTTTTGGCAGAGAGAGGGTAAGAAGGGGAAGGCACAGAAGGGAGTGAACAGTTTTGCAAAGACATCTACGAGCTATCGTAAAATTAAAAAAGTCTACAAGCAATTAAGGCACAGTTGTGATCACTTTAAGAACTAGAGACCTTTTACAGGGCAAATGCTACAGACATTTAACATTTCCCTTTTGTAGGCAATTGCTAATCACTATCATTCTCTCCCAAGTCTGACTATGCAAAGTCATAAGAAAATTGGAGTGGTGCCTTTATCCTGTTACAAACCCATCAGTTTCACTGAAAGACTTTCTCCAGCAAAGCTGTGAAAAAGCTAAAATGTTGCTTCCTTGAGAGAAATTGAATGACTAAAATGCTGGCAGAAAACACTCTTTAGAGAGTAATAAATCAAAGTAAAAACATTTGCCAATTTTAAAACAAAAAAACAAAGCATTAGACATTTAGTGCTCCTCACTAAGTCATGCTTGTGGCCAAGATCCTAAACTTTCAGTGTAAAACGGATGTTGTCAGTTAGCAGGAGCTGGTTCTCCTGCAACCTCCTTGTTAAGCCTGCTCTACCACAGGTCACAGGGTGGGGAGGGAAGGAGGGAGAAGGGACGGAGGCAGCAGCTCTGTAAAGCAGTAGCTTTCCAACAGGAACATTGCCTCTAATACCTGGAACACTGCATAAGCACTTAGATTTGCAGCACCAATAGACTGAAGAGGCTTAAACAACTGTGTCTCCAGCACATCAGTCCTGAAAGAGAGGTGAAGGAACTGGGGGCTCAGGAGAATCCTGTTCTCCTTCTTTTCTTGTGCAAGAGAGTGAACACAATTGCAAGAAGTGGGAACAGAAACAAAGTCATTACTGTGAAAATCAGTTTTAGAGATGTAAAGACAGAGGAATGAAGGGCCAAGGAAAGATGGTAAAGATATTGCCTATGTAATCATCAGACCTTGTTTTGCTCTTCCTGAGGTACAGGTGCAAAAGTGACCTCAGCCAACATTCAAATCCTGAAACCTCTAATTCAGAAACCACACACAACAACAACATGGAAACCCACCACAGAAATACCACCTACCAGTGCAGAGATGCTACCAAGTTATACTCAGCTACTGCGACTTGTAACAGCCTCCATGGACCTCTAGCTCTTGTGCAAGTCAACCCTAAGTTCACACCTACAGGGAATTCATGTATAAGACAGAAAGGACAGGGGGATAGTGAATGCAAATGAAATTATGATGAATTTCAGCCACACAGAAGGGAGGTAACCATCAAGTAAATAATCTAGGACAAAAAAAAAACCCAAAAACCAACAAACCAAAAAAAAACTCCCCAAAAACAACCAAACAAAAAAATAGGGACTAGTATTTGATAGGTYTTGTCCCAATTCAAGTAGCTATCTACATAAAGGCTATGAGAACCTGATAAAGCACTAAAAAGGTACATAGTATTTTCAAATATGAATTAAAAATCCAAGTAATTAAAACCTATTTTTATAAAGATCTGTATAGGCTGTATAAATAGAATCAAAAATTTTAGTCTKAATAAAATTCCTGCATGCCACAGTGGCACCCCACAAGAGGGTACAAGCTCCATATATGCCACTGTATGCCAGTGCTCCATACATGGAGCATATATGCTCTGGCATATGCCCAAAATGTCTTCCTATCTCTCTATCTAAGGCTAAAAATTTAGCTACAAAATTAGTTTATCCTAAATAAATTATGACAGACTTTTTTTGCTATGACATTTGTTCTACCAAACTAAGCTAATGTCCATCACCACCAAATATATTTCAGGAATGTATTTCTTTCTTGATCATCTCAACCACTTAGAAAAAAAACATAAATAAAAACAACAAATGCAAGTACAAAATCACTATTACTGAATCTAAGGTATTTTACATTTGTTTAAAAGGTGTTTGTTCCAACAACTCCCATTCTGTTCAGAGAGTAATGGCAAAGAGCATACACATGAAATATCTCCCAACATAAAATCTCTCCCTTACGGCTTTCCATCCTGCAGAGTACAGGATTTTTTTGTTGCATTTGTGGGCAACTTAGGGAAGGATGTAAAGCATGAAGCACAATGTCTTATGTCTTTTGCAGAGATGTAATACAAAACTCTTAACTGTAGTTGTAGAGATTTTGTTTGTCTAGAATACGCCACATGATTCCTTCAATTAATAACCTAATATAATTTGTCTATGCTTTTCAGGCAACAGGCGAAAAGAACTGGAGAAAAATAACCTGTTTCTGTTACTAACATGGAAACAGGACRATGGAGAAAACTGGGACTTCAGAAAATACAGCACATGGAGAAAGTTTTTAAAAATTCTTCTCAGAGATTTTTTKGTGGTAGAAATATTGAATTGTAACTACATTTAGCAAAGAAAAACTGGAGTTAAAACTCTAGACCCCTGCAGTAGTCTCCTTCAGCCAGGGCAATGTCAACAGCCAGTGCAGACTTCAGCCACCGTGATGATCCCAGTGGCACAGATACACAACCTCCATGACTGTTCTCTGAGGATGCCCTTCTGAACCCTGCTGTAAACACTATGTCAGAAACAAAGCTAAGACCAGGAACTCTCATAGCAATTTGGTGACTTTGGGTACTTAGTGACCAACAAGTCCCTATGGCACGCTGGTGCCAAGCAGCTCAAGCAGGTAASGGCTGCCGTACTACAAAGCTGAGCATACCCAAGTATATTCTGGAAGTGATGAGTTTTTTCACTCTGCCACAGCTGGCTTCACTAATTTGTTGTCAATGACCTATGGAATGCTTCATCAGCAAACAGCTACTATAACCAGTAAAATTGGGCTGTTAGCCTACACACAAGAATCAAAGACCTGAACACATCCCCAGTCATGCTCCTTTGACCCCACTCATACCAGTGATCTTTTGGTTTGCAGTTTGCAAGTGTGATTTGGAAGCAAGAGTCATGAATGTAAACAGAGACAGGGTTCTGTGTCTACACAAATTTCAACAGAACTAGGGCACAAGAATGGTTTACTTAATCTTTTTCTTCCCTCAGACCTTTTTGGTTTTATGTTGCACCATGCTCCTCTGTTCTGACAGCTTCCTAGTTAACTACTGTCAACCTGAGGAGACTTCACAATCTGCTTAATTAATTCCTAGAGAACAAATATAGCCCATCACACAACATAGTAAAAATACTGACTTTTTAAGCCCATTTCCAGACAATGAGGAAGCAAGAGTGCATTCTGTGTATGAAAGCAAATAGCAATGGCAAGCAGGGACTAACTACTGGAGTCAGAAGTTGCAATATAGTGAAGAAAAGTCAGAGCATGGGGAGCTTTTGGAGAACCTGTTCTACAAGACTAGAAATCCTTCRAATTCTGAGCAAATGTGCCTTTCTTTGAAGGATCAGTGTACTTCTTAATGAATCATGGTACACACCATCTCTATTTTATTTCATAAACATCTTTTTTTCAAGCTTTACTACTCTCCTCCCAAGCACTTCAAAGAGTAGCTGATCAGCAACTCCAGCCCCCTCAGACTTGCTGTCTCACCACTGCTTTCTTGAGCAATGTGGTCCATATGGCATTAGAGGCGAAAAAAGCTCTGGAAAGGGCAGGGGCTGATGGAAATTCCAAGAGGGCAGCTGCAGAATGAAACCTTATGGGAACCTCTAAAAGACCAGAGTATATGGTATGTCAGGCAAATGCCAGCAGATTTTAAGAGTTATACATAGCATTTCCCAATGGCTAACAGCCTGAGAGCATCAGCCTTGTTCTTCTGAGATGCAAGCCATCCAAGCATCTCTCTGCCCCCTGGGAAACCTCAGATGACCATCACCACTGGATCACCAACAGGAACCAGAATCTTTCTGTGCAAAATCTAACAAGTCCTTCCTCCTTCGATAACTTGCAAGCTATGGTTCACTTTATTTTTGTCATAGTTTACAAGCTAACGAGGCTATTTTAATGACTGATCCAGCTATCTTTTTTTAAAAATGGAGCAAATGCTCATTAAATGGAGTCAGACAAGTTTTGCATGGAAAACTCAAATCCTCTTTATCCACTTCAGCAGCACAAACTTTCCCCTCCCTCCCCTGCACCCTCAGCCCAGCCCTGTAGGGATTAACAGTCCATTAGTCATTTTGATTTTAAATTTGGTTTATTTGCTTGACAACACAGAAATTTTTAAGAGATGCAGCCACAAATCGACAGGGAAATGAGCTGAAATCATTAACCTGCAACATAAGCTACTGAATGTCATCCAGTTCTTCAGAATAAATACATTTCACAGGAAAATTATCAAATATCTCTATTATTTGAGATTTGGTTTCCCAGACCACAAAATTTTAGCAAAATGTCTTAAAAGTCTGTGATCTTTGCAAAGTCCACATTTGTCCTGGGTTAACCAAAGTATGTATTCGATCACTATCCACATGATTCCTTGATGAGCTGGTTAACAATGGGTCATTCACAGTAGCTGGGTACACACCTGGTCCCTCAGGCTATGAGCTAAGGAGAGGCAGATCATGTGAGGTGGASTACTGTTTCTTACCTCAACCATGATTACTCTCCCGGGAAACAGCAGCACCACCCATCCTGAGAGGGTCATCTCTGCTAATGGCCCATTACCAAACTGGATAAGCACCGACAAATAGAACTCCAGAACATCCCATGACTCATAGGACTAAATCATTTCCATTGCGGAAATCTCCACCCTGGGGGAGGCACCACCTAAGAACCAYCACATAAAAATGCCCGGGGACTGAGAGAAATGACCACTGGACACCCAGAGGACCAGACCTTTCTACAGGACTACTGCTTTCAACAGCACTGCTACCACCCTGGTCAACGGGGTATTCAGGTTGTACTCTGACTTTGTGGTTTTAAGGCAGTTTTGTTTCCGTATTACTGCATTTATTGTGACCTTTCTATTAAAATYGTAATTCTGACCTAAAATCTCTTGCAAGATATTTGTGTGGGGTTAATTCCCCCTGCTGGTTTACTTTCAAACTAGCATAATGTTTTAAATAGATAGCGAACACTTTTTAAAAAATCTTTATAAATAATTTTAAAATTAATTTTTTTCATGGCACTGAACATTCTAGTTTTAAAGCTATGTATCCAGKTTTTTTTTATTAAGCCATTTATTTTTTTAAAAACCTAAACAAAATTATTTATGAATAGTTAGAACTTTGTTCACAGCCTTGATTATTCTGTGGGATATTCATCACCTGTTGTAAATTTTTACTTTAATAGTTACTCTTTCCATATATAAGTAAACTCGTATTACTTTGGAAATAAATACACACTTCAAACAATTATTAGGATTTATTTGCTAAAGGTTCAATTACCTCAAGTCAGTGAACTTCTAGGAATAAGGGTTATTGCAAGGGCATGGTAAAGTACTAAACAGGACATAGGTAAAGACAGACATTAGACCATAATTTTCTCATGGCTTGCCATATTCCCTTTCCCCTTTTTCTTCCCCTATTTCATAACGTTTATATCAAAACCCAAAGCTTCCTATTCCCCACAGATTTTTCAAAACACAGTTTCCTTCATTTCTCTAGCTGCTCTTTATTTTCTACCAAGGAAATTACACACTATAAAAATGTTTCTTTAGTCAAGAAAATCCTTTTTGCTTGTAAAATAGAACCATTTGGTGCTGATTCACAATGACTATGCCTCAGCATGCCCCAAAACACTTCAAACAATCACCATTTTGAGTGAAGAAATGCTCTTAAGATATAAAACCCACACTGCAGACCCCATGCACACAGCAAAGCGCCTCCATGGCAGTGAGGCTGGGCTGTGTTTCAGACAAGACACAGAGATTTGGCTGGGCTTTGTGGATTCATATACTTGTTCCTTGCTCTTAGGGACTTCTCCTATTCCCTATTCATTTCAGCAGAAGAAAAAAACCTGGGCAAACAAGCAATGAGAAAAGAAGAGCTAGAAGGGAGAGAGGGGAAAAAAGACCACTCTGGCAGCACGATCATATATCATCTCAGCAGTTCCCCATCTTTTCTCAGTCAAGATACAGTATTCCTCATTCCCATCCTGGTATCACTCACAACTCTCTACCCTCAACAACCCCAGTGCTTTGAAACCTACTGTCATATCAGTCCCCGTCTTTTCAATGGTTTCATAGTACCCACATGTGCTGGTTTGAATGTGAACCAGCAGGGGAAATTAACCCCACACAAACACCTTGAGAGATTTTAGGTCAGAATTACAATTTTAAAAAAAAGGTTAAAATAAATGCAGGAATACAGAAACACCAGCCTAAACAAACCGACAAGGTCATGGTACAACCTGGCAGTGGTTGCAGTCCTGTTAAAAGCAGTAGTCCCAAAGAGAGGCCTGGTCCACTGAGTATCCAGTGGCGGTGGTTGTGGTCTGGAGTCCTCTGGCTTTCCAGTCGTCTGGTAGTCCAGTCCAGCAGACCAGTGATCTCTCCTATCCCAAAGTCTACTTTTATGTCGTGTTTCTTGGCTGGCACCTGCCCCAGGGGTGGGGATTTCCACAATGGAAAGGGATGTTCCCGACGTTCTATTAGTTGGTTCACATGAGCCAAGTTTTCAGGGAACAAATGGTTTCTGGCATTCTATTGGTTGGTGTTTATCTGCTTCGTTAATGGGCCATTAACCGAGATAATCTAGTCAGGATGGGTGGTGCTTGCTGTCAGCCGGAATGGTTATCTCAGTTGAGATAAGGAGTACTGCCCCACCTCCCATGATTTGCATAGCCCCAGGGACCAGATGTGTAATCACCTAACTGTAATGACCCAACTTATCAAGGAAATATGTGGGTGGTGATAGAATATATCCTTTTTTGGTTAACCCAGGACACCACATCCATCGCTTCACCAACCTTTTTATTACTATTGTCCCTCCTCTTTTGACGCGGCAGCATTATTTCAGAGCCCTTTTCAGCTGTGGTGCTGTTTCATTCTCTTCTACTGCCCTGGGCATCAATGACTTTTAGGAACTTGGAGGGAAGACACGATATTAACAGTGTAACAAGTGGGAGTGAGGGAAACAGGAACAAGGAAAGTAAGAGCAGTAAGACTTCCTCCAAAAGGCTCATGAGGCCAAACACACTGACACTAAGTCAAACAAACATTCAGGATATAAACGCACAAGAAGAGACAAAGCAGTCACCTCCCATCAAGYGAGCCTAAAAGTACAGCATGCCGTGGAAAGTGTGGCACAGGAGTCCAGGCAGCATGTATCATGCTGAAAACATACTGGAACCATGAAATGACTACTGTCAATAGATATCTACCTTTTATCTCAACACTGTGCCTCTTTTCTAAAGGATGAGGAAGTGTCTCTTCACTATTCAAGAAATATGCAGAAAAAAATAACATTTATGACCTCCTAATGGCACTATCCAACCTCACTGTCCTAAGTCAAAGGCATTTCCCTGAACTGCCCTCAAGGGGCCAGACAGTTCTTGTTAGTTCCACCTGCTGGATAACTGCACCAAAGTGATGTGTTGCCTCTGCAACACTGCCAAGCATTCAAGGCAGCTGCTAAGTGCCTGGATGAAAGAAGCAGATCATCACCATGATCACAGCAAACATTTGGATTTAAGCCAAGTATTTGTAAGAAGACCTGGTCACTCCCACCAGCTTAATTCCTGTCACACTCCCACACGCTTCTCAAATACATAGCTGCTCTTGCTTCAGCAGGCAGCACCTTCATCGCTACACACCTCCCAGTATCCCACAGGGCAAGGCAACTCATGTCTCCTCTGTAACGTCCCTCTCATACTTAAGGAAATTAGGCACTGTTTCAAAGCATCTGCCTTTAAAAAAGTCTTTTAAGGACATACACAGCAAGGATTTATATATGTCGGGAAAGGCAAGGTCAACAAAATGCACCACATGCTTACACAGGCAAACAGAGAGCTTGGCACTGAACCCYAGGACCAATGTACTCCACTCGACAGAGCTGGGAGCCCAGCAGAGCGCACATGTTCCTGCAAAGCCTGGCTTAGCTCTGTGGTGACACCATGGCATCACCAAAATCCATCTCAAAATCAAACAATTTGTTTGAACCTTAAAAATCCTGATCTAAACAGGAAAGAAACTTGCCCTCTATTCCATTTCAAGGCAAAAAGATGTATCATAATGATTAGTACAGGCATCATCTCAAGCAGTTTACCTTTGAATTCAAAGTTAGAAATACAGAAAGAACAAAAATACTCTATTTTCTTGAGAAATTAGCTCATATTTGAAACTACTCAGGTATAACAAAAATTGGTGAACTTTAAGTGTATTTTCTCTTACAGTAGAACATCAAAAAAGCAGCACTTCAGAATGCAAGCTAAATGTCCACCCGCTTAGCTAACCACTGAATATTTGAATTTGAAGTTTAGCAGAGTACTGGCTTCTCATCGAACCTGAACTACACTATTATAAACACATTTAAATCAGTTTTACAAACAAGGAAGGCTAACCTGTCTTGTGAATCTCTGTCTTCCTCCCACACAAAATACATTTGTATTGTTGATAAAAGGCACAAAATACAAACTCAGTCTAGCTTAATACTAAACTGCATGGCTTTACACCAACTATGTATGTCAGTTATTTCTTCCCTTCAGTGCCTGGTATCTAAATAATGAAGACTTACTTCTGGCTGGTAAATAACAGTTCCAGTGCCTAATGTTGGTACAAGGTATTGGAGCAGCTGTAACTGTGCTAAGAGTCCACACGGATAAGAACAAATATCTTTTATTACTACAGAGCAAATAACCTATACTATTTATTACTGCAGAAACACATGCAGCCACAAAAAGGAAAAAAAAACCCAGACAAAAAAATTAATTATCACTAAGGTTTCTCATTAATTCCTGGCAACTGTAGTCATAAGTACTACAGAATAGTTGATGCTGTGGTACTGTAGAGCAGCTAACATTTCACACAGAGTAAGAATGCCTTCTAGGAAGAAGACATTAGCAGTTATTGGTATCTTGCAATATGTCCCAATTTAATCACCCCTATCACCTCTGCATCCACATGGACTGAMATAGGTATCTATGTATAGCAGAATTTGTCACAAGTGGTGATACAGTCAGTAGTATCTCACCATTCTTTAGACAGACTTCACAGAAATCACTAGTTTAATGATGGTTTGTCTTCTTGTCTTTCAACTCAATACACATCCCTGCCAGGGTCCAATTTATAATCAGGTTCTGTCATAACTAAATTAATAAGCTGTTTGACCACACACTGACAGGGTCTAACAATGTTTAGCTCTGAGGAATATTTACTACTCTGTCAACTTTATGATAAAGATCAGTAACAGGACTTGCCCTACTGACCATCAAATATTTCTAAGAGTCTTTACTTCTGTGAAAACATATGCAGACAAATTTGAATCCTGTGCTGTTTGAATGCTACAGTTACAGAAAAGTCATGGTTTTAAATATAAGAACTTGAAACGAAAACTCCAGATAGGATGTATTTTCCAGTGGGATTTTCATTAAGCTCTTCTTGCCAAGCAACAGAGTTTACTCTTGTTATTTTAATAAAACAAGAACTTAAAAAAAAAAAATCACATATTCTTAAAGAACATATGCATTTTTTTAGGGTTTGTTTTTTTTCAATCAGGCAATGTGCACAACAGACTTTAAAAACAATCCAAAATGTACAGAGCCTCAGAAGAGAGGCAAAGGATGCTTTTTTCAAATCCAGAACCAATCTTGTTGAAACAACTGTATCAACCACCATAAAACCTGGACTCTACTTTCCCATCCCTGGACTTTTTATATATTCAAGTCAGTGACTCTTCCGAGTTCAGATCTTCCACTTTAGGGTGGCATCACAGCTACTTCTACATGAGGATGTTGGTCAATCACACAAAAAAATTCTATTATAGACACTCAAGGTACACATATGCTTTTCAGACCAACTACCCTTCAGGACATATTTCTGAAGTAATTAAAATTAAATGATCATAGCTTTAAAATGCTGGTTCTACAAATAGTCCAGAGGATGCACCTCAGAAGACTGAGGTGTTACATTTTCCTACTATTAAGCTGAGCAAAGATGAGTTCAATTTATACTCATGCCCCACATGAAGATGGCAAGGTTTCAAGCATTTAATTGCAAGACAAAATTTCAAAAACAAATGAAAATTATTATGTATTCAGAAGTACTAAAAATACCTAACAGTATATGTATTTTATTGTCCTTATGTTTTATTAGATTTTCAAAAAATCCACTTCAATTAACAACATCAGCACTAGCAATTAGCATGCTGCCAGGAATGTCAAGAGTTGTATTCGAATATCTGTACATTCCATCATTATGGCCATTCATGTACTTCAAAAAGAAGATTAAAAGCATGATTAAAGAAGTTGTTAATGTTTTACATGAAGGTTCTTTTCTTTTAGTTCATCTGGTTGAACAAAAGCTCATTTTGTTGATGCATCACTTTTCTGATTAGTCTGATGAACGAAGTATTGACTTATGTCTGCATACTTCTGTATGGTACAACATAACTGCATTCATGTAACAATTAATCAAAGACAATGACATATTTAGGAAGATATCATTTAGTTTTGCTTATCAGTTTGCTGAGCAAGAGCAAATATCAAGCTCCTGAAAATGAAATATTGCAACATAAAATGATAGAAATGTCTTGTTTTGATTTAGTATAACTTGACTGCCTAAACACACTTCAAATAATTTATTTCCAGATGGCACTAAGGGCTATAAATAATTTCTTCTTTTCACTTGCAGTGTAAATAAACTGAAGGCCAAAACCAGCTTTAACTTCATTTTCTCTCGAAATAGTTATGTCGGTTTTTTCAAAGCTTATACTGAAATTAACTTTTTCTTTCCGCAGATACTATGTGGCATTGATCTACATCATATAGTTGTGTTTACCTTTCAATTAATTTTAATTAGAATTAAAAACTATCACCACTATAAAATAAAGAACACATTATGAAAATAATCTTATAACCTTACCAAAAAACCCTAAGGTTTAATAAGTTTATCATATTTTAATACTTTCACTATTTAGATGAAACAAAAATATGTACAAAGCCCTTTAAGGATATGTAAGGAAGAGTACTAGAGAAATAATTATATAGAATGAAATTACATGAATCCATTATTCTTACACACATGCCCATAATTAAGTAATTGTCTTAGAACTTGTTCCCATTGACTTTAACATTGCAAGGTTAAGAYCTAGAAATAAAAAATCCATTACTATTCTGTTACTCTAACACATTCAGAGTTAAATGAGAGTTTTTCCCAACAATATAGTTTTGAAACAATAATGTTCACATTGTATACAGGCCTAACAAATATCCAAAAGGAGAAACAATATTGCCCTCTTGCAATTGAGGAACACTTCTGCCGCAAACATTCAGCTGGAAATATCAAATAAAATTTACTCCAACCCTCCCAAATTAAAAAAAAAGACCATTTTAATACAAAACCACAATACAGTTTTGCAACTGTTTTTTCCACAGTTAGAATAGTTCTATTAGAGAAAAGCAAAGGTTGCATAAATCTCAGCCAACTTCTCATGGTGTTTTATGGTCATTTTGTGCAAAATACATAAGCTTCAAGTATCACATACTTAAGCCTACACAAATTCACATGAAAAATTCAACTGAATGGACTTTGTGAGAAACCAGCGTTCCACTACAGTGAAAAAACAGCAGGAGCCCAACTCTACTTGTACAGGACCCCGGATATTCTCAAGAGCTGAACAGTTTTACCTGTCCACTTTCTCCTACTGCAATTACACTAGTCAAGTCTGATACACCTCTTTCACATCCATTGCTCCCTCTCTCTTGGGCCTACAGACTACTTGCCATCCTGCTTATTCTCATATTAAAAGACAAAGTCCAATTCTGCAAAGAGCTACATCTACACTTTTAAGAAGCATACAGGCACATGGCACTCTTTAATCTCAGTATTGCCAACAGTCCAAAAATTTTAACTCTAAATCTTTAAAATTTGTGTGAGCTTGATGGGCTTTTGTGTGAGTGGCCTTTTCTTTGGTTTTGGTTGACTGGTTCTTTTATTGTCCTCAAATTCACTGACTTCCAGATGAAGAAAATGGTGTTTGGCTCCCTTGACAGTCAAAGCCTCATCACAGTTAAACTGTATATAGAGCATTGTGCAGGAGAGACTACTACTCTTCAGCTGCTGTCAGCTCAGTTATATACTCTCCAAATGAAGGAAAAAGCTGAGTACTTGGAATTTATTTTTAAACTTGCTCACAACCAAATGCAACTGCGAAGTTCCACATCCATGTAAGAGAAGACAAAGCTGCTGAACACACTCAGAATTAACTGTCATCAGCTACAAGTGCTGTTACTTTACACACACAATCAATTGTGGAACAAAGCAAAGTCTAGGTTCGGTAGCTATTGCACAGCTAAGAGTCAAAACAGTAGCAAATGGGTTTATTTCAGAGTACTCAGACTCACGTCCCTATAATTATTAGTACTTAAGAGTTTGAGTTATTTTTCCCTTCAGCAACTCCTCTACTAAATGAAGTGAATTTTTGCAATTGAGACACTGATTGTCTTTCAGTCACAGCATAGTGCAGTCTAGGCAATAAATTCTTTCCTACTGTGTGCTTTGCAATTACAATTCCTCATCGATACCATAACTCAACATGGTAACAAAAAATAATCAGTATTTATCTAGTGCCTGTGGATCAAAACCTTTCTAAAACTCTTGAAACAATGTAGAAGTTATGAAACATACCCAGACAAGGAGCAACAGATTTCTTTTCACYGTTCCACAGTACCCCAGCATTCCAACTATGATGAGGAAACAGCAGACTGCAATCATAACCGGGTGGACCACAGGAAAGTAAGTCAAAATGACAGCCTCCTCCACCCTAAAACCAGTTAGAACCATAATCAAAAAAAGCACAATCACACAAAAATGATACAGAAGAAAAACATAATATAGCCATTAGAAAGAAAATGGTCAATTAGCAGATGTGTTCTTTCTAGCACTTACACATTTCACAGAAATCTCTTCAACATGGTTTTAAAGTCACATGTGCATTCAGGTACAAAAACGTAATGCATTGTCCAAAACCCCTCTGGAGCAAAGGCAGTCTTCCTGTCTTGCACTTGCACAGTATGTAGCACAATGAGGCCCTGTTCTATCACTAGGGTTCATAAGCACTGCTGTAATAAAATTAACTGAATTCCTAAATCTCTGGACTGAATAAAGTATTCAAAACTAAACAGTAATATAATATGGTTAGATGTTGTCAAAGGGCCAAAAATTGATCCCTGTAAGAAGAGAAAGGCACAGGACTGAATTCCAATCTTTCCCGCTTTTCTAATTTCAACTGATGCCAGGAATTGTGGCAAAAAATACACCTTTCRACAAAACAATAATTAGTTTAACTGAAGGATTCTTAATTCTATAAATCCTAATTAGGAAACTTGCCATACAGAATGAACAACATCTACCCCAAGCAGTCACCCACACAGATTAACGTTTTAACTGAAGCTTTACCTTGTTTCTGCAGTTAAAGTGAGAACATTATTCAGGTAGTCTCTCAGCCAAGCCGAAACACCTAACACACTGATGGACATCAACTAAAAAGAAAACATGAAGTTATTTATCACGTGTTTAAAGCAAATTGCAAGATCATTCATAATTTGAGGATCAATCATCACTAAGATGTTTCATGCATTCATTTATTTGAACAGCATACTGTCCCCAAAACTGTACTTCTATATGCTTAGAATTGGTTTGTTGCCCAAGTATTAGGGAGCCAGTGACAATAATCTTCTTTTCCACCTAGTGATGCTACTGCTGGCTCCTATTCACACCTCTGCACAACATACCATAGAAACAGGGAGGGCTTACACTGCTGAAATCAGTGACTTTCAGGGCTCACAAGTGATACCCATCAGTTTGCATGAAACCATGAAGCCATGCTCAGGTACACAGCTAGTGGAGGAAAATCTGATACAACAGTAGTGGTACACTGACACGCAGGAGAGGAGATTTATCTTTGCRTTAAATTTAGAAGAATCTGATTCTCTTGCTCATTCAGAGTCACACCATGAACACTATGTCTCAGTTTCCTGAACCATAAAATGGAAATAAAACTAACTGCACATCAATTATAAACCACATAAAGCATTTGGGTACCTAACGTGTCAGGCACTTGAGACACGGCTTTCACCAGGACTGCTCACCAGACACACTTTCACCAGGACTGCTCCCACAGCAAGTAAATCCCCAAGACTGAACCCACCCAGAATTGCCACCACCTCAGCAGACATGGATTTCCGTCACCTGATGCCATCATACACTTCAGCACACCTGGGACCTACCAGGAGAAGTTCTGGCCTCTGATTTTCTTGAGAAGTCAAACCTGAATGACATGTTCAGAACCTGCCACGCTGTGACAGCACCAGCTCTGCTGCTGCTATAGCAGAGGTACTGCTAGAGGATAAGGCACTCTTCACTCATTTCATGTGGGCACCTACGCCTGAACCACAGCTCAGGGGCTGAACCCAGAAGACAGAGGACCTCAGAAGCACCACTGTCTATCTGAGGGAGGGAGACCTAAGCATGCAGACCCTCCTGAATACTACTGTTTTCATGCATTGTATAGGAGCATGACAGGAAACATCAGCATTATACTTACAGATTCTTAAATCAGTAAGAAGTGCTAATCTCCCCTGTTGTCCTCAACATCTAGGTTCCCACATGCCCTCGTATTTCCTTGAAGCTATTTTGAACAAGTTAAGTGGTTCAAACCTAACACAGGAAAAATCACTCTGTGTCCTTACTGGCTCCTTTGCCCGCAGCATGCCCACAGCAGAGTACTTCTGCCTTTAAAATTTCACAGAAGTCCCAGTAGCTACCCCAGAGCTTCTTCCTGCTTTTCACATCTGATGCACAAAGAACAGTCACTGCCTTGGTTCTTGGCACGCTGCAAGAATAGTCCCAAAAGCTAGTGCATGCTACAAGTCTACTACGTTCACTCATGTTCTTTAYGCTCTGTGGGATCTGTTTTGGATGGTGGAACAATAACAGTAAAGAACATTTTCTGTTTTCTTATTTGCAGGAAGCTGCAGGAACAAGAAAAAGAAGATTACTGGAATCTTCTCCTAAATAAATTCCTCAACAACCACCTATCTTCTTGGAAGAAAGTATCAGGCAAACATACCACACAAGCAGTCAAAAACACAAAAGAGCTAAAGCAGACTACAAGCAGCCAGCCCACCTTCTTAGTCAAAAAGCAATACAAAACATTTTTAAGCCTCCACATCTCCCTGCAAGGTCTGTTGATACACACAGAAGAGCATCAGCTCACACATCCACTCTGTGGTAAAATATTTAAGATAAAGTGGGTTACTTCACTTTACAGCAGTGGTGTTCAGAAGTGAGAAGTCCATCAGAACCATGCTCCTCAGTAACTTTTCATAAGAGCCAGATGGTCCTGCTACAAAAACTGTATGAGAAAAATGATCACTTTCTAAATAATATTCTTCCTCACATAGCAGCTGGTGGACTACCTAGTCCTCACTGTCCATTAGGAACTCTCAGGCTGCACAAATTTTCTTTCAGCCTTCAGCATGCRAAAACACATTGTACACAGCAGTGAGAGGAGGCGGATTTCATGGAAGAAGGCAAGATTGATCCTTCAGCAGAGGTAAGATTTAGCAGCATATTGAAGCACACAGGTTATTCAGAGATAACAGAGAGATCACAGAGCAACCAGCTAAAAGGCAGAGGGGACAGAAAGGACTTTCTAGAGACCATAAGTACTGAGCAGAATCCTGTCACTGAGAGAATCATTCAGTTTGCTAGAAGAAAGGGCTTGCATGCAAAGGCAAATCAGGAAGGACAAGAACTTTCATTTCTATCTGCCTAAACTGGGTCTTCTCTACCTAGATATGTATTTTTGCCCACATAAAATCCATGGAAAACCTAGGCAGATACATTACCAAGCTGAGGCAAACACGTGGCCTTGGACTCTTATGGAAATGCTTAATGACCACATCAGAGAATGACTCCCTCTTCACTTACAAACAGCAACTGGAAGAAAAGGACTGCTTCCTTCAACCTAGGAAATATAACTGTTATAAATAAATCGGTTAATTCTCGCTCAGATATAAATATTGGGATATAAAACTGTGAACTTGGTTCTGGGAGGGTTTCTTCTTAAAACAGCCAAATACAATTCCAAGAACTATGCATTCTTTACTGAGGAGATATTTACATTTTGAAAGAGCAAGGCTCGTTCTGAGCAGGGTGCGGTCTCTGCCCACTCAGCATTTACATTCGAATAGAAAATGAGTCCGGACTGAACTAAATACCGCGCCCGCCCGAACGAATGTTTTACATCCAAAAGGAACAGCTCCTGCCCAAAGGAAAAACATCGTCTCTGCCGGGAAGACATCTGCATCCCAAAAGCGAAAGCATGAGCATCAGATAACACBTTAAGATAGCGTCCAGCAGCACCTGAGAATCTGCATCTCCAAGGAAGAGTTCTCGACACCTACTCCTCCCAAGCCGAGTGCTAACGAGGGGATCGGAACCGAGATATGGAACATCAAGAAACATCTGATAACGTTCCCCGGTGATGAGAGACTAATCAGGGACAGGATGTGCTTTGTCCACCTTAGTTCCTTGAATAGAACTACTTCATAGATATGTTAAGTAAAAACTAATCCCCAAAATCCGGACACTGTGTAAAAACTAGTATATAAGCCCGCTGCAGAAAGCAGCAGTYGTGAACAAGGGAGGTTTGGTGCRATAGAGGCCAGACTTGCGTTCACCCAGTTCCAACCCCGGGYTTGGTACTGTCTCTTTCTTTTTCGTTCGTGGCATTGCATTTGCAATATTTCGAATACGAATAAATTTTATATTTCTTTTATCCTCAGAATTGGCTGATCTATTTATATCATAACCTTCACTAAAAATTTAACTACATGAACGCCATTTCAGTTCATAAGGACAAACTCTCTATGAAAGGCCTCTTGCATTATTCAGAAAGATTTTAGCCATTTAACCTCTGGCTGTTCTCATTTAGTGTAAATAGCTAACAGACAATTCCTACTGTTTCTTAGCTGATGTAAATTACATGCAAGAACATTCCACCTATAAAGCCTGTGAGAGCCAGGCTACAGCTCACCCAGTCACCTACCCTGTGCCTGACATGATCTCACCACCATTAACTCCTTCAGGTGTTAYGGACATCTGCTATGCTCAAAATGCACAAGAGCTAGATCAGCATTACTCTGAGAAAGTACAAGCACAATGCCTTACATCACTGCTACACAGATGTTACACACAGATTACCTGTGCAACACCCTCCTGCCAATCAAATTCCTTGTGAGGCACCTTTGGGCACCATATTTTCGTGAAAGTCCAAAGTCAGTTATCACTCTGAATGACCTGAAAGCCTGAGTGCTGTGACACACTTGATTCATATGCATGAAAGTCAGTAACACGGTCCAACCGGGGTGGCACAAAGGCATGGGGTCAGAAAGAGAAGGCAAATACTCAAGAGGCTCCTTTTGAAAAAAGAAGCCTGAGAAGGAGCAAACTGATAACTSAAAAAAGCAATTCAGCCGTAAGTTGATTACAAAAGGTGTATTTCACAGCACATAAGCCAGCAAGTGCTTGGTAGCTCTTCACTAACAGAGGGAAGTGATAGGGGAAAAGTTGCATGCCCTCTGCTCAGCAGAAGTGAGCCTCTAGGCGGGAACACCCTGAAGGATGAAAGATGTCTCTTTGCAACGCCAGACTGACCTGCATAATGACTGATGTTTATTTTAGTGACAAAAGATTATCAAGCACTAGCTCACATCCATCACTACACTTGCTCACCTGCTCCATAGCCACAGGGGAATCACAAGAAGAACTCAACACACATGCCTGACCTCCACAGCCTCCTGCTGACTCAATATGCAGATGGGCTGCCCTGTAAAAGCACTAAACATCCTCAAGTGACAGATGACATCAAGAAGGCTCCAGGCACCCACCACTTCACACCACCTACAGCAGATGCAGATCTTCAGCCAGCAGCACAGAAATTCCATCAACACCAGCAGTACAACCCAGTGCAGGCACCCAGTAAGCAGGAACAATAACCTCCCCAAAACCCTTGGGTGTGCATCCAAACCTGCCAGCAATGAACAGCAGACACATCACTGCCAAGCTACTTTCAAGAAGTCATGAGCAGGGGCAAGGTCCTGATTACAGTCCTTGTTGGTTCATTTGAAGGATGGTAAAAAGRTGGCTCCAAAAAATTGGCAGTCCCTACTTCAGCCATTGTTTTGTAACTAATTTATATGTAAAATACAGTTAAAAGTCTGTATCAAGCAATCAGGTGAAAGAACGCAAGTTTATGATGAATAAAACTGCTAAGATAATTCTCACATTAGCAGTTACATCATTTCACCAAAAAGTTTTCACTCAAGCTTCTCTGATGACAGCCAGTCTACTGTGCTGTAAACATAATATGATAGTATGCCRTAAAACATGTTTATTTGTTGCAGCTGGCTGCACAAGTCACTATGGGTTTATTTCTGAACTGYCACAGTATGTTCTACAGCCATCAACATGACACTGAGGAGTTTACAAAATTGCCTGCTGTCATTCTCTATTTTAAATATATTTTCACACTGACTAAATAAAGCTAATAAATTCTATTTTTATATATGAGCAATATGCATACAASAATATATTAAATTTTCAAATTAATTTATTACATTAAGTTTTTAAAACTACTAAGGTTTTCTCCGACAACTGGATTACAATAGCCAACAACAGACTCCAACTATTAGGAGCGATCATTTCCAAGCATAGTTTAAATTGTCTTTGGAACTCTCCTACATAAATTATGCATCAAAAAAAAAAAATAAAATCATCTCTTATTCATGAAGTATGTATTTTAAGCAGTTATTTTCAAAGTTCTACTCACAGTGTCTTTGAGGCCATATCTGAACTGGAAAATAGATCTGCATTTTCAATTAACAAATGAACATGGATTTGTCTTTAAGGGAGCAAGACCAACTGATGTTGCTATTTGCACACCTATGTTCATCCTCTCMTCATTTTTTTTCATTCACACATTCTAACATCTTTTTGGACAATGAATATTGCTGTGCTCAAATTTGAGAAGTTTTTTTTTTAAATTATTAAATTGAAGGAAAGATTAAAAGTATCTTCCATACCAAAAATCACACACGATTGTTTTATTCTAACAGATGGGGTAAACAACTTCAGGCCACGCTCTGATATCCATAATGAAATGCTGACTAGCAGCACTACAGAGCAACTTGCTTTGCATGAAAAGGTTTCCGGCTCCAAGGAAATTACTTCCAAGACATGACAACATCCATCAGAATATGTTCTTTAATTTTAGTTTTAAAAAAAAAGAAAAACCACCCTGTGAAAATTTTCCAGTTAAAATTGATTTGGGTAATCTGAGCTGTGACTTACCAAAGGGGACAGGTGGATACATCACTACAAAGTCATGAACAGAGCACGTTGCAATGCTTTCACAGGATTTTCACAATTAGGTTCAATACTAAGATCATTGAACAAACACAGATAACTCAGATCCATGGATAAACAGACAACATTTTTTGGGACAGAGGGACATAAGGGCAGAGGAGGGGGGACAAGAGGTCTTGCTTTTCTGTATTACCTGACAAAACCATTTAAATGTTTAGACAAAGAAAAATTGTGTGCAAAAAAGGAAAACCCCCTCTTCCCTATAAGTGCACATTTTATTCTATAGATATGCCAACATTTAGCTTTAGCTAAGCTTCCTACAAGGTTATGCCTTGGTCCCCTCCCACCTCAGTAAACATCTGAAGCACATTCATATTTGCACTTTGAATCTGGGTTTGCCTGCACAGCTGCAACAGTGAGTTAACAACCTGCTCTGCATTTGGCAAGGGCTGGAACTCACACACTTTGCAGTAAAGCAACTGCTGGTGCACTGACAGGCTGCTAACAAGTCATCTTCCTGGGGGACATAAGCAAGTTTTCCAGCAGGTGGCTCTTCAAGGCTCCCACAGCAAGCACAGCAGAAAGAACAAGCAAGAGCCCAAGCACGCGAACAGGTTGAGGTACAGTTCTACCGTGTGTCAGACTCACATCAACTTCTGGGCTGTGTAGCACAAGGGTACATTTAAAGCAAAGARGGATAAGGAAATGCATGTATTTCTTCATCCATCCTCTCTATGACTACTCAAGCACTGCACTTCTTGTTAGGACATGACTTGTGCCACTTGTCCCTCAAAAGTAACCATCTCACTGACAAGAGATCTTTTGCCTTTGGGGAGGCAGAGGCATGTGCTGCTCATCACAGGTAATCCACAGCAACGTTCAGAGCTCAAGCATCCCAATCCATATCACAAGTCACACATCACCATCAAGATGATATGCCTTCACATATACACAATATAGTCTTAAATTTGTTTCCCTAAGAGTTTGCCTTTATTTATGGACAGTAGTCAACCTCACAGATGCAGGCAAATTATTTTTAAACCCAGTGCACATATATATATATATAAAAATAAAACTGGAAGATGGAAATGACGGAAATGATGGAAAAAAGAGTATGTGTTTCCTATGATCCACAGGACTACACATTAGCTCTTTGTGTGTTTATCACCTAATTTTCCTGTTTTACACATGAATACCCATAAGCACACAAAGATGATTAAAAAGAACCTGCATTTTTATTTAAATCACACATTCCTATAAAAATGCACAAAATTAAACTGTCCCCTATACMTTGTGAAATAGCTACAAGATATTTAAAAAATTGTTATTATTCCTATGAGCCTTGCCTAGCACCTCTCACAGACTCGAGATGACAGAGAATCTTCAGGATACAGAAGAAGTACCTGGAGATTCATGAATAACTGGATAGCTATCTTCTACGGAAAGAGATGTGAATTTATAGGAAAAAAAAATAAACAAGAAACTACAAGCCAGATGGACCCTTGCAGGTTGCTGCAGATTGTGGCTTAGCAGTATAAGCACACACTTCAAAGTTTTTCCTTCCCCTTGAGCTATGGGCTCAAATCTTGTCAGTACAAATTCCTGATTCATCCTCAAACGCAATGAGTTCCATGGAGTTAACTGTGAGGACTACCCAAAAAAAAGTCTATGGTTCACTGATTTCTGAATGCCAATGAAAAAGCATATTAATGCAATTTCTAACACTGGGTTGGGACTGGGTTTGCTTTTTCCTTTCCATTAGCACATCAAGCTTCTCTTTTTCAGGACAGTTTTGGCAAAACTTATCTACCAATTCACAGCTGATATGCCCCCCAGGGTGAGCCATATCATCTATGAAGATACAAGGGATAAAAGATTATATAGAGGTAAATACAAAGTTGACTTACAGCTGAACTCTAGTTCGTTAGGACATGGTCTGGTAATGTAACAATATTTTATCAATAATACAGCCTAAAGACATCAAAAAGTAAAAGATTTCTCAAATAYCAGAATTAAAAATACTTCTGGTCCTTTAAAACTACTCCTATAGTTTCCTCTGTTGAATGCATTCCTCTAAAAAGACACCATATTCCCACAGAAGCCACAGTTATTTTCTCTGTACAAAGAATGCTAAGATAATCAGGTTTCAGTTATGCATGTCTGAACTGCAGTCTCTAAAATCAGAGTATATTAGCCTAGAATAGTTTACAGTGCTACAGGTACCTGGCCAGGTAGTGTTCATTTCAATGGATATTATTTGTCATTTAAACTTAAAACATTGACCCAAATCTTCATTCTAAGTATCTATAAATCCCACCGACAAGAGTGAAAGTCAAAAAGCAGCATTTCTGCATTCTCCATGCAGAATCTAGTCTCACAGAAGGCAAGATAAAATGATTTCTTTTTCGTGTCACAACACACTTGAAAAATTAAGCAAAAAAATTTACAAGATTGAATACATGCCTCTGAAGTTGGAGAATGCGGGAAATAAAATATCACTGCTTCCAGCCACCCTTAGTTATTTCCTTGCACAACACTCGTATTCCCTTCCTCTGAATTCTCAAGTGGTAGAAAACTTAGAAGACTGTTACGGGTTCAACAAATGAAATTTTTTTTTTTTTTCTTTCCCCACCTAGCAGGGAGACTGTGTAGGTGGGGAGGGGCTGGCCGGGAACTAATGAGTAATACTTAAGAACAAAGGAAGTGTCTATCCWCYCACATTCCACACTGATCACCCAGAATGGGCGATACTTAAGGACAAAAGGAATCACTTGCCCAACCCAGATGCCAGGACAATTTCTCCAATTAAACAAACAAGAGYTGGAAATGTCGGCCAGGGGATTGCTCCCCAGAAGCTGGAGCTTATCATCGCAAGAGGTGAAGGGGGACTTTTCGAGACTCTGGTGGGAGGGGGCGGAGACTGGGCTCGCAGTTTTCTTCTCGGCTCGGTGTTCGGCTCGGATGGTCATGTGCGCAGCGAGTGCCAGTTTTGCTTGCGAACACCGCTACACTGCAACCTCTCCACTGGCTTGCTCCAGAGCATGGATACACTGTGACATCTCCGCGAGGGTTCCACTGCAGCACAGGGTACAGAGTTACTCTGTAACTGTCACCTCCCCTAGCTGCTGGCCTCTGCTGTCTCTCCCGCCAGCCTGGGTTTTCTGCTACACGTGGGTCGGTGCAAGGGTCTGCTCGTTCCTGCTGTTCCTGCTTTCCTCTGGCCCCTCGGTGGCTGATACCGAGGTCCATCACTCCCCAGTCAACCCTGCCTGCCTGTGCTGCTCGCTGCCCGCTGCCGAGGTTGGTGCTGAGCAGGGCTGCTGCCCCRTGGGTTCGCACCAGGAGCGATCTCCCCTCTCCCTCTCCTGCTCGCCGGAGCCGCCATTGCCACGTGGASAGGTTGCCGCGCTCACGCCACAGCGCCCCCTGCAGCCACGGGGGAGTCACTGCAGCCTCTCTGTCCCAACATAGAATCACCCAACGACAGACAATGGACTGTTACTGGGTTGGTTTGTTCTCTTATTGTTGCCGTTTTTCTGTCTTGTTATATATATAGATATGTATATATATAATCCTAGTAAAGAACTGTTATTCTTTTTACCACATCTTTGCCTGAGAGCCCCTTAATTTCAAGGGTATAGTAATTCAGAGGGGGGGGGGGGTCATCCTCTATCCCAGGAAGGTTTCCCGCCTTCCTTGGCAGACACCTGACTTTCAAACCAGGACAAAGACTTAAGTGTGCAATGCATTTAAATGGAAAACTAACTGGAAACTTGCTCCTCCTTCATTTTATGTGATTCTTTTTTCCTTTGTTCACAAACACAAGTTTGAGATAGACACAAACAATTTCCACTATGTGCCAGAAGTGTTTATTGGCTGCAATCACACAAGTGAAATTGGAAGGTACTGCTTAAGGAAAGCTTAAACGCTGCTCAACAGAAACAGCATATGCCCAGGCAAAAAGACCTCGCAAGGTGAAGAAGTGGCAACATTGCTGTCTTAGCTCAAACATCCACTGACACTATTAATCATAAGTTAAGAGATCCTTACCACCTATGACACAGTCAACCGCAACTTACAACCTTGATTTGTCCGCAGAACTACAGTACAGTCATCCTCAATTATGAGCAACACAACAGCAGCTGCTCCTGCCTCACATGCTCACTAGAAAAAAAAAAAAATGTTGGCAGTTTTCTCAAGACAGAAAGTGTATACAGACTTTTTCCTGCACTTTTCCTGCCAAGTTATACTTTGTTTTTCTTTAAAAAAAATGAGAAAATTGATAAAATAATTGTGCTGCTTTTACTTGCATCTACTATCACTATGTAGCTCATCTATTTCGACTGTTTGTAACTTTTTTTTAAAGAACACACATGGCTAAGCCACAAAGGAAAGTAGAACAGACCTGTACGTCTCCAAACCATTGCTTTGCTTAATCCCCTRCTATCGTAAGCAGCCAAGAGATGGAATTTTCCCTGTATTCAGCACCATTTGCTAGTTTCTGTTCTAGCACAACCCCGGGGGGCTACTTGCACTCCGGTATCTCTTGTGTTATGCCTGTGCCAGTATCACAGGCTGACCATGTTCCGTGACTGAAGSTCTGACTAGGCATAAATGCTTGCAAAGGTGGTTTAACTGGGAGAAGAACCACAGCGAAATAAAATGGCAGCACTGCAAAGTGTGGCAAAGAGGGATTCTGTGAAGACAAGTTATACAGTACTCAAAATGAATGAAGATACTCATGTTACATCCAGGACTGCTACTGAGCTGGGACAGTGTCAGGAGCTTGCCACTACAGTAAAGCCTCACCARAAGGAAAATCCCTGCAGTCTCATAAACTGCATAAAATATATTTGTAGAGCTATCAAAACTAAATTTCTCCAAGTCCTGACACATACACTAGATATAATAAAGACCAGTATTGTCACTAAGAAAGGAAAAAGAGGAAGAAGTAGGAACATGTCTTCCCTCAAGAACCACTAAGATAATCTGCTTAGCTAAGCACTAAGTCTTGACCACGAAACACCAAATCATGCATTTTTGGGTGCATTATTCTCTTTTATTAGGCTGTCCAGAATTTAATATACTGCAAATAGCAGTGTTACAGAACGTAAGATGAAACACCTGCAGAATCAAGTTGGATCCCTCAGTCTTGTAAATTACGCTAAGAAGTGATGCCCAGTTAGATAGATAGATAGATAGATAGATAGATAGATAGATAGATAGATAGATGAGGAATGCAGAAGGATGAAACCAAATGCTAACTGCAGGATTTAGTCTGAAGGATATTCCTTTTCCAGGACACTGTCAAAAAAATCCTTATGAAATCAGAAGACTGAGGAAGTCCTTGATCTGAAAGAGAAATCTTGCAGTCAGATGCATGATTCAATTGACCATGGAAAAAGCTTCCAGAAGGGTATCATCAAGTCTATCACTAGCGTCAGTCACTTAATCAACAACAACTACAGCACTGACAACTGAAGATTTATTTCCATCTTGTAAGAAGAAAGCCTTTCAAGATCTGCTGCAAGTTGCACCTCCCAAAGTATCAACCCACTCACATCCACAAAACCAGTGTTTTTCTGGAGCAGGAAAGGCAGTACATTTACTGGTCCATTATAAAACAGGATGAACCACTACAACAAAGCCTTGGGCTTTCAGTTGATTGCTTATGGATTATTTACAGCTAAGCGGACTTTAGGTCAAAAATGACAGAAAGCACTATGAACGACACTTCCTGCCTGCCTCTCTCTCATGCACAGACAGGTACACCATAGCTCATCAGCTCAGCCCAGTAAAAAAAGTTTCTTTCCAAACAGAGCACACAGCTGTACACTTACAAGCAATATTCTGAAGAAGCTACAAGGATGGTAGCAGAGTGACTGATAAAGTTCTCTCACTTCTCTGCTTCCGTAGGCACCGGAAGCAACCGAATAATGAAGATAGCAGTGTTTTGCAGCCACCATCTGCATCTTCAGTTTTTTGGCAGTATTCATGATCAGACTAGCCAGTTCTGTTATCCTGAAGAAGTTCATATGCACTAGTCTGTCCTCACCAAGCTGGCAATGACAATTGCTGCAGTCCCATCACACACACTGGGACAGCTGCACACAGGACACACTTTGAAACTTACTTCAGATGTTCTCTTCTAAGAGCCTGACAGTCAGATCTTACTAGACAGTGACTACTGACTCTTGCAGTTTTATTCAGGACTTCAAAAGCTTCATGCCCCCAGTTTCAAGAAAGCAATCCTTTTTGCACAATATGTGGTTACACCATGACAATATGTTGCTGAACACCATCACAGCAAAGGAACGAATGTCACCTTATTCCAGCCAGGACCTGTAATCAAACCATGATTTTAAAAAGCCAACACATGCTGTTTGCACATCTTCACAGTTTTCAGCCGAACACTGATAATTGACACAGGCACTGGGCACGTTATCAACAGGCTGGAAGTAATTTGGAGGCAATGGCCCTTGGCAAGGAAGGAAGCAAGAGAAACCATAAACCCCTCCAAGATCAGGCTTGAAGAGAATTACATGTATATGTCCCAAATCAGAAAGTCTGTACGGACCTTGGAATCACAGCATCAGTCTTGTCTTTACCTGTTGGGACAGAATCCACTGTTCTCAGGGGAAACACAGCTGCATCTAATCTAATCTAAACTTCCTGACATCCAGCCCATAACCTAAGTTAGTAAGAACTAACATACTAACATGCTTATGTTAGTAAGAACCAACATAAGCAACCAGCAAGCTAATGCTTTCCAAATGGAAGGAAGAGCAGCGGCAAGGGAAGACTACGGTCGCCATGCCCATACCAGTGGATAAGCACCTGCTGCCAGGGGAACTTTTCACAAGAAAACTTTACACTTTGGGTAGAGACACTATGACACTCAGAAAAGGCAAAACTTCCACTAAGACGAACAGAAGAAAAGTCAAGTTCTAACACACGAAAAGATGTAGGAGATTACACTGCAACAGGCAGCTGATGGTAGATTTATATTTAGCCGTTAAATACACATCTGAACAGAACCAGAGAGTGGAAAGAGGTTAGACATGTTCATTCCTCCAAAGAAGTCTGATATAACTGCAATACTTTTAACTACCCACCCACCGCACATACTATTTCTTAACATGCAGTTCTGGCAGACTCAGGGGTTTTTTTGCTTACTTGGTTTCAACCAAAYCAATGCATTTATGTGCTTTGCAAAATGCAGAAAACTCTAAATGGACTGGCCAATTTTTCATTTGAGTTCCAATACCTTTAACTTTACACACATTATGGAATATGGCTTTAATTCTTTGCAATATCCATGGTGCAAGTCATCTGCTAGGCTAGCATGTATTATTTAATGACATCTCCACATGCTTCAGCACCATACAGATTTCACTTGACTGTTTGGGTGTACTTTCCAGCGTCCAGACCTCAGTTAGAAAGATAAATTACAGACATTTTTTGTATTTTGGAGACAAGATCAAGAAGTTGCCATTTTCTTTCCCATCACTGGGCATACCATAACAGACTCACAAKATCCTTCATCTTATTATGACTAAGGGGAAAAAATAAAAATTAAAAAAAAAAAAAAAAATCCCACTTTCTAGGTAAGGGTGACATTGTTATTAAAAGGGCAACAAAATCTAAAGAATGGGAAATTATTTCTAGCAATGAATTCTTTAAACCAAATCTAGATATGACTTCAGAATGGACAAAGTTAACAGCAGCAGCACACGACAGATGTAGTTAGTGCTGTTCCACTGACAAGCTCAAAGATGCTGTGTAGCTCCACGCCTGAGATCTGCAAAAGAAACGTGGATAAAATAGTGAAAAGTAAGAAGGAGCAATCTGACATGGAAAGGACCTTAATATTTGAGCAAAGTGGGCAGACACATTTAAATATCCTAGGTGACACCTTGATCTCCCTAGAGAGGAACTGGAACACCACACACTAGCCCCCTCCAAAGACAAGGCAGACTTTGCTACACAAAGAAGGCATCTCAGGACTGAAAAATGAAGCACTCAGCTCCAGCAACAAGCCTTTCATTGCCACATGACACATAACTGACAAGGCAGGAAGTTGTAGCCTCGTGTAATGTGGGTACCACCTCAACGTCCACTTCAACTACAAACAGCTGTTCCTGAATAAGAAACATGATCATGGCAACGAGCACAGACAACAAGGGAAAAGAGCAGAGGAAGCTTAAGGGGACAAAGGCAGCAGTGAGTTAAGGTGCAAGTAAGAACTGCTGAGGACAGCTCAAAGCAGGAATCATGGAAACCAGAGGCAAACAGCAGGACATTATGTTTTCAACCATGTGAATGTCCATATGAATTCACTCAAGTCTCATAGCATATGCATAAAAATCCAAAGCTGAAATCAGGTCAGCTGAGCCCAGGCAACCTTCATCTTAAAAGAAAATATAGGGGTTTAGATTTTGTACAGAATCCAATGAAAGCCATGATGATGCTAGAAACAATCACATATTCTTTTAAAAAAAAAGTTTTCCCCATYGCCTATTAAAAGACTTTATTCCTACATAGACTAAGGAAATAATTTATTTTTCATCTCTATTAAATACAATATACAAAGCTACATACTTTTCAGATCACTTTCATTATACAAAAAGTACTATTCTGTTCCAAATGCTCTTTAACAGTTTTCTTTCTCATTCATACTGATTCCCACTTAGTTTCCAGTTATCATGGGACTTCGTCTCAATTCCAAACCCTCTGCCATGGGCAAGGACACCTCTCACTAGAACAGGTTGCTCAAAGCTTGAGCACTTCCAGGGATGGGGCAGACACAACTTTTCTGAGCAACCTGTTCCAGTGCCTCACTACCATCACAGTAAAGAATTTCTTCCTAATATATGATGTAAACCTACYCTCTTTCAGTTTGAAGCCATCCTCCTTGTCCTGTCACTACATGCTCTAGTAAACAGTCCCTCTCTATCTGCCTTGTAGGCTCCCTTCAGGTACTGGAAGGCCACAATTCGATGACTCCAGTCTTCTCTTTTCCAGGCTGAAAAATCCCAGTGCTCTCTGCTTTTCCTCACAGAAGAGGTGCTCCACCCCTGTAATCATCTTGGTGGCCCTCCTCAGGACTCACTCCAACAGGTCAATGTCCTTCCTGTGTTGGGGATCCCAGAGATGGATGCAGGTGGAAAAAAAATCAGATATAAACTAGGCTTGGTCCCATCCCATGTATTATCCTTGCATCATTCAAGTCTACAGCACCTCAGGAGCCTGCCCTTGTAAGCAGGTGTGGGATGTCATCCTTTTTGTTCTCTTACCCTTATCGTGCACAAAACTCAACTATTCAGGTGAAAGAGATTTAATTTGTTACAAGTGAGTGAAGACTCTCAAAATATCCCTCCTGCTGCTTCTTCAGAGTTCTGAAAGTTTAAGGAACAAGTGTTGATCACACCCACTTGTGCTGAGAGTGAGAAACCATGCTGCTATAAATACATCTTTGACTGAAATCCTCAAAACAAAAGAAGGGGATCCTAACTGCCTGCCAGTTAGGATCTGGTCACTGAACGCACAAAAGAGACTCTGGGAAGACTATTCAAGTACCTGCGAGAGCCTGGAGCTCATCTTGGGTCACAGGATGCTGTGCAACTCACCCAGACAAGAAGCCACCCATGAATATGCCCCTCTTTACATATGACAGGTACACAAATTCACACGTGTAACACTACTCCAACTGTACTTCCAAGTAGTTTCCAAAAGCATTTTTCCCCCAGTGATCAGTGTTCCYTTGCCGGAGCTGCCCGGCAGGGGGTCAAGGGCATCAGGGCGGCACCTCCTGCCCCTGGCCCAGCGCGGAGAGCCCGCGGCCGGGGAAGGCCGTGCCCGCCCTGCGCCTCTGGGACGGCACCTGCCCGGGCTCGGCCCAGCCCGCCCCGCGTCGCTGCACTCACCCAGAAGAGCAGGTTGAGGGCGTAGAGCAGGCAGCGCAGGCACTTCACCGAGTCCTCCCTGGCCATGGCGAGCCCCCGCGGGACACAGCCCCATTCTCTCACCACATCCTCCCTCCCGAGGCCGGGCCGCCGGCGCCCTGCAGGGGAAGAGGGGGAGAGGGGCGGGCGATCCCCCTTACAGAGGGACCAGCGCGCAGGTGGAGGCGGCAGAGCCGCGCCGAGCCCCGACCGGCCGCGCCCCGCGGAGACCCCCGGCAGCCACCCTTCCCCTCCCGCCCGCCCGGAGACAGCGATGGGCGAGCTGTTCTCATAAAAATAATAAATCCGCGGCCAGGAGAGAAGTCGCGGACTACCCCAGCGGCAGAGCGGAGCTGAGCGCAGCGAAGGCACGGCCCGGGGGCGCCGGCTTCCCCCCAGCGCAAGAGGGACGCGCTGTCCTAGGGAGGGAGGGCGGCCGGGGGACAGCGGCCACTTACCGCCCGGGCGCCTCCCGCGCTCACTTGCTCCGGCGAGGACTCATGGGGCCGGGGCGCGGCAGCGCAGCGCGGAGCCGCGGCGCCCATGCCCTGCGGCGGGCGCGGGGGAAGGTCCGGTCCCGGGGAAGGTCCGGCCCGGCCCCGCGGCTGCCCCGGCCCCTCCGCCCCGCCCGCAGCGCTCCGCCGGCCCGCGGCACCCACACCCCGCGCATGCGCCGCCCCCGCCCGGTCCTAGCGCCGCCGCCCGGGCGGTGCCGGCCGAGCCCGGAGCGGGCAGCTCTCGGCAGGGCTGTCCCCCTGACACACGCCCGTGCCCTGTACCCGCGTTGTGGCGGGGCTTCCGGGGTGGTGGCCTTTCTTCCTTCGGGGGAGATACTAAGCAGTGGGCTGAGTGGAGCTGAACGACACGAAACCCCCTCTCTTGTGGCACGTTGGCCCAAGGTGGTAAATGCCACACGAAACACGTTCGCAACATTTCACAGGTGTCTCACAAGGCTTCAGCGTCTCTGTGTTGGAAATTAAACTCTGCCAACAGCAAACCTGAATCTGGTCATTAACAGCCTGGCACCCACTCCCATTGTTAAACAGCAAATTTAGGAAGGCAACCATATTGAAGATATATTATTCCAGAAATGGTCAAAATATGCAGTTATTTAGGAAAAATGGTTATTTGTCCCATAATATGTGTGGTACTTAAAGATACCACAACTGACCTGAAAAAAGTCATCCTTCATCTGAAATCTATTAGTGTGTGTGAATCTGGTGATCAGGGTAGGAATTTTATGGAATCATAGGATGGGTTGGGCTGGAAGGGACCTTGCAGCTCATCCAGTTCCAAAGCCCTTGCCATGGGCAGCGATCACCTTTCACTAGACCAGGCTGCTCAGAGCTCCATCCAGTCTGGCCTTGAACACTTCCAGGGATGGGACATCCACAACTTCTCTGGGCAACCTGTTCCAGTGCCACATCACCCTGTCTTGGGGATCGTTATCCCTCATCCAGGTTGTGCCCAAATATTGTTTTCTCTTTCTACTCCCCCCCTCCCCCTCCCCGTCTTCCCGGCTTGGGAGTATCGCGACGCCCGAGAGCCTGGCCGGGCTCCCGGTGGGGGGGGTGGGGCAGGGAGTTGCGCTCTCTCTTCTGGCGTGTGCCGAGGCGTGCGTACCTGCAGCCGGGGCACTGCTACACTGTGACTCAGCAGTCTCTTAGCTGCGGGTGGGTCGCTCTGTGCCCGGTTGGGAACAGAGAACAGTTGGCATTTTTGCCGGGAGCAGTTGGCTGCTTGGCTCCACTGTAACGCGGCTTGCCGGTTTTCAGTCCGCCTGCTCCATCTTTTTTTTTCTGCTGCCGCGGCTGCTCCTGTGCTAAGAGCCGAGACCAGAGCCGCACCCTGCAGGGCCCCTGCCCACCACGTGCTGCCGCGGCTGCTCCCGCCTGAAGCCCAGGACCGCGGAGCCAAGCCAGAGAGAGAAAGCACACCGAAAGTCTCCAGCCCAGCTGCTTCGTCTGCCGTGACTGCCGTCGGAGAAGAGGTCAACGCCAGGTAGCCGCTGGGTTTTCCCCCTCACTGTTGGAACTGCCTCGTGGAAGTTCTACTCCCCTCAGCTTGAGAGCAAGCCCCATCTTGGACCGCGTGTTGGGAAAGGGGTATTCCTCCAGCACTGCCCCCACCCTCCGGATGTTTTTTTGTGGTTTTGTTCCTCTGTATGGGGGGGGGGAAGTGGGTTCTGACGGTTTAGTGCTTAACACTTACTTTTTTCCCCTTGCCTTGCGGGTGAGCACTCTGTTTGTTAATAAACCTCTTTTTTTTTCACTTTCATCTATTAGTATTCACTCTCTATTGGTGGAAAAGGGATTTTTGGAACCCTTTTGGAGAGAAGGACTCAGTCCAGAGCATCCTCTCTTAAATTTGTTTCAAAACTGAGACACCTTCATAGTAATGAATTTTTTCACTAATATCTAATCTAAACCTACTCTATTTATTTAATTCTTACTGATGTCTGTATTGTTACAATGTGTGTGTACATACATATATTTCAAAACCAAGAATTATAGTTTGAAACACAGTTACGTGCAGATTAGCAAAGCATTTTCCATTAATACATATAAAGGTGTTGCAGTGCCACCATCACAAAAATTAGAAGAAAATATGCTAAAAAATATTCCTTAGCTAGAACCGGACAATAGCCTTGAGTTCATGTTAAAGAAAGAAAGACTATTTTAACAACTGCTAGTGAAAGCTGAGAAAGAGGAAAAAGGATGTAACGGATAAAATCTAGCTCTTGTAAGGCCAAAGAAAAATCTGTTTCTTGAACAAACAATGACTTGGCAAAAATCACACAAAGTCCAGGTAGTCAAATGTTTATCACTGAAGCTGCTGGTGGAATCTCAATTCAGTTTTAATTTCACTGCTTCATGCCACTAGTAGTGAACTGGGGCAGACAGACTCTTCAGGTGTATTTGCTCCTCCTTAAAAAGAGAGTTAAATGGACATGGAAGGACATAAAATCCCATGCAACAGGGATTTTATGACGAATTTGTAGAAGTGAAAATGCTAATAAAGTTGAAAATTGTTAAGAATATTGCAGAAATGTGGTGTGTGAAGATTTTTCTTCCTTGAAATTTGCTAAGCTTTAACTGCTATTTTGATCATCTTTGTGAAATCAAGAGTCTCTCTGGGAAGCATAGTATCCACATTTAAAATCTTCAGTGACTATTGATAATTCCATACCTCAAAAAGGCAAATTGAGCTACAAGAGATACTGTTAAAAGGTGACATTGTACATTCATTGTACTGTTTACATACTATTCATTCTTTTTATTACTAAAGACTTCACATGAACACAGTCAGTGAGACAGATCTTGAACAGGTACAGTATTTTCAGTGAACCAGTGTCAGTTTACAACTGAGTTCCAGCCTTGGCTGAGAACAATCCAATCCGATCTAAACCAACACAAAAATAACTGAGGTTGTGTTTGTATTATTGATTGTTCCTGGGAAGACAGCAAATTACTTGAGCAAAATTTTATAAAAAATGCGCTACTAAAATATTTAGTTATCTTACACTCAGTGATTTTTCTTTAAACATGCCTAAAATAGCAAATGAGAAGTTCTCTTACTTGTTTCAGATATTTTTTGGCTTAGCGTAAATCTACTTCTGAAGTGTGATAAGGAAATTAAGGAAGGGAGAAAGAAAACAGTCTCTTAGACATCTTACATGTTAGAAATCCTGCTAAAAATGACACTTCGAGATTTTACATCTCTGAGTTTTCATTCTTTGAGGTCTTTGGTCAATAAGGCACTCTCAGTCTAATTTTTAAAAATTCTGTTGCAACAACTTCATCATAAATATAAAGAGGGTTCCCTAGCTGGTTAAACAATTTTTCTGTCATTTTGTTGTTAGCTAAATCCTTAGCTGTCCAGAAGACATTTTGCTCAAAACCTAAAGAAAACAGGTCCTATTTATGAATGTGTGCTAAACACTATAGGGCCCAGAGCAAGGTCCCTTTGGAACACTGCTTTCTACCAGGCTGTCAAACTTTGTGAAGTTTCCATGATGTCAACACTGGCAAAGAAATACATAGGCAGTTCCCATACATTCTAAACAGTAACTAAACTGGTTTTTTAGGGCAAGACAAGAGAATATTTTTTACAAACAGAAGTCTAATGGTGAAGCTCTTTATAAATTTTTGACATATGTGTTTGCTGTTAGCAAGTAATGCTTCTTTAATGCACAGAGACTTAGGAGCATGGAAAGCGGTGGATTGGTATTTTTTGCTTGGATTCTCTGATGCCTAATAAACTGCAATTTGAGAAGCTTTTTTTTCTGTCACAGGGCTTCCACAATAGCTTTCTAACATGAATTTTCTAGACTTAAATAAAATGTTCATGATACAGTCTTTCCATCAATGACAAAAGAGGGGGATGAAAATTCAATTAAATCAAATAATCTCTTTTTCCTCTGCTTATCTGCCTATTTTAATTTGATGTCTGGAAACTTAACACCTGCAAGTTAGCTCCTCTTCGTCAAATGTCCTTGAAATTGGCCAACAGGCTCAAAACCTATTAAAAGAGTGTGGATTGACAGGCATTAAGGGCACATGAATAAAACAGAATGGTCTTGTAAGCCCTTCCTCATCAGGAAACCTGACTAAAAGAGGAGTGGATATTAAAGACACCCATCCAGCACAGAGCTGAAAGTGTCTTTAATTTACATTACGTGATCAAGCAGAATAGCATTAGGCATGCATGTAAATTTATAGGTGATAATTGCCTGTTAATATTTGGCAGGAAACTTTATCACTGAAAAAGTGATGACTTAAAGTAATGACCTTTTATATACCACCATAACATTTTAAATTACTCAGATGAGCACTGAACGGAGGAACATACACATGGACATGCTTTGGCACATATTCATTTTAATTCTGTGATGTATTTACTCAACTTGGTCTACTCTGATGAGCAAATTGTTCAGGGACAGATTTATTTCCAAGATTTTAGTATAAGCTAGGAATGTCTTTGGTAGCACTATGGCAGTTCTTAATGAGTTAATGTTTTTTTCCAGCCACATTGTTAGATCTGAAATTTCTGTGATGCCTTTAATTTCCATGGGGTTTGTAAAGTTTCAAGGATACTTAGGTCATTCCTTTTTACACATAGCTTTTTAATTCCAAGCCCCTGCCAGGTATGGTCTGGGCAGGCAAGTTCTGTAACTGACCTCTGTCTGCAGTGAGTACTTTGTGTGACTAACTGTGCAAACACTGAACTCAGGATGGATTTCTGAAGCTAGCTAGTGACTTGTCAGTGATTCAGATAGGCATCTCATCACTTGGTCTTGCTTTCTCAGTCTTCTCCTTGATTGTAATGGTATTCTGTACTTTGGTCCTGTGTGCTTAGCTTAGCTCTTTCTCAGCTTTGCTCCAGACCTGTCTGCTCCTTAGCCTGGACTCAGACTTACTTAATTTCCTTTCCTCTGTTCTTGAGCTGTTTTCTCTAGAACCCTTCTCTCCATGTTCCCCTTCTGTTCTTTGCTTGATACTTTTCTTAACCTCTCTGGGGTCTTGTTTGCATGGTTTTTAAGCCTGGTTCTTGTCTGGTCCTCAGCACTGATTACGACTGTCTGCCCAATGAATATCTCTTTCTAATGACAGGTTTGATGTCGAGGGCAGGATGGAGGTTTTTTTAGGAGCAAAATTATAAAATATACAAATACCCATCTTTAAAATGGAAGGTGTTCTAGTTGGCATAGGAATAACCTGTCTTGTAAATGCATATTTGTACCAGGACTCAGCATTGCTACCTTGAGGTAAAAGTGCCCTTCTTTCTTTTGAAATAAAGACATCAAAAGGCACCAACTTTTTCCTGTCTCTAGAGCTTGGTTTTATTGAACATGTAAACAACAGTCTGGAATAAGGTAGCACTTGAATAAAATACAGAAGATTAACAAGATTCAGCGATTAAAATCATAGTCTTGAACAAAACACTTTGGCTTAACAGGCTCTTGCAAGTAGTCTTCCCTGCTTTCTAGTTCAGCAACTTTCCTGGACTCTGAATCGAAATAACACCTCAGCAGGTTTTTTTCTGGAATGTAGGACAATTTTCCTTCTCTCTATCATTTCAGAGACTTTGCTGCAGAGCCCAGGATGAATAAATCCCTGAGCAACTCGGTCTGACCTCACAGCTGGTCCCTTCCAACCTAGGTTACTCTCTAAACCTATGTTTCTGCCTGTTCCCTTTCTTTCTCCCATCCTGGCCATCTGTGTCCTTCTGTAAGCTCCTCTGGGTCACACTTCGACTGGGGAGCAATAGCCTCCTTCTTACTTAAGTAGAGGACAGCAGCAGCAGTGACAAGGCAAACAAGTGTCCTTCTTAGGCTGGAGACCACAGATCTGTATATGATACTATGGATGGGTCTTACCAGAGCAGAGTAGAGGGGCAGAATCACCTCCCTCAGCCTGCTGCCCATGCTCCTTTTGATGCAGCCCAGGATACATTTGGCTTTCTGGGCTGCAAGTGTACACTGCCAAATCATGTTGAGCTTCTCGTCCACCAACACCCCCAAGTCCTTCCTCTCAGGGCTGCTCTTGAGTCATTCTCTGCCCACCCTCTGTTTACGCTTCGGATTTCCCCAACCCAGGTGCAGGACCTTGCATTTGGCCTTGTTGAATTTCATGAGGTTTGCATAGGCCCACCTCTGAAGTCTCCTAAGTTTCAGCTCCTTGCCAGTGATCTTCAGAGTCTTGTGTATTATAGTCCACACTTCCTTTTCAGGCACAACAGGGGCTTTTACGTGAACAAAGCACATTTTATTATTTGTGATGTGTCAACAGCACTGCTAGTTATCAAGGTTGCTGACACTTCTTATCGTAGAGCCCTGGTGCTGTAGGGAAACACAAAGGAGATCCCATCACTAGACACCTGCTTTGGAGCACTGTAGTCAGTCTCCACTGCAAGGTTCCTGTGTGGCAAATTTCTTTAATCACATTTTTCCCAGGCGGTTATTTAGTTTTCCCTTTTCATTATCTGTCTTGAGATCTCACAGGCTGATTCAGGGACTATATCTGAAGCTACTGGGAACTGCCCTTTAAAAATATGAAATGTAACTCATTGTGAACTGCTCTGATGGATTACCTTGAATTCTCAGATACTTGTGTTGTACAKCCTGAGTTTCCTAGCTGTAGGGAAGAGATGATAAAACTGTTCTTTCAGGGAAATGTTGTGGAGGAATGTTTGTGAAACACATGTGCTGTGAGAGTCCCAGAGCAGGCCAGCAGGAAATGTATGGCTGTCCTCACAGGTAAAAGACTGAATAGAGGAAAGTATGTAGACCTCTTGCTGAATGAAACGAAAAGAATATACTAAAAAGCTCATTCTTTGCACATAATGAAGCAGGGGTCAAGGAGAAAAATCTGCGTGATTGTATAACTAAAGCTGGTGTTGTAATTTAATAGAGCAATAAAGATTCACAAACATCTTTAGCTCTGACACTTGCTTATTTTTCAGTGTTTGATAAATTATCTCTCAGGGCAGCTTTTCTTTGGGAAGGTGCATATAGAAGATTGTCTTGCTAGCTAAGGTGAATATGCTGCTCTGCACACAGCTGCCCTTTGGTACACCTGTTATATGTTGTTCCATCTAATTATACTGGGATTCAGAGTTAACAGGATTCAGAACTCAAGTTTGATTAAGAATTAGCAGAAAACTTACTAGATGTGATGAAATCAAATCTGGTGTTACTTAAGTAATCATCAGTTTCCTTGTGTCCTTTCAGGGAAGGGAGAAGTCTTCCCCTTCTTTCCATTTGTTTCACCTTTTTCCTTTTTCTCCTTGTCCTTCTTTTAATCTCCACTTTTTTCTTTCTCCTCATCTAAATATCCTCTACTGTTAAATCTGTTTTTCTTTTTTAGTTTCAGTATCTTGTCCAGATTCTTCTCTGCATTGAAATTGTTATCCAGGATACATATAAAAATGTCTGAGTTGAGGCTGTGTCTGGATCATTCTCATGGCTTAGGAAAGGTATTCTCCAATTTAGTACTCCCACTAAAAAGACCACGTGCCAGTCCCCTCCCCACCTCCAATGGGAGGTCCAAAAGGCAAAGATCATGGGTTGAGATACGAACAATTTAGTGGAAGCAGCAATGAGATAAAAAACCAAACAGTAACAGCAGCAATATTAATAACAAAATGTATAAGACAAAGAAAAAAAAACACAGAAAAACCCCCAACAATAAACAAATACTGGACCATTCTGGCCATCTGCCACGTTTTCTCCACTGGAAGGAATGTCCTTCTCTTGGGAAGCGAGAGTCCCTTTCCCCCACCCCCAGCAATGACATGGGGTGGTATGGAATAACAGTAGGGTCTGGCCATGCATCCTCCTGGCTATCGCAAAAATTTAACTCTGTCCTGGCTGAAACCACAACAATCACTTACACCGAAGTCTTCTGATGACAAAGCTACAATGCCAGAGCTACAATGCCTGAGCTGCCTTAACACAAATGGTGTTTCCTTCTCCTTGGATCTGAAAGCCCCCCTGGCTGGCTCTCAGTTCCCATGAAAATTGCTGCTGAAACTGTCATTAGAGGCTTGAGTGAGATGCAGGTGAAAGCAGGACACAAAAATGACAGAAATAAGTAGAAATTAAAAGACATTAAGAATAGGTAGGATAAAGGAGAATGTAAAAATCTGGGGAATGATGGAGGGATGCTAAGGCTTCAAAAGGAAACGAGACATCTTGTATGAATAACTATATATTACTTTGCTATTATTACAAAGTGTCAGGAAGTATGAAGTGAAAATGCTTTAGACTGAAGCCTTTCATAGAAGGAAAGTAAGTTGTCTGGCTATAATTTTATTCTAATTCAAATAAAGGGGTTTTTTTTCCATATCAGAAGACACAGATTTTACCATGGCTTTTTAACTCTGATATGTGATAACTAGATCTCTAGGAAGAGGTACATGCCTGCCCAGATGCTTATCTAAACAAAAAAAATGTAAAAGGCATGGAAAATCTTTAGTAGAAGGATGCCTCTCAGTGCATCTTTTACAGAATATCTTAAATTTTCAAATGTCAGGTTTTAATTGCTTTGAACTTATGTGCGGAAGAAGTGAACATACTTAGGTATCTAAGCTAAAACTGTTTTTCTCCACAGAATGACGAGTGAGACGAGGGTTACTACAATATTTTTCCTTCACGTTGTAATCAGTCCCACATTTCTGCAATATGGATTGTTCATGTGAGTTATTAGGCTAGTATCACAAGAGTCAGCAAATAACTAGCTTTCATTACAGTTGGAATCAGAAATGATCTTTCATGGGGCAGTGGATGACTGTGACTTCCTCGACATTTTTTTCTACTTCCTGCATATTATCTGAAGTAGGCTGCTTGTGCCCTAAATCTGAGCTGTCTCTGTGCTAGTGTTTTTTAAGTAGTGTTCTGCATAGGCTGATTTTTCCTTGAGGCCTCTATACTCTTGCTGCAAGACAAACAGCAATACCTCATAAATACTTATAGCAGAAATATTGTACAGCTTCATCTGAACACAAAGCCTCATTATTTTCACGAGTACTTGTAATTCTCAAGTATTTTGAATTTTAAGTAGCAGCTGAGAATGTATGGCATTTACTTGTTAAAATTTCACCACAAAAAGTCTCTTTATAATACCTTGTCTAAATGTAGCCCATTTTTCCAGTGGGTGAATTGGCTACTTGTCATGTAAACAATGTGTTATTGAAATGTTGATGTATTACTCCCATGGATGACACCCTGGTGAGGGACTGAGGGACCATGCTGGATTTGCAATGCAGACATAAGCAGGCAGAACTGGACTGCCACTCAGTGGTGCAGGACATCCTCAGTTCTTGTGCCACCATCCTTTGGCACTGACATGGCTGAACACAGCTACATCATCCACCAGATAAGATAAACTGTGCACAAACAGGGGTACAGAATTGCTGGACAACTTTAGTGTAACATCCTAACAATGCCAGAGTGAGTATAAATAGGCTTTGTAGGCAAGTCTGAAAAATACAGTTAGAAAGCCAAATGCCTTAAAGCCCAATTTTGTACAACACCAAAACACCATTGTTAAAGAGAATTATCTGCTCTGAGCTAACACATCAGTGACTTGGACACTTACCTACTGTCATTTATCCATGATTTTCCATGTTAAAATGGAAAGATGTGAAAATGGCATTAGAGTCCCAGGGGACTGCTTATTAAAGAACTCCTACTTCAGTACTACACCATTGGGATGCTTTTGACAGCTATGACATGCTTTAATTTGAATTGTCTTCTCTGTTTGCACCACACTAGTGTGTATCAGCTCTTTCAGGATCAAAGGATATCTTACTGCACTTTGGAAACTCATTAAATCTATATTTGTAAATAAAGCATTTGTTCCACAGCTCTAGGTGTCCTTGAACCACTACAATGAACAGCTCTGCAGGACGCGTCCTAAATGTACTCAAGGCCCCAGTGAATAATGAAAATGTGACTTGTCTATTAAGTGTCCTGGGAACAACTTGTTATGGCCTATAAAGCAGTAGAAAAAGTGCACACAATGGTATTCCCAGAGCTGAAACACAAATCTAATTAGACTCCCATAAAATAGCTTATTCAAGACTGAAGAATTGCTAACTGATTACAAAGTTTGCTTTATAGATTAATAGACTAGTTTAATAGCCATAGTTCTCACTGTGTATGAACTACTTTATGTACTTTGCTGTACAGATATTAATTGCTTTGGCTTTTATGTAATATATGTTTATATTGCTGCTATTTTTGCAAATGAGACCTGCCTCAGGTAACCTTTTTAGCCTGTGATTTCCTTTTCCTTTTTTGTTTAAATGAATGAAAGTCAGTCTGTTTTCCAAGTTATAATTAATTTTCAGGTTTATCAGCAGCTGAATACCCAGACTGCTATTCATGCTTTCTAATTATTGAAAAATATTTAATTCAATCCATTAAGGCATTAAAATTAGAAGTAGACAAATTTTACATGCAGCAGTATTTTAGACACAAAACTGATTAAAATAGTAATAGACTTTTGGGGACACTTCTGGGGACATCTTAGATTTGTAAGGAGTTACTGGATCTGGGAGACAAGCAAAAAGAACTTCATCTGTGTCTCATCATGACAACAATTTCTTGGTACTGGTGCTGCGATGCTCAGGGCTGGCCACAGCCTCACATTGAGCAGTAAGAATATGCTTTCCAGTTTCTGGAACTTGGGATGGCAGTTTTCATGGCAGAATGTTCAACTCTGTTTTCATAAAAAATCCTTTATTGCCTATAAAATCCATGTTCTAAATAGTAACTAACTACAAGGACAATGAAATTTTTTTCTATGGCTCTGTAAACTAATGAATCCATACCTGTGTCAAAATCTAACGCCAGATGTTATGTTTGACTATTAACAAGCCAAGAGAAGCACAGAACATTTTCTCAAGAGGGAAAAGCTGCACTGGCAACAAATTTTGAGAAGACTAGAGGTAAAGGGAAGTGGAATTACAATTTCAAAAGTAGAATAACACATTTTAATTTTTTAAGTATGAAGGGAGCAATCACTTCAGAAAAAAAAATTCTGAAAAAACATGTTAAAGCTAGTCATTGCACTTCTTGCCAAAATATCCATTCAGTTCAATTTTCTCTTCACTAAAACTCTGATCAGTCTAGATGATTATCCAAAGTATTTTTGACAAGCATGTTTCCATGACAGTGACTGTTCCCGACATGCTTACTGGCTATATGTTGGCCTTTCATGAGTGACCATGACTTTGCAGTACTCTCTTTCAGTCTTCTCTCATTTCTACTTGTGTTATTYATCTGCTACATTTCCTCTCTTCTCTTTCATACCCATAAATCTATTTTTATTCTTCCCCCACCATTATCATCAACAATTTCCTTTCATTTTCTGTATCCTGAATTCTGCTAGACAAATCTTACAGCARCTCAGAGATCCTCACTGTAAGCTTTTCCATTCTTCTTTTATTTTTCATATTGACATTTCTCATGCGCTCTGTCTTTATTTTCTCAGAAGGTCAGATAATTCTTTAATTTTCCAGTAAGCACTCCTCAGTAAAACTTCGCTTCTACCACCTGGTGTAAGGGAAATCATGTCCTAAAAATTTCTCTCCTTCTATATMTGCCCATTTGCAGTCCACACTGGTTCCTTCCTTCTCTGAAATCACGAGATAATTAACTTGCAGCTGAAACTGAGCAGGATTTTTCAAGCCATTAAATACAAGGTGTTAAGAATGTATTTTACTTAGCTACCCAGGAAAAAAGAAACCTTCCCTGCTGTCCAAATAATAAAATAAAAGTTTAGGTTGCTGAATGACAAAGATGGGAGTTATGTTTGACATGATCCTAGTTTAAATGTATCTGATTATTTACAGTTGTGTTGGTGTTTTTTCATGCTATTATCAGTCTTAAATATAACCTATATACTTACCAACTACATGTTCTACTCTTAAACATTGACACTTTTTCATTATTGTTTGTTATTCTTTTCTAAATCTGAGAGTATGCTGGTTTGACTGTAAACCAGCAGGGGAAAATTAACCCCACACAAAATACCTCTGGAGATTTTAGGGCAAAATTACAATTTTAATAAAAAAGGTTAAAATAAATGCAGTAATACAGAAACACCAGCTTAAACAAACCAACAGAGTCACAGTACAGTAACCTGACACCCTGTTGACCTGGGTGGTAGCTGTGTAGTCCAGTTAGGCACTGGTCCTGCAGAAAAGCCTGGTAGTCCAGTCCAGTAGAGCAGTGGAGTGGAGTTGAGTTGAGTTGAGAGTCCCGTTGAGTCGAGAGTGGAGTCCCGTCAAGGGTGGAGTCCCGGGTTGAGAGCAGAGTCGCGAGTCGAGAATCCCATCAAGAGTGTTTTCTCCCATCCTAAACCCTTGTTTTATGCTGAGTTTCTTGGCTGGCACCTCCCCCAGGGGCGGAGACTTCCACAATGGAAGAGGATTTTCCCAATGTTCTATTGGTTGCTTCGGTAATGAGCTTGGATGGTCCCCATGGTCCTCTGAGCTCGGATGATCACTGTGGTCCTCCGACACTCCAAGTCCAAGATTGGGCCATTAATCAAGCTGGGTGGTGTAATGGGCCATTAGCTGAGATTACATAATCAGGATGGGTGGTGCTTGCTGTTGGCCAGAGTGCTTCTCTCAGCTGAGATAAGGAGTCCCTCAGGGACCAGGTGTGTAACTGTGAAATTTATCCACCTTTTGTGGGTGGTAATAGAATATATAACTGACCCAGGACAGAGAGCATGAAGGCTTAAGAATGCTTTGTTAGTTCTGTTAGCTGGTCACTAAGCTTGAATGATACAATTTTTAAAAAGTATTAATCTGAATTGTTAGTAAAGGTTTATTTTCTTTATGAACAGCACTGTGTCATGTACATTTTCTGCTTTCTTTCTGGAACATTTTATAATACAAAGAACCAAATTAAAGCTCTTTCATATGATGAAATTTATATTCAATGAAGGAAGCATCATTTGATAGTGGTCTTAATGCAATAGAGTAGAGGCTGTGCTCAACTGACAAGTATTGACAGGTTGTGTGCTACCTTGCATCCCCTCTGAAACTAACCATTTTCTTCCATAACTTTCTTCCATAAAACAGTGTGGCACCAGTGATGGACATTTTATGGGATCACCATTATTTATGCAGAGTCTTACGTACTAAAGCCTCCACTGGGAGATGTCTGCCTCACACTATCTTCTGAAGATATGTAGAAAAAGTACATACATGCATTCTATATTATTTGACCTTTTTTTATACAAGTAATGATAGGAACAAAAGGGATTTATTACTAAAACAGTATGGCAATGATTGAAAAGTTGTGCAAGCGAAGCTTATCATCCTTCAGTCCACAGATCTGTTATGTTTCATGTTGACTACATGCTGTAAAACACTTGGAACATATGGAAAAATTGAAGGTGATTAAGATAAAGCTATTACAAAGGCTGATTTTGCCATTCAATGTTGTTGCTTCCCTGGTAACTCCTTACATCTCATGGCATCTGTGTATATGATGCAAAGACATTTCTCAAAGTTGCACACTACTAACTAACATGAAAGGCAAACTTCTTTTATCAGTGAGAAGTGAGTATTTTATTTCTATTATAATAACAGAATTTTCCATGATTCACTGGGTATTTAAGATGTGACATTGTAAACAAACTATTATTCATAAGGGAAAAACATGTATTATTTAAAGATGGGGAAAAAAGCTTTTATGAGAAAGGAGGAGAGCACTGGGTTAAAGGGAGAGCTGGAGTTTGTATGTTACCCGATACGGGAGTTCTGCTCTCTGTTACTATTTTGTCACTGCTGCAGCAAGGCAGTAAATGATAGCTACTAGTAATTCATTGAATAAGGCACATGTCTTGTCCAGCTGTATCCATGCATTCAGCCTTCCTGTGAACAGACTAAAGAACACACTCTCTACGGAAAATCCCTCAGAACTCACCAGAGGTAAGGAGGTTAGCAGGGTTCTACAGAAATTACTTTAAAGCTTACAGAACTTATGTCAGTATGTGTCTTTTTTATTTTTTGACACTATCTCACAAGACTATATAATGTGACTATTACTTCCTCATGTAATCTCTAAGATAAATTAAAAAAATAGAACCAAGTTGTAACATTCCATTAAATTCTATAGGCTTACCTTTCTGATGTTCTCTTTGCTCTTTTTTAATTCAGTTGTATAAAAATTTTGCATAATACCACACAGATGTCTTCACTGAAAATATGCATTATTTTTCTTTTCTTATCCCTTTCAAATTCTGAATCTGTAAGTTTATATTGTGTCAACTGAAATGAATTATTCAGGGACAGAGAATGAAAAATAGTTTTATGAACAAGTGCTGAGTACCATTGCCAAAAGAGCACATGTATATATATATATATATATATACACATTTGCATTCACACACATATACATACATATATGCAGTGGATGTGTGTAAATTCAATTCTGAGTGAGTGATTAAAGCTGAAATCATCACCAATGACGGGAGTTGTCCTTGATTCATATATACTGGTTCTAACTAAAAATCCATAAAATATATTTATTCTTAATAGTGAATAAATTCTGATGTCTCTGAGACAGGCAGCAGACACAGAGTACCTCCAGACTGTACTTTAATTGTATGTTACACTACATACAAAGGCATTTAGCTCTGGCTACTATGAATTTTTGCAGGACCCTGTAAAGTCTTTGAAGACTGATGTGACCTGCACTTGTCTTCTTTTAAACAGCTTGATCTGACCATATTGCTTGCCTATTTAACAAAATGTGCCTGTATTTTTGAATACATTAGCTTTATGCAGTTAACACTGATTGAAAGTAGAAAAGACAGAACATTCACAGTAGACAAATACCCATGTAGGTGTATTTTAGTTTTAGGTATCTATATAACTTTCAGTCCTAGCACAATAATTTAATCTTCTTTCCATTCTGTTCTAGCTTGTTCCAAACACTGTCCCATTTGGCACAGAAACTTCTAGTTCTCTGCTGGAAACCAAATATTTTTCTTTCCAGAGGCAGACATTCCTCAGTCAAGTTCAACACAGTGGACCACAAGGGACCCGTCTCTGTTGTCCAAGCTAGCAAGATACATTTATAAGCCAGCATCAGTAAATAAAGAAGGCAAGCTACAGCTGTCCTCCAGCACTTGAGGTCACTGAGCAATTCCAGAACCACAAGTCAGCAATTTAATGGAATTCCCCACTCCAACAATTAAGGCACACTTGATCATGTCTCAAGACAAAATGTTGGATTCTTAGTGCATTCCCACAACAACAACAAAACCTCAAACAAACAAACTGCCATGAATCAGGTTTTTCTATCTGGCATCTCTTACATAATTTCTTTTTGCAATTCTGTAATTAAGTACAGAGAGGTTCAGAGAGAAATTCTTTGAATATGAATTATCACATGCCTTTTAATCAACTCCACAGCCTACAGTGAACCATGTGTATGGTATGAGCCAAGGCCATTGTTTCAAACAGGGGCAAGCAGCAGTGGCAAGGAGAGGTGCTGGGGAGGGCCCATGAGAAAACAGCCCCCCGTAAGGGCATGCTGACAAGAGACCAGAAGGTAATTCCCATGAGCAGTCAGAATGTGCTCTAACCTGAAGGGTTAGCTGTGAACCCTGCCTATCACATGGTTGAGTAGAGATAAGGAAATAAAAGTAGAAAATGAGTGCTTCTTGGTGAGAGGAGTGTGCTTTTATTCTGGTACTACTTACAGGGTACCACACCATATAAGAAATGTGGTAGAGGTCATTTTAGCTACAAAAAAAAAGCATAATTGATTATCCAGCCATTACACATCACTACACAGAAAATTAATGCATTGCTCTGAGATCTAATATTTATTCAAATATAAGACCATATGAATTTTAAAAAGCAATTATAAAACACTACAATCTATCCTTGCAAATTACCTTTTGTAATTTTAGCTCTAGACAACAATGACAAATTACAATCCTCATTTCAAGGATATGAGATGCATTACATAATGCAGATCTATAGTGTTTTGAACCATTAATCATCATCGTCTGGCAGCACCGTTTGTGTTGATCCTGTTTACAAAAGAAAAGAACTGCTAAGACATACTATTTTAGGCTTTTCTTTATCCAGTAAGTATTCTTTAGCAGGAATCATTTGTAATCTAATTTGCATTTAGCCTCAAAATGGAAAAACAGCCCAGACATAATTGCAGCAAAAAAAGGTTGACATCCACAATAAAAAATAATTAAGACCTATTTCTATCTTCACCAAACACTTATCTGTTACTATGTTAATTAGCAGCTAAATGTTGTTATTAAATTACAACATTGTGTTACCTGATAGTTTTAAAATTATACCTTATGCACATAATCTAGGAGCCACTGTTTTTTTCTCAAAAATTTATAAAATATTGTCTTGGTATATGAAGTTCTTCACATGTTCTGTCAATTTTTTTCAAGAGAGAATCTCCCTTTCTACGTAGAGAACATTGTCAATCATAGACTATCAGATTTCACTGCTAATAAAAGTAATTGTTAATGTTAATTGTATCAGAATTCAAATATAATCACAATCAAACGGAAATGATTTTTTATTGACGCATAGGATTTTTTTTATTAAATCTGTCCCCTATTGGTGAAAGATGCTCAATATCAGGTTAGGCTAGGAAATGGGCTTTTTTGATCCTGTAAAACATTTCAAGGTTACTTAAATGTTCCTTTTCTTTATTAAATGTCACTGAACACTTTAAATTTAATGAAGCAACAGAAAACAGCCTGGCAATAAGAGGAATTTACCTAGGACGTGAAAGGCTCAGATTCAGTCTGCAGGTCTGCCATTTCTTCCTGTCCCGGAAATATGTTCCAGCCACCAGGAAATCAACCCTGCAGTGGTTTTCCTAAACTAGAGATGGATGACTCTGTATTTGTATATTTTGTTTAAATTCTCTGCAACAAAGCTGTGAAGCTGAGTACCCAGCATCATGAATAGACAGAACATTGGACTAGCTCCATAGTGGTTTCTTTCACACCTGGCAGTAACATCCATGCAAATCAAGAGGAAAAAATCTCAGGGTCAACACCTAAATAAGACAGAAGAGACTCCCAAGAGTTTCTTGACCACAAGGCTATTACCTATTATACCTCTCACTCTCTAGAATATTGCATTTCAGTAAAAGCCCTGTTGAAGCACTTAGGTTCTTGCAAGCACTTTGGTTTATACTGAATGAGTATTTTCCAGCTAAAAATCTGTTTCATTGAAGAATTCACTGCATTCCCAAGTGTTTTGCATTAATCTTTAAGGGCAGAGACACAGAGAAGAGTAAGAAGATCAGAAGTTGTAACTAAGTGGAATACAGGATTTCTATTAAAAGGAAAAAATACTCTTTGTTTTCAAATTGAATTGGTGTAAAAAATTGCAGTGATTTTATTACTTTCCTTATAAATTTTTAACAGATAATTATCAATAAGGAGTTTTTCCCTTTATAAAGTATGTTCCCCTGCCACATTCACTTAGAGTTTCTGTAAAATCAACTTGTGGCCTCCCACAAAGTAGCTCTCTTTTCTGGTACAGCCCTTATAACTTCTGGGATTATCAACAAATTTAATAGATATGAACATATAAAAGACCAGACAGTTCTGCAACAACATGCATGAAAATGAGAAGTGGAAAATTTCTCAATTAGAACCTCTTCACCAAAATGAACTGCTGTTAGTAAGATCTTCTGTTCACATTAGAAAAGCCGTGGCATTCCTGTCACTTGCTACCCTGAAAGTAGGCTGTTCATTACAACTATTATGCCAGTGAAGTCCAAAGTGACTATGTAATTCTCTTCATATTTCTTTGAAATACAATACTGACACAAGGTAGACGTCTAACAGGCAAACTCTCCATGTGCACTAAAATAAAAGTATAGTGAAGGCTTAATATTTAGATTTTTTTTTTGGAAAGAATTGGCCTTGAAATACGTCAGAATAGTGGAGATGTTTGAAAACTTGATCAATCCTTCTAAAACAGACTGCAATGGCACTTATTGCCTCTTCTGCTTTATCAGTGCAATTTCAAATAAGCTTGTGCATGCTTACATCAAGAATTTTTGCATATATGCAAACATGAGGAAATTTTTTACATCATTTTGTATGTGCTGATTGCAAACCTTTAGAAGTCATCTAAAAATATGATAAGGTTATTCCCCCAGTGCATGAGATGAAAAAAAAATTAGGTATTAACTTAGCCTGTCACCACCTTTTATTCTTTATTTCTGTAGGAACTAACATGACAGGGCTCACCACATGTGGGACCATGAATTTGCATTTCAGAACAAAAATAATAAACAATAATAAACAACCTTAAAGTATGCTGGTGCAATTCAGTAAGGAATAACATTAATTCATTTGTAAGCTAATCTATACTTCTAATTGTAATGCAAATTTGACCAAGGATATATAAAATAGGTACATTTTGATCACATGAAATATTTTTAACAGTTAAAAAAAGTTACGAAAAGTCAAGACAGTTGGAGAAGAACTTGTGCTCTCCAAGTTGTCTGTATTTCATCAACTGTATACATAGCTAATAAAATAATTATTAGCTAAGTTAGCTTCTCCAGAAAGAGCACTTGACTGTATCTTTGACAGTATAACAGCTACAGTGTTATTACCCCCTTGAATACATACGGTAATAAAATTTCAAGGAACTCAGTTGTTCTCCTTTTTTCTTTCCCCAAGTTTTGCCTAACATTATAAAACCAAAGAGGTAGACTCATATCTTATGCTAAATTGCAGTATATCTTTTCTCCCTGCTAAGAAGTTACTTGGTTTCTGTCACAAGGACTGTCCTGTCCTGCAACTCCTTTGAGTCTGAACTCCAGTTTCTTGGGTGCCTCAGTCTCTGCACAGCTCTTGTCTAACGAGCGTGAAGGAGGTGATTCCTGGGTTATCATCAGTATCTGACAGTGTAAGCCAGAGACAGTGAAGATTCATGCCTGCCCTGAAAGTCTGCATCCTCTCCTGGGTCAGCTGTGCTCCTTCAGTCAATCATAATGTCACTATTTTGGCAAATTTCTCAGTTACTTCCTTCCCCTGCTCCCACTTTCAGCTTCTGTGAATTTGCTCCAGCGACAATAAAGGCTATAAGAGCACGAATTTGAGTAGAGGGTAATACAACTGCATTGTCATCTCCTAGTGTTCACCTCTTTAATTTTTTTACCTGCTCCATCTGTAGACCTCAAATCTTGGAGGATACATCTTCTGAGCAGGGGATAGATGGTGTCATATCCCACATTCTTCTGTACCACTCATGGCATAGCAGACATTTATATCATTTCTTGGTGGAAAGCTAGTAGATATGAACTGATTCCAGGCACAAGAATGTGCTGGCCTCATGGRAAAAAAAAAAAGTGTATAAATCTGACAGAAAAAGGCAGAAAATGTATTTCATTACAGATAAATAGTTAAAGGCACTTGAAACTTCAGCTTTTACTAAAGTGTTTAAATAATCATTAAGATAATTACTTTCCAACTTTATTGCCATGGGATCCAGCATTCAGGACTTTAAGAAAATCAAGCAAGCAAACCTGGACATTCTGTGAGCAGCAAAATTGCTTATGTTGGTTCCTTGTGCATAAGATATGTTCATCAGCTGAAGCTCCTTCCGTGGTTTGGGCACTCATTGCTTTTGAGTGTGGATTTTCTTGAGTCTAATAGGTGGAAGGTTCATATTGCAACCTTCTCCTTAGTGCAAGGGAGAAAACAATCCAAAACTATTAGTGGCAGCAAGCATCTAGTAAGTACAGAATCTCTAAAAGAACAACCCTTTTTTTTCAGTTAGGTTGAAATTAGTCAATTCTATAGAGACAGGGCAGAAAAAACAGATAAAGAAGTGTGCACACAAACATATGGATTGCTTGTGTAAGCTTTATTTCCTTAGGAAGTCAGGATAAAACATTTCAGTGATTAATATATAAACAGCAATTGCTCATATCCTGCAGACTTTCAGGAAATAACTGAAATCTGCAAGCAAATTTAACTGAGTCTGTAGCAGATAAAATTAACTAAGAGATGGAGATATAATTGCCTGAGTCTGTACACAAAGTCAAGCTGAAAGATAAATGGCAGTTCCATTTTCCTGTTAACTGTTAAAGCAAATTAATTATCTGGGGTCATGGATTTGCTTCCAGAAACAGGAATGTGAACCTCAGAATCCAAGAGAGTTTTTAATAAGCAGAAAAGGAAACTGATTTCTCAAGAGAGATTACCACCCAGACACAATATCCCTGGGCCAAATTTGCCCTTTTGTAGGATCATTTCATGGGAGTGTGAAGTTCCTGCATAGTGCTGCACTAGCCTAGGGTAACATTATGTACTTAATACTCTGACTCAGCTTTTCCTAGGATCCACCTTTGGATGGTGTTTCCCATTACATAAAGTTGATTGCTCAGAAAAAATACGATCATGCTGTAACCCTTACATGGTGCTCAGTCTCAAGACAGTTCAGTTATTTAACTAATGTCCTCCAATAGCCATGGTGTGCAGTACAGCAGGAATGATAGTTATTTCCTGCAGAGGGAGAGTGAGGCTGTGGGTGATGCCCCTGCAGCAGCAGAAGGGGTGGAATTTGGGAGATGGTGGAGTCCATGGCAGCTGGGAGGGCCAGCTGGACTGCAAAACTGGGAGGGCTGGAAAGAATGGAAAAAACAGCTGCAACAGAAGAAAAATAGCAGGCAAGAAACAGGATGTGAGGAGGAATTACAATAAAATAGTTGAAAGCATGTGAGGAGACCAGCAGGCCTGATACTGACACTGGCAGCCAGAACTGCTGAGAACGCTGCGATCCACAACACATGCTCGCAGCAGTGCACCGTGGTGAATGGATTCTGGCCTGCCACACAGGACTGCTATAGTGCAGCAGGAGCAGGTGCCAAAGAAAAGCAAACTACTCATTTCTAGTAGTTTAAGAGCTACCCAGGCTTGCAGTTGTATGTAGGCTCTGGTGGATGCCACTTAGCTGTCACTCTGCCTTGAAGTTCTGTGAGAGCAGGTTAGCCCTCAGAAACACCCAGATGTACATCTGCAACCGCTGTAGGCCACAGGCAGGGAGGCTCCCTTATGAGGAACCGAAGCACAGGAACCTACCAGCATTGGCTGTGACCTGGAATATCAATCTAGGCATGGGCTAGGTAGGTCTTTCCTGATTTTTTCAAATCAAATAATTAGAAATGTATCCTTCTTGAAAACAAAGAAACAAAACATAAGGACTGTAAGTCCAGAAATGCTGTATTAGACAAGAGTTAAAAATCAGAGTACTGAAGTAAATATGGAACTGTGACAGTCCCAAATGGGTACAGAAAACTCCAGCGATCATGCAGCTGAGAAGACAGAATGGATTTGGAAGGAAGAAGGAAAGGGAGGTACCAACAGATAGACAGCAGGTGAAGTATAAAGATGGAAATGATGGAGTTAGATGTGTCAAACAGCCCTACACATAGGAAGAGATAGAAGAAATTAGAAAAAGAACATTACAGAAATATGGAATAGGTAGGTGCAGAAGAGAGAGAGAAGATTTGAAAATCTTAACCCCATCTGAGAAGCATACATCAGAACATAAATTCATGTTTTTAATCAGCTTTTTTCCTGTCAGTTGAAAACTAATGGAACCTAAGCAAGCAATTAACTCTAAAGTAGAACACAGGGCAATTGTAATATTCCTTTATGCCATCACTCTGTCACAGTGATGAAACATGATTTATGTGAAACATTTGCTGGAGAAATGCCATCAACATTAATAACATTATATAAACAGGAGAAAACAGCAGCTCCTGTGGCCTCCCTTAGCTTCCTGTGCTAAGCAGCTCTGTTGTTGCACAGGAGTTTTTTGAGCAATGTTGATAGTAATTTACAAATTGAATTTCTTTTTACCTTGAGTTCACAGCTGGTGTTTAGTTCTTTTCCACTGTATTTGCATTCCAATAAAGTCATTAATCCATGTTTCCTTATCAGGAACTGTTCTAATTAGGCTGTTCTAAAAGTTGAGTTAATCAATAGAGTTAATTCTTTGCATTTATAAACAACAGGAAATTTTCCATTGTAAAAACAGGGTTTTTTTATGGTCTGTTGGCTTATCACTTCTTAAACGTCAGTTTAAACTTAGTACCACTGGTATGTCATGATAAGCAGCATTTACACAAGCAATCCCACTGAAATGGTGTGGCTACTCATTCGACTATACAACAGGAAATAATATGGGCAGAAATGAAAAACATGAGCTTCTTTGTTTGTCTAAAAATGGACAACAGGTAGATAAACAAGTTCCTGTTTTCTTTTCAATAGATACTGAACAAAGTTGAATTGTATTTTCATTTGTATTCTACTACACAATTCCCTCCCATGTCTTACTGTAAAACACTACAATGAACAGTTTTTGGAGCAGGTCTCTATAAGAGCCTCTCACATGTTACAATAAACCATGAAACATAAACGGGGGGAACTCATACCTTGCAGACAGCAGCCAGCCCCACTAGTTCTTTGTTATTCTATTGGCATACCCGAGTTTCATTTTCCTGTTCCACTAACGCAGACAAGGCACACGCCATTACTAATGGAAATGACTGAGACACAGCCCCAAGAGCTGTGTTTCTTGGTTTCCTTGGTCTGGGCACCACAACACACAAAAAATACCCTTGCACAGTAGCCCTCGTTGAGAATTTTGCTGGCTATCCCCAAGCTTGCAAAGATGAGAATAGAAGTCACAAGGTCCCAATGTCTCTGCTGTCCTGGGATTTTGGTCATGAAGCAAATGGTAAGGACTTATTGTATGACTATTTCAGTTGTGGTTCTAATACTGGTGTCTTTGTTTACAATGTTGTTCTCTTCTGCTGCATGAAATGTGCTCCCAAACACATCTATAACATTTTCTTTCTTTAAAAATCATTAAAGCCATGACTAAGTAGGAAAGGAAGTGATGCCATCAATTCAGATTTCCACTAAATTCACCTAGCTTATCTCTTAATGAATACAGGATGTCATTACTTGCCTGTGCTTTTGCATGGGCTAAATTCTCTTGCTGCATCAAACCCCTTCACTTCAGTAAGTGCAAGCATTTATCTTCCCAGGAAGGGTCAATCTTGTCTTCTACATACCAAAATGGGGCCAAGCAACTTCTCACACAAAACTTTAAAAATACTGTCATTCCTATACCAGTGCGTCAGAAGTTGTACATCAAAGTGATGTGTATGAGCAATCATATAGAGATTATTTAAACTAAGGCTAACTGAGCTTAATGACCCTCTAAAATCTGTTCATTTTTATGTATGAAAGTAGTTTTATTTCAGTTTTGGTAGTACAGACTACATGGCTAATGATGGACTGAGTATGGAAAGTGACCACTTTGGCACAGCATTTTTCTCACAAAGTTGAAAAGTTATTGAAAATTTGTTACACTTTTTATTTCCCCCATCTTTAATGACACAGGAATTAAATCCCCCAAAATTGCTTAGCTATACCCTGTGTTTTCAACACATTGCTACCATCAGTCTTCATAAAGGCTATACACAAAATTTATTCATTTCCCAAAATTCAGTCCTCCTTAACCAACTACTCACAATACAGGAATATCAGACATGAGAAAAGCGCCCTTTTCCATTGGTCTTGACCCTCAAAAACATCCCATGCAAGTTTTGCTCAGATTTGGCTTAACCATACACTTTCTCTTTGCTGGGATGCATCTGGCACAGATGAGGACATGAAGAGGAGACAAAAAGCCTGGTGGAAAGCAAACCTGATTTGCTACCACAGTTCTCATGCTCTTGTACCTGCACCTAACATCATGCAAGACCCAAAAATTCCCCAGTCAAAAAACAGATCTGGATAAATGCATTAGTCCATGGTTAAAGCAGTAAATAACAGCAATAGAAGAGTGATGAAATAAACTATTTGGGGCAAAGAAACAGTGAAAAACCTCAGCCCCAAACATTTGAAAGTATTGCACGGAGTACTGTAACTGGATTGCAACCAATGCTGTCAGATAATTTTTTTCTCATTCTGAACAGCAATTCTAAAGCCCACGTACGTTTCTGCTCTCCTAAGGTTGTCCGTACCCGCGACCTGTGCTGAACTGAGCAGTTTTTTACCTTGCGCCGTGAGACGACACGGACTGCGGCAATTTGATCAGTTTTGTCATTTCTTATGCTTTTTATGCCCTAATGCCGCCTTCGAGCCTTTAAAACAACAACGGGCAAACAAACAAAAGCCTCAAGTCTGGTCAAGAGCTGCAAATTTTCCCTTTCCATTCGCCTCACTTGCGCCGCTGCGACCGCGCCGGTGACGCTCCAAAGGGCCGGCAGCCGAATGGGGCCGAAAGCTGCACCCGGAGAAGAATTCCGCGGCCCCTGCAAGGCGTGAATGCCTCCACGATCGCCGGAATGCCCCCAGGGATCGCGGGAATATTCCCGGACCGGGGACCTGCCGGAACGACAAAGCCCGGCGGGACGCGCAGTCTCCCGCCGCCTCCSCTGGCACAGACTACGTTTCCCGTGAGGCCGCGCGCCGGCGCGCGGGCCGCGGTGTACGTCAGCGGCGCGGGCAGCCAATCGCGGCGCGGCCGGGGCGAGCGCCGTCCGCCGCCAATGTTGTTTTCGCTGAGTCGAGGCGCTGGTGTTGTTGGCGGCGGCGCCATATTGGAAGGGACGAGCGCCCGCTCTCGAGCAGCCCCTGGGCGCGGGCCCGGCCGCCGCCATGCTGTACCTGGAGGACTATCTGGAGAGTGAGTGTGTGCGCGGCGGGGGCGCCGGGCGGCCGGGCACGGCTGGTGCGGGGGAGCCCGGGGTAGCCGCGGCGAGGAGGCGGCGCCCCCCCTCCCCCACGGCAGAGAGTGACTGACTGGCTCCCTCCCCCCTCTCTCCCGCTCTCCCGTGTCCCTGCAGTGATCGAGCAGCTTCCCATGGATCTGCGCGACAGGTTCACCGAGATGCGCGAGATGGACCTGCAGGTGCAGAGTACGTGAGTCCCGCCCCCCCCCGCCTCCGCCCGCCCCCTCCGCGCCCGCCCTGCTCCGCCCCGCCGGCCCCGGCCCCACCGCCTCACTGCCGCACCGCCGCGCCCCCGCCGCAGGGCGGGACGGGCGGGAAAGCCGAGCAAGCAAGGAAGGAAGGAAGGAGGCAAAGCGGCGCCGCTCTGGCCTCGCGCTGCCCCACGCTGCCATGGGGCGGTCGCGCCCCCTCCCCAGCCGTGCCCCGGCTCTCCGGCACCGCCGCTCGGGCCTGGGCGCGTCTCCTTGTCTCCCGCGGGCGAAGGCGCTGCGGAGACGCCGCGGCGAGGGGCGGGGCGCGCCCTTGGCGCTGTCGCGACAGCCCCATTCCCGCCCCGGCCCCCGCCCGCGGGTCTCCGGCGCCGGGAGGGTCTTGGCGAAGCTACGTTCCTGGGCTTGTGCTGCTSGCAAAGGCATTTTCGGTGGCACGTCCCAAACTCTTCAGATTTTTGATCCCTAAGAGCAGTGGTGGTGGTTTGGAACATGAGTTAATGTCCCTCTCCTTCCAGTAGGCAGCGGCGTGCTCTCCCTGAAACTTTCCAGCCAGCTTTCTCATAATAGCATATAGGAGGGGTGCTGTTTGCTCGGCCTCTTGTGCCCCAGCTGACACGCAACCAAATATACTTTATAAATATGCTTTAGGTTTTATACAAATTATATTTGACATAAATGTATATTTTATATAAGTGTAAAACTTTAGTAAATATATATTATTCGAAATATATTTATAAATACACTTCAGGTTTCTTTGTAGATCACTTTGTATCCCTCTGCTTGTATCCCAACGTAATACACCGCCTTTTCATCTTTTCTAATGCAATCTCATCTGGGACTTAGGTGTCCTGTAACACTCTAGATAGCTATTGCAGTCATTTAATGCACAATTATTATGGTTATCTATGACTGTGATCAAGAAGTATTCGTTAATGAAACTGCTACTGCACAAAAGAGAGCAACAGTCAATATGGAAGGGCTAGGCAGTTGCAAAGAGGAATGAGAGAAAGAGCAGAGGTTGAAACAACAAGGGAGTACTATGTAGGAATAGAAAATGCAGCACTAAGTGGGAACTAAGTTCTTGAAAACAGTAGTTTAAGCTATAATACTTTAAAGTGCAGTCTCAAGCTTTTCCTTGGATATTTAGTTTAGTGGACCCAGCAGGTCTGTTTAACAGGCCTTATTGACACATGTAGAACTATCTATAGGATTTTTTTTCTATACTATGACCTAGCTGCTGTCTTGGGTTCAGTGCTTAAAGTTGTGGGAACTGTCATGTCTCCTTCTGGGAGATAACACCTCTGAAGTCACTATCACCAGGGAGTGCTGTGAGGAGTGAGCAGCTCCCTGGCTTAGTTTGGAATAAGCTGACAAATTTTACTTCTGTTCCATGAGAAGGCAAAGAAGATAGTAAGGGGTTTTTTTAGGTGTGTTTGAGAACTGAGGCAGCTAGCAATGCTAAGGTAGCAGGAGTGTCATTTCCTCTGCTTTAACTGAAAATGACAAATAACACTCCATATTGTATTCCTGGAACTAGTAAATGATAGTGAATATTGTATACTAGGACCAACCTTAGGTGTAGAGAAAAATTTTCTCAGACCTTGCTACTTCTATAATTCTTGTGCAGTGTTTGGCAGGGTATCCAGAGAGATTTATGAAACTTCTGGACTAGCATCTTTTCAACATAAGTTGCCCAACTGCCTGTTGAACACTACATGCAAACCTGGAGGTTGTTTGGTGTCTCAGAAGTACTTGAAAACAGTACTTTGATGAGTGATGCTGTCCCAGAAATCTACATGATTTGTAATTCAGAGATATCTCTGCTGCTCTGTTTTGGTGTCATTGTTGGCTTTGTATTCTGTCCTATTTGGACCACATAAACCAGGTGTATCTGCTGTATATTGTGATAAGATTGCTGTGGGAAAAGCAAAGATTATCTGAGTTGTGACTTGAGCTTTAACTGAGCTCCATATGAAGCATAAAATGTATTTCTCTGTTTAAGTTAAAATCATGGATTATCAGGTTTTCATGGTAAAATGTCCAGCTCTGGAAAAATTACTCTCTTTTAATAGAAGTTCTGGCAACTCTCTTGGGAAATCTGATCTAAGAAATTAGTGTCTCAAAATACAGTATCACAAGAAAAGGTGGATGAATTTGAGTGCAGCAGAGAGAACTTTTCATATAATTTGATAGATTTGACCTGCACTCCCTTTTGCCTTTTCTGCCCTTTCAGGAGAGACCAAGTTTCTGTGGAAATTTTCCCCTAGGCAGTTTCACACAGACTGATAATGTATCCTCAATAAAAATTGAAGAGGGAAGATATTTTTTATCATTTTTTATTTATTAAACCACTAGAATAACTATCACTCAAGGTGTTTGCACTTTGGATAGGAGAGAGAACATTTTGTGTGTTGGCCTTATGGACAAAAATATAGTCATTTGGTCAAAGATTTTAGAAGCCTCCATATAAAGTGTGTGCTTCTTGCTTGCCTCTCAAGCTTCTTAATCTTCTCCACATGGTGCAAATGGAAAATGCTCAATGTACAGGTTCTGCCATCTTTAGCCTGCTTTACTCCAAAACTGTTTGACTCTTTTGTTTGTCTGGGTCTAAATAAAGTTGATGTGAACTTGTGTCATGGCTGTTGTGGCTCAGGATTAATGGTGCTCTGTCCTGTCAGTTGTTAGGTTCCTGTTCGATTTGATGCCGAATGTTCCCAGCATAAGGAAAACTGATGGATGTTTTTGATCTTAGTATGAATGATATTTGGTTATTTATATGAATAGTTAGTTCTAGCTGTGAATTTTCACAGAGTCAAGAAGACCTCTGGCCTCTTGGATTTTAAGAGTTAATAATTTTTAAGGATTGAGCTTCTTGAACTAATTAATTCATTATCGTTTTGTCGAGAGATGATTGCCATCAGGTGATCCAGTTTTAATGGTGGTTTCTGTAAAGTTTCTTAGGTGTTTTGCACCCAGAGCCCAAAGTTTGTAGGTGGTTCGTGCATTGTCACATTAAACTTGAAATCAATATCTGGGCAATGTCACTGAGAATGCTGTGAAAAAAATTTCAGTACTGTCATCTATCCTGACATACCAGCAAGGTTGTCARTGCTAGTTTGACTGAGGCAGCTACATGTTTTTGGAAATATGCACACTGTYGAGTGCACAAGTGTCCAGTTGTTGAAATAGTAAACTCAGTGGGAGAAGGGTGGAGGGAAAGAGAAGGGAATCCCTGTTCCTGTCTCAATAAACAACAGAAAAAATAACTTGCAGTTGACATTTTACTTTCTAAAGGCAGTTGAAGTTAGAAAATGGGTGGTTTTATTTTTTTCCCTCTTACAGTATTTCTCAACTTCATGTAAGTGAGATTACTGTCCAAATAATATTTCATCGGTGCATTTACTCCTGTGGGGGTGGAGGGAATAACTTGTGAGCACTTCCAGTTTGCCCTGACCCTTACTTGGAGCATACAATGGAGAGGGCCTGGACTTAAAGGCAATGACTTTACTCTTCAGTTGGTGTACCTTTTTGAGACACTAATTTTTTTCAATTATTTGGTTTTGTATTTGACTGTTTCTCTTAGGAGAACATTTTGTTTCCTGCTCAGTTTGTAACTGGCTAGAATGTTCCAAAGTCAGCAGTCTAGAGCCCTGGGTGAGGAGTTTGGGTCATGCTGTAAGTCACTACCACTGCTCTTAGGGACAAAAAACCTTTAGAACTTGGAGTCCTGCCTGTCCCATGCTGGAGAGCACAAGAACCTTGATGTGAATCCTACCAGAATTCAATTCTGCTTCTTGGAAATTAAGGTAAATATTTCCCTCCACTGTCCACTGTCGCTTGGTTGTTTTGGTTTTTTCTTTTTTTTCCTCTCTAATAGTTTGCACCTCAGTCCTGTCAACTTCGTTTGAGAAAAAATTTTCCCCTTATTTCCTAATGGTTATGTACATGAAGAGATAACATTTGTCTTAATCTTTTCCTGTGCTACAGATGCAATGGATCAGCTTGAGCAGAGGGTAAATGAATTTTTTATGAATGCAAAGAAAAACAAACCTGAATGGAGAGAAGAACAGATGACATCAATCAAAAAAGTAAGGATATTAAAGGAGTGGGTCACATTTTTCTTTTGCAAACTAAGACAACATTAGGAAACAATAGTTTATGATTGATGGAGATTTAAGTGTTCAGGACTGTACCTTCCCTTGGACTTTCACAGAGGTGGATAGAACTACCTCGGAGGAGAAAAGTGAGTGAAGGGTTTCTTTGATCAAGCATTTCTCTCAAGTTTTACCCAGCACTTGCTAGCATTTTAAAAAATGTGATCCTGAAATGGTGAGGAAACCAGGTACTAAATTTTCAGCGCAGATTTTTTGTTTCTGTTTGTGTGACATGAAGTTGTGTAAGTTAATTGGCTCTCTTTTAGAGGATATTTTTCAAGCTTAGATTCAGTATTTCCTGTGATTCTGCCTATGTCCTTGTACATGTTATACATATGGCATGTGTAGCTTGAGAGAGGGAGGAGTAAGAAGATGGATGTGTTCTGTGTTATCCTTCAATATTTGAACGTTGGTGGTGGTATTGTTAGCAACATAGTCTATCATTTTGTCAGGAGAAACTCCTTTGTAGTCTGCTACACTGGCTACTTCAGCCCTTTATTTGGGTAAGGGTTGTTTTCTTCTTTGATTAATGCAAATAGATTTTTAAATTTTAAAAAAGAAAAAGGTCAGAGCTCTGACTTCACTAGAGTAAATGAAAAATTTTCTTTTGACTTTAATTGAAACAAAATTTCAAGTAGTTTTCACATAAGCAAGATACTATTCAGTGGAAATTCAGAATTAAAAGGCAGTAAAATCTGTTCAAATCTGAAGTAAAAACTGAAAACATATTTTTTTGTAAAAAAGTTTTGTCTGTGAATTTTCATTGGTTACAGGAGACTTTTGGATTGCTTTAGTCAAATTATTTAGATTAGACTTCTGAGTTAGAGAAATATATTTGAAAATAATTTAAACTATATACAACATTATCTTTGTTTACTAGAGTGCTGGAAAGGCCTCCCCACACAGTACTTCAGCATCATTTTGAAGAGCAGTAGGATTTGTGGTGGTCTTGAAGTAAAAGACATAATCTCTTTTTAAGTCCATAACATGATGCTGTGTAATATAAAATAAATCCAAGATTGTTTCATTTCGTGCAGCATTTCTTGCAGAAATTTAAATCTCGCTCTAGGAGGAAGTGTCCCCATCTTGTAGTTTGGCTTTTTCTAAGGCAGAGAAAATAAATTGATGTCTATTATATTTCTCATTTAAAATTCAGAGGATTGTTGTTTACAGTAAAATTTCACAATCTTTCTGAAAACTAACATATATGTCCTTTTGACTTATATTTTGTGCTGGATAACAGTAGCTTAAACTTACTTGAAATTAATTCAGTTACATTCATGATTTCAAAAAATTCTCTTTGTAACAGGATTATTATAAGGCTTTGGAAGATGCAGATGAAAAAGTGCAACTGGCTAATCAAATATATGATCTGGTAAGTGGACACAAGACTTGTGGTGAATTACCTAAATTTGTGCCCTAAGGAGTTCTAAGCATTTTGATAAGCTGTGCAACTGTGTTACCTGTACTTTTATGTCATCTACATACAGATATTTTGCTGGTGAAAGAAACATTTAATATTTTATTGACTCCTAAGTATTTAGTTGCTTTGGGTAGTAAGTGTTGCTTAGATATAAAACAAAGAAATAGTATTAAAAATTATAAGGTTTTAATGCATGTTTTTGGCCTGTTTAGCAGACTGGTTGAGAGAATCCCTTGAGATGCAGTGTTGAGGGGCAAAGGAGTCCAGGAAGGCTGGACATTCTTCAAGAAGGAAATCTTAAATGTATAGGAGCAGGCCATCCCCATGTGCCAAAAGAGAAACCAGCAGGGAAGAAGACCAGGTCTTGCTTCACTGACCTGATCTTCTATAATGAAGTGACCTGCTTAGTAGATGAGCAAAAGGCTGTGGATGTTGCCTACCTGGACTTTAGTAAAGCCTTTGACATTGTTTCTCCTGGAGAAACTGGCTGCTCATGGCTTGGACAGGTGCACTATTCACTGGGTAAAAAACGGGATGAATGGCCAGTCCCAGAGAGTGGTGGTGCGTGATTTAGTATAGTAAAGTATAAAGTTCAAGTGTATTTATTTTACATTTCTCGGAAAACAGAATCTGAAAGTCAGATTGCAGTAATATAGAAAACATAAAATAACTGCTTTAGTTTCACTTCAGCTAGCTAGAAGTTTGTTCCAGAAGCTGGAAATTACCCCTTCTCCTTTGGTTAGCTGGTAACTGGTAAAACCTGCTCAGTTTTAATAAAGACAGGTAACTTTTGCTGTATGAGCACAGATATAGAAAGCATTTGGAATGTTATGTTTCTTTTCATGATAGTGAGATCAGAATTCTTTTTGTGAATTTTTAGTACCCAAGAGCACATCATAGTTTATTGCAATGTGCAAGAGTCTCTCCATTTTCATTTAAAACTCAATACACACCAAGTTTACTGGTGTTTATAGTGGGACACAAATTGCACACAAATTTCAGTTCACAACTTGCAATTTCCCCAAGGCAGCGCAACCTCTACTAAAGTTCCTGTCGTGTACTGTTCTTTCTCTTCCCCTTTCTATTCACATACCCAGGGCACCTCCAAGTCCTCTTCATCTTTTTTCTGAAAAGAAATACCTAGCACAGTGTCTTGGAGCTTTGCCTATGCTATTTTGGTGTTAACACCAGTCTCTGCCAAGCGAGGGAAGTGGAAGTGACCAAGAAGATATGCTTCTGTGCCTTATTGTACGTGCTTAGTGCTGCGTGGCATAAAATTGCTGGAAGGGAAATACTTAGCTAGCCTGAGATTAAGGATGTAGATATTCAAGTTCCAGAACTGGATGCTATTTATTTTTGCTTTGTCTAACAAACAGGTAGACCGTCATTTGAGAAAATTGGACCAGGAACTCGCTAAATTTAAAATGGAACTTGAAGCAGATAATGCTGGAATCACGGAAATATTAGAGAGACGTAAGTATGCATGATTTTCTTGAAGAACTTGATAGACTGTCRATTTGCAAAATTAAAATACCATACACTTGTTAGGGGCTGGCAGTATTTTCACCTGTGTTTTAACCCACTTTTCATCAGTGATTCTCAAATTTTAGTTTCAACTTCAAGTTTTACCAGTGAAGTCAAAATACAACTGAGTAAGTAGAATAATTTTTTCACACAACTGTTGCCCTTGTGAATTGCTACAATAAGATACAGATTCTTTAAACCTGTTTTTAATGATTGTAGGTATTCAGCCAAGTACTTTGGCCTAAGCCTGCCACCTATCCAGTTGCAAGCGTACCATTTTTTCCTTGAATTGATTGCCACCAAACTAAGGAGAGTGATTATTTTAGTTTTTGGTGTACTTGGTGGTTTTCTTTTTTTAAAGGGGCCAGAATGGGTTGTTCTGTAGTGGGATAGTGAAGGAAAAGCATTTTAGGTAAGAAACCTTCGTGTTAAACAAATACAACAATTCTGGTATTCAGATTGTCAATAAAAATGTAAAGCGACAGCTTTTTTGCCAGCCTGGTGTAGAAGAATCTGGCTTTTCTGTACGCATCAGCATTTAGATATCAAATTCAAATGTGACTGTGATAAATTTCTAAGTTGATTTAACTACTGTGATTGTGGAGACAGTGGCTGTCCTCATAGCCAAAGATAGTGAAAAGTGACTTAAATCACTTGGAGATATTAGGAATAAGTATTCTTTCTTGGAACTTTTTGTGGCTGTGTTGTATAAGCTGGGAGTGTTGGGATATTTTATTTGTAATTGCTATTACAAATAACAGGCATGAAAAAGAAAACTGTAAATTAAATACTTTTAATTAGCTAGCAACTACGGAAAAGGACTAGTTTATTTTAGTTTCAATCGCAGCTGGTTTTAGGATGTGATGCTACCTTCTGTTGAACTATGTGTTTGCTAGACAGGATTTCAAGAATTCAAAATAGGGAAGTACCAGAATGCATGTTGCATCTTTAAGGTTTGTTTGGTTTGGGGGTTTTGTTTCTTTGTTTGTTTTTAAATAAAGCTAAAAGTAGAAGCCTCTTAACACTTTCAACTTTCAGAGTAAATACGTATAATTGAAATCCCGCCAGAGGGCAGCCTTTGGGCAAGTTCATAATGTGATTAAAGTTCGCTCAGCCAAAATAGCTCCTTATGCTTTGAACCTCTTTTAGAATAATTATATTTAAACTTTTGTAATACACTTAGGTATTAGTCATAGACTCATGTATTTCAGTGCTTTTTGAAAGCACTGAAAGAGGTAAAGAAATGTTGAAGCTACAGATTTTGAAAAATGAATGAATTGCTTTCTTGTCTTCTGTGTAAATGTAAGTTGGTAGGTGTTGCAGCTACTTCAGAATCTTTTTGCCAGAGGTTGATGCACAAAATCTTGTATATTGTTCTAAATTTATAGTCAAAGTCTCTCCTATGCTGTGATTATTTAGCCTCATCTTACAAGAAATGTTACTTTTAGACGTAGACTTGCATTAGTGCGCTCCAACTTTGTCCTTTTTTGAGGGAGGGAGGGGACACAGTTCGTTGTGGTTGTGGGCATTTTGTTTTTGATTGTTGCTCTGTGTATTTTGAATGTTAAAAAATCTGGATAATGATCTGCAGCCTTTTCTGCTGAATGTTAAATCATCTTGAAAGACACTGCTGTTTCTTGAGTTTTGGCAGAATGTGACAAGATGTACTCAGTGGGACAAGATGCCTTGTTTATACAGTTTACCTGTTACAGTCTTCAATTCATATTGGTGTAGATTGTCAGTATTTTGGTGAAGCCATTCTGCAACCATCACCAGCTTCTGTGTAACTTATTTGAGTAAGTGGCATGTTGAGAGCAATGTTGCTGTTTGTTCTTATTGGCCTTTATTGTAAGTTCTTGATTTCAACAGTTGAACAGCAGCAGTCACGTATTTTTATTTGAAAACTAATCTCACTGGATCCTGGTTGTACTGTAGAAAAGAGTTTCAAYTCTAGCAAAAATTCTTCTGATTAAAATAAATATAACTGCATTGTGATCTGGTTAGTATTTTAAAGATTCATTTAGTATGTAAAAGTCAAAACCATGCCAACTCTGAAATTTTCCTATCCTTCTTATCTCCCTCTTAGGGTCTCTGGAGCTGGATACACCAGCACAGCCTGTGAATAACCATCACGCCCATTCTCACACTCCAGTAGAGAGTAAGTACTTCAGACTTACAAAGATGCCCACTTTTTATGTTTCCTTTTTTCTTTTTTTGAGTAGTATTAGGGAAAAAAATTCAGAACTTTTTTCCTTCCAAACATTGTAGGGGGAGAAAAAGGTATAATAAATGCTACTAATGTCTGTTACGAAAAAGCGCAAGAATGAAATAGTAAGGTTTTGCTGGTGGGAATTAGTTGAAAGTGCTAGAGTAATTTGACTTTCAAGCTGAATAGATTTTACATTTAAATTCACTTCATTTGTTTCATTTAGAAAGGAAACACAATCCATCTTCTCACCATAGTACTACAGATCATGTTCCTGAAAAGAAGTTTAAATCTGAAGCTCTTCTATCTACCCTGACTTCAGATGCTTCTAAAGAAAATACGCCAGGTAATTCTAATTGTCTTTCATTTCATTGCTTTTTAATCAGAAGAAGAGAAACCTAACTATATTTGTGAGTTAGTCTTTTGAAATCACAGAATCATGGAACAGGTAAGGTTGGAAGGGACCACAGTGGTTCATCTGGTCCAACCTCCTTGCTCAAGCAGGGTCATCGCAGAGCACGTGGCACAGGATAGTGTACAGATGGCTCTTGAATATCTCCAGTGATGGAGACTCCACACCCTCTCTGGGCAGTCTGTTCCAGTGCACAGTCACCTGCACAGTAAATAAGTTCTTCCTTATATTTAGTTGGAACTTTTGTGCATCAGTTTCTGCCCATTGCCTTTTGTCCTGTTGCTCAGCACCGCTGAGCAGAGCCTGGCTGCCTCCCCTTCACACCCTCCTTTCAGATACTTACAGACATTGATGAGGTCCCCTCTCAGTTGTCTCTTCTCAAGGCTGAAAAGGCTCAGCTGCCTCATCTTTTCCTCATAAGGGCAATCTCCAGTCCCTTAATCATCTTTGTTTCCCTCCACTGGACCCACTTCAGGAGCTCCATGTCTTTCTTGTACTGAGGAGCCCAGAACTGGATGCAGCACTCCAGATGTGCCTCCTTGACCTGCTGGCAATGCTCTTCCTAATGCATCCCAGGATACCATTGGCCTTCTTGGCCACAAGGACATACTGCTGGTTCATGGACAGTTTGTTGTCCACCAGGACCCTGAGGCCCTTCTCCACAGAGTGGCTTTTCAGCAGGTCAGCTCCCAGCCTGTGCTGGTGCGTGGGGTTATTCCTCTCTGGGTACAGTGCACTTCCCTTTGTGGAATTTCTAGATCCTGCACCATTAATAATGACCTTCCAGGACCTGCAATTCAGCCAGTCCTCAATCAGAGGCTCATACCCTTTTCCCTGGGATTTTCAGTCACTTGAAACATGAGAAATTGCAGGCATTTTTACTCATCTGTGTTGTCCATGATGTGGATCAGCTTTGTTGTCATTTAACAGCTGCATGTTTGCTGTTTATTTACACTTTGAGGAAGATAACAGCACAGTTTCATTCAGCCAGTAGTAGAAATATAAGAGATCAATGCATTATTTTGGGAAAAAAATGCATACAATTTCCAAAGTAAGGGAAAAGAATTTTCACACCTCTTTTTTTTTTAAGAGTTGGTCTGAAAATACAATTCTTTCATGTGTTATCTGTGTCAAAAGAGGTGAGAAGTCTTTTTGAATAGTGACTAAAAAAACCTAAACTTTTCTGCTTATTCTCAAAATTAAGGTGTTTCATAGTTTCTTTTCTGAAAATAAAAGACTAAGAAGTTGTAGTAAGTAAACTACTTCATGTTTTGGAATTCAGTAATGTTTGTCAGTTTTTAAGTAGTTTCCGTCATATCTCTTTCAATTTTCTTTTGAAGGAACTTTGCAGTTCCTTCACAGAGGCTGCAAATAAAATGTAGCTATGTTTGAGCAGCTGTCGTTCTGCAGATGACCATGGAATTGGTGTTGCATTAAAACTGATCTGTAGTTTTTAGAATTAAGATTGTTAAAAGTTTTACTTCAGAAACAGTATAGGTGTATAGTCAAATTCTTACGCTCTTCTTGATGGTTATAGTAGTGAGCAGTGTTTCAATATAGACATAGGTATAGCAGCTGCATCTATTCTTTGATAGCTGAGTATGATAGTGAGAGCTGTCTTTCTAAAAGGACTCCTTGCACATGAGGATAGATAGGGAACAAACCTTTTTTTTTATCTCCCCATAAACAAATACTGGCTGTGTCAAATTACTTTTAAAACCTTTTTTCCAAACTATTAGACTGCTCTGATGCATAAACGGAGTTCCTACTCTTTCACTGGTTGTCATATAACTTCTTAAAATGCAAAGGAATTTAGTTTCATTTTGAATTTCATAAATGTGTTCTGTTCATCAAGGGTGTCGAAACAGTAATTCATCATCCTCTTCAAACAATGCATACAATACAAACTCTTCTCAACCATTGGCATCATATAACCTGGGCTCATTATCTTCAGGATCCGGGGCCGGTGCAATTACCATGGCAGCAGCTCAAGCAGTGCAAGCCACAGCACAGGTAATGTAAAAATATTCTTGTCATTCTGCCATTCGCTATAGATTATGAAGAAAGGGTAGTGACTGCTTTATTTTTTTAAAAATCTGAATTCCCATGATCACTTTCAGCTGATGTGATTCAGTTTTCATATTACAATTTTGTTTATGTGCCACAGTTTCATACTGTATAACTTGCTTAAAGGGACGGCTTGTTTTCTGGCTTTTCCTGCAGAATATTCTTAAGCATTTGACTGCTTCCTATAAATAATTTTGTTAACAAGGTAACTAGTGAACTTGTGCAAATCATTAGCAGTTACCAGCCTGGTGTGTCTTATGTAGGAGCTTTACTGTATAATCTGATACAGTATCAGTATTCCTTTTAGATGAAGGAGGGAAGACGAACATCCAGTCTAAAAGCCAGCTATGAAGCATTTAAGAACAATGATTTTCAGCTTGGAAGAGAATTTTCATTGTCCAGAGATTCAGCTGGATACTCATCATCAGCTCTGGCCTCTACATTAACACAGACATTAAGTTCATCAACCACAGATTCACGAAGTGGCAGAAAAAGCAAGTAGGTTTTCTTACCTTGTGACTGCAAGTATAGCTTTAAGACAGCTCAGCTTTCTTTTAAAAGGTCATGGGCCATAGTAGAAATACATTGTATTTAGCATCTGTGAGGGGGGATCAGCAGAAGGTTACTGCCTGCTGGCCATTTTTTGTTCGGGGCTGTGTGCCTTAGTCCTCTCACTTCCTTTTCTTTAAGCAAACTCACTCCGTCTTTAAATAAATGTCTTGATTTGCTTTTTCATCTGAGATACAGTAAAGTGTCTTCCCTCATTTGTTTGTGTTTTGGAGAGATTTGACCTAACAGCAAATGTTGGGAATTACCATGCAATGGTTTGTAGATGGTTTTGAAATAATCTGGAGATCTGTCTGATGCCAGTTTCGGGTATACATGACACTTTCTGATGGCTGACCATCTAGAACAGGAAACGGAATGAATTTCATTCCATTGAAATAAAGTTTTAAATCATTTTAAACAACACAATGCCACAACAGATTGTGACAATCAGAACTTGTACTTGAAAGAATTTGTCTCAATATGCCCATCCTTTTAAACTGACTTGAGTTTTTTTCTTCATTCAAATTTGTGTGTGTTCACAGCTCAGTTAATAGTGCTATTCTGGAAGCATTTTTCATCTGTGAATATCTTGGGTGTCAGATCTGACCTATAAGCAGAAGCATAGAATTTTTATTCTGGCACCATTCCTATGGAGAGATTGCTGATGCTTGAGTGGAGATTAACAGAGAACCAGTCATCTTCGAAACAGTCATCTATTATACATGACATATGATATTATTTATATGTAAATTCCTGTTTTACTGGTAACATAATTTTTATAAGGACTTGACACCAAGGCTGTTGATGGAAAATTTTGTGAAGAAAAGTGTTCATTAAAGCCACTTGACAGTTTAGAGCTGTTAAATTCCATTGATTAGAACAGCTTGTCTTGCACTTGTAAGCTGGTATGACTTGTTTCCTTTTCCAGAGAGCATTCAGTGGGTCCATTCCAGTGCTTGCAGTGGTTGAATGAAATGTGATAGTGAATGATGCTTTGCGATTTACAAACTGCAGTATTTCAGAGTCAACAAAGTACTTGTATAGTGATTCTTCCATGTGGCAGGAAATAAATCATGTGCTATTTTCTTTTTTTTTTTTAACTCTTCCTCAGAAACAACAACAAATCCTCAAGTCAGCAGTCCTCATCATCATCATCTTCTTCCTCTCTATCATCATGTTCTTCTTCATCTGCACTGGCACAAGAACTGTCTCAGCAAACAGCAGTAATACCAGAGTCTGATTCTAATAGCCAGGTTGATTGGACCTATGATCCAAATGAGCCGCGTTACTGTATTTGTAATCAGGTAAGGATGGCCTCCAAACTGGACTAAGCTACAGCTGCTGTTTTGATGGAGCTGAAGTTCCTTCTCTGACTGCTGATTTTAAAACGCTGTTATTTTTATTCTTGAAATTCTGATTTGTTTTTATTTACTTACCAGTGATGTGAATAAGGAACTCAACTGTTGAAACTAAAAATAATCAATTTTCTAGTGACACGATATCCTTGGAGAGTTTTAAATCTGTTAATGTAGACTTCAGGAATAATTAAATTAAAATTTGAAGGAGTTCACAGTGAATTTCGTTTTTTATCCAGTCTGAAATATGCAGATGTTTCTTCTTCTGCATAAACAATTTTTGGAAATGAATTCACTATGAACATGATGGTGTTTGGGTTTTGTAACAAAAGTAAAGTGAAAATGTTGTCACTGCTGTTAATGGAAAAAAACTCCTCAAAGGAAGAAACTTGAATGTTGGCCCTTTGTAAATGTTGATTGCTTATAACTAGTAATATGATTATTAATATTTTTTTTTCTTATTTACTAGGTGTCCTATGGTGAAATGGTAGGCTGTGATAACCAAGATGTAAGTAATAAAGTTCAAAATGTTCATGAGAGACTTGTGCATATAACTACTCCTTGCAGGAGTTACTTTTTTTTAGAATTTGGTTTTGAGTAGAGTTTTTTGTAGTAAAGTGCATATGATTAGAACCATCCTTCAGGAAACTTCTCTTCATTCTCCACACAATTCAGGTTCTTTTAGAAACCTCCAGCCTTTACTAGGTTCAAAAATGCCCTGCTTCAAAATGTCCTTTATTTCTGTGGATGTTTAGCTATGTCACTACTAATAACGGTTGTCCTTTTCAAATAAAAAATTTTTGAAAGAACAGTTGAACATAATCATGTATTTACTGAGATACCACATTTAAACAAGTGAGTGATAAAATTACTTTTGTGTCACTTAGTGTTGTCAAACTAAGTATTTCAAAGCACAGCACTTATTTTGCTCTGTTATGTGGGTTCGTATATGATCCCTAGAATTTTTATCATTTTCCTTAGTATTAAGGAATGTATGTTAAAGACAGATCCTCCTCTCTCCTAGTTTTGTCCTGTGACTTGTATGAAATGCAGAATCTATGCTTTTTATTCATGTTTCATTTTCACAGCATTGTATTTGTAATAGGCATTGTGAAAAAAAACCAAGTCCCAAACCCTCTCTTTTAACTCTCTTCTTATAGTGTCCTATCGAGTGGTTCCACTATGGATGTGTTGGACTGACAGAAGCACCAAAAGGAAAATGGTACTGTCCACAGTGTACAGCTGCAATGAAGAGAAGAGGCAGTAGACATAAATAAGTTTCTTCATCTGGAAAAAAAATTGCATTCTACAGGTTTTATAGAGGACTTGGGAGGAGAGGGGCAACTCTCACCACACTTCTTTGCAAACACTGAAGGGTTAATAGAGCAGTCATAGTATGGCATGGTTGGGAAGGACCGTAAAGATCTTCTAGTTCCAGCCCCCAGTCATAAGGTCTTGAACTATTGGTTTTGCTAGTTGTGTTTTAATATTGTAAGTAAATTATTTACGCACCTTGATGTGCTACAGATACTATTCCAGTGAGCCTTGGATTGTTCCAGTGGCCAACATATGCAGACATTTGTATTATCAAACCATTTTCTCTAAGCAGTGGGCATTCTACAATTATTCAATCTTCCAAAAATTCCAATAAGTCAAGATTTTAAATGTATGTTTTATACAACAGATATATTCTGCTGCATGTACTGTACTCAAGAGCTGTTACGTAACACTATGTATAATAATAGTGCAGAAAATCAGTGCTTCTGAAAGGAAAAAAAAGAGACAGTGGTTTTTAAAATGCCTTTATAGCTTTGGTTCTTTATGAAACTTAATTCAGCAGGCTGAAGAAAACGGTTCTTGTATACAGCGGGCTGTTGTCCTTTAGGATACTTGAGTATGTAAAAACAAAAAAAAATGCTGTAGAATAAAACAAACTTGTGCCATTAGTCTTTATATGTTTCTGCTCCAGAGAAGGCGGGGGCCATAAGAAGAAAAAAAGGTGTTAAAGTGACAATAAATTTTTATACCAAATGTGTTTATTTTTTTGTGCAAGTAATCCTTTAAATTTGAATTGTATTAGGTGTAAAATAAAAGAACCTCAACTCTTCAGATTAATGGTTTTTGTACGTTTGTCAAAAAAGGTGTTCCCTGAAATGGTTTCACAAACTTCGTTTTGTTGTTTTTCTATGGCTCTTACATGCAGCAGCACTGAACAGAAACAATATGCCTATTTTTTCCTTCCTCCTTCTTTCTGCTATTAAAAAAAATATGCTTTTCCTTTGGAATAAAGATTTTACTTCAGCCCTGGGTTAGGCTGAAAGACTGTCGCCTTAATGTGGTAGCTTTCCAGACCCAGGAAGAGGAAGAGGAAGAGGAAGAGGAAGAGAGGAGAGGAGAGGAGAGGAGAGGAGAGGAGAGGAGAGGAGAGGAGAGGAGAGGAGAGGAGAGGAGAGAAGCAGTGTTCTGTTGCATGACCGTGCAAATAGTGTCAAGGGAATAAAAACAGATAGGTCCATTAGTAATAAGAGTATGTGTAGAAAATAAAACCAGGCTTCTGTCACAGCATGTTTTTTCAAGATGAAAAAAGTAGGCATTTAGACTCCATGAACTCAGGAAAAGTAGATGTGTAAGAAGGGAGATTTCATTATGAATGATAAATAGACTGGTAAAAGAATAGGATAGAAGTTGGTGAAAATAAACAGCAAGGAACAGCTTAGCTGAGGTTCCCTTGAAACTGGGAACTGAACCCACAGTGTGTATATTTCTGTGGAAATCTCAGTCTAAAGAAAAACACTTGAAGACTAGAGTATCTGGTTTTAAGTGAGGCTATTGAGACAGTGGAGATAAAAAACTGTTTGTTCTGTGGGAAACTGGTGCCACGCTATAAACTGAAATTAAGCAACCAGTAACCTAGACTCCTTATACTGAATGTCTAAATCTCAAGGGCTGCGAACTAAGTCCCTTGAGAATAAAGACCATATACAGCAAAATCTCTCACTCTGCTGGTAACCTAAGATGGTACCAAGACTACAGATCCAAATTAAAATTTCGATTTTTAGTGTGAGCATTGGATCACTGTTTCATTGGAGAATATAAATTATTTTTTCATTGAGAAATTAGAGAACTCCTGCAAGAGGAGAAAACTTGTACTCATTAGTAAATTTGTATTTTGTGTCAAAGTTAAAAAACCAGAAATAGATAAATGTGAAAAATGTGGAAAAAACCCAATACCTAAATCAAAGAACAATAAAACCTGTACATAGTTTTGTTTTCTAAACAGGAAGCCTGCAAGAGAAGCTTACAGGTCAGCAGCTGATTAGACTGTAAAAGCCTTGAGTAGTGTGAGTAGTTACATATTGAGACAGTTCATGCCTCATGGTCAATAGAGTTGCTGGACACTTCCCTGAGTAGACAAGTACAGCTCTAAAGTCTCTCATTAAATCTTCTTTAAAAAACAGTGATGCACTGGTTGAAGAATGGGCATCCCTTAATTGGGACATCCACACTGCTATTTCCAAAATAGAATAATAAAGTGTAAAGGAATCAGCAATATTCCCAACATACACTGCTAAAGAGGAGCAAGATTCTGCTGCTCAAGAGGTACATAAGACATCAGTTAAAGAGGCCTAAATAATTACATGTTTGCATGTATGTTGTTTTCTCAAAAATAACAAAAATGAAAAGTGCTAAAAGCATTGGACCAATCTCATTATACTGACTGACTGATAAAGTGGAAAATGTATTTCAGCATTTTGCTAAAATAATGTAAATATAAAATAATATATAAAATAATACTTAGATCTCGCTTTACTATTGCTGTGTAGGAAAGTGATTTTGGAGTTATCTAGGTAATTTAATGGAAACCTCAGCTCACTGTTCAGCAGCAGGTCAGGCAAGTGCTGAGAATGACTCACTACGAGATGAATAAAGCAGAAAACAGTTTTACACTGTAAATTGATGGTGCAGTTAGGTCTTAATATAGTGTAAAATTCTGGTCTGCTGTTACAAAAAGGCAGCAAAGCTGGGAAAAGGCTCAAATACGAGGGTCAAAGCACTCAAAACTATAATGACAACATAGCTGAGAAGCAAATGGATTGTCTGGGACTCTTCTGGACGGAAAAGAGGCAGCTCCATGAGGACATAACAGGGATTTGTAAATTCAGAAGTGATGTGGAAAAGGTATGTGTTTTGATAGAAGTAGTATGGAGATAGCCAGTCCTAAATGAAAAAATGGGCATGCTTACATTACAAAATGGGACATATAGCTAAGATACTTGTATCAGAAACTCACTGAAGACTGATCAGTAGAAGTCGAGAGTTTGTAATGAGGCAAGTGTTCCAGGTTGCCTCTGACAGTCCTAAAATCCTCTGGCATGCACTGAATGCTATTGATACCAGACACTAGGTTAGGCCACCCTTCAGCATTATGCAGGGCAGTTTCTTTTAGTTTCACCTCAATGTTCCAGCATTTGGGTAAACTTTTAGGATGAGGGGGTATTTGTAGTACCTCAAACTGAGAACCAATGTGCTAAGTGCACTAATAGAACAAAACATTGTCTATTCCTTGTAAACGGTATTGTCTGTTTGCACCAGGGAGCTGTAGGGCTGGCTTTTTTTATTCTAGATCTGAAATGAAAAAGGGAGAGAAAATACATTTATGCATGCTAATCTGAAAATCCCGCTAGGTTGTCTCTCTGAATAGCACAGGAGAATTTTCATTATTTTTTACCAAACTTTGCAAAATGTTATTCAACCACACACAGTAAAGATCAGAAATTCTGAGGTTTGCTTTGCTTTTCTGTTCTCCCTCACCAGGGAGGTACTTTCCACTGTGAGCTGGCTTTTCTTGGCAAGTTTTTTTCATCTCCCTCCTCATTCTGCTGGAATGTCTGGACCCTACTTTTCTTCTTCAATAGAGGTGGCCTTCACCTTAACAGTACAGAGTTCAATTTTACACTTAGACTAAAAATCTCTGAGAAGCAGAACTGCAAGAGAAATAAGGCTCTGAGTTTTTACACTCTCTTCAGGGTACGCATGAATAAAGTTAGGCCACACTGTATGAACACAGTCTCTGCAGTTTTGTTAATCCTCCCTGGTTTGACTAAAATGCTCTGAGAGTAATGTAACTAAAACAAGAAAAATGCCACACTTCAGTGTATCTATACCAATTTACAGTAATATTCTTCTTAGCACTTTCAAATCCATATCTTGCTTTTATACTTGTATAATATTCAATAAACAACAGCTTTTTCCTCTTGATAAATCTTGTATTGGGGAGCTATTTGAGCATGCAAAAGTTGTCAACAAGTTGCATGACTACTTACAGGCTTGTCCTTTCATACTGCCAATTAGAAAAAGTTTTATTCAGGTTAAAGAGTACAATGAGGTTGTACTCTTTATTAGATTAGATGCAGTTGTTCAGCTACAATTTATATATGTTTCTTTAAAAATATCAAAATTTTGAGGAATCCTAAATACACCTTTGTTGCTGAACGCAGATTTACTTATTTAATTGGTTGTTAACTTGGTTTTCCTAGTAAAGGCTGTATTAAGCCTTTTTTTTAGAAGAATAAATAATAGTTATACTGTATTTGCACACATGAAGATTAGTGAAACAGAAATAGGGAGCAATGTGAAGATAATTTTATATTTCTTCTGCCTGCAAAGTTGCAGCCTTATAATTTCAAAGCAAGTTTTATGATTTGTTTGCAGAAAAGGACATGTGAGATGGATGTTTGGATAAACTTTCCAAGCGTGAGTGTAGTTAAGTGCTGGAAGGGGTCAGTCAGAGAAGTGCTATGGAATTAGGGAATCCTTTTTTGTTAGATATACAGGAATAGTTTTCCCTGTGTTAATAAAAGAAATTTTGTTTACAGGTCTGTTATCTTTTATTTTGGTGAGATTAAAATTACATTGTTACTGGGGGGGGGGTTGTAAAAGTAAGTGCTCATCATATTTAAAAGTTGTTTTTACGAATGTTCAGTTATGTAGTTTGCTTGAAAAGATGACAAGCTGGAGTGTTTCTGCTGTGATGAATTCAGTTGGATATGCTCTTCTGGACTTAAATTATTTAAAAGTGTGTCTGATCTCTCTGTCATGTTATTTGGGGCTAATCTCGGACTTTTAAAGAAAGCACATTCTATAGATGGATGGATTAGCCCACAGTTGAATGAACTGACCATAAAAACATGTGCTCCTTAGTCAGGTCTGAAGAATGAAACAGTTCTACAACCAGTAGTATTGACCAACCCCTTATTTTAATTTAGGAAGGTATCCCATACCTTTCCCAGGGATCTTCCTGGTAGCCTAATACTATTGGAATGGCTAAGGAGCTGAGGAATAAGCAGAAGTAAAAGTAGGAGTTACTTTAACATTGCCCTAAAAAAATTAAAATTATGTATTAATCATTTTAATCCAGAAAAGAAATTTTCTTGCAGCTTACATGCTTTTGCACATGGAAGTGATGATTTCAGAAGTAATGATTACCTTTGAGACTGTCACATCAGAACAGTTCTGCCCATCTCTTCTATAACATTTTTGGTTGCTCTTGTAAGACGTAAATATAATCTAAAATACACATTGGGAAAACATCTCAGTGAAGTTTTAGCCCAGGACAGGAAAACTAAAGATGATTCTCAAAAACAGAAGAGACAAAAATCCAATTTTAAGGTGTTTTGGTTAGTATCTGCATTAATGTTCAAGATTTTCCAATGCTGAAGTACTTTTAACTTTGAAAGTGCTTTCCAAACACTCACCCACAGCTATTTACTTAAAGACTTCTGTGAAGAGGGTGAAAGGAATGTACTGAAAATGTCTCTCTCTGGAGGCTGACAAGCCTTATAATAGAAAAGATTCTAAGTTTTCCTCTTCCCTATTGTTTGAATCTTAAGCAGTCTTATTTAAACTCATGAAGGAAGGAGTCATCTAAACATGTTCATAATTACATCATCACATTATAAAACTGTAACCGGATTGCGTATTTAGCTAATGATAGTATGATTTTAAATCAATCCCAAAAACTGTCTTTCCAAAGATTCTTTTAAAACAAGCAAACTAGCTATCAGCCTTATATATATTTTATTAATTTTTGGTGTTGGCACTACTTGGTTTTACATTATTTTCCAAAGTAAAGAGTCTCTTTAATATGCTTTAGTTTTAAAAGTTCATCAAAATATAGTTATACAGAAATAGTTGTCAAATAAAAAGATTATTACAAGGTTATTCAGCTACTTCATACTGTATTTCAGAGCAATTCTGATTTGGTTATATTTTGGTTATATTTTAATTCTTTTCAAGATCAAATCCTCAGTACATCTACATCTGCCTCTAGCCATAGAACATACCTCCATAATTAAAAGGTATAACAAAACAACCTACAAAAGAGAGACTCCAACAAACCAGTAATCGGATAATGAACAAAAATGCTTCTATTCACTTTACAGCCCCTCTGGACAATTCAAATTATGTGTGAAGTATAGAAAAATTATAGCAAAACATTTTAGATCTCTCAGACCTGAGAAATACCTTCCTTAAACCTTGGTTTTTCAACAGACCCTTGCCTGGAACGCTAGTTTTGCACACGACCTGTTTAATCAAAGTGGTCAAGATCACCCGCTGACAGTGTGATGTTCAGCTTCCTCCCAGCTGTAGCACAGCCGTTCAGCCTGACGTGTCACCGCAGTTCCGCATGACGTCCCTCCCCAGTTTCAGCTTTCAAGCCCAGTGCAAAAGCCATCAGGCATGTTTTGAGCAAGCTGTGCAGCCCATGAATCCAGAACTGAGAGGCAGTGTAGTGACTCTGCATGGGGCAGGACACAAAGAACTCGTCAGACCTCAAGCCAGCTGCAATGCAGATGTTCTGTGTGGCCTCCTTCACTCCATTTATTCAGGCCACCTGGCTTTGTAAGATGTAAAAATGGTTAAATCTAATTTTCAGCTTTACTTTTAGAAATCTCATGTTGAGTAGGTTGTCAAAAGTCAGCGCTTAAAAGATGTAATGTAGTTAAGGGTATTTCTAAAGTAACTTCTGTGCCACAGTGGTTGCTGCTATCTTGTTCGGCAGCAATCATGCTGCGGCAGCTGGGCTTGTGAGAGAAGCTGTACTGTTATAATCAGATCGATAAGTTCAGAAATATACTGTTATCTTTTCCTGCCTATCCATAAGAACAACAAAATAGCATGTCTTGCATCTTCACGCATTCTATTCACTTGTACAATAATTTCTCATATACATTCACAGTATGTGAAGTGCCCCAGGCGACACATTTCTGTACTGGCTTATTGTATATTCTGGCACCACCATGAGAATGCAACAAACTCTTATAAACTGTTATATACTGCCCCGCCTGCTCCGGTGGCAACCGACGCGACCTTCCCAAAAGCCCCCGACCGGGAGAGCTTTTATCGGAGGCGCGACCGGCACACTCGGCAGACGAGCCCACTCTTGCAGGCAGATGATAAAGCGACGGGAGGAGGCGAAGGAGCGAGACGGACCTTCTGGTGTGGTTCYCMACAACGKCTTYATTGCGGGARGGBCAGGGACCAAAAGGCAAAATGTCGCCCGGGGTGAGGGATTATATAGAGCAACAGGGTAGGCGGGGAGAGCAACAGACCGATAACATTAGGGCCGGGGGTAACGGACAGGGGAACATCCAATGTGGAAGAGGAGGGGGAGGAACTCAGGGGAAGGAACGAAGGGGGTACAAGCTTTAACAGAGGGTTCTAGAACTCTAACCATATACGGTGTGTGTCTGTCAACCTTCGGGGGAGGAGATGTGGGTAGTGTCAGACGCTAGAGACGGCCCACCACCGACAACGGGCCGGCCTCCCTTCCGAGGTGGTTTGCACCACCGCAGCATCTCCCCCTTCCTTGTCTTTTAGAAGAGCGTTAACTAATTTTAAGAAAAGCCTCTTAAGGCAACCAAGAACATATAAAATCAAAAAGATCAGAAACACGACCCAAAGAACCGTCTTGATAAGAGAAATCGTCCAGTCAGATAACCCAGAGTTCTTAAATAAGTCCTCAAACCATCCTGTGGCCTCCTTCTTAGGATCTTCCAGTCTTTCCGTGATCTTCCATATGGTGGAGTGGATGCTCTGACTATTGGACGTGAGGTTTAAACAACAGAGTCCCTTGAACTCCTCACATCCATGGCCATGGGCAAGTAACAGGAAGTCTATCGCGGCTCTATTCTGCAGGGTGGCTTGTCTGGTCACCTCCTTATCTTCTAGGAGTTGACTCAAGGCCCTGGATGTCAGGTTTGCTTGCTTTCCCAAATAACACTCAAGATGGCCAATATCCCCAAGGGCTTTCGCTGCTGTGACCCATGGTAGTAAGATGGAGATGGCCGTTTTCTTGGAATGTGACCAATCGACAACGCTACTGTCACAATTTTCATCCAATTTAGCCAAATCCCTCTTTTGTCTTGCCGATTGGGTTTGCTGCCAATTGATAATTTGTGTTTTACTTGGAGTCAGTAGCGCAAGCTTTCCTAACGTACAGGGTCCTCCTCTGAGACGGGAGAGGATCCCTGACCAAACCCGATCGCCACAGATGAAAAATACTCCCTTAGGGAGCTGTCTGGGTTTTTTAGTGGATGCAGATAAAATGTCAGATGTAAAATTACACCAGTAAGGCGACTGTAAAAAATCCTTTTTGTCGGATTTACATCTTTTGTATAGCTTTTTCGAATCCTATCTGACTCCAGCCACTCGGAATTCGATAATTTATAGCCGAATTTTACACAGTATTGAGCGTTGGAGGACCCCAGCAGAGCCAATTCCTGGGGTTCCTCTGTGGCACGTGGGAGAATCCTTACCCACTCATCCCAGGTGTCAACCGGATTTGGCCTCTTTCCTGCATACATGTAATCTCTCTCCGTGAAAGGGATCCCGACCAGACAAGTTGAGAGAGGGTCTTCCACCTCTGACATCTTCATGCAGAGGTGGTCTTGCCCAATGGTCTTTGCTAGAGTGACCCATACGTTTGTCTTTGGTTGAGGGACAATTCGAGCATCCACTCCACAGATGGTCAGGACGGTCCACACGATCCGGAGGATCCACAGGTGGTAAGGACTTCTATCTGGTCGGGTTGTCTTCTTGAACTGGGTCATCCTTTATAAAAGACTTAAAAATAACTTAAAATTAGAAAAACTTAAAATTAAATTAAAATTAGAAAAAATATTATTATTAGGTATCTATTAAGCAATGTATGGCTGTCCCCTTGGTTCCTCTATTCCCCTTTAGCTCCCCCTTTTTTCTTAATTATAATTCAGGGTAAAAGGAAAAGGGAAACACACGAGGGAAAATGTAGGTGAGGGTCTACCAAATATCTATGTTGTAAACATATGGTAACTCAGCCATGGAAAGGGACGGGTTTTCGTCGTCGTTCTCGTGGTGGCTGTCAATCTTCCGTTTTCTCCTTTTCCATGCTGCAGTTCTCTCGTTGTTGTCGTTGGTGTTGTCTTTGTCCTGTAAGTCCTGTACCGGAATCTGTGAGTCTTGAAAAAATGGCTTAATACACCGTGCACGTAACCACCGTGGCCCTGTAGGGGTTTCTACACATGCATAACCTCTCCCCCAAGTATTTAAGTCGAACGGCCCTTGCATTTGTAGGGATTCTGGGTCTCTAACTAAAACTGGTGGCCTGGTTTTTAGTTTCGCATGAGTAGAGTTTGCGAAATGCCGAAAGATAGGAGGGTTCGGTTCCTCAAAGGAGTTATTAAGGAAATTAATGGTAAAAAGTGCCTTACATATCCTTTCAATAGGAGAGTTTAACTCTGACCCCCCTCGTTGCTGTTCTAAAACCCGTTTAATGTTCTGGTGGGTCCGTTCTACAATAGCCTGTCCCTGGGGTGAGTGAGGGATACCGGTGGTGTGACATATCCCCCATTGATTGAAAAATTCCTGCATTCTTTTTGATATGTAACCGGGCCCATTGTCTGATTTTATTTCAGTGGGAACTCCTAGAGTAGCAAAAGCCCTCAAATAGTGACTAATTATGTCCTTTGTTTTCTCTCCTGCGTGTACAGAAGCAAATACAGCCCCAGAAAACGTGTCTACGGACACGTGGATGTATTTTAAGCGACCGAAGGGGGCGTAATGTGTCACATCAGTCTGCCATAGCTGATTGCTATGGAGGCCTCTAGGGTTAACTCCTTTTGTCCCCAGTGATGGCAGCTGGTAGGCCTGGCAACTCGGGCATGTGCTTACTATTGCCCTGGCCTGTTCCCTGGGGAGATTAAACATACGAATTAGTGCCGGTACATTCTGATGGAACATTTGGTGGCTGAGTTTAGCCTGTTGGAAAGTCTCTGGGATGTTAGGCTGTAACACAGCCATTGCCGCTGCATCCACCTTTGCATTTCCTTCAGCAATAAAACCTGGAAGACCTGAGTGTGACCTTGTGTGCATTATGAAAAAGGGTTGCTCTCAGTGGGACAACAGATATGCAAGTTGCGAGAGCAAGTGATGTAAGTTTTTGTTAGAGACTTCCTTTAACCATGCATGTTCAGCCCTGCTAACTACCCCAGCGACGTAAGCCGAATCTGTGGTCAAATTAAGCGGTTGATTTTTAAACTTCTCAAAGGCCATGACGGCAGCTTTTAATTCGGCGAGTTGAGAGGAACCCTCAACCCGCTGCACCTCCTCCACCCACTGGCCAGTGCTGGGGTCAATCCATTTAACAACTGCCTTTTGGGATCGCCCCGAGCAGTCAGTAAAGATGTTAAGGCCTTGGACTGGACTCGAATTTTGCATACTTTTTGGGGCCAAATGGAATTCTGAATTTAACAGTTTGTGACTTTGTTTGTGTATTGAAATTTGGCCAGAGTAGCTATCCAGGGCAAACTGAAGTCTCTCATTGGTCTGCAATAAGCCCTCCAATTCGTCGGTGGTAGCCAACCTTAATCTAATGCACCCAAAGTCACACCCCGCAAGGGCGCGAAGGCGTGACCTTGCCTTTCGAATTAGCTGTGCGGCAACGTGTGGGTATGTAGTAAGTGTTCTTCTGGGTTGATTGGATAGGAACACCCATTCAATGGTGGTTAAGGGATCCTTCTGTTCCTCATCCCATTGATATATTAAACCGTAGGTATATGGGAACTTACCCAACAGCACAAGTTCATAAGGTAAAGTAGGGTTAACCCGATGTGCCTGCCTGGTCGATAGGGCTTTCTCCACTCTGGCGATGGCTTGTTTTGCTTCTGGTGTCAGTTCGCGCGGGGAATCCAAGTCTCCTGGTCCGGCTAATAGGTTGAATAAAGGTGCCATGTCCTCTGTGGTAATCCCCAGAAGTGGTCGGATCCAGTTAATGGTCCCGCATAGTTCATGTAAATGTTGCAGTGTCCTGGGGTTATCTTTGATTTGGAGGTGCTGTGGTGTTATAGTCCTCTCGCTGATGATATGTCCCAGGTAAGTCCATGGCTCAGTTTTCTGTATCTTTTCCTCCTGTAGTGAGAAGCCTGCTTCTTTCAAGGTGTTAATAACGTCCTTAAACACTTGTTCTAGTAGTTCTTGCTTCTCAGCACATATTAAAATATCGTCCATATAATGATACAAGATGGCTTCTGGGAACCTCTTTCGGATAGGGTTAGGGGTATACTAAAGAAGTGTAGCGGTATACTAAAGAAGCAATCTTTAATATCGATAACAATTAACTTCCAGGATTGAGGCAACATAGATGGGGACGGCATTCCTGGTTGCAGGGGACCGAAATCTTCAATGACCTCATTGATCTTTCTGAGGTCGTGAAGGAGCCTCCACCGATCCTTGCCTGGCTTTCGCAAGACAAAGATTGGTGAATTCCAAGGGCTATTGGTAGGGACGATATGTCCCTTAGCCAATTGCTCCTCCACTAGGGCATTGAGCGCGCTCAATTTTTCTCCGCATAGGGGCCACTGGTCAATCCACACTGGAGAATCGGTGGTCCAATTTAAGCGTGGGACAGTGCGCCTCACAGTGGCCCCGACTGAAAATCCCGTGATKGAAAAGGGATCTCCAGTCTGGTGCCCCATTGAGATAACAGGTCCCGGCCCCACAGAGTGAGGCCAGCTGCAACCACAAATGGTCGGATAGTAGCGACCTGTCCATCGGGTCCCTCGACTATGTTTCTCTTGCTCCTCATAGATGTTGCTGTTCCTCCTATTCCTGTTAGTCTCCCGTTCACAGTCTCTAGTTTCCAAAATTTTGGCCACTCGGAGCGAGCTATGATCGTAACGTCAGCTCCGGTGTCGACCATCCCTCTTAGTGAATACTCCGATGCCTGGCATCGGAGCCGGCACTCCAAAATTGGCTTGTTAGGTCCCACAACCTCTGCCCAATAGACACCGTCGGCTGACATTGCAGTGTCCCATGCCTCCGGCAAGATGTAAGCCTGAGCCACTGGGGTTCCCTGAATAAGACGATATGGTGGTGATGTGCAATATACTTCAATTAGCAGGCTGTCTCCCGGTTTCATAGTGGCAATCTGGGGCGTGACAAAAATGTTATCCGGTGCCACTGAAGGGTCTCTATATATTAGCGCATTTCTGACATGTCCATGGGAGTTTCGAAAGTCTGTTGAAATTGTGTGACAGTCCGAGTCGCTAAAGTCTATGGTGAGGTCAGCACATAAAGTTAAACGCGTGCCCGGTTTTAGGTAATGTAGTGCCCTGGACACTGTATCCTCTTCATCGATGTAATCGCTTACCTCCTCCGAGGAGGGGCTGCAGGCGCGGTGGGGGCTGGCGGCCTTGCATTTGTYGTCGTTGTGCGTGGCCGCCACGCGCTCCACTGGAAGTTTTTTGTCCGCGGTCTGCGAAATTCTTGGCGTCTCCGTGGTGGTCTCCGCGGGCCTGCAAACGAAGGCTCGGGGTTTATTAGCTGGACAATCTTTAATATAATGGCCAGGCTCCCCACAGTTGAAGCATCGTGCGTCTTTATTGTTAATGACCATAGCCTCTGCCACTTCTCGTGCCACGGCCTGAGCAATCAATACACTTTAGTATGCTTTATTAGCACATGCCTCGAGCATGGCATCCAATGTAGGCGGAGGATCTATTGGAAGAGTGTCCAGTATCTTTTTGCATGTTTCGTTAGCGTTTGACTTAGCTATTACAGTCATTAATGCCTTTTGGGCTTCCTTATTCTCAACTTGTTTTTCTATGGCATCCTTAAGCCTATTAATATACTGAATGAAAATCTCTTCCGGGCCTTGACGAATGTTGGAAAAGGACTGCAGTGGTGTTGACTCAGTAGGGGTTAATAGAAATGCCGTCTTGGCAGCACCCTTGATGTCTTGCAGGACGGCCTCAGGCATGGCACCCACCTGCGCCTGTGGAGTTTTCCAGTTTCCCTCCCCGCTAAGATGTTCTATTGTTAGATGGGCAATAGCCTCATCATTGCGGTACCTAGCGAGGAGGTCCCTCAGTGATCGCTTCCAAGCCCTTTCCCATAAAAGATATTCTGCAGGGGAAAGTAGGCACGATAACAAGTTCTTTAAATCATGTGGGGTGAAAACATGTGTGGTAAGAGTAGCGTTAAAAAGGTTCTCAAAATATGGTGATTCTTGCCCATGGCTCCAAGCCACCTTACACAGTTCTTTCATGTGTGCATAAGGAAGGGAGGCCCACGTAGAGTTACCTCCCCTCGGGTAGGTGACCGGAGCAACGGTGATTCGATTAGCCATATCCCACTCCCCATCTGCGATAGCCTCCTTTTGTAATTTTCCCCAATAATCCTCGGTGTCTGATTCTATATCAGAATCCTCCGGCAAGGCCATTGCTGGAGCAGGCCTTGCTAAGATGGCCGACTTCCGGCCAGGCCTCTGCCCACTTCCAGCCCCTGTGGTGTGGGAACCGGAAGAGCAACAACAAGGGGCGGAGCTTGGACCGGAGGTGGGAGGACCCTGAGTTGGTGGGTGTGCTGCGATGATGTGGGAGGGGCCTGACGCATGCATATTCGATGCGTAGGTGGGGCCCGACGTGGTTACATAATCACCTGACGCGGGGGGAGGAGAAAGGGAGGACGCGTGAGGAGTGACAGGCAAAATCCCCGAATCGCCATTTTGAGGTGTGTTCCCGCCTGGCTGGTGTAAGATGGTGGGGCCTGGCATGCAGCCGGCGCCATCTTTTCCTRTATTCTCTATGGGGGCAGACAAAGCACAGGAATGGGGGTTAGGGTTGAGGGTAAGGGAAGGACCCCGGACAGGCGGCGCCTTCCCGCCCGGGGAAAGGTTCAGGCAGGTGTAGGAGCTGGCAGGGAGTCGGTGGCAGCCCTGCACATTTAAGTGATCTCCACCTTCTAAGCCTGTCTGCGATGTGGGAAGAGGGTTAGGACTGGGGAGGGAGGAAAGTGGTAACCGGGAGCTAACATCCCCATTATCCCCATTCGAGACTGAAGCATAAATTAATGGTAAGATGAAACAAAACTTTAAAACCGATCTATCCCCACTATCTCTTAACACTGTTAACTTATCCCCGACTTTATTCCAAAAAGAAAGACTTTTAACGGTTTCCACAGAGGTCTCCGGGAAATTAACGAAAAGCCATCGAACAAAGCGTTTGAGCTTCCCCTTACTAAACTCAAATTGGCTCCCCTTAAGGGCACTAAAAACTTGGATAAAAACGTCTCTTTCAGCTCTTGTAAGATTCGCACCCATCCTGAAAACAAGCTGTAATACTCCACCCACAACCCGAAAGGGAATGGCTTAACTGAAAGGATAAGGGTGGCACGAAGGCACTCACCTCGCCTCTCGGTGCCAAAGGAAACTCTCAGGCGTGGTCCTCTCCCAGGGCTGACCTTTCTTTCTCCACAAGGCTACCGGCCCTCCTCGGGACTTCACCTCCTAAAACGCAGGCTCTGTCGGCGAGGTGCTGGCTTCTCCGAACACGGCTTTCTCTCCCTGCGAGTAAGTCTCACCGGGGACGCTTCCAGGGATCTCCGAACGAGAGGTCCCTGCTCCGGGTGCCAGCTGCCGCGCCTGCTCTGGTGGCAACCGACGCAACCTTCCCAAAAGCCCCCGACCGGGAGAGCTTTTATCGGAGGCGCGACCGGCACACTCGGCAGACGAGCCCACTCTTGCAGGCAGATGATAAAGCGACGGGAGGAGGCGAAGGAGCGAGACGGACCTTCTGGTGTGGTTCTCAACAACGGCTTTATTGCGGGARGGBCAGGGACCAAAAGGCAAAATGTCGCCCGGGGTGAGGGATTRTATAGAGCAACAGGGTAGGCGGGGAGAGCAACAGACYGRTAASATTAGGGCCVGGGGTAACGGACAGGGGAACATCCAATGCGGAAGAGGAGGGGGAGGAACTCAGGGGAAGGAACGAATGGGGTACAAGCTTTAACAGAGGGTTCTAGAACTCTAACCATATACGGTGTGTGTCTGTCAACCTTCGGGGGAGGAGATGTGGGTAGCGTCAGACGCTAGAGACGGCCCACCACCGACAACGGGCCGGCCTCCCTTCCGAGGTGGTTTGCACCACCGCAGCAATATACTCTGGTAAAAATAATAATGTCTGGCCTTGATTGGGTTAGTTAAATCTATGGGTGCCTTGAGAGGCACAGTTGAGTATTTAGTCAACATTTCTGTGTAATGTGGTTGTCTTAAAAATCTCCTTGCTAACAGAAGAGCTCTGTTAAATATCCATCAGCACAAAGCCTTTTGAAAGGAAAAAATCAAGTTCTTTTTCCCTTGTGCCTAAAACATCCACACATATGAACTCATCCTTTGAACTCAGTGGAAGCCATAATGTGGTTTAACTTTTATGTTTGCATGGATATTTACTCTACTGGGATACTAAATGTAATGACCAAAATGTCTGAAATGATTGGCACCTGGCAAAATTGGTCCAAAACTACAGAGCTTGTCTGTCAAGGCCGCTGGTGGCAGGCATACCATCTGCACCTGCACAGACTAAATAATCTAGAGGACAGCACAAACAGCTGTAGGTACCTGAGAGCATTACAGCCTTGTGTAATGGACACAATAGAAGTGATAAAATGTGTTGGTTTGTAGATTTTCATTTGTTTCCTTGCTGCCAAGGAGCATCAGAGGACCACTGAACCTAGAAGACACTGGGACAGTCATGCAAAAGTCTGTGAGTGGTCTCAGCAAAGCAACCACTTTGCTAAAGAAAGAGAGGATGTTCCTTATCATATAAACAGTGAAGAGGAAGAAAGGCAGCCAAAGGTAAGGCGATAGAATCAAACACAGTTTAAGGAATTTAGGGGGTGAATTGGAACATGAATATTCATGGCATGAGGAGTCTAATTGTATTTTTCTATTGCATCTTCTTAGTTTATTTGAAACAGACACTGCTTCTGAGGGGCAACTGTATAAAAAAAACTATGTTTGGGGATGACTGTCATGAATTTTTGGGTGGCCTTGGCTTTTCTTATTTTTGGACTGTTTTGGGACCACTTATGGCATAGAACAGGAGAAAAAAATAAGCGCATAACTAGTCTTGGCCACCTAAATAATGAGGCCCTGCTAAAGTGAAAGGGGAACATGGCAATGAAATAATTTAGTTTACACAGAAGAAGAGGAAAGATCTTGTGACAGGACCTGGAAGACTATGACATTTCAATTCTATATTTGGAGTTTATTGAAACAGAAACTAGAACAATTAACTTTAAAAACAAACAAACAAACAAGCAAACAAAATTCAGAATGCTAAACATTAGAATTAAAAACATTTGTAAATGCTTCCCTTTCCTATGCAAAATGCCCTTACAGAATGATCCTTTTCTTCATATTTGTTGCTCTTGCTCAAACAACTCCATAGCATCATACATTCCCAATGCATATGCAGCTATTTAGGATACATCCCACTCTCACTCTGGAGGTCTGACTGAGGGATCGATCCTTCCCCGTGGCAGTAGCCTCCAAACTGGTATGCCTGCCACTTGCTTTCGCTCTCCCCGTCTCCTTCTCATGGGAGCTTTTCTGACCTGCTGCTAAGGGTGGAGGGGACAGGCCTTCTGTGGGAGGTTGTTCCCATACATGCCACAGTTGGTGAGGAATACAGGTACCCTCATTGCAGACATCATTTGAGCAGGCATGGAGTGGCTAGGACAGAGTCAATGACACTGGTATTCTCCTGTTCTTCCCACTCCCACTAGTCATTTTGATAACACTTTCATCTGAATGTAAGCAGCTAGGAAGGACTGCAAGGAAAATACTACTGTGCAGCACATAAAGCACATTCAGAGCCCTTCTGCAGGTACAAGGCAGTGAAGAGTTCTTCTTACAAGAGAAGTGCATGAGAAAGTAGAAAAGTATTCATGCAAATGCCTTTCATAAAATAAAATGATGATCCTTATGGGTCCCTTCCAACTCAGGATATTCTGTGATTCTGTGGTTCTCTGCTTGACTGCTTTCACTGTGAGCCAAAATCAGAGAGCTGAGCCAAAGTGGGATTAAGACATGAATTTTTGTTCTCTGGAATGGAGAAAAATCACCGTATCACTAATGATTCCAGGGTTCTATGGATAGGACAAGGAGAGAGAGTCTGGGTGTTTGCTATGCTGGAATTGATTTTAACTTCACTAGTATCAAATTTTCCAATGTGCAGAACAGTAATGTATTTTTCCTATTTTCTTCACTTTATGCCAGTCTTTCCTGTTCACTGCTTATAATGGGACCACACACAGGATTGAAGACACCACAAATCTAAATGCAGTCTGGATTGAATTTAAGGTGAAGTAAAAAGTCATGGAGGGTAGAGCTGAGCTGGCTCTTTCCGGCACAGCTTAACAAGATGCTTTGCCTAAATATTTATAGTGCTATTGATGCCTATTCTTCCTGAAGTTTTTAACTAATTTTTGAAGTTGACACAATTTTTAGCATGCTAGAAAATGAAAAAGAAATTAAAGAGTTGAGCATAAACAATGAAAATTGCATATAGGTTTGCACTATAAAGACAACAGATGATTACTTGACTATCAGTTAATTTAGAAATTATCAGTTTGAACTTATTTTTCATGTGATCTCATTTATCACAGAAATGGTTACTAGGATGCTATGCTTTGAAATTTGAAACTTTCTCTAGAAAAAGAGCAATTGTGAAAAGGTTTTTTAAACGTATTTTCTTTTTGGCAGCCTCTCTAGTGAAATTATTGATGCTAGATGGTTTTCTTATATCAAGACTTCATCTTACAAGCACTTATACCTAGACTTAATTTATGATTTATGTTAGATCTCTGAGTGAAGTTAAGCATGCATAAGATGGATCTATTCAGCTGACCTTAAATTCCTGTTAACTTTCTGTGCCTAATATTTTCTCCTTGCTCCTGGCAATTATGTGTCGAGGTTACCATGTAGATCATGGAAATAATTTTTCAGTGGTCACTAGCTTTCACCACTGAACAAACATGGAGGCTCATATAAAATGGAAGCTGTGTGTGTATGAGCCAGGTCGCTAAAACACCAGAGATGATGAATGGAGAACATTACATGCCTGCATGGCACCTTGGCTAAGTCCTTTCAAATCACAGTCCCTGGCAATTTTCAGCAAGTCTTGTGACTTTCCTCTCACCTTTTCTGTGTCAGGGTAGCTTTAAACACTTTTATTCTATTCCAGATGATGCAGATGGAACTGGGATTCTGGCTGCAAGCACTGGAGATCACTCTTGACAGTCATGGCTTGCTGGTTTTGGCAGAGGCAATGCCTGCACAACCTTGTCTCATGCCGAGCAGGACAGTAGCTGGCTGCTGTAGGGAGCAGCCAGGCAAGAAGCCCTGAGAGAGAGGGAGGAGTAGGAAGAGGTGAGCGGACTAAAGAGCCCTTGATCCATGCAATGGGAGCAGCCACTGGAAGGAACAGGTCAGGGAATCTCAAATAGGAAATCAATACTATACTTGTTTTGTGTTTCAGAAAGAAGAGATTTATACCTTTCTGCTAAGAATTCTGAAATATGCACATATACCTGTGAATATAAATACTTAGCTGGATATTTCTGATCTTACCAATAGTTATTTGAATATTATACACTGAAGAATCTTTCTTGTGAATTTGAGACCCAGGAGGCCTGACACTTTATCTACTTATATCCTTTTCCTAAGTGACTAGTTAATGCCAAGGGAATTAGTCCCATATGCAATAATCTTGACTTAATTTCTGAAGTGTCAGAATGTGACCAGGTAAGTCAGTAGACATGTAAGCCCGGAGATGTAGTGGAATCTTAATTCAAAAGATAGCAGGAATCGCATTCATTGCACTCTAGCTGTGATTGAGAAAAGTATTTACATCTTAAGAAATGGGCATTACATGCTATTGTCATGAAAAGAAACCACAAAATATAGAGAAAAATCGAGCTCACCCCTCAGAACATCTGGGAAAAGCAGGTGGATAGAAGACTGATTCCCAGGAATAAACAGGAGGCAGAGTGATCCTCCTGCCCTCTGCTGATACTCCTTCATCTGTTGCCTGCTTGTCCTGAAGTCTTGGGACCCATGAGTGATTTTGGGGTTGCAGGAAGAATAAATTAACTCTGAGACATTGGGGAAAATGTGAGGATAAAGACCCCACTCAAACTCTTGAAAGGGGAAAATGATGTTGGGCTGGAGAGAGAGCACAGTTACTGTTGTGCAGAAGGTAACTGAGGGAGCAGGGCGTGAGCAGAGAGGATTACTTTGTTCTGGTGTGGGATTCTCCAAGGGGGTATGAGCTGCACATTATGAAGCAACCATTAAGCCAAATCGTTACAAAATGGTTTTAATCAAGTCTTCTAGCAACAGCACATCAAGCTCTGACTAAAATACCCGCTCTAGGAATCTGGCAGAAGTTGACAACCATGCAAATGCCACCCACACAGCTGGTGGTTGTGGGCATGCCAAAATCCACAGGACAATACCTTAAAACAATAAAGCAAATCTCCTCCTCTGCTGATGGCGTTACTGTGGCTCCCAGGCTGGCTGGCAGTAGTGCTTCTGCAAGCCTCCTCTGAGTGTACCAGCTCCCTGAGTGCCCCTCTCCATTGGATGGAAGAGACCTACACCACAGAGAGCTGCAAGGAGTACCCATGGTGTTCTGATGTCCTCTAGCCAGATTTGTTGGCTTTCTAGAGGCTTTCCAGCACAGGCTGGCTGGAGCAGGATGAGGACGTGAACTGGTATGCTGGGAAGGAGGGAGCACGAGCAGCATGTCTGCAGAGAGCAAATACAGGAGTTCCTCTGTGGCTGACAAGCATCTATCACATCAGGGCACAGGCAATTGGAGTACTCTTTTCTTGCTCAAGATAACCCAGGAGTCTAATTTAGGCAATTACAGCCCCAGACATAAAACTAAAATGCAGTGCATGTGACCACTGAGGTCCTGCATGAGGTGTTCAATCACTTCTATGGCATTTTTCTTTGTCTGAAAAAGATAGGTTTAGTTTGGAAAAAAAAAAATAGAATTTTAAAGCTGAATAAAAACTAGCACTTCAAACAATATATACTCTAGCCTTCCCTGCTGTTTATAGGCCTCTAACTTGGTAGTGCTGCTGCAGCTGCCAAACTGTAGATTGGCTCAAAGTTATCATAACAATGCTCATTTCTTTTATATGAGGCAGTGTAGGAAGAACTTTCTTTTCAAAAATAGTTAACTAGGGATGGAAGATAAAATAGATGACTTATAAACAAATATTTTTAGCTAAAAGAACTTGATTGTATTAGAAGTTTTTCTCTATAAAGATAACAGCGTTTGTCAACTGTTCCCATCTGTCTCGTCCCTGTCCTGTGTCAGCAGGGGGAAGTAGTAACTAAGACCTTCTGTGTCTTAGATATGAAGTGCTTTCATCGGAGTATTTTTGTCCACCCTCCTTTCTTTCCCTCTTTGACATCAGTAAGAAGTTTTATTTATACTTTGCTCTGAGATATTATACCTACTACGGAAAATTACTAACAACTGCTTTGTCAGTGCCACTTATGTCCTAGTAAATCTGCTTATTTTGCAACATTTTTTGTTAATCTGGATTACAATATTGCAGGTGCTGCTCCCTGAAAAGATATTAATATTGTTTCAATTAGGTTAATCACTGTAACAGCAGTTTTCTAAAAATTGCAGTGATGGTGGCTTCGAGGCATGCAGTGTGAGCAAGGACACCTCTCGTTCCCCATCCAGACGTCAGGCTGTGTCTCCAAACACTGTGCCTGCTCTGAGCAGAGCCAGTTTAGCTCCACCCTCTGAGCAGTCCAGCCCTTATTTATATGTAGTCTGTGGTCCAACTGGCTTCAGATGGCGTGTGTATGTGCGTGTGCCTGCCTCCTGAGTGTGTGAGACGAGCTGGGATCATGAGCCAGGGTTGTTCCAAGTGGTTTTAATCAGCAGCCCATTAGAGGAGAACGGAAAACTTCAAACAGGGTAAGAACCAAGTAAGTAAACCTAACTTTGAACTTGCAATCTGGACAAAACAAATGCAAATGAAAATCTTCATAGTCTGTCAGCTTTCAGATAAATTACCACTTTTAGAGAGAAAGCTGTGCATGCTGACAGGAAGGAGGAAATTTAAAAGGACTGGAATGAAGGAAACTGTAAAAACAAAGTGGGAATTGAGAATGCAAGGGAGAAAAAACAGCAAACGATTGTTCACAAAGTTGGTACACTCTCTTACTTTTTTCAGCTGTGGACAGGACATGTTAAGCTTTAACCTCTTGCTTTCTTGTATACTATTGTCTGGCTGAGTAAGTAGTTCCTTTTGCAAAGGGGGTGAAGATTTCTGCTCCTCACCTGTCTGCTGGCAGGTTTGTTTTCCTGAGTGTGGTGTGGAAGAGTTCTCCATGGCTCCTCGCAGGATGYCCCATGGCTTGCTGCAGTTTGCTGCTGCTTACTTGTTGTTTTTTCACAGGTTGTTCCATTAACTCCATAGGAAGGTATTCCCCAAGCCTCTGCGCTTCTGGAACCCGTGACTTCTTGCCTGGCACCAGGAAAACACTCAAGAGCAGAAATGGGAAAACTCGTGCTAGTTTTGGGTAAAGTGTGCCTTTGACTTTTTTTATCCTGGCAAGACGTGGCTACCTGGACTGCATCTGCAATGTGGCAAAGGGTGAAGTGAGGACGGCAAAGAGGCCATGGTTTGTGGGCAAGCCCCCAGATGCCGCAGGCTTTGTCGCCCTCGTCCCTTCCTGCTGGCCTTAGTGGTGGCCCTCTGTCTGTTCTGCCAGACTCTGACTCCTTTCATGACCAGCAGCATCCTTTCAGCAGTTATTAATGGGATTGCACCCAACAAACTGACTAAAACACAGCAAGGAAGATACAAGGAGGTCTCCCCAAACACCATTCACTGCTTCCTCCCTGGCAGTAATTCAGAGACAGTGAAAAAGGTAAGTCAGCTGGAGCAGAGTGCTGAGCAATAATTAGCAAAGCGAGGATAGCAAGTCTGGCAGGATCATCTGAGTCCAGCTAAAATTAGCCTAAGCTTGGAAGTCTGGGATCTGTATACAAACAAATGGGTGATCTAATGACAGCAGCATATGCGCAAGCACATTCCCGTTACCAGCTCCTCAGTGTGCTGTTATTAACACAGGAATCCTGAAGTCTTCGACTGAAATATGGCATTGCTCTGTGACTCCAGTGAGATTTCAGTTTGCTGCACAGACCGTACTTTATTTTGGCTTTGGGAATCGGTTTAGAGGCTTTACAGTACAGGCACGTAAATCAGGAGCCAGTGGGGTTTCATGGAAGTGGCTGAGGCTGTTAATTGGCACAGGGACTGCGGCTGCCCTGTAGTAAAGTTATCTGCTCGTCAGCTTTGAACTTTACTGGGATTCTGCTGAGAAGCTGAATTTAACTGCATTTGAGAAATATATCCAAATCACACTATACACTTTGGAATCTTTGTCTCACAAATTTTACTTTGTCTGTAGGTTACCTGACTTCATGTTTATTTTGTATAAGGTTCCTAGGATGGGTGTTAAAACCTAACAAATGGAGACAGTGTTATTTTTGTTGGAAAATGTAGTTTGCTAAATGGTCTCCAGACTGAGGTAGTTATTTTTACTCTGGAATCTGTGATCAGCACTAGCACAAATGTTTCAGGTTTCCTTCGGTCCTATAGAGGAGCTGCTAATAGTGCAGCAGATATCACACCGTGAAATTATCATTATGCTATCATTTTATATACAACTGTAGCAGGACTGCAAAAAATTTGTGACCTCAGATTATGGACAGCAAGCACATAAAGCAGTTCATTTTTTTTTTCTTTCAAAAAAAAGCACAAGGCTGCTTCTTTGATTAGACAGAGTTCACAGTCTAAAAGGTCAGCAATATTGATTTTAGGAGAGCAGTTGTAAAGTGCATCTTCTGCAACAATCAAAACCAGATATGTGAAATAACTGTAGCATGAACCCTTTAACCTTAACTTTTAAAAAATTGTTGGGTTTTTTTTTCTTATAGTCCATGCTGCATTTGTCATTATTTTATATTTTAATGGCCTTTTAGTACACTAGGTACCAAGGTTCAAATTTGATCAGCAGTATGACATAAATAATTACAGCCTAAAGGGCAATAAGCAGAGCTGACATATGTGGGTTGCATTGTGTTACATCTTTAGACATAGTCCATTCCTTTTTATTCATTGCTATTGTAATGGCAAAGAACATTTCATACCTTGGGCTACTTAATGTCTGTAAGAACTGGTGAAATAACGGCAAAGTTTTGCTAGTATGCTGTTTGGCTGAATATATCCGTAATATCTTCTTTCGCCTGAGAAAAAATGCAGATAGACATCAAACTTGGTGTGCTGGCCATCTGAAATGAGAAAGAAGCTTTTGTTTTTACATGCTGTACTTGCTGCTCTCCAGCATACTGTTTGAATGTGACTATCACATGCACATGCTGGACCTGTAGTACAGATGTAAGTGTGTATGTTAACCCTTATAGGTATGTTTTCCAGGGTTGTGCTACCCTAACACATTCCTTTTCAAGTTCTGAAGACCACCCATAGCTGGCTCCCTATTTGTCTTGAATGCTTCCTCTAGAGCATGAGGAACAAAATGTCTTGCACATGTTGGGATATTACTCTAAGTTGCTCTGTTTCCAGAGAATACTCTGCTGATTGTGTGGGATGAATAATAATCTCAGAGAACAGAAAAGACAACTCCAAAAATCTCTACCACTTTGCTTTGAAAGTGTGTTCTTGAACTGTGTGTTTTCATCCACTGCTTATTCAGATAGCTGAATTGTTATCTGTCTTGATTTTATTGGGTACTCAGTAACATTTACAATAGATGTCATGGTTGAAAGTTTACACTGTTTTATTTTACAGTCGCGTGCCCACCAACAGTAGCTAGTTTGGAAACAACTTTTCATTAAAGCTCTGGTTAAAATCTTCATGTATGAATCTGGAAAAGTACTTTAAAATATAGTTATTTGCATTTGTAATTAACTAGTCATACATGTATTCTTATTCTATAAATAGTCCAGCAAGCAAATTTAAATGCATTAAAAAGAATCTATCATGCAGTTAAACAGTGACTTAAAGCAAACACTGCATCATGTCTTATCAAAGTTCATGAATAAACTTTAAGGAAAATAAGACCCTGCTGGAGATAATATTCTTTAAGCAACACATGGTGTTTATGGGTTTTAAGCCATAGCATCTGTCACGCTGCAGATTCTCCTCTGACTGGGTAGGGGCAGGTTTCGTTCTTGCTTCCTTCAGAAAAAAGATCAGCATTGTGTTGAGCCTGTTGTGAGAATTCAGTTCTGACTGTTATTGCAGAAGCAAAATCCCCTTCCAAGATCTGATAATTTCTTCATTCAGAGTATGCATAGCACTAAGCACCTCAAAAAAAACCAAACCCAATCCTAACCAAACACAATCAACCAATCAACCAAAAAAAACCCCTGGCACCTTTTAGGAGCCATTTGATGGAAGCAAAGGGAGAGATGTGAGGAAAAGTCCCACTTTGCCAATGCACCTCTGATATCAACATTCACCTCATTTTGAGAGTTCCAGACAAGTGGAAGAAGCATGGGGATGGACATTGCCAATTGCATCTGTAAATGTGTCTTTAACTACATCCACGATGCTCTGGGATCGAGCCCTTCCTGTTGGGCACATAGTGCAAGCTGTCTGCTTTAAATTGCAAAAATGCAGATTTCATTCATAACCTGGAAAACCAGACAGAGATCATAATACTCCCATCTCAGGTATCACACATTACACGAGTTTTAAAACTTGCTGAGGATCTTGTCCTGTAGCTTTAAATTCACAGGAACAGAGGTCAATATTTTCTAGTATTAAATTAAATGTTAATATCTGTAGCATGAAAAATAGAAGGCTTATTTCTGAATCTCAAGCATTAAAGGCATTAGAGAGTGATATCACATCTAGCAGCAGGCTGTCTGCAGGTTTAGCCAGGCATTCTTACCTCCTGAATGATGAAATATTTGTGAATATATATAAGTAAGGATATATATAAGGAGATATAAGGAGAAGAGCTGGTGCTGTAGTGTCAAAACTGGAGTAGGTATCAAGAAAAAAAAAGCCCATACAAGCCCTCTGTGTAGTTTGCCTGGCACAATATGGTGCCAGAAATACTTTTGGTACCAGCCAGCTGTAAAACTGTTACACTTATCTTAAGCAATTTATCTCTGCTTCTCAGTCAGTTCTGAGGAGAGCTAATTGGTTAAGCTGTGTTTACACTCTCAGAATTAATTCAGCCAAAGCTAATTTAGATTGACAATTTAGATGTTTCTGCACAGAAGTAGATTTTGCCCAGGTAGATGTAGTACCTCTGCTGGATAGAAGGAATATGGACTATATTGCTTTCAGGGGGGCAGATACCTGGGGTTCAATTGCTTCCCCAGTCAGAGAGGATTCAAAATAATTTTTCCTGGTTTCTTAAAAGACCCAGTTCCCAAGCCATTAAGCTTTAATTCCATGTTGAAATTGTGAGCCTGGTATATATTGGCAATCGGATTTTCTGGTCCTGGAAAGCAAAATTCTCTCTTTTCTTTATTTCTTCCACATCTGTAGAGAAAGGAGGAGGAAATGATTAATCACCTTTTACAGTTATTGCTCCTGTGATAGGCACCTTTTTGGCATACAGCCTTGGCCAATGTATTAAAAAAAAAAAATCAGATTTTTAAGATGGGTCTTGCAGGAGATTATTTCATAGATACTCACAAAACTGTTGCTTCACATCCCCTGGTCATTTAGGGCCAGCTAAGAAAAAGAAAACAAAGAAGATATGCAGCTGATTATATGAGAACTTGATGAGTGGGTAAGGCTGGCATCCAAATAAATGAAATATAACTGGTGGGATGAAAAAAAGCTATCTTCCTTTCAAGGCTGTCAACCTGCCACTTATGTTTTGTGTAAAAGATATATCTCAAAGAGGAGCTATAATGAAGTAAGCAAACAGGAAGGATGAAAAATGTTTGTTTTATGGCTTCAGTCTGAATGAATAGGATAGGATATAATTTAGTAGGAGTGGACAGTATGAAGAATCCAAGATAATGACAGCTTGATGTGGCCATATCTCAAAAATACTATGTAGAAAAAGAAAAGAAAAATAAAAAAGAAAAAAGAGAAACATCATGGTTTAATCTTAAACATCTAGAGGAAGATCCAGTTGAATATCTTGCATAGGTTACTGGCCTGGGTATCTATATTTGAAAATTGGCAGTGAAATTACTGAAAAGCTGAGAAACTGTTACTAGAACATTAGAACTCTAGACATCCAGAGTGGAATTATCCTCTCTTTACTTGAGTGCTCTACTCTGTCAGAGGGAGAAAGCTGGACTTCATAGTCAATGGAAATTACTGCCTCTAATGCAAAATTCATCATGAATTAATGCAGACACTTAAAACAAATCTGGTGAACTTCATCCTCTAAAGGCACATCTTCTTTTCTATTGATTTCTTTTTTATGGAATATGCCTGCTTCAAACAGAATAAGCAGGGAACAAAGGAGAAAGGAGTAGAGTGTGTCATGGAAGAAGGCATGGGGAAAGGAAGTAGATATGGGAGGAGAGTAGGGAACTACCGCTGCAAAGTAATAGTAACCTCAGAAGGTACAGAAGAGATTGTGTACAGAGACAGCTGAATCTGTGCAAGGGAAGAGAAAGGGAGATGATAATGGAAATGGAAAGAAAAGAAGACAAAGCTAATGGGAACTTTTGAAATGCAAATATGTGGAAAAGGAGAATTGAAGCTGGATGATAGAATGAGAAGGGATGATTTTTGCTATTATGCAGAATGGATCCTGGTGAGAGTACTGGAAAGAAAAGATTACATTATGCATAATAAGGTTTGATACATTTTTAAACTAAATTTAATCTTAAAAATTATATTTATTTTACAGAATAAGTAGAGGGATGAGAACTTTTCTCCTCACAAAAGAACAAAGAACTTTGTTAGTATGAAACCTCCTGTTACTAGAAAGCAATCAATGGTATGGTATCAGCAACTGGTTTCCTTGGAAATGATACCACATTCACGTTGTGCCCTMTGAAAGCAGGACATTTGTTTCCCCCTTTTCAATATAAAATGCAAAAGGCACTGAGGAAACAGCTATTTTTACTGAGCAGATAGCTAGAGATATTCTGGTGATAAAGGGCAAGGCTATTGTGGTAGTAGTCAGGGAAGAGAGACAGGGTGGAGACTTTGCAGGAAGAGAACTTTGAGAAGGATGCATCAGGAGCAAATGGAGGCAAAATCTCACTCATACTTCACTGGAACTTTCTTCAAAGGGAGGTGTTTTGATAAGATGGTAGGATTGGCTCACAAAAGGAAGTGTTTTCATAGGATGGTAGGATTGGCTCATTGTCTGTTCTCAAGACAGGACAGCTGGTACTGTGTACTACATGCAGGCATAAAGCAGAAGCATTTTGGTAAAATAGCTCTGTACTTCCTGCTCAGTGTGTTGGTGATGACTGTGCAAAAGAACTTCGGTTTTGCTCTTGGATTTATAAAGTAATCAGGAAACAGCCATCAAAGTAATGCCAATAATCTAATTGCTTGTTCTGTATTTATCCAACAAACAATTCAAAGCACAATTATATTCCAGCCATTTCATTCTACAACCCAGTCCTTTCTGATTAGGAAATCCAACAGAACATAATGCCAACACATTTATATATCCTCCAGAAAGTGAAACAGGAAATTAACTTCTCACTTCTTGATACAGGAGCTATGTGCACTTTAAATATAATGGTAGTACGAACAACTACTATTTCTATGAACTTTTACACAAAAACGAAAAGGAATTTAAAAGTCACATTTGGAGCTAATAAACATCTGCATAGTCCTATAAATGAACAGCTTGGGGCATTAGAACCACATGCTACGTTTTTATTATTACTCTTCTTACTGATGCTGTTTAATAGTAGTGCAGTATTTTGTAGGAGTCCCATTCACGTATTTTTTGTAATGTTGTTCTGCTAGGTGGTATTTAGTAGCAGAGATAGATGCTAACTTCCTTTGCTGGATAAATGGAAATTTAGGCTGTTCACTGGCTGCGAATATTGCTAATAGTGCCAGCCTTGTTTTTATAAGGCTGGCTCTCTTTTGTGGTATTTTTGTTGCACTCCGCTTTCATACAAAAGCATTTTGGTTTGCATAGTAGCTCATACATCTCTTTTGCAGCTGCTCAGTACCTGCAGAAAGCAGTGAGGTTAAAGCAAGCTGCAGTCAAGTTATTTGAAGCTACTGGACAAAGACTCTGACAGTCTTGGCTAGCTCGGTGTGAAAAGTGGCTGCTTGTAATCAACACAGGGACTAATGCCACCAGAACTGGGTAGCTGAAAGATGATTTACAGTTTTTGAGTTCTTTCCTGAGAGAAGCTTAGGCTGACATGAGTTGGGCCATTATGTTAAGAAGAATTTTGTTTCTGCCGGTGAAGTGATGGTCAGTGAAATTCTATGGCAACAGTTCAAACTGTGTATTTTCTTCTTTTCCAGTTATACACAATGCATCAATATTTATGGAATTGTGTAATCTTCTTGGAATCTGAAAGAACTGCCAAGGAACTGTTTTTCTCTCTCCAACTTGAAATATCTTCAGTATTTTCTTCCTGGCCAAAACAGAAACAGTAATTATACATCGTAAAATTCAGTTAGTGACCAAATTCTAGATTTTTGGAACAACCCAGAAATTCTGTAATATAGACGAAAGCTTCAGAGACTAGTATAATCAATTATATCCTTATACATTCATAACCTAGGATTGGATATACTGGTTTCAAGGGAAATGTCAAAACATTTTCTCTTTAACAGAGAATTTTACAGCTATGTGGAATTTGTAGACAGACAGAACTAAGAATTGCAGCTCCGATAATAGATGTCTATTTTCAGTTGTACAAGGATGGTTACATAATTCTTCAGCTTTCATATCATATAAACTGGGCCATTTATCTTGTTTGTTAAGACATCAAAGGAATATACATTTGATACAATTTTTTTTTAAAATCTATAATAAATTTTAATGGAGCTCAAATTGTTTTCTTTTGTGTTTTTCATGTTTTTCTGTAAACTGAAAACAAAATTACAGACTTCATTTTTATGCATATTTATTCACTTTACAGCCTATTGTGGTTTGTTTGGACCAGTTGTTAAGGCTGTGGATCATCTCTGTAACAGCCAATTGCACTAAAATGAGGTCACTGACTCAGCTAAGTGCAGTGTTTTGTAAGCTGTAAGAGCAGGTATATCATGTCAAAGCTGACATAGGTCTCATCCTAAATCATATGGGAAATCTCAGCCTTGCTGTAAAGCCTCATTAATTTCTGTGGAGACAAACACACCATTTTCTATCATGACATGGGCTGCAGATGTTCTTTACCAATCCCTTTCACATAAGGTATATTGAATCTGTAATAAACTGACCTGCTAACAAATAGTCTGAGTCTTCAAACCGAGGAAGAGCTAAAAAAATGGTTGGGACATGGGAACATTTGACCACTTACCAATTATTCTCAAATTTTCAAAATGTTACGGATCCATTTTTTTTGTGTCTAAGCCTGTTGTACATTAAAATCATAGGAATGCCAAAAAAATCAGAACCATAAAATGTGGAAATATGTGAACAGCTTATTTTCATCTATTGCACTCTGCTTCTCTTGTACTAACTTTCTGCTCAGACCTCATTTTTATGATTGAGAAACATTTTATGAAAAACTGCAGACTCTTTAAATATATAAACATGACTGCTATTGCTATAATATTGGAAATTCTGAAAAACATCCAGTAGTAACTAGATCAGCATGTCCAGTGATGCAAGGCATTTTGTATAGAACTTTGGAAGAAAGCATGGAATCATTTGCTACAAGCATGCAGTTGGCCGGATTTTTTTTTTAAATTCTGTGTAGCTGACAACCCACCCTACATTGCACTGGCTTGGCAAGAGAACAGAGGACGTTGCATCTTGTAACCTGGACTGCAAATAGCTATGAAAGGACAGGGCAGAGAAAATAAGTTTGGCAGCGCTATGCGTGGATCTCAAGCAAGTACCCTAAAAGGTGTGGAGATACCTCATATTATTTAATAGTACCAGATTAGACATCAGGTCAAGCTGTTAAATTTAGGCTCCTGAACTGTCTCTATGTCCCAGAGACGCCGTCGCGGCTCTTTGGGAAGCTGACGGATAAAAGTGCCCGTGCCCAGCGCCTGGGCGGTGTGCGGGGGGCCGGGGCACACACGGGTGTGTCCCCACGCCGTCGCGCCCAGCACGGCGGCAGCAGGCTTCGCTCCAGCAGCCTCAGGACCTGCTGGATGTCTCTGCAGCGAGTGTCCCAAGAGAAGCCCTCCGGAGCAGCTGGTGCTGTGCTCTGTCTGTGAGGGCTGTCGCAAGCCCTCCGATCACCCATCCCGTGGGCGGCGCCCGGTGGGAGCCGGACGCTACGTGGGCCCCGTGGAGCCGCTCGGGGCCATTTCCCTTTGTTTTGTGGAAATGACCCAGGTCACTGCCACTGCCTGAACTTCCTCTGTTTTTTTTTTTTCTTTTTTCTATGCTGCTATCAATATTCTGTTGAATATTCGTCACTGCCAAACTAGAGCGTTGTAAACATTTCAGCTCTTCCCCAGGGACCTGAGGAAGATGCCTTCTGCCTCAGTGCTGACGTAGGGGTGGGGTCTTCCCTGGCAGATCCCGCAGCAGGCAGGCGGGCTGAACCCCGGGGACGCCTCGGGGCCGGCTGGTTCCTGTCCCGTGTGCCCCAGCGGGGGGCACAGCTCGTCCCTGGGGCCCGGGTGGCACCGGGGCCAAGGCCTGYTGCCGCAGATGTGCGAGTGGGGCAGCTCTGGGATGCTGACCTTGGAGTATTGACCGCAGGGGACTGGAGGCATTGCTGGGTGCTTGAGGCAGGACCTCTCAATGTTTGAAGCAAAATACTTCAAACGTGACACTGCAGGAGGCTTTGCTTTCATGAAGAAAGGTATGTTTTCATAGCATGAGAGAAGTGTGGTCATTGTTGGTGAGGAGGGGGCCACACAAAGTGCCGCCACGTCCAAGGCTGGAGGCTCGCCCCAGGCCGCGCTGGGAGGGACCGGAGCGGGAGAAGCGATAATCGCCAGCAAAAATGGAACAGGAACAGGGACGTGTCCTGGTCTGCAGCCCCTCCATACTCCTCACGTGTCCTCAGTTCACCCCGCAGCGCTGGCCCCTGCAGCGCACGTGGGATGGAAAATGGAATTTTCTTGCAAAATAAAGCAAGAGGTGTCTCTGTCTTCTGGGTTTCTTCCACGATCCAAGTGAAATGGACAGTGGGAAGTATCTGGCTGGAATGCCTGGAAGAGGAGAGAGAGAGAGAGCACAAGAGGGGGGCTGGGACAAGGGCTGGATTTAGGAACTGGGAGGGAGGGAGGGAAATGGAGAGGAAGGGCTGCCAGCAGCTGCTGGCGCTGCAAGAGAACAGGAAATAGAGAAGATAAGAGGAGAGGAAGGAGAGGCAAAGGTAGAAGGGGACAAGAGTGACGGCTGCTGTGACGGGCGAGGGCTATCTGAGACACTAACACTGTGCTTGCCACCTGATTAATGTGTTTTAAAAAATCTGGGACGTAAGGAACGCTATCAAACAGATGACCTAACACGTTTCCTATGACTTCATCCTGTGCTGTTTGTGCTTATTCCAGCAAGCAAGTGATCAACCTTTACTTGAATATCTCAGTTTCTAAACTAGTTTTGGTTGCACATTTAGCAAATATATGTGAAAGACTCTGAGTGTTGTATTGAGATTTTTTCAAAGTCCCTTCATCAGTAATGCTAACCCTTTCTACAGGGAATAACTGCTCTGGAGAAAAAGCAGATCTGGTGTTAGAAGCTCAGGGCTCTGAAATAGTTTGTGATCTTTACTGCTGCAGCGAAGTTTAAACTTCAGCCAAGCATAATGTAAAACTGCAACCCACACTCAGAGAACAGACTGCTGAAAAGGGTGACTTTAGCACTAGATCCCAGGCCTATGAACAACTGGACACATCTAGAATGGCATTTATTTATATCAAAGCATTTGTCTCTTTTCAGTCTAGTCTACTGTGTAAAAAATGGTGGTGACTTGTTTGTGTAGTGCTTCCTATCTCCAGTGATAAGCTTACTAAAATTAGAAGTTATGGAATAACTTAGTTTTTAAACTGCTGACAGCTGCCAGGTTGAAATTCACAAACTTGCAAAGAACTAATTTCATGTCCTGAATTTAATCCCTGCTGGTATGTTTCAGTCCTAAAGACAAATATATTTCACCAAAAGAAAGATATTTCTTTATTTTACTGGGGTTTGAATAACAAGGTTTTGGTAGTGGGGGGCCTACCAGGGTGACTTCTGTGAGAATCTACCAGAAGCTTCCCCTATGTCCCACACAGTCAACACTAGCCAGATCCAAGACAGACCTGCCCTTGACCAAGATTGAGCCCATCAGTAATGGTGGTAGCACCTCTGGGATAACAGATTTAAAAACGGGAAAAAAAAGCTGTACAACCTGCAGCCGGAGAGAGGCGTGAGGATGTGTGAGAGGAACAACTCTGCAGACACTAGGTCAATGAAGAAAGAGGGGGAGTAGGTGTTTCAGGCACCAGAGCAGAGATTCCCCTGCAGAATGTGATGAAGGCCATGATAAGGCAGGCTGTCCCCCTGCAGTCCACAGAGGTCCACAGTGGAGCAGAAATCCAGCCATGGAGGACCCATGCTGGAGCAATCTGTTCCTGAAGGACTGCATCCCGTGGAAGAGGCCCACACTGGAACAGTTTGGAGAATTGTAACCTGTAGGAAGAACTCATGTTGGAGAAGTTAATGAAGGACTGTCTCCCATGGGAGAGACCCCACACTGGAGCAGGGGAAGAGTGTGAGAAGTCCTTCCCCTGAGGAGGAAGGAGCAGCAGAGACAACCTGTGATGAACTGACCAAGCCCCCAGTCCCAGCCCCTGTGCTCCACTGAGTGGGATGTAGAGGATTTGGGAGGGAAGTTGAGCCTGGGAAGAAAGGACAGGTGGGGGAAAAGTGTTTTAAGATTTCATTTTATTTCTGATTATCTCACTAATTCCATTTATTATCAGTCAAATCAGTTTCCCCAACCTGAGTCTGTTTTGCCTGTAACAATGAATGATCTCTCCCTGTTCTGACTTCTACCTACAAGACTTTCATTGTATTTTTTCCCACCATCCAGTTGAAAAGGGGAGTGATAGAGTGGCTTTGGTGGGCACCTGGCTTCCAGGTAGGATTAACCCACTACACTTATTTAAGACATAAAATATCCCCCTTACTCAAAGATCTGATGACAATGGCTCAGTAATTTGCCCTTTTCAGAACCTGATGTTATGCTTGCACTATCTCTGTGTGTTTGAGGTGTCTCTTTTCCATTTTTCCTTTCAAGAAGCTCATACCTCACGATACTGTATAGAGGAAGGGTTTTCTCTAGATGCCACTGTCCCTAGGCACTATATGGGAAGACAGTGAGTGGTAGGTAACCCAAGTGTTCCTTGGGATTCACTGGAGACATCAGATATTGTCGCACTTGGACACGAAAAAACCACACGGACTCGACTCTGTCAAGGCAGGAGCAAGAAGAGGGGCCGGGACGACCCCGACTCGTTTATTTATATGTTCTTAGAAGCCACCGTGGATTGGAGGGTGAGGTTGCCACCTCTCAATCACACTGGTCAAAGGAAAAATCCATCAAACGTCTCCGCCTAGGAGAATGGAATGCAAACAATGAGAGACGGTTATCAAAACATGACTATGTTTATAGAAAATGCATGGGAACTCTGTTATAGAAGTGAAAAACATCGAAAAACTGCAAAATCCAGGGCAACAAGATACCTTTCCACTTGCTCCTGTATACAAGTCTCTCTGCCAGTATTCCTATGGGCTGGATCATGTTGGACCAATAAGGCAATAAGGTATTGACAAGGTTACATTTAACTTTCTAGAGCATAGTAATCTCCAGTACTGTTTAGGATTCCTGTGTATGATTTTACCTCAGTACTCTTCTTACTTTTCTTAATAATGCTGCACAGTGCAACTCAGACGCCTGTACTTCCCATCTGCATAGGACCCATGTTCCTTGGAACAGTTCACATGGGACCTACCAAGCCCTCTCTGCTTAGGTGACCATGGCCACAGTCAAAGTCAGATGGCAATTACTGTTAACAGCTCACCAGAGCAGCCTAGATTGCAGGAAAAGTTGTTTCCAGGAAGAGAAGACTATGGTTTAAAGTTCCTTGAGTGCTACTCAAGGTTTTCAAACCTTTCCAGTATCAGTGCAAAATGAAGGTAGGAATAATGGAGAGGCAGACAAAATGGAATTTGTGGCCAGAAGTCCCTGATACAAAGAGAATTCTTAATTATACTAGAACTACTTCCCATGTTGTCACATTTTACTAGTTACTAGTTAATAATTTGTTTTTGTGAAAAACAACAACTGTATTTTATACTGTTGAGGAGTGTCCTATCTTACAACCATTCTCTTTGCACTGTGTTTGCTGTAGATCGATGACTCCATTTTCCAGAACTTTGGAACCCATACAAAGAAAGCAGTTCTCTATGCACCTCCTGCTCACCATGAAACTGACCGTCAGCTCTGTCAGCGCATCCTGGCAAAACATGGATATACAGTCACAGTCCTTGAAAACAGGAGATTGGTGGAAGATCTCAGGCATGAGGGCCCTTATCACAGTAAGAATAATTGGACTTAATTAATTCATTAATTACTGTGATCACTAAATGTAGACTTGATCCAGCATTCTTCCACAAAGGTAAAGCTTATAAACTCACACAAGTAAGGACACAATCCAAATTCTAGTCCTCAGCTGTGTGGATAACTTTCCACAATTAGGTGATTCTTCCATTAGACATATCCTTCTGTAAAAAAAATGTAGTAGRGTAGTTCTTCATAGTCCTGACAACTAAATCAGATCAGTTTGGTTCCTGATGACTTCTCATACCAGCTTCATCAATATAACTGAGTGATTTTCAATAGAATGTTTCATAATAAAACATGTACCTGTTATATTTGTTTCATTTTCTCTCTTTAAGAAAAGTCGTATGCATGAAGGTACATTTTTCCTCTAGTAATGTTTTGATTTTTCTGTAAGCTTGTTAAAGAACACAATATAGGACAAATACATTTTGCACTTGCTGCAGAATCTGGGATAGATTACTGTTGGTTTTTGGTTCCTCTTGAAATCTGATCCACAGTTAAAGCAGGCTACTGAAGAATCATGATCTCTTGCACAAGGGACTGTAGCTTTATTGTGTAGAGTTATGCTGTGCTTGATAGAGGAGCTTTGGGCTCCAGTTATATATGTGATGACCATGTTTAAGTGTTCTTGGACACCTGAGAGGTATGAACTGAAACTATGATCCCAGTTTGGTCTTAGAAGTCAATTTGGGAACTGGAAGGCTTTGACAAAAATGCACAGGCCACCATTTTGTCAGAGGAAAAATGATGTGGTTGGATATTTCTCACACTAAAGGGAGTACCATTTGCATCATTCAGGCTTGCAATACACTTTTGGGGCTACCAGAGAGCTCAGCTTTAACCAAACCAAGTAGTTTCATAGATGAAAGTTATAATTACTTAGCATGCTTGAGACTGCTCAAAATTCCGCCACTAATTTCAAGTTTCTTTAAGAACATATCTTGAAAATGTGGTGCATGCGGCTTTCTTTGGCAGGCTGTATCAAGAAATAGTAAATTATCTTTACCTCACTCTTATTTTAATCTGGTTTTATACTCACCTTTTAGCTACTCCTTAGCTTGAGTACTTTCCATCTCAGAGTTACCAGATACAAATTACAAGATTAGTTAGCAGGCTTGGCTAATGTCAGATGGGCTGCAGAGAAAAGATGGTATCTCTGGGGACCATCTCTGTGAAATACTTTGGTTTCACATGGCCAAGGAAGTGGGTATGCTAAATTCAGTTGTAACCTATAAAAAAAAGAAAAAAAGACTGTACTAGATTTTCCTACAGTGCTGAGTTCAGATTGAAGTTCTCCAGTACAGGTTTTTACACTCCAAATATTGCCTCTGCAGAAATCAGCTTAACTGTGGATATTTATACTTTACAGGCTAGAACCAGTTCTTCCTGTAGTATTTTTCCAGTAATAGTAAAAAAAATAATAAAAAAGTTTTAGATATTTTCCAGGAACATCCTACAGCTTCCAGCAGATGTTGGATTATGTAAAAAAGTCAAATGCTTGCCAATCTAAGGCAAAGAGTAAAACTCTACTAATTCCATTTCATGGCAAAATAAGTCTGCCTTTAACTATTCCCTGTTATGTAAGTGCCTAGCTTTAAGGTTATGTTTTAAAAACAAGAAGTAAGTAAAAGAGCATGTCTGCATACCAACCCAATGATCTTTTCTTACAGCTAAGCAAATTACATTAAAAGTTAATTTTCTTCTCCATTAGATGATGGGGTTTACTGTTTTGGATGGGATACTACTCCTTGTTTTGGAGAAGGGTATTTTGAGCTATGCTTTGGCATAATATTTTTCTAATAGGAATGTTAGAAGTTATTAAAAATATGCTTCTTTAAGCATATTTTAAATGCTTAAAATCAATTAAAAATATAGAGATAATGAACTGAGAAACACAGCATGAGTGCTGTGAAAAATCTCTAGAAAGAGTCATTCCTTCTTACTTGATATTATTTAGCAACTCTATCAGGTGCTTTTATTTTTGTGCAGTCTGTCTTACTTGTGTACATTTCAAAGTTCACTCTAAATTTGAAAGGATTTTTTGCTTTGAATGGCTGCGAGCCAAGACTCTAGCTGAAGTCATATATGGAAAAAAATTCACCACAAAACATTCCTAACTTTTTTTTTGTGCTGGCCTGCTAAGAATTTTGGGACCAGTTCTGCTGCTGTTTGAAACCCAAGTGTGACAGCTCTGCACACTGATCTTCCAGAAAGATCCTGTACACCTGGGCTGTAGCACTGTGTTGAGTTCATTGCTGTCAGAGATAAATATCAGGGGGATCGTTTTCTTCAGTGGAAATTTTTCACTTCTTACAAACCAACCAAAACATTTTGAGTTTTGGTAACTGGAAAACTGTTGGCTAAAAAGGAAAGACATAGGTTTTTTTTTTTAAATCTTGTCTAAGAGACTGGTTTTTGAGTTTACTATGAAAAATCCATACAGATGTGTTCTGCCGTAAAACACAAATTATTCAAACCCCTAATTTTTCACTGAAAAATTGCTTTGTCAGTAAATTCTCAAGCAGTTTTGCTTTAAGAAAAAGTAGTTGTGCTTTCACCATTCCTTAGCAATTAAACCCACATGGAGGGAAAAGTCCATGAACTGATGATATCTGTGCCTGCTCTGAGCTCTTTGAGACTTCCTTTTGCAGCAACCCTAAATGAGGCAGTTTTGCTGTAAGTTTAACATGTCTCTCAGTCTGCTGCTGGGATGGAGATAGAGAGGTGGAACAGTGTTAGAACTGTGTTAATAGCAGATGATGGAATAGTCAGATTTTGCAGACCTGGGATTACCACCTTGGACAATCTGTTTTAACATGGTCAGTATCTCCAGTAAATATCTGTGGTAAGTCTGTTTTGAAGTAGGCAGTTCAAAAGAAGTTGCTGATGAGCAAACAGCTCATCATTACAGCTGATGAGAAAGATACCAGGTTGTCTAGGCCAGCACATCTACAAATGATACATTTGTTTGGTTTTTCTAGGCCAGCACATCTACAAATGGTACATTTGTTTGGTTTTTCTAGGCCAGCACATCTACAAATGGTACATTTGTTTGGTTTGCCAGCTAGTGTGATTGGTCTGTGTGTGATTCCTTCCTTCCTTCCTTCCTTCCTTCCTTCCTTCCT